>OX638313.1:93122380-93722380 GCA_951812415.1 Beris morrisii | reverse complement strand
TTGGAACCATTCAAAAATAAACGTGTACAAAATTTCAAATTCGTAGCTTGAAGCGTTCAAAAGTTATTGGAAAATATTGTTGAACACGTGTTTTAAGGATATTTTGTATGGCAGCTACCAGAAGGAGTAAAAGGATTTCGCTGATTAGTAAACTCGAACTTCCTTTTCACTCAAAACTAACTTGTACAAAATTCCGAATTCGTAGCTAAAAGATTACTTGAGTTATAGTGAGTTTCGTAAATTAAGTGAATACATTTTGACAGGATATTTGTATGACAGCTACACGAAGGACTAACAGGATTTTCTTCATAATCATATATTTAGCTCCACCTATTGGAAAAATAACACATACAAAATTTCAATGACGTAGCTTAAACCCTTCTGAAGCTATCGACCAATATTCTTGAACACGTGTTTTAAGGACATTTTATATGGCAGCTACCAGAAGGAGTAAAAGGATTTCGCTGATTAGTAAACTCCGACTTTGTTTTCACTCAAAACTGACTTGTACAAAATTCCCAATTCGTAGCTAAAGGATTACTTGAGTTATAGTGAGTTTCGTAAATTAACTGAATACATTTTGACAGGATATTTGTATGGCAGCTACACGAAGGACTAATAGGATTTTCCACATAATTATATATTTAGCTCCAATTATTGGAAAAATAGCACGTACAAAATTTCAATGTCGTAGCTTAAACCCTTCTAAAGTTATCGACCAATATTCTTGAACACGTGTTTTAAGGACATTTTGTATGGCAGCTACCAGAAGGAGTGAAAGGATTTCGCTGATTAGTAAACTCTGACTTTCTTTTCACTCAAAACTAACCTGTACAAAATTCCGAATTCGTCGCTAAAAGATTACTTGAGTTATTGTGAGTTTTGTAAATTAAGTGAATACATTTTGACAGGATATTTGTATGGCAGCTACACGAAGGACTAAAAGGATTTTCTTCATAATCATATATTTAGCTCCAACTATTGGAAAAATAACACGTACAAAATTTCAAAGACGTAGCTTAAACCCTTCTGAAGTTATCGACCAATATTCTTGAACACGTGTTTTAAGGACATTTTGTATGGCAGCTACCCGAAGGAGTAGGACGATTTTGCCCGTTAACGAACTTAGCCTTACAAATTCAACCAAACATCCAGATTCAAAATTTCATGATCGTAGGTGAAGGCGTTCTTGAGTTATCGTGCTAACGGACAGACGGACGGACGGACGGACGGACGGACGGACGGACGTCAGGCGGATTTGAGGTTTTTGGCCACAAATAAACAAAAAATAATATATAACTTTTTTTCGTCCGAGGCTTGGTTCTATGCGTTACAAACTTTTGGGCTGGATTAAACTTATAATACTCTATATGATTTCATCTAGAGTATAAAAATGAATTCAATATTTGGGAAGACCTAATAGATATGACGAAAACCGTGAAAATATATGCATTCCATTTCCACTGATAATTTTTTTTGCCCCCCCTCCGAACGCCAATGGATATTTGAATTTTTTTTTTATCTAAATTCGTTTTCTAGTTGATTTACATAAACGTACCGAGTTTCAACTTTGCAGCATAAGCCGTTCTAAAGATAGGAAAAACACCCCCCCCCCGTACCATACTACCCCTATAAAAAATTATATTTTTCCAAGATGCTACTAATATAGCTCTATCTAAATACTAAGTTTCAGCTTTATGTCATTATAGGTTGTCGAGATATTAAAATCGGAACCTTTTCCTTTTCACCCTTCCCCACCCTCACCCTCTACACCCTTATTTCCAAAATTTTTTTTTTTGCTAGGGGTCTATTAGGTCTACTTCTGGTCAAAATTTTAAGCATCTATCTTACACGGTTCTTGAGATATGAGACGTGATTTTTTAGAAAAATTCTTATCCCCTCCACTTTCATGCTCCACCGCCCCCTTAAAAAATTTTGCCTTCAGCAAACTTCATTTGTGAATCTTTATACACAAACCAAATTTTATTTGTCTAGTGCAATTGGTTCGTGAGATATCGTAATCTAAAGTTTTTCACCCCCCACCCCCGCACGCCACTGCTTCCACTCAAATTTTTGTTTCCGATCTATTCTCCTAGTATACCTACAGATATTTATTAAGTTTCAATTATGTGACATTAACCGTTTAGGAGATATGGATTTTAGAAAGTGTCGATCTCACCTTTTTTGCGTTTCGGACGCATTATTTTTCCCCCCACTCCCAAACCCCTTCACGTATATCGGCAATTTTTTTGCAAATGGGTCCACTACTGAAGCTCTATATAAATTCCAAATTTCAGCTTTCTAGCATAAGCGGTTGCTGAGATCTAGAAACCAAAATTTTCCGTCTAAAACACTTCCCCCTCCTCCCCCCTCACACCCCCACCCCTCCAAATTTGGCCACTTTAAGGGGACTGCCCACTCTACCCACGAAAAAAAGTTCAACTAAATAGCTCAAAGGGTTTGGGTGCTACGAGCCTTCAAACAATTTTGCGTACACCGGTAGACGTACGGCGTACGGCGTACGGCGTACGGCGTACGGCGTACGGCGTACGGCGTACGGCGGACAGACGGACTGAAATTTTTTTTTGCTTTTTTCGTGTCTACTCGTTATGAAACGTAAAAAAAAAAATGTTGAGGGTAGCAAATTTTTTTTTTTTTAAAAATCGATAACAATACTGTATTATTGAAATAATAAAGTAAAATCGGTTTATGTATAAAGGTTGAAAAATAAAGTTTTCTGTAGCTAAATTTTTTTAAGGGGGCTGTGGAGCATGGAAGTGGAAGGGATAAGAATTTTCCAAAAAAATCACGTCTCATATCTCAAGAACAGTGTAAGATAGTGTAACGAACGGCCTGTAGAACAATGTGTCAGAGGACAAATTGGAAAAAACCCCAGTCCAGATCATCGAATAAGATTCCTAGCAAGCTCTCGCTAGAGAATTCGCTGGGCACAACAAGCACAACTCCAAACGTCACACTTTGGTCTGGGACCATAGAATACCCAGGAGAAGCTATTAAAATCAGCCAAGTACGCGTACATGCGAGGCAACAACGCACACCAGACATCAAGCTGCACAGCCTGGCTGGAAAAAGATGCTTGTGCGCAGTAGGGACTGACAGAACGTGGTCAGTAGGAAGAAAACCACCAACCGCGCAGGTTGAAGGAAAAATTAAAAAGTAAAGTGGAAAAGAAAGAAAGTTTTTATTTCGGGTATTGAATTTTTTTTTGGTGTGCTGCGCGGACGCCGACAACCGAACAAAAAAAAAAGGGAGTGAAGGAGATCCGGTGGAGCCTCGTCAGGGCCCTAACTTTCAGGCACCCTCGCCACCGTGGGATCTGAAGACCAAGCTGAAAGGACTTAAAAACAAAAAGAAGAATAAAGGAAAAATCATGTAAGGAATTATATCCTTTTTTATTTCTTTTATATTATTTTTTTTTATCTAATTTGGTCGGACAATCCCTTTTTATATTGCGACTTACGGGGGGCTAGTGCGCAAAGTTGGCCCAAAATGGTCTAATCCATTGTTCTTTTCTTTTGTGTTTCCTTGTTTTTGTGTTGCCTTTTTTTTACAAGTGAAGAAGTTTTTTTCTTGTTTAGTTCGATTGGGGATGTTCGTCCGTGAGTGCTCCGCCCTCGCTAATACGGTCATTAACCTAAAACGCGCCGACAGAAGCTCCCGCGTATCCTCCTAGTGAGTTTTGGGGTTAGATCGGATCGCTCATGATCGATCGTAAAACGGTCCGCGGATAAACCAAGTGAAATGTGGGAAAATTCTGAAACCAATTCAAATTAAAGAGAATTTTCGCCACGATCCGTTAATGCTGTGCGCATTCCGAACAGAGAAATAGTTTTCCGTGTGTAGTTCGCGTCTATTTCAGCTCCAATTAACTTGTAGTCGTGAATTTCCTTTTTTTTTTTTTTCTTCTACTCGTTTGTAAGGTTAAGTGCTAAGCTATCGGTGGCACAAAGGTGCGTAATACCGGTATGCGTAACGGAGGTTCCCCCGTTAGGCATCATGCCATCGGCAGGTTCCGTTATCCAAGCCTGAAGTACCGCTAGTGACGCGCAACCGCATGGATGCCAACGCAGTCCCCGGTTGCCCTCATGTGCCTTCTAAATGGATCCCTTTTAGTTTGTCGTCCTGTGTGCTGATTTAGCATAGTACATTTTAGGTTATGAAAGGCTTCGATGGATTTCCTTTGTTTCTGCTTTTGCCAAATCCTGAACCAGTATGCGTTGAATTCGGCCTTCGTGTACCCTTATGGCTTTTGGAGAAGTTTTAGGCATCTTAAGAACCCCGTAGGCGGACAGCGGCGCTTATCGAAGACAACGGCTGGATCAATTAAGCCGCAATAGCTGAAAAGTTGCCTCCTTCTGTTTTCAGGTTAGGTACGCGCGTTTCCTAATTTTAGCGGATTCAGCCACATTATGTTTCCTTTTGACCCTTCAAGCCGAGAAATTAAAAACCTCCGAAGTCGAGTGAAGGACCAGCAACGGATGACGCATCGTTTTACTTATAGGACACCCCGCTGTCTGTAGTTCTTTTGTTTCGTGCTTTAATGTTTGGCACGCACCTAATTAAGCGGTTAGTTTTTTTTTGGTTGTTGTTCAGGGCCCACGTTAGGTGGCTCCCGAAGATATCATAACCTCATAATGGGATTTATGAAGACCAACACCAAGTCCACCTTAAAGCACCACAGTACATTGAGTCCATCGAGCTTGTAAAGGCGTCAGGAGACGACATGTACATTGCATGGCTCCCCAACATGTTTGCCTTTACCCTTTAAGGCGTCATTAGCCGGCGCGAGTACATTATATGGCACCCAACGTATAGGACTGCCATTTTATCCGGCACCAGGTACAGTACATGGCACCCTCATTTTTGTGCTGTCGGTTCATGACCCACATTACTTGGCGCACATATCAATATCCAAGCAATATATTTTTATGACGCCTGATGTACATCAAAATCAGTTCGTCTGTGGGAAATTGGCCTCCAAGTGGGCTTTTACTAGATTTGCCACCGCGCTTTGTCGGCTTCATACTAGCTAAGTCCCAAACTCTATTGAGTTTGCTCCACCTCTGAAGTATATAATCGAGATGTGCATCGGCCTTCCCGCCGAAAGTCTCGACTCATGTGCTTTTCCACCTTCATTTCCTTTCTTTTCTTTTCCCTTTCCTTATCATAGTCTGCATTCCTTCCTTCCTTCTTCCTTACTTACCAGCCCGCTGTTGATAGAATCCGAACCTCTCAAGTCGGATTTGCAGCCCAAACCGTGCATAATTACGTAGTCCATGGTTACAGGTAGCCACTCACGCCCCTTCCGACGAGCTACGCACGTGCTAGAGCTAGATGCACGCTACCTTTCGGGAAACCATGGGACTCAAGTCACCCAACTGTGGCTTGGTCACCGGACGACAGTCGTCTTCGCGGTGTGGGCTCGTCCTGACCAACTTGGGACGATTGTTGATGGAGACATACTCCCTTCAATTGTTTCAGGGCGGAATAAGGGATGACTCCACACTGATGGCTAATTCGACTAGTTGGGGCGGTAATGTTGTTGAAGATTTGGTTGGGACGGTTACTATGGTATGACTTAGTTCATATCATAGCGCCACAAATCGCTTCAACATTGCTGCGCCAAAAGCGCTCGCGTGTACATTACATGGCGCCCAACGGGCAGGCAACTTCTGGCTGATGGAATTATCCATCAGTACATCATTCCTTCACGGAGTTCAGATGTACAGAATTTGCTTTAGCCCGACTTAAGTGTTTATTATATCTATCTGATATAATCACAGTATTCTAGTGTTTTCATGCATTTATAAAGTCCTTAGACAATTTTTGGAAAATAGTCCCTATATCATCCTTTTCGGTTTACTGAGGCAAATTTGTAGATACCCTAAATTTTGTAATCCTTTCCAGGCACAAGAGTGAGTTGTCAAACCGGGATGCATATGGTGAGGCATGCTATGAAAGGGGTTCCTCTGGTTCAAGAACTCTCATGGCTCACCCTCTAAAGTCACTCGGGACAGTTGAAGAACGAGATTTGATTAGCATGGCTGCGACCAGCGGTCTTTACCGTTGCCCCAGATGCGGGATCATTTCAGCTGGGGGCGATCATGATTTCGAGTCTGGCGCTGGAAGTGAGATGGGCTAAGTAATCAGGGTTGAGACACTTGTCTTGGCGAACTTGAGCACTTGTGTGCAAGTTCAACCCTTGGCTCCTTTGAATGCTGAGTCGATCAATCTTCATTAAGCGTATCCAGGCAATACCGTAGTTGTGATCGACACAAACCTCCTTCGTACACCCACCTTTCGATCGGGAGCTTGCAGTCACTGAGTAAACTGGTTGCTGAGTCGGTTCGACTTGACTTGTCACTTCAGCTATGAAGTGGATAAGACACGCATAGCTGAAGGTTGATATCGTCGGACCTTGCGGAACTAGTAAGCATACTATCAAGTAATGGCCATCTGTTCGATTTGTAAAATCGCTCAGAGAAATAATGACAAGAGTCATTGTTTCAATTAGGGAAATAAATGATTGCGTTTATCTTCTTTTAAATATTTCTCTACTATATACTATTATTAGCTTGCCGAATTAATAGCTAATTACGTGCTGATTATCCAAGCCATCCGCAAAGGCGATCCCCTAAGGGTTGCGTGCCGAAAACCAAAAATTTTTTTTTTTACAAGTCTACCGTCCTGTTTAAGATTTAGTATAATTTTTTTTTTTTTTTGTTTTTGTCTGTCATCTAATGGATTGTTTAACTATTCTGGCTGTAAGGATGTACGTTGCATGGGGAATACCTGAGAATTATCCAAATAAGCTTATAAAAACTTAGACCCGGCAAGATGATTAGAGCCGAAAAAGCTTAAGAATGTGTGTTTTTTTGTGATGGTGTGATATTGTTGACAGGTAATATGTCTTTATTAACCTTTCCGTTAATTCGTTCGGTGTTGGAGATAATACTAATATAAGGGGGTTGTGTCGGTGGTTTTTTTTTTTTTCTTTTCTCTTATAGACATAGACAGCCCTCGTAACAAGAGCAGCTATACGCGGTTCGTGGTGCAATCAGGCAAATTGGGACACATCCTCAGCAGGGCCAGAATAGGTCAAGATGATGTCCGCTGGCGGTCCATTCGCTTACGGAACGAATTTAAAAATGAGTACAAATTTGGTAAGACACGAGATGTGGCGAAGTCTCGCCATGCGGGCATGTATGGCTTTCCTGAGCGAAATGCACCCCGTAAGCCAATTACGTGAAAGATTAAGCTCCGGACTCCAAGACGAACAGAGACTCCGGGCGGACTGGTCATCAGTAATGACTCACGTAGAAGATTGTAGAGCTTGTAGTCTAGGTCAACCCTTCAAGCCATGTCTCCAACGGGTGGAAAATTTCCCGGTAAAACGGCTAGAAGCCGAAGAGGAACACTTGGCGTTGGTAGTTGCCCAGTCTCACAGTGTTAAGCGACAGGGAGTGTTGGAGCCTAAACTGTTAGAGTCAGACATACAAGAACCCTCTAGGTTGAATGCCGTTCAACAAGAAATGACCGCCAACATCCCTACGTCGCACTCGGCTTGGATAAGCGATCAGAATTGTGCAGCGCGCCAGGGCGAATATTGCCCGTTACACCAAACAAAGGGTGGTACGATATCGCCGGACACCGACCCAGTACCTGCCCCAGTTCGTCCGTTGGCACAAACATATTCAACATCTAAATTGACTCCAGCGAAAATCACGGAGCCCACTGTGAGGCCAACAGTGAACTTGAGCATGTCTGAGGTGTTCAGACGCGGAGCCCAATATATCGCCTCCATGGACACATGCCAGTATGTCGTAGAGCACCTGATTCGGGAATTTAATACTCACGGAAATTATCTATCGCTAGATAGCCAAAGTATGGGATCCGATCGGGACCCGGAGCTCCAGTCGCTGACTATCGGCGTCGTGAACGGCGAAGTGTATTTGTTTGACGTAAGACAATGTCCGGAAATGATGATGGGCGGTTCATTACGGTCATTTTTAGAATACCCCAAATGCACATTTGTCATATACGATTGGACAAACACGCCAGCCCGACTCTTTATCCAGTTTGGGGTACTAATAGGTAATGCTCTGGATGTGCGTGATGTGCAGATGCAGATACGAAAATCAAACGAGGCCACCAAACGCGACGGTAGGATGTCATTAAACGACACTTGTCGCTGGTACGGGTCACCAATTAACCCTAAGAAAGAAGAACATAAAATGTTGATTAAAACGCAAAGGGACTTTTGGTCACGACGCCCCGTAACCCAACAAATGTTAAGCCTGGCCACCTGTGAATCAT
Organism: Beris morrisii; assembly: GCA_951812415.1. Classification (NCBI taxonomy): domain Eukaryota; kingdom Metazoa; phylum Arthropoda; class Insecta; order Diptera; family Stratiomyidae; genus Beris; species Beris morrisii. Next base: position 93,714,043 of record OX638313.1, on the reverse strand, counting down.
TTACATTAAGCCGTAGACAGCTCATCCTGTCCTTGGTAGCCGCCCTGCGAAAAGGCTCGCCCAACCTATCGATAGAGATGTTGTGGATGACGCTTAAACTTCGCATAATGCGAACACAATCCAAGCAAGTCGTGGACAACCCGTTGTTCCAATCACTCGAGTCACCACCGGCCACAGCAATCAATGTAGCGGGCGATGTCAAATGGTCAGCCGTCACCACTCCAACGCAAACGGATTGTGACGTGAATCAGACAGCGCAGGCACATTCGTCGACTTCCCCACGGCCAAACACGCTATGTTGTGCACCGACGCAGTACGAACTGCAGAGTCTTTTTGACACCCTGGAGCTCGGACCTTATCCAGTAGAAGGCAAAAAGATACCAGAGTCTCTCCCGTTACCCCCTGGAACAGAAAAAGCAATTTCAGTAGGGAGGTCAATCGGTACCCAAACCCATCTATCCGGATTGGTTACGGAACCCTCCGAATACATGGCTGAACTGATACCCGTACCTTTTGTACCGTACTCGGTACCAGAACCATGGACCAATGGGCCGCGCCCACGCCTGCGTCGGTCCAGACCGATACCGAGCTCAAGTTACTCTGGCCGAAGTCTCATACGCCGAAGGAACGTCTAGTCTACCAGGATGACAAAAGAAGAAAAAAAAAAAAAATAAGAACAAAAACACCTATTTTTGTACCTGAAGTACCATGATTAAGTTTATTATATTTTTTTTTTTTGCCTAGTTTTAGTCAAGCTTTAGAAAAGCCTTTCGAAATGTTATTAAGTTGTGTATTAAAATCATTATGTTTTGTTATAAACTCGTGGTGTTTTCATTTATGTGTTTCATGAGTGAGAAGAGTATGACTGATACGGTTAAGGGTATTGGAGTGGAAGGTAGTGGTGATGGTATTCGGTAAACTAATGAACCCAAGGACCAAATACATTCTCGTCAAAGACCGGATGAAGATGGTTTTTATTTTTCAGCGTAGTAAACAATTTCTTTCCAGATGATTGACTAAATCAAGAGAAAATAGAAAAACAAGTAGGACGTCCTACAAATGATCACTTCTAGACCCTAGCTAATCGATCAGCTGCCTCTAAAAAGAGAGAGAATAGCATTTACCGGATTGCAGTCTACACGCACGCTATTGCTCGCCGGAGAATCACGGAAGCTGTCAGGTATACCCTAATGCCTATTTTATTGAATCGTTTTTTTTGCATTGGTAGAACGACTTAGTATAAAGCAGGACACTTCAGGTGAGAATGACCTCAAGAACTCCCGCGAAATCTGGTGGGGCCATTCCCAAAGCGGGCATTTCGACCAGACAAATGCGACGAGACGAAGCTTCGGCCCAATTAAGTCGTTCGGTCGACAAATCGTCCAAGGATGTAGCCAACGAAACGTTGCATTTCGAGCGACAATCTGCGCACAGTCATGCCGCATCAGTCAACTCATCGCGTGCTGGGTCCCCAATAGTTGTTCCATTAGGCCAGGTACCTCCAGTAGACAGGCACTCTCAATGGGATCTTTCTGGGTCTAGACCCCCGCCAAGTCTGAATACCTCAGGAGTTGGGTTGTTATCGCCGGTAGAAACAAGGGTACGCCCTCGTCCAAACCTGAACTTCACAAATCCTCCTCCAGTGGACTTGCAATGGGACCACTCGGCAAATGTGATGTTGGGAAACACCTCACTACCTAGAGGCCGCCCCAGGCAACCACCAACCGAATGGCATATATCACAGAATCAAAATAAGGCTTATGAGAGCCAAATTAAAGAATTGCAAAATGCATTGCAACAATTGCAATTCCAAATAGATGGGCGGAATACCATACAGCCAACCATGCACGATTTCCGTCCACGAGTTCCGAACTATCCACCACCCCCGGCACCAAATTGTTATTCTGATGCAAATATGTTTAGGCCCCCACCTGCTATGGGTAGCCCCTATCATTCACGCTCCAATAGCCCTCTAAAAAGATGGACTATCAAATTCGACGGTAACGCTAAGAACATGCCCGTAGATGAGTTTTTGTTCCGATTGGATAGGGTCAAGAGACAAAGTCCAGCACCGGAAGATTATTGGGTCAGTCAATTTCACCGGTGTGTGAGCGGGGCGGCAGACACTTGGTTCTGGCAGTATTTGCGAGCCAACCCCGACCCTCGCTGGGAAGAGCTTAAATTAGCATTGACCAAACGTTTCAAAATATGGAGTTCCGACGCGGAAATTACTAGGGCAATGGAACGACGCCGACAAGAACGACGAGAAACTGTCGAGGACTACGTGTCGGCGATTGTGGCGCTAAATTCACAAAGGACTACCCTGTTACGGGACGATGAGTTGGTCCGTCTGATGATGCCCAACATCAATCCTAGAGTAGCTCAGTTGGTGTATGCCATGAATTTGTCTACACTAGATCGCTTCCGAGAAGAATGTCGTAACGCAGAAATATATTTACGCGAAAGACCAGACCCTGAACAGCGTCCTACCCCATATACCCGCGAAAAGAATTATCCCTTAGCTGAGATTGAGCAGCCTCCTCCCGATGTGGAGCCCGAAATTGACCCCATCACTCCTGAAGTGGAAGCTTTAGATGTGTCTCGTTGGGAGTGTTGGAACTGCGAAGTCAAGGGTCACGGCTTCCGAGACTGTCCTTCTTTTACGAGAAATCTTTTCTGCTACAAATGTGGAGAAAAAAATAAAACGACCTTAAACTGTCCACGCTGCAAAGAAAAAAACTTAGCAAGGGGCCGGCAGAAGATTCCCTGGTCCGGTCCGAAAGTAGAGAAGGACGTAAAATTAGCAACAACGGTGAATCCATTCAGGAAACCGACCCCAAACGTTCCACAATCATCAAGCCCGCTATAAATTCCGAAACCACAATATTATCTAACCCCAATTTTGTCCCTCATTCTACTTATCACATGGCCAACAATACCCAATTTCAATCAATCCCAATCCCCAATTTTGTTCATGTAAATGACGCGGTAGTAACGGCTAATAACACCCTTATAACTCCGTCAACACCTCTTTATCAGCAAAATTTAGCGCAACGAAAGGCTAATTATTCCGTAGTTCGGGAACGAATATTTAAAACCCAACACTCAAATAGTGAAACTGGTTCAACCTCGAAAATCAATCGATCTATAAGACGACGTAAAAACCAAATACAGCGACAAATACTTCTACGGGGTATAAATATTTCCTCTATTCAGACAAAGAAAGGAGATGCTCGTTTATACGCTCAAGTCTCAATAGGTGGTCATCCTATCGTCGGACTTCTAGATAGCGGAGCAAGTGTTAGTTGTCTCGGCGCAGGGGCCTTAAGTCTTCTTAACCGCCTGAAAATTAAGTACTTACCTACAAAATCTGACGTTAGAACTGCTGGTGGCGCTACCCACTCTATTCTCGGGCATTTTCCATCACGCATTGAATTCAATGGTGTTACCAAAACACTCCACATTCATGTTGTCCCGGATCTAGAACAAGAATTATATCTTGGAATAGATTTCTGGAGATTGTTTAATCTAACTCCATCCTGCCCAAAAGCCATGGTTTTAGACTCACTAACTAAAGAAGTAACTCCAAATAAACACCAGTTGTCTGACCAAGAACAGCAAAGTCTTGATCATATTATAAGTAAATTTCCTTCCTGTTCGGATTATGGTCTGGGAAAAACTCATTTGGAACAGCATATCATTGAGGTAAGAAGCACCGAGCCCATAAAGCAAAGACATTATCCTGTTTCGCCAATGGTGCAAAAACTTATGTATGACGAATTGGATAGAATGCTTTCCCTGGGCGTAATTGAGAAGAGTCGGAGCGCTTGGAGCTCACCAGTCGTCTTAGTGCGCAAACCTGGTAAAGTCCGGCTATGTTTAGATTCCCGGAAATTGAATAACGTCACTGTAAAAGACGCATACCCCCTACCGCACATTGATGGTTTACTTAGTAGGCTGCAGGATACTCGGTTCATTTCTTCCGTCGATCTTAAGGATGCCTTTTGGCAAATACCCCTGGAAATAACTTCCAGAGAAAAAACTGCATTTACAGTGCCAGGAAGACCTTTATATCAGTTTGCCGTAATGCCTTTTGGATTATGTAACGCCCCACAGAGGATGTGCAGGCTGATGGACAAGGTAATGTCTCCATTGCCAGGTACAATGCGTGAGCAAGTCTTTGTATATCTGGATGACTTACTAATTATTTCACCAAACTTTGAATCCCACATAGAATTATTGCAAGAAGTAGCCAACTGTATTGCGAGAGCTAGATTAACTATAAATTTGTCCAAAAGTCACTTCTGCATGACTCAGGTGAAATACCTTGGATATGTAGTCGGAGACGGAACTTTAAGAGTCGATGACGATAAAGTGTCAGCGATTGCAGACTTTCCGACTCCAACCACACTCAAACAAATTCGGCGATTCTTAGGCATGTCCGGTTGGTACCGTCGTTTCATACCAAATTATGCTGCAGTCGCAGCTCCCATAACAGATTGTTTGAAAAATCCCACTCAAGGATTCCGATGGACAGACGAAGCTCAAGACGCCTTCATTAAACTCAAAAACGCATTGATGTCCTCTCCCGCTTTACGAAATCCGGATTTCACTAAGCCTTTTGTTATTCAATGTGATGCTTGTACCACGGGAATAGGAGGAGTTTTGTATCAACTAAATGATAATAATGACGAACAACCCATAGCGTATATTTCCCAAAAGCTTAATGAGGCACAAAAAAATTATAGCATCACTGAGCTGGAGTGTTTGGCAGCAATCATCTGTGTAAAGAAGTTTCGAGCATACGTGGAGGGTCTGCCGTTCAAGATAGTCACCGACCATGCTAGCCTTAAGTGGCTTATGCAACAAAAAGACCTTAGTGGACGTCTGGCGCGCTGGTCACTCAAATTGCAGGCCTTCGACTTCACGATTGAACATCGAAAAGGTACCCAAAATGTTGTGCCAGATGCATTATCACGAGCTTTTTCGGATGACAAAGCCAAACCACGGTTGGTGCCAGTTGAGTCTTCCATATCGCTGGGCCAAGATACTGCTGTTAATGCCGGCATTAACGAGATAGTTCCGTCAGTAGTCCCCGAAGTAGACCTTACTTCTCCCTGGTTTACGTCTGAAAAATACAAAGATCTAATTGAAACTGTAAAAAGTAACTCAAATATTTTGGCTGACATCAAATGTGTGGACGGATATGTATACAAATTAATCCGAACAACGTCTGTTTCGGATGTTGTCGCAACTTCTCCGTGGAGATTGTGGGTTCCCGAAGAGTTGACCAATAATTTAATTATGGCCTCACACAATCCACCAGTATCATCTCACGGAGGAATTGCAAAAACCCTAGATCGCTTACGCGTCAAATATTATTGGCCAGGTATGCCTAAACAAGTAAAAGATTATATTGGAAAATGTGATATTTGCAAGCAATCAAAAGCTCCAAATTTTGTATTGAGACCACCAATGAAGGCTCAATTAACACCAAGTAGAGCTTGGCAAAGAATTTACATTGACCTCATGGGCCCTTATCCCCGTTCGAAAGCCGGAAACACGTCCCTATTGATTGTATTAGACCAATTCACGAAATATGTACTCCTAAAACCCATCCGAAATGCTACGACTCGTCCAATAACTAATTATTTGAAGACCGAAGTATTCCATGTGTATGGAGTACCGGAACATCTCCTATCGGATAATGGCGTACAATTTACGTCTCGGGAATTCGCATCGCTTATGTCGACATATGGAATAATACATACCACTACGGCAGTATATTCTCCACAAGCGAATGCGTCTGAGCGAGTGAATCGTTCGATATTGGCAGCCATTAGATCATACTTGGACGATAAACACAACGAATGGGATGTGTTTATTAGTGAAATCGCATGCGCTCTTCGCACAGCATCGCATGAAGCAACCGGATTTTCACCATATTTTCTGAATTTTGGAGAAAATATGATACTTCACGGAACTGCATATCCATTACTGGAACGTTTGCAAAGTCTACAAGCTGAGAACACAACTTGTCTTACTATGCCAGATAGCATGCATAGCATTCGAGAACAGGTCAAGTCTAAATTACAGGAAACGCATCGAAAATACGCGTCGCGATACAATTTAAGGTCCCGCGAGACAAATTTTGCCCCGGGGCAAGAAATCTTTCGACGTAATTTCACTCAAAGCGATGCTGCAAAAGGATTCAACGCGAAATTAGCACCGAAATTCGTTAAATGCCGGGTAATACGCAAAATCGGAAATTCGATGTACGCTATCGAAAACCGACAAGGGAAATTTATTGGAAACTTTCACGCGAAGGATTTAAGATCCTAATACACGGAATAAGTAAAACATTAACATCACCAATATGACTACATCCGACCATAAAATACCCAGAACTCTAGTCCTCTAGAAACGCGTGACATATCTGTCGTAGTTGGTGCGCAAATGTGATCAGTAGAATCATAGTAAGGCAAGCGCAACCACCCTCGTTTGGTATTCGAATCAATAATTCATTAAATAAGCATCTCGCCCGTGCACTATTTCGCGCCGGTATTCTAAAAGAAATAAACAATGAAAATATGTTCTCGTAAACATAAAAACCGACAAAGCACCAAACCGAAGGTTCACCTTATTTAATATCTGGACCTCCTTCAGGGGAAAGCACGCATTGGAACAGTATGAATGTTCTTCCTAAGTCGGTTTTACCATCATAAGGCCGTGACGGGATATTGCTTGTTCGAAATGCCACGCACTTCGAGCATCCCGACACGAAATGGTAGATAGTTTATTTTTTTGAATATCACAAGTACACGCTAAAGACTTTTAGCCACCGTCAAATTTGCTGCAGGACCCGAGATAAATGGGCATCCTGCAACAAATTCGTACGGGCCTCAACTCGCGAAGAATTGTTAAGATTTAGACAATAAACAAACAAAGTCATCAAATTGTTTATTTATTGTCAATATAATTTAACATCTGTCATTGAGACGTTAACAACAATGACCAGGAATAATAACTAAAAGAGGATAAGCTATTTCTGCGAGCTTACCAGCAAATTTTATCGCCGCGAATTTACGAAAAATTTCTGAATAGCAATTAGACAAAATTAGTACAGCGAAATTCACTATATGTAAAATCGAAAAAAAAAAAAAAAGAAAATCCTAACTTAATAGCATACTTGACAATAAGCAAGAGCCAACAGTCTCCTTATTATCCTATTCCGTTTCGTCCTAACACTAACCTATAAAATTGTTTTTGTTTGTGTTGTTTAAATTTCTTTTGAAATACTTTTGAGATTCCTTGGTTTTTGAAGCAACGAATTAAAATTAAACTTTTATTAGAATCAATAAATTATTGGTAAATTATTTCCATTGCGAATAGAATTAGTTAGTATTAAGAAATAACTAAATTTATAGAATTAAATAACTTTAATAAGGATTAAATAACTTACATACATTTAAATCTATTTGAACGAAAAGAACTTTTGGTATACCAATATAATTTTTAATCTATAAGTTATAAGAATCATTATGTCCAATAGTCTGGAATCATTTCCTGGAAATGATAGTTTTGAATATATTATATGAATTTTCTTTTTTTTGTAAAAAAATATTGTTAGACGTTAAGAATAATAACGAATCAACCTATATCGTCCAACACATCACGCATCACCGGCAATACTTGCGAATAATCCCGGCGCTTACACTCCAGACCTACGTCATGCACCAAATATAAATCATCAATCAACACCAACCTTCCTAAATAGTGACGGCTAAGTCAATGAAAAAGCGGTATATCAAAAATTGTCAACCTATTCAATGCAGCATACATGAAGGATACATCAGACGCTAAAGCTTTCAACCAATTCAACTACGGATTAACTTATCCAGAAACACGATATAGCAATTACAACACTGTATGCCCGGCTGAATTGAAGGACGAGACTTTAGTCAGGGTCGCGGGTCGAGCCACACGTTGGACAATATCAATCCGTACGTCACCCACGCTTGAAGTCGCAGCAGAAGAAGCCGTTCATTTTTTTCAGCTTCCTGACCATCGGTAGGACCTAGGTCAGCAACCTGATGGCTGTAACGAACGGCCTGTAGAACAATGTGTCAGAGGACAAATTGGAAAAAACCCCAGTCCAGATCATCGAATAAGATTCCTAGCAAGCTCTCGCTAGAGAATTCGCTGGGCACAACAAGCACAACTCCAAACGTCACACTTTGGTCTGGGACCATAGAATACCCAGGAGAAGCTATTAAAATCAGCCAAGTACGCGTACATGCGAGGCAACAACGCACACCAGACATCAAGCTGCACAGCCTGGCTGGAAAAAGATGCTTGTGCGCAGTAGGGACTGACAGAACGTGGTCAGTAGGAAGAAAACCACCAACCGCGCAGGTTGAAGGAAAAATTAAAAAGTAAAGTGGAAAAGAAAGAAAGTTTTTATTTCGGGTATTGAATTTTTTTTTGGTGTGCTGCGCGGACGCCGACAACCGAACAAAAAAAAAAGGGAGTGAAGGAGATCCGGTGGAGCCTCGTCAGGGCCCTAACTTTCAGGCACCCTCGCCACCGTGGGATCTGAAGACCAAGCTGAAAGGACTTAAAAACAAAAAGAAGAATAAAGGAAAAATCATGTAAGGAATTATATCCTTTTTTATTTCTTTTATATTATTTTTTTTTATCTAATTTGGTCGGACAATCCCTTTTTATATTGCGACTTACGGGGGGCTAGTGCGCAAAGTTGGCCCAAAATGGTCTAATCCATTGTTCTTTTCTTTTGTGTTTCCTTGTTTTTGTGTTGCCTTTTTTTTACAAGTGAAGAAGTTTTTTTCTTGTTTAGTTCGATTGGGGATGTTCGTCCGTGAGTGCTCCGCCCTCGCTAATACGGTCATTAACCTAAAACGCGCCGACAGAAGCTCCCGCGTATCCTCCTAGTGAGTTTTGGGGTTAGATCGGATCGCTCATGATCGATCGTAAAACGGTCCGCGGATAAACCAAGTGAAATGTGGGAAAATTCTGAAACCAATTCAAATTAAAGAGAATTTTCGCCACGATCCGTTAATGCTGTGCGCATTCCGAACAGAGAAATAGTTTTCCGTGTGTAGTTCGCGTCTATTTCAGCTCCAATTAACTTGTAGTCGTGAATTTCCTTTTTTTTTTTTTTCTTCTACTCGTTTGTAAGGTTAAGTGCTAAGCTATCGGTGGCACAAAGGTGCGTAATACCGGTATGCGTAACGGAGGTTCCCCCGTTAGGCATCATGCCATCGGCAGGTTCCGTTATCCAAGCCTGAAGTACCGCTAGTGACGCGCAACCGCATGGATGCCAACGCAGTCCCCGGTTGCCCTCATGTGCCTTCTAAATGGATCCCTTTTAGTTTGTCGTCCTGTGTGCTGATTTAGCATAGTACATTTTAGGTTATGAAAGGCTTCGATGGATTTCCTTTGTTTCTGCTTTTGCCAAATCCTGAACCAGTATGCGTTGAATTCGGCCTTCGTGTACCCTTATGGCTTTTGGAGAAGTTTTAGGCATCTTAAGAACCCCGTAGGCGGACAGCGGCGCTTATCGAAGACAACGGCTGGATCAATTAAGCCGCAATAGCTGAAAAGTTGCCTCCTTCTGTTTTCAGGTTAGGTACGCGCGTTTCCTAATTTTAGCGGATTCAGCCACATTATGTTTCCTTTTGACCCTTCAAGCCGAGAAATTAAAAACCTCCGAAGTCGAGTGAAGGACCAGCAACGGATGACGCATCGTTTTACTTATAGGACACCCCGCTGTCTGTAGTTCTTTTGTTTCGTGCTTTAATGTTTGGCACGCACCTAATTAAGCGGTTAGTTTTTTTTTGGTTGTTGTTCAGGGCCCACGTTAGGTGGCTCCCGAAGATATCATAACCTCATAATGGGATTTATGAAGACCAACACCAAGTCCACCTTAAAGCACCACAGTACATTGAGTCCATCGAGCTTGTAAAGGCGTCAGGAGACGACATGTACATTGCATGGCTCCCCAACATGTTTGCCTTTACCCTTTAAGGCGTCATTAGCCGGCGCGAGTACATTATATGGCACCCAACGTATAGGACTGCCATTTTATCCGGCACCAGGTACAGTACATGGCACCCTCATTTTTGTGCTGTCGGTTCATGACCCACATTACTTGGCGCACATATCAATATCCAAGCAATATATTTTTATGACGCCTGATGTACATCAAAATCAGTTCGTCTGTGGGAAATTGGCCTCCAAGTGGGCTTTTACTAGATTTGCCACCGCGCTTTGTCGGCTTCATACTAGCTAAGTCCCAAACTCTATTGAGTTTGCTCCACCTCTGAAGTATATAATCGAGATGTGCATCGGCCTTCCCGCCGAAAGTCTCGACTCATGTGCTTTTCCACCTTCATTTCCTTTCTTTTCTTTTCCCTTTCCTTATCATAGTCTGCATTCCTTCCTTCCTTCTTCCTTACTTACCAGCCCGCTGTTGATAGAATCCGAACCTCTCAAGTCGGATTTGCAGCCCAAACCGTGCATAATTACGTAGTCCATGGTTACAGGTAGCCACTCACGCCCCTTCCGACGAGCTACGCACGTGCTAGAGCTAGATGCACGCTACCTTTCGGGAAACCATGGGACTCAAGTCACCCAACTGTGGCTTGGTCACCGGACGACAGTCGTCTTCGCGGTGTGGGCTCGTCCTGACCAACTTGGGACGATTGTTGATGGAGACATACTCCCTTCAATTGTTTCAGGGCGGAATAAGGGATGACTCCACACTGATGGCTAATTCGACTAGTTGGGGCGGTAATGTTGTTGAAGATTTGGTTGGGACGGTTACTATGGTATGACTTAGTTCATATCATAGCGCCACAAATCGCTTCAACATTGCTGCGCCAAAAGCGCTCGCGTGTACATTACAATAGATGCTTAGAATTTTATGAGAAGCCGGCCTAATATACGCCTAGCAGAACAAAAATTTTAGGGTGAGGGTGTAGAGGGTGAGGGTGAAATGGAAAAAGTTTCGATTTTTATTATATATCTCGAGAACCTATAATCATTAAAAGCTGAAACTTTCTATTTAGATTGATCTATAGTCCTAGCATGTTGGAAAAAATATAATTTTTTAAAGGGGTAGTATGGTACGGGAGTGGGGGGTGTTTTTCCTAACTATAGAACGGCTTATGCCAGAAAATTGAAACTCGGTATGTATGTATATGTAAATCAACTAGAAAAGCAATATTGCTTAAACAAAAATTAAAATATCCATTGGTGTTTGAAAGGGGGGCAAACAAAATTATCAGTGAAAATAGAATGCATATATTTTCACGATTTTCGTCATATCTATTAACTCTTTCCAAACATTGAATTCATTTTTATTGTACAGATTCTTCATATAACAAGGATTTATCATTATTATCATCTCTGAATGTTAATGATGCAGTTGAGAAGCTATATAATTTTTTCTATGAAATAATCCACGATTAGGTTCCACTTTTTAAGCCCTCCGCTGAAAATAAGTATCCTTCTTGGTACTCACATCGTGCGATTAAAGCATTGAAAGAGAAATTTACTGCACATAAATTATATAAGAAATTTAAGTCAACTGAGCATTATAAAACGTTTGCCTATTTTAGATCACTTGCTAAAAGGGAAATTAAGCTATGCCACGAACGTTATATTGAAAACGTTGACCTTAATATTAAAAAAGATGTGAAGTTCTTTCACTCGTATTCTAAAAGTCTAAAACTGAATAATAGTTTACCCCAGAATATGCACTTAAATGATTCTATAGCTACAACTCCGAAGCACTGCTGCAACCTGTTTGCGCAGTATTTTGAGAGCAATTATAGTAACAATAGCAATATCCCATATGATACTTGCACAACCCAAACATCTTCTGCTGTCGAATTGCCATATATTACAACTGAATCAGTCAAGAAAATTCTTGATAATTTGGACCTTAGTAAGAAACCTGGACCTGATGGAAAACCAAATATGTTTTATAAAAATTGCTCTGATGCTTTAAGTGAGCCTCTATCTCTGATCTTCAATAAATCATTGCAGGAAGGAACATTTCCTCAATTATTCAAATGGTCCCTTACGGTTCCAATTTTCAAAAGCGGGAATGCAGAAGACGTACAGAACTATAGACCGATTTCAATACTAAATTCATTATCCCTTATCTTTGAGCGAGTGGTCTATATTTCATTAATCCCATTTATAACTCCTTTTATCTCAGAAAACCAGCATGGCTTCATGCCAGCATAGTCAACTGTTACCAATTTATCAATATTTACTGATTTTGTTGCAAATTCGATGGACAAGTCTCAGCAAGTAGATGTAATATTCACTGACTTCCAGAAAGCGTTCGACAAAATTCAACATAATATAATTCTCAGAAATATGAAGATATTTGGGATGGACGACAGCCTTGTGACCTGGTTCGGTTCATACTTAACTAATCGCGCTCAAAATGCTGTGCTCAATGGTGTTATGTCCAGAGATATTCTACCTAAATCAGGTGTCCCACAAGGGTCCATTCTCGGTCCTATCATTTTCTCTATTTTTATAAATGACGTTTCAAAGCAACTTACAACGCCCTCTCTTCTCTTTGCGGATGATTTGAAGCTCTATTCAGCCATTTGTAATGTAAGAGATTGTGTGAATTTACAGAGAAACATTGATCTTCTCATTTGCTGGTGTGATGATAATATGTTGCAATTAAATGTTAATAAGTGTTCGGTTATGTCCTTCTCCAGAAAGCGAGAGACCATTTATTTTGATTACAGACTAGATGGAATTGATCTGTCACGAACCTATGAGAAAAAGGATTTAGGTATTATTTATGATCCCAAGCTTACTTTCAGTTTATATTTTTCGCACCTTACTTCTCGAGCTAGTCGGATGTTGGGTTTCATATTTAGGTGTAGTAAAAAATTCAAGAAGTCGGAAACTCTTAAATATCTATATGTAATACTTGTTCGCAGCATACTAGAATACGGGAGTGTGATATAGAATCCCATGTACCAAGTTCATCGAGATAAGTTAGAGAAAGTTCAAAAGCTGTTCACTCTACTTTTATATTTTAAGTTCAAACTTGAGCCAAATGACTTCCCGGTTAGACTACAACATTTACGTATGTTATCTCTCCATCACAGAAGATTGTTGACTGACGAGCTTTTTTTTGCACAAAATCGCATCCTTTAAAATAGTTTCACCAATTTTGTTATCCAAACTGAATGTATTTATTCGATATAGAGGTAACCGACATGAAACCAATATTTCTTTCCGTATCCCAAACCATAACACGGATATTATTTTACTTTATTATTTTTTAATAATAAAGTATTGTGATCGACCTGAAATTTCAAAAAAGTTTGCTACCCTGAAATTTTGTATTTACACGTTTTAGGACTAGTAGACCCCGAAAAAGCAAAAAAAACGCCGTCCGCCGTACGCCGTCCGCCGTACGCCGTACGCCGTACGCAAAATCGTTTGAAGGCGCGTAGCTCCCAAACGCGTTGATATATTAAATTGAAATTTTTATGGTGGGTAGATTGGGTGAACCCCTATGACTGGTATATTTTCAAGGGGTGGGGGTACAAGGGGAGAGGAGAGGGGAGTGTTTTAGACGAAAAATTTTGGTTTCCAGATCTCAGGAACCACTTATGCTAGGAGGCTGAAACTTGGAACTTATGTAGTACTATGGTAATGGACTCAATTGCAAAAAAATGGTTGATATTGGTTAAGGGGTGTGGAAGTGGGAGGGGAAACTATGAGTCTTTAACGCACGAAAGACGGAATTGAAACATTCTAAAATCGATATCTCCTGAACAATTGATGTCAGAAGATTGAAACTTTGTTGTTGTCCTTAGGGATACTTCAAGATTAGAAAAGGGGTACAATTTTTAAGAGGGGTGGGGGGGTGTGGGGGTGGGGGGTGAAAAACTTTGGATTACAATATCTTCCGAACCAATTACACCAGGAAGATAAAATTTAGTTTCTGTATATAGGATCACAGGAGGAGTCTACCGAAACTAAATTTTTTGAGGGGGGAGGTGGAGCACAAAAGTGGGGGGACAGCAATTTTTCAAAAAATGTAATTTTTATATCTCAGAAACCCTATCAGATATGATCTTGAAAATTTTACAGGAGTTGGGGTCGGTAAACTTCTAGTTGGGAAAAAAATGTTAGTGGTGTGGGTGTTAGGGGTAATGGTGAAAGGGGGTAGAAAGGAAAACATTCTGATTTTTATTTCTCGAAAACCGTAATGAATAGAAAACTAAAAATTTAGAATTACATAGAGCCACTATGGAGACATCCTAGAAAAATAAAATTGTTGATAGGGGTATCAAGGTACGGGGGAGAGGGGTAGTTTTTTATATCTCAGAAACGGGTTATGCTAGAAAGTTGAAACTTAGTACGTATATGTAGATGTACTATTAGAGTAATTAAAGCAAAAAAAAAGTTCAGATTTTTATTGGCGTTCAGAGGTTGAGTAAAAAAAATTTCCGTGAATCTACATTTTCACAAATTTCGTTAAAACTTTTAGATATGTCGAGCTATCAAAGCAATTTTACTTCTGCGGGCTATTTATATAAACGCCTAGTAACGATCTTAAAAATTTTTCGATATCCAACCCCTAGGGTGGTGTAAAGTGGTTGTGTACATATTCACGAATTCTGATATATTTCTAAGGTATATTGAGATTTGGAATTCACTTTTACTTCTATAAGCTTTAAACGTAGTCGGGGAAAACCGATTTAAGTATTTTTCTCAATTAAACCCCCTGGGGGTATTGTTCAAGTTTTCACTGATTCCGAAAATCTCTTAGGTTTAATGTGATCGAATTCGCTCTTACTACTATTAATTATTCTATTGATAAAAAAATATGTAAGTAAATAAAAAAAATCTGCCAACAGTCTGGGCGCAACTTTATTATTTTATGGGTAGAAGTCCGAAACGTGTTTAATGATGAGATGCGGTGTAGGTTACTATGCGACTGACAACCTAAGAAATAACCAGGAGGCTATTTGGAACGTTATTTTTTAGATTGTCAGTCGCATAGTAACCTACACCGTATCTCATCATTAAACACGTTTCGAACTTCTACCCATAAAATAATAAAGTTGCGCCCAGACTGTTGGCGGATTTTTTAAATCTCCCATTATCCGCATTCAAAGTACTAATAATGAATATTTTGGTAGTATCGATATTCCACGTTTCGATATTGTGGACCTTCGTTCGCAGGTTCTAACAGCTCTTTTGTAGTGCCATTATCGTCGAATCTCTCTTCCCTCTCAATGTCATTTTCCCATGTTTTATTACTATTGCTATTTTTACTTTTTGCGCCTTTTTATACTCTAGATGAAATCATATAGAGTATTATAAGTTTAATCCAGCCCAAAAGTTTGTAACGCATAGAACCAAGCCTCGGGCGAAAAAAAGCCATACACTATTTTTTGTTTATTTGTGGCCAAAAACCTCAAATCCGTCTGACGTCCGTCCGTCCGTCCGTCCGTCTGTCCGTCCGTCCGTCCGTCTGTCCGTGAACACGATAACTCAAGAACGCCTTCACCTAGGATCTTGAAATTTTGAATCTGGATGTTTGGTTGAATTTGTAAGGCTAAGTTCGTTAACGGGCAAAATCGTCCTACTCCTTCGGGTAGCTGCCATACAAAATGTCCTTAAAACACGTATTCAAGAATATTGGTCGATAACTTCAGAAGGGTTTAAGCTACAACATTGAAATTTTGTATGTGTTATTTTTCTAATAGTTGGAGCTAAATATATGATTATGAAGAAAATCCTATTAGTCCTTCGTGTGGCTGCCATACAAATATCCTGTCAAAACGTCTTCACTTAATTTACAGAACTTACTATAACTCAAGTAATCTTTTAGCTATGAAT
Source organism: Beris morrisii (assembly GCA_951812415.1). Lineage (NCBI taxonomy): Eukaryota > Metazoa > Arthropoda > Insecta > Diptera > Stratiomyidae > Beris > Beris morrisii. The sequence goes on along the minus strand of OX638313.1, from coordinate 93,698,125 downwards.
TGGAAATTTTGTACAAATTAGTTTTGAGTAAAAACAAAGTTCAGGCTTACTAATCACCGAAATCCTTCTACTCTTTCTGGTAGCTGCCATTGAAAATGTCCTTAAGACACGTGTTCAACAATATTTTCGATAACTTTTGAGCTCTTCAAGCTACGAATTTGAAATTTTGTACACGTTCATTTTTAAATGGTTCAAAGGAAAAGGATAAATATGTAAGAAATCGAGTGAGTCCTTCCTGCACCTCCCATGTGAAAGTCCTTCAAAAAGGACATTTTTGTTCGATGACTTACCCAGTTTAAGATATGAAATTAAACACTGAATATTGTCTTTTAGGTTTGAGTAGCAATCTAATGGCAGTCCTTAATAAAGGACATACAACATGCACACACGTAATTCTACTTTATCTCCAACTACAATATAAATCGGAGTTCAGTATTCATCTAGAGTATTATACGATTGGCTTGCAGCCGATCGTGACTGCAGTATGTTTAGTTTTTAGTTTTTAGTTTTCAGTTAATATTTTCCTTTTTTTTCCTTTTTATTCTTTCTTTATGAGTATATCTTTTCTATTTCATTTCTTTGAATATTCTTTCTTTTTACTGCTTAGCTTTTTCTCAATTATTATATATAAATTAATTTCTATAATAGGTTTTATTTGGTTCATTAAAAACTGTAAACCTCTGTTTCAATATAAATAAATAAATAAATATACATACCTAGAAAGTGTTTTCAGGATTTTTTGTAATTCGATCCCAAGGTGGTGTAAAGGGGTTGTATACATATTCACGAATTCAGCCGTATCCCTCAGGTCTGATTAGATATCGAATAGCTTTTTACTTTCACGGGCTTGTTTAATAATCACCTAAAACTGTTTTTCAAGTTTTTTATTTTTTCAACCACTAAGAGGGTATAAACGGGTTGAACACATTTTCACGAATTTCGCCATATCTCTTAGGAGTGATAAGTCATCGGATTGGTTTTCACTTCCTCGGGCTTTCTTTATATATATTTAAAAAGCCATTTCAGGATTTTTGGATATTCAACTCCAAAGTGGGTGCAAGGGGGTTGCACATGTTTTCGCAAATTCCTACATATTTCTTAGTTCTAATGAGATATCGAATTCATTTTTACTTCCTAAGGCTTCCTACATGATAGTCAAAAAGTTGATTTCAGTATTTTTAGATATTCGACTCTAAGAGGACGTAAGACTTTCGACATATTTCTTAGGATTGATGGGATATCAGATTGGTTTGAACTTCCACAGACTTTTTATATAATCGCCTACAAACGCATTTCCGATTTTATGTAATGGCCCAAAACGAAATCACGAAAAACCTCCTAATCGCGTAACAACTGATATTATACTACGACTTAGACCTCGTCTCGGAGTATGACCCAATTATGTAATTCATATGTTATATGTGTCAGCGGCGTAAGTATTCTAGCGCGACCCCATTCTAACCGCTTCCCGATTTTTTTTTTAGGTTTATAGTCACATAGTCCCTACACCGCGTCTCAGAATTAAAAGCGTTCCGAACTTCTACCCAAAAATAATAAAGTTGCTCCCAAACTGTTGGCAGATTTTTTATTTTCCATCGGACGATTTATCGGAGATCCCAACCGGCGAGCAGCCGTTGTGTGTTCTTAACTCGCTTGAACTACTGCTTGATTTCGCCGCGTTCTCTGCGCTCAGCTGTTTTGCTTGGCCTTGACCGATATCCGCGATCTGTCACTCGTGTTATGGTTGGATTTATTTGTTTCCTTGGCTCGTTCTGTCGTCCAGTGTTTGTGTTCCGCTTATTAATTGTTGTTCTCGTGCTTCGTGGCATCGTGTTTTTGCCATATTTAAACCGGCCAGTCAAATTATTACTTAATGTGTTTCATTCCTTCCCATTTTAGGATTTCAGAGGTAAGTACAATTCCTTCGCTACAGTGTTTTGCCTCCGTTGTGTAATTCGGGTAATTCTCTAGCGGTGCCTAGACTAGTGAGTATTTTTTCAGATTAGTTCCTATGTCCTAAACAAATCTCGACTACCAAAACTAAACCTAAATCTAACTTACTCTAATGTTATTATACAAAAATCCTAATTCATCCAACTTCCCGCCTTTTCTCCATGTTTAAATCAAAATTCACTAACATTACTTTACTGGCTTTGCTTTTAGGAGTTATTATTGACTGTGGAGTTGTACTGAGGGACGTCCGCCAGCGCATCGGAGAAGTTATATATGAAGCAAAGGCAATTCTTTTTACCATTTGATTTTAATAAATACCAAAACTAAACGAATGTTCTTGTCTTTCCACAAAAGTATACTAATTACGAGTTAGACTCGTAATTCCTTGGTGCTGACTTTAGTAGCACTATGGAAGCACGTTCGAAAAAAAGATTCTAAATTGTTTAAGTACAATAGAATTTTCATTCTGTGGCTTAATTTTGTAAAATCCGCACTCGAATTGCAGTGTAGCAAAAGTTTAAAAGTATTAAAAAAGAGAAATTGCGAAGAATGCTAATTTGAATGTAAGTACATTATTTATGTCATGAATATTAAAATTAAATTACAAGCTCAAATATATTATTTTTGACACCAATTTTCAGATGTGGTTGATGAGATGATGCAGCCAAATTAATCAGTCAATTATTAAACAGAGGAACTAAATTCTTCAAATTTGAATAATAAATTCAAAAATCTTAAGGAGTTACTGCTAAATCCGTGAAAATTTATTCAACCCTTTTTCACTAGAATTCAATATCGAATGTATGTAAATCATTTCAGATTTTTAGATGTGAGTAAACAAATCGCTGGTATTTCAGGAGATTGGTGAAAAATATAATATTTTATAGTATGGTACGGAGGTGGGCGTGCTTTTTCGATCTATTGAACGCTTTATGCTAGAAAGTTGTGCTAGAAACTTGGAGGGTATATGTAGATCTACTAGGAAAGTAATTTAGATTAAAAAATATCAAATGTCCATTGGCGTACGGAAGGGGGTAAAAAAAAATTATCACAGAAAATGGAATGCATAAATTTTTATGAATTTCGTCATATCTCTTAAGTCTTCTTAAATATTGAATTAAATTTTATTCTACGGACTTCCCACATAAATGGCTCGATAGTGTTTTTAAGATTTTTTGAAATTCGACCCTTAAGGGGGTGTAAAGAAGTTGTATACATTTTCACGAATTCAGCCATATCCCTCAGGTCTGATTAGATGTCGAATATCTTATCACTTCCCCTTGCGTAATAATCATCTGAAACTTGTTAAAACTTATTAAGTCTTTTTCCTTTTTCAACCCCGGAGAGGGTATAAAAGGGTTAAACACGTTTTTACGAATTCCGTCATATCTCTTCGGAGTTATAAGAAATTGAAATGGTTTTAACTTTCTCAACCTGTCTTCTAGAAACTTCTTTCAGGATTTTTGGATATTCAAACCCCAAGTGGATGTAAGGAGGTTGCATATCTTTTCACAAACTCCTACATATTGCTTAGATCTGAAGAGATATCGAATTTACTTTTACTTTCTAAGGCTTCCTATATAATCGTCAAAAAGTCAATTTCGGGATTTTAAGATATTCAACCCTAAGGGGGTGTAAAGGTTTGTATACTTTTCACAGCTTCGACATGTTTCTTAGGTTTGAGGAGATATTAGATTAGTTTCACTTCCACAGACTTTTTATATAATCGACTACAAACCCATTTTCCATTTTTCTATATTCAACCCCTATGCATATAGGCATAGGTTGCATATGTTTTTACTTAATTCTGATAAGATATAAAATTGGTTATTACGGCGTTTGATCTAATGGCCTAAAAGCCAATTTCACGATTTTTTCTTTCGTTTTCACAAATTTTTCAAAATCCCTGGTGTCTGATGAGATACCAAGTTGCTTCTCATGAAATCGTCTAAAAACCTGTTTGAAAATTTTTTCCAAATTCATCCCCCAAGTGTATGTAATGAGTTTGCATACGTTTTAATAATTCGTCACATCACTTAAGTCTGATAAGGCAACAAATTCGTTTTTACTTCTATGGGCTTTTAGTGTATATAATATACCGAAATTCCAATAATCTACCCGTGCTTTTCCAATGTTTAATCGGTTAAAAATCTCTATTTTAAATACGTTTTTATTTTAAGAACAAAATAAACTTTCCAATAAACGTCGTAATTTCGAAACAACTGATGATATACTCCGACTTTGACCGCTCCTAAACTTTGACCGGAAAATAATAAAGTTTCGCCCAGACCATTGGCAGATTTTTCATATTCATTTTGTAATTTTCATGTCAATAACGTGGGTTTTCATATTGACATCCCCGATTTTCATATCATCAAGATGAGTTATCATATTAAAAACGTCGGTTCTTAAATTGAAAACTGAACTGAACAGAAATTGAAAACTCAAATAACTCACAAAATTTATTAACGGACGTTTTTCATATTGACAACTGCGGTTGTTGGAAGAAAAATAACAATCTTTCTTAACACTATGACAACCGCAGTTGTCGATGTGACGAATCTGTTTGGTTGAGTGAAGTCGCGAAGTCGCGCAATTCAATCGCTTCTCGGTTTCATATCCCACCTACGCGGATGTAGATTGAATTGGCCCAATTTTACTTTATAATTTTACTTTATTATTTTTTAATAATAAAGTATTTTAATAATAAAGTACTGTGATCGACCCGAAATTTCAACAAAATTTGCTACCCTGAAATTTTTTAGTGAAAAACTTTGGATTACAATATCTTCCGAATCAATAATACCAGGAAAATAAAATTTAGTTTTTGTATTTAAGATCACAAGAGGAGTCTACTGAAAGTAAATTTTTTGAGTGGGGAGGTGGAGCACGAAAGTAGGGGGACAGCGATTTTTAAAAAAATTTCATTTTTATATCTTTTAGATCTTGAAAATTTTACAGGGGTTGGGTTCGGTAAACCTCTAGTAGGGAAAACAATTTTGGGGGTGATGGTGAAAGGGGGTAGAAAGGAAAGAAATCCTAATTTTTTTCCTCGAAAAACGTAATGAATAGAAAGCTAGAAATTTAGGATTATATAGAGCCACTATAGAGACAACCTGGAGAAATAAAATGTTTGATAGGGGTAGCGAGGTACGAGATTGAGGGATGGTTTTTTATATCTCAGAAACGGCTTATGCTAGAAAGTTGAAACTTAGTACATATATGTAGATGTGCTATTCGAGTAATTAAAAGAAAAAAAGTTCAGATTTTCAGTGGAGTTCAGAGGTTGAAAAAAAATGTCCGTGAATCCACATTTTCACGAATTTCGGTAAAACGTTTAGACATGTCGAGCTGTCAAAGCAATTTTACTTCTGCAGGCTATTTATATAAGGGTCTAGAAACGTTGTTCAAAATTTTTTGATATCCAACCCCTAAGGAGTAAAGTGGTTGTGTACATTTTCACGAATTCTGATATATTTCTTAGGTAGAATGAGATTTGGAGTTCACTTTCACTTCTATAAGCTTTGAACATAGTCTGGGAAAAACCAATTTAAGTATTTTTCCCTATTAAACCTCCTGGGGGTTTCAAGTTTCAAATAGCCTCTTGGTTATTCATTAAGCTGTAATCTACACCGCATCTCAGCATTAAACACGTTTCGTACTTCTACCCATAAAATAATAAAGTTGTGCCCAGACTGTTGGCAGATTTTTCCTAATTCTTTACCTTTTCTTCGGATATATTGACTTTTTCAAGTCAAAATATCTACTACAAGGCCTCCGTTCACAACACCTTTTGGACCAATTTTCGTGTTTCTTCCTAAATGCACTGTAGTCTCTGCTTTCAGTTGTCTAAGGTCAAACTGCGACTTTAACTTCTGTACTTTACGCGTCTACTTCAGAACGCTTTAAGCTAGGAAGTTTAACACATAAGAAAATATTAATTTTTAAATGATTCCAGGTAAAGTGGTCAATATGCTGGAAATCGAGTGAGTCGTTCTGCGGATCCCATGTGAAAGTCCTTGAAAAAGAAAAATTTCACTTTCGATAAAGTGCAAGCTCCAAAATTGAAAATGGATGATATTACGAGAGGCCTTAAAAAGGGGAAACTTTATGCGCATTCCTTATTCTGCTTTATCCCCAACTACAATATACGAGTAAATCGGAGTTTGTTAGAAGAGCGGAACGCGCTTTCTGCAGAGATGCGGCGCGTCTTTCTATGCGACTGACAATCTAAGGAGTAACCAGGAGATTATTTGGAACGTTATTTTATCACACGACGACTTCTGAGCCTGCACCGCATCTCACAATTAAACGCGTCCCTGACCGCACGAAATAATAAAGTTGCACCCCGACTGCTGACAGATTTTTTTAACCACGTGCCGCTGGCCTATGTGGGATTTATAGATATGTCCTCTGAGTTGGCAGATTGACGGCCTTTTGCGTTATTATTTTCAAATATTTGAAAATCTGAAAACCCGATACAAGATTTTATTGAACTACATTTTGCTCTTTTCAAGCAACTAGTTGCAGCCTACACGATGCATCCTTGTACACGGGATTCCAATAAAATTAATACGCTCAATGATCACCGGTTTTGCGAATAACAATAATAAAAATCGTAACGATCATTTCCTCATACCTGGCCATCCCCGCGATTCGTTTCATATGTGAAACAATTTCGGCTCCAAGGTGTCTCTGAAAGTTTCCTTGGGTAAAAGTGAAGCTGGGCGAGGGGCTCGCGTATAAGCCGTCACACTAAATTACTATTTTATACATATTAAAAGATCTGTTGCCCACATGTTAGTCATATGCATGTGTCATCATCATCGCTCACCTGGCCGTCTTTAGTCTTATGGTCACAGCATGAACGTGGTTCTTCATATTTTTCATCTTCAGTGATGTGATGTTACTTTGACTGTAATAAATTACCGGCCAATAAAATCAATTTGGCTTTTTTCATCATCGTGTATCACAATTTTTTTCAGATTTATTTCGAGAAATATTTTATTGCCTCGGTGTGTAGTCAGAATTATTCCAGTATTGTATACAAATCGTTTGAATTTAATAATCCAGAATAATTTGTGTGTTTCGTTTTTTATTTGCATTTATGGACAGAAGGATAACATCATCGTATTGCGGGGGATTATTTTTTATTAAGACATTATTTTAACACGTTTTTATTGCTCTGAGCTGGGGATTAGAAAGAGGTCATAAACTCGTGTGAAGAAACAATTTCTTCCAAGGAAGCAACATGACTGGCGGTAAATAGTTTAACGTTAATCTGTTGTTTTTTATTTGATTTTTTTATTGTCGTATGAGGAACATAAAATATTATTTTACTGTGCTTATTCTGCGAAGGGAACCACAACCGTAAATTATAGAATTAGTCGTTATAAAACTATCGCTTCAGAATTGTACGTAAATATTATGAGAAGGTGTTACTACTTCCTATGAATTACCAATGCAGCAATTATCGTATTCCATGTGATTGACGCACTTTGTAATGCAAAGTTTTATAGTTACAGTTTTCATTTAAAATTATAAAATATTGCGTCACTAATGAAGAGTAACAACGAAAGGCCTTGTTCTTTAAGCGGAAAGTTTTATATGATGTTTGTCCTAGAGAATGATTTCATAAAACCTAAGTAGAATGTTTTCAGTGTATTTTAAAAATTTATACAACTTGCTTTGTTAACCGCAATTATAAAGTACGTAAAAGCCGATTTACGTCACAAGATTTCAAACTGGATTTGGTGAAATTTTAAAATCTGAGCAAAATGAACAAAATAAAAACCAAATATTTTTCGATAATTTTTAAAGAATTTAAATTCTTCTTGGGTGACTGGATTTTCTTTGGAAATCTAGTTTGAATTTTACTCAAATTTGCCTGGACAGCTCAGAAAGTTTATATCACCGCATTCATCACGAAGTTTTGAAGAAAATATTTAAAAATTTTCATATTGTTTGATAACAAGTACTATTATTATATTTTGGTTTCTACTCAGTCTAAACTACTTAAACAAACAGCCAAGATGAGATTTTGAAATTTTTTGATATTCAACCACTAAAAAGATGGAAGTGCTTGAATGTGTTGTCAGGGATTCGTCCATATTTCCTAACAATAATAAGATAATGTATGGGTTTTAAGTTCTAAATGTTATTTAAACTCACAAATATAAAACTGATTTCGCGATATTTGTGCAAACTATTTTAGGGAATGATTACTAACTTATAGTTGACATATCTCTCTAAATATAAAAACGAATCAACGCGAGTAAAATGGAAACACTAGTAACAATAAACCAATCTGATGTCTAATTAGACCTAAGAAATGTGATGAAATTTGTGAAAAATTTATTAACTCATTTGGAGCTCCTTGAAAATGGAATATGAAAAAAAGACTTAAAACTGATTTTAGCGATTCTATTTTAATATAAAAATGCCGAAGAAGTATGGAACATTAGTTAAATAACCAAAAGTAAAAAAATTTTTTGCCTGGGACTTTCACATGGAGCCTGCAATAAGGACTTTACCTGGAACCATTTCAAAATGAATGCGTACGAAATTTACAACTCCTCGCTTGGAGCGTTTTGAAGTTATCGGCCAACACTTATGGACACGTGTTTTAGGGTTTTGTATGGGACCTACTTGAAGAATTGAGGGTATTTTCCTTAATAGTTTGCTATTGTATGACTCAAACGTAATTAATATATTAATATTAAATTTGAGGATCCTAGGTCAACGATTTATCGAGTTATAGTGTGTTTCTTAAGATCACTGTTCATATTTTCCAAGGATTCTTAAATGGCAGATGTACAAATTGATCACTCGATTTCTTTCATACTAATACCTCTATATTTTTTTTTTTTTTATAATGCTTTATTATCTTATAATCTTTATATAATAATTATTAATTATTAGCACTACTCCCCCTTCTAAGGATATATCCTTTTGGTAAGGGTGAGGAGTCTTATCAAATATTTACAAGTTATGTATTTAGTGGATTTTAGCTTAGTGGTTATTCGAAAATTCAATTAATTCAATTCAGTTACAATTTTACAGAAAGATTAATTTCATTGGTATATAATTCATTGCTAATTAAATTCAATTCAATTACAATTTTACAGGTAAATTCAAGTTAATTTCATCTTAATTTCATTGGCAAAAGACGGTATTTCAATACACTTAAAGATTATTACTGTTTTCTACTGTAGTACAATTGTTTAATATATTTTTTAAATTGTATAACATTCTCGATTCTTTTTATATGAACTGGAAGTTCGTTAAATAATTTGCGACCGTGATAATAATAATGTCTCTGACCAGCTGCTGTTTGTCTAAGATCTATTTTGATGGTATTTAGTGCAGCGCTGCGGGTTGTGCTTGCATTTATTTGCAAAGTTTGACCTTCTATATCTTTATAGGTTTGTACTGTAGAAATTATGTCAAATATTTTTCTAAGGGGAAGTACATCTATAATGGGGTATAGTTCAGAAGTTGGGTAAGTCCGTTCTTTTTTCAAAAGGATTTTCAGTAATGTTTTTTGCAATATTGCGTCTGTTGCACATCCCCAGGAAATCATTCCGTATTGTAAAATTGAGTGGACTAATGCGAAGTAGAACAGACGCTAAGTTTCCTTTTTCATAAAAGATCTAACTTCGAAGCAAATGGGAATAAGTTTTTTCAGTCTACTAATCATGCTCAAAATTTGAATATCCCACTTCATCAGATGATCAAAAATGATTCCCAGATATTTTGTGTTTGATACTCTTTGTAGATGGTCGCAACTGCAAGCCCGGGTGCATTCACTGGAGTGAATTTTAATATTCATACTATATGTTTCCTTTCTGTGCAAGTAACAGGATTTAGTAGAATTTAGAGTCAGATAGTTGAAATTTAGCCAATCCTTAATTTCACACAAACCATGAACTGCTTTAACTTCCACATCTTCCCTGGATTCACCCTCGAAGTACAGCATTGTGTCGTCTGCGTAGAATATCATCTTTCCCAAAATAGGTTGATTATAGATATCATTGATATATAATAAAAATATAACTGGCACTCCGCGACAGAAAGTTTCACGGTTTGTACTTACAGTGTTATTGATTTTAACATATGTTACTGATATCTGTCTTTTAGGTAACTTGAGATCCAGTTAACCCAGATTTTATTCATACCTGCCTCCGTGATTTTTTTTATTAATTTTTCGTGTGGCATTGCGTCAAATGCCTTAGCCAAGTCTAGGAAAACGGCACATCCTTTTTTCCCTTTGTCCAGGGAGGAACTTATTAGGCTAGTTAATAGGGCTATAGCGTCATGGGTACTACGTCCAGCTCGAAATCCAAATTGGCTATCATTTAGAATATTAAGAATATATGCAACTATTGAAATAAAATATTGAATAAAATTTCAAAATTTCTAGCGTGAAGCGTTTTGAAGTTATCGGTCAATATTCTTGAACATCTGTTATCAACGCTTTTTGTATAGGAGCTACCGGAAAGTGAACAGTAATTTCTTTCACTAATAAGACCGAACTTAACTTTCACTCAAAACTTATGAGTAAAAAAATTTGACTTCATTACTAAAGGATTTCTCGGGTTATAATGCGTTCCATGCATTGAGTGTTGAATATTGTTGAACACGTGTTTTGACTTTTGTATGACATCTACCCGAAGGAGTAGAACTACTTTGCCCGTTAACGAATTTAGCCTTACAAGTTCACCTAAACATCTAGATTCCAAATTTCAATATCCCAGGTCAAGGCATTCTTGAGTTGTTGTGAGTTCGGACAGACAGACGGACCGACGGACAGCACACGAGTTTGGTGTTTTTGACCCCAACTAAACAGTAAAAAATATACACCTTTTTTCGTTCGATGCTCAGTTCTATGCGTTACAAACTTTTTGCTGAATTAAACTTCTAATACTCTCAGATTCCGTCTAGAGTATAAAAACAACATGAAATTTAACACCTATAAAAGCATTACCTATATTGCCACCCCCAGTCAGTCGAATAGCAACCTACACTACATCTCAGTATTAAACATGTTTCCGACTTCTACTCAAAAAATAATAAAGTAGTCTGGGCGCAACTTTATTATTTTTTAGCAGATTTTTTATTTACATTTTAGTGAGGACATACAATTTATACCAAATTGCGATTAGGTTCCGGGGTTTTTCAACCCGAGCTGAAGTTAAAGTTAAATGTTAGGAAACGTATTTTATAAGATGTGTTTGAACTTCAAACATAAATTCCACCTTATACGAGCCGGACTGTAGGACAATTGCGACAGCATTGACTGTAAGACTGGAAGAGTCAACGGCAGTAAAAGCTTCACGGCCCTATAAAGACTCGGCCCGCCTTGACTCGATCTTCTAGTTATCAATTTACATTCGGCGACTTATCTAGCAGCGATTTCGCTCCCAGCTGTTTTCAGCGTTAAGTCGTCACATCATGGTAACTATATCTCAAGCGGAAACCTTTGAGATCAGTCTCTACGCTGTACCAGCTGGGGACTCCTCTCAAGAGTAGCACGCTCAGCAGAAATCTTATTTTATATCAACCTCTATCATACCTCTATCCTCCTCACTCACGTATCACTTCTCACCATTTTTCATCTTCGGCAAACTCGACCACATCCCATACTCTCTCGCAAGTCTCAATCTTGCATTCGATCACCTGATCGTTCTCATTGGTCCGTCGAGCCGGATAATTGTCGAGACCGAAGGAGAATTATTCCGAACCCGGAACTGAAAATTCTGTACTCCAGCTGCATCAACGAATACATAAAACTCAGGCATATGATACCCATTCAGGTAGGTTCTACCACGAATGATCGCGAGAAACAACATTATTACCTGCCACACCACGCTGTTCTTAAGGACAGTACGTCAACAAAGCTAAGGGTGGTATTCGACGCGTCTGCTAAAACCTCAAATGGCAAGAGCCTTAATGAGCAAATGCTGACTGGCCCTACCTTGCAAAAGAAGCTCTTTGCAACCATAACGAAGTGGAGAATGCATCGATATGCTTTTATTATTCACCCTTATTCTGGAACCCGCCGGCGGGACAGTGAACTGCGATTCACCAAATTTTACATTTTTGAAAACGCGAAAACGATTCACTTTCTCAAAAATTTGTTGAAATCCGCAATGAAATAGTCGCGTTTTTAAACTTTTTTCAGAAAGTAATTTTTGGCATTTAATAAAGAGAAATTTGAGATAGTCCATCTCTCCATAGGCGTGCGTGTTACAAATTAGATGTTCGTATAAACAACGAATGATTAGTCTTAGGTTGTGACTTTAAAATGTTCTATACATTGCTTTTCCACTAGCTGCAGTTGAAGGAAAAAATTTGAAATAGTTCCTATGCAGTGCCGTCCTAAGATATTCGGCGCATGTGGGCTACTAAAGATAATGCGCCCCTCGTCATAAGAAAATACAATTTTGATGGCTAGTGGAAGCGGCAAATACAAAATATAAAAGTTTCAGAATTAGACAATTTTATACCTTCGGATTTGTAAAGGTTAAATGAGTCTGTATTTCGTTTCTTTTCGTTTTGTTTCTAAAGAAGCGTATAATCAAATAATGCTTTCAATTGTAGTATCAACTTTTTGAAGTGATATATTAGTTTTATCTATGATTTCTAATATTTCGCTCCAAAATGCTACCATAATAGCAGTTTCCAGTGCGTTGAACTCATTTAACAACTTTTCATCTTCAAATTTTGTTGCAGGCTTTTGAAAATTATCTTCGAAAATTTTATTCAAAGCATCTTTAAAATTTCATAACCGGAAATAATTGCCTTCACTGAATCAGCTCTTGCTGACCAACGAGTGTCGCTTAATTTTTTGGGCTCTTTGTTTTTTTAATGCTAGCGTATCTTTCAAAATTTCCCATCTTGATGTTGACGCGGCAAAGAAATTGTATAGATTTTAAAGAAATAAAAATAATTTAGTTGCTTGTACGTAGCATTCCGCCGCCGACTCTCCAATTAAATTTAAAGAATGTGCTGCACAAGGTACGTAAATAGCAAGATTAATTATAGATTTAATGTGCGCTTGGAGGCAGCTATATATACCCGACATATTAGAAGCATTATCATGAGATTGCCCTCTACAATCTTCCAAATTGATATCTATATCAGATAATAGTTTTAAAATACAATCTTCCATTTCTGCGCTCTTGTGGTCAGTATTTTCTAAAAAAAAATTAAAATATAACATCAATAAAAATTGCCGCTCCCAAAAGGCTTGCGCCCCAGGGCTATAGCCCATTTAACCCTGTGGTAAGGGTGGCTCTACTTCTATACGAGTCCTCCTTCTAGTAGCTGCCATAGAAAAATCCTGTAAAAATGTGTTCACTCAATGTACGGAACTCACACTCTTTTAGTTTCGAGTACCAACCAAAAGAGAGTCCTTAAAATTGAATTCAATATGATTGAGAGATTCGAGAATATATCTTGATTAGTAGCAGCGATGCCAGATTTGAAGATTTTTCTTTAATTCGAAGATTTTTAGAGTTCTTGAAGATTTGAAGATTTTGATGGATATTTAGAAGATAGTTTAGATTTACATTCCTAGCTTATTTTATATTGTTTCCGCTGTTTTCGCAATTCTCACTTAACGTTATTATTTATGATTATTATTATATTTATAATATTATATATGTATTTAAGCGTATAACCAAAATTTTTCTGATTGCAATACCAAAATATACGAATCCAATATCGTAAGGTATGTATTTCATAAAAAACTCGATATATTCAAAAACCAATTCTACTTAAAAATAATTTATTTATTCTTGGATCTCATAACATCAAAAAATATTTGATGCAAGTGTCGTTATGTTTAAAACCAATTTCTACTTTGTTAAATTGAAAACATCTTCTAAAGTTCTCGTAAAATTCAAAGATATTCTCAAAAAAAGCTGGTTACATTCAAAAACGTTTGTAAACTTGAAGAAAATCTTGTTACAACTTCGTAAAACTCCAAAATTTTTCATGATAATCTTGTTATTTTCAAAAACAATTTTCAATTTATTTTGCTAAATTGAAAAAATCTTGTAAAGCTCTCGTCAAATTGAAACAATGATTGTAAAATTCAAAAATTTCTTGTTATTTTCAAAAATTAGTTGAGATTTGCTTCGTTCATTTTAAAAGATTCTTTTATATTGTTTGTATTGTTAAAAAACATTTGACAAAAAACAATTGGCAACAAAAAGTTTGCGGATAGGAAGGAATTACTTTTTTGGAAGGGGCCAAAATTATTTTTCTGGGAGGGTCCAAGCCGGGGCCTGGGGCGGTCCCTGCCCCTCCCGGCCCCCCAACGATGCGCCTATGCATCTCTCATATTTATAGTACTTTAATTTTGGACATTTTTCTGCCTTAAAATATGGTTTCAAATACCCAGAAAAGACGTTTTTAAAGTATATTGATAAAGCAGTTTCCGAACGTTTTCAATTATTGCATGTGCCGTGAATGGGAATCGAATGTGAATCGTATAGGCGGCGGGAATAAAATATCCGCCATTTTCTAAAATAAGCCTGATTATAACCATGGGTTTCATATTGACAAACGTCATTTTCATTTCTACAACCGTGGTTTTTTTATTGACTATGGCAATTTTCAGCTAGAGAGAGTACGAGTATATTTTTTGTTTAGCTTGTGTTTTCATATAAACAACTGCGATTTTCATATTGACAACCGAAGTTTGCATATGGACAACCGGTGGTTTTCATATAGACAGCCGCGTTTTTCATATTGTCGGCTGCAAATATCAAACTGCTGCGGTTTTCATATTAACAATTGTAGTTTTCAGATTGACTACGAAGAAATTTAACAACAAATATTCGTCATATTGACAACTTGGTCGTAAAATATCGTAATAATTTGGTGAAAACCGTTGTCATATTGAACATTTTGGTGATACTTCAGGTTAACAACTAACGATTCTCAATATGACAACCAACATTTTACTACGTTTTTATACTCTAGATGAAATCATATAGAGTACGAGGGCGGATTGATAATGACGTGCAAAAATCAAGAAGGAGTGGGCAGGTAAGGAATTCGTTATTTTTTTTTACCTGGACCATCCTTAAATAGATTACCTGCAAAGTTTAAGCCTGATACCTAGTTTAGTGTTCGAGAAGCAGCCGTCTAAGCAAGTCGACTTACAAAAATTGTTGAAAATGGATAAAAGTGAATTTCGTGTGTTGATTAAACACAATTTTTTAAAAGGGAAAACAACTAAAGTAACCAAAGAAAAATTAGATAAGAATTGTGGGGACTCTGCACCATCGATCCAAATGATTTACAAATGGTTTTCTGAATTCAAGTGTGGTCGTTCGAGCACAGAAACCATACCAAGTCGAGGTCGTCCAAATGAGGTCACCACGCCAGAAATGATCGATAAAATCCATGATATCGTGATGGAAGATCGTCGAGTAAAAGTGCGTGAGATAGTTAACGTAGTAAGCATCTCATTTGAACGTGTTTGGAATATTTTGAAAAACCATTTGGACATGAGAAAGCTATCCGCAAGATGGCTGCCGCGTTTGCTCACAATCGACTAATAACGCAATCGTGTGACAACTTCGCAGCACGGTTTGCAACTGTTTTAACGTAATACAAATGAATTTTTTCGTTGATTCGTAACTGTTGATGAAGCATGGATTCACCACTACACTCCAGAAACCAAACAATAGAAGGATGTCGGTTCCAGCGCACCGAAGAAGGCAAAACCGTTCTATCGGCTGGAAAGGTTATGGCGACAGTTTTTTGGGATTCCAATGGAATGATATTCATCGGCTACTTGGAGAAAGGAAAAACAATGACGGGAGCATATTATTCTGAGTTATTGGTACCATTGGATGTTGAAATCAAGGCAAAACGGCTTCATTTGGCGAAGAAAAAAGTGTTGTTTCACACGTCCGTTGTTGCATCGGCAAAACTGTTTGAATTACAGTACGAATTGCTCCCTCACCCACCGTATTCTACAGATTTGGCACCCTGCGACTTTTTATTATTTCCAGACTTGAAAAAATGGCTTGCTGGAAAGAGATTTACGACGAATACTGACGTCATAAGTGAAACCAACGCCTATTTTGAAGGGTTGGACAAATCATATTATTTGGAAGGGATCAAAAAATTGAAAAAACGCTGGACTAAGTGTATCGAGCTAAAAGGAGACTACGTTGAAAAATAAAATAAATTTTTTCCGGATAAAATTATGTTTTCTCAATTTTTGCACGTCATTATCAATCCGCCCTCGTATTATAAGTTTAATCCAGCCCAAAAGTTTGTAACGCATAGAACCGAGCCTCGGACGAAAAAAAGTTATATATTATTTTTTGTTTATTTGTGCCCAAAAACCTCAAATCCGCCTGACGTCCGTCCGTCCGTCCGTCCGTCCGTCTGTCCGTGAACACGATAACTCAAGAACGCCTTCACCTAGGATCTTGAAATTTGGAATCTGGATGTTTGGTTGAATTTGTAAGGCTAAGTTCGTTAACGGGCAAAATCGTCCTACTCCTTCCGGTAGCTGCCATACAAAATGTCCTTAAAACACGTCTTCAAGAATATTGGTCGATAACTTAAGAAGGGTTTAAGCTACAACTTTGAAATTTTGTATGTGTTATTTTTCCAATAGTTGGAGCTAAATATATGATTATGAAGAAAATCCTATTAGTCCTTCGTGTAGCTGCCATACAAATATCCTGTCAAAATGTATTCACTTAATTTACGAAACTCACTATAACTCAAGTAATCTTTTAGCTACGAATACGGAATTTTGCACAAGTTAGTTTTGATTGAAAAGGAAGTTCGAGTTAACTAATCAGCGAAATTCTTTTACTCCTTCTGGTAGCTGCCATACAAAATATCCTTAAGACACGTGTTCAACAATGTTTTTCGATAACTTTTGAACGCTTCAAGCTACGAATTTGAAATTTTGTACACATTAATTTTTGAATGGTTCCAAGGAAAAGGATAAATATGTAAGAAATCGAGTGAGTCCTTCCTGCACCTCCCATGTGAAAGTCCTTCAAAAAGGACATTTTTTTTTGATGACTTACCCAGTTCAAGGTATGAAATTAAACACTGAATATTGTCTTTTAGGTTTGAGTAGCAATCAAATGGCAGTCCTTAATAAAGGACATACAACATGCAAACACGTAATTCTACTTTATCCCCAACTACAATATAAGTCGGAGTTCAGTATTCATCTAGAGTATTATACGATTGGCTTACAGCCGATCGTGACTGCAGTGTGTTTATTAGCTTTCTTTCTTGTCTGTTTATTTGTGCGGTGCAAGTTTTGCAAATGATTTTAAACTATAACTTCCCGATGAACTAGAGACTTGGAACTTTAGGCATTGCTCAGAACTGGATAAGAATACAATATCAACTTGACTTTTGGGTGAGGTGCAGTGTGAGGGAGAAGGTGAGGGAAGGGTTTTGGATGATCGTTTTGATTTTTATATCTTAGGAACCGCTTCCGCTAGGAGGCTGCAATTTGGATTTTATGTACAACTATGATAATGGACCCCTTTGCAAATAATTTCACGCACACAAGACTAAAAAGCAGAAAATAATTATTTAAACAAAAATTTTTAAAAAAAAAAAAACTCTTTAAAACGGACTAAAAAATATAAAATAATATTTCCCCATACAGATAGTCCTGTAAAACGTGGGGCAAGGTAATAATAGTAAGGAGTGTAGAGAATAGCGGCCGCCACACGTTTTTCTGGACTATCTGTATGTGGTTATGAATCTGTATGGAGATAGGAAAAAATATTTTATACTTTTTAGACCGTTTTAAAAACGCGGGTTTTTTTAAAAAAAAAATATATTTATATTAATATTTTTCAGTATTGATAGGGCGCTTCGATGTTCGCCCACCCTACCTCGGCCATGCCGTCTTCATTATATTTTTGGATTGATTAAAGAGTTCCCAGCGGGTCTTCTCTTCATTATTATTTAATTATTTTCACTTTTTTTTGTATTATAAAATTTTTATTTATTATTACTCGTATTTCTATTACTTCTGTACGTGCGGTCCTATCATATTTGTAATTTTTTTTTAACTTAACTTTGGGTGGTGGTTATTTATTTATTCTTACTTTTAATTTTTCAATTTACAAACCCTAAGCCGAAACCGATGGCATTTTTTTATAATTTAATTTTAATTTAACTTTTTTTAAATTACACTTTGATTTATATTTTTTAATTAAATTAAAATTCAATAGAAAAGAACGTGACAGAGCAATAAAAATTCAACTTAAATCGAAAACTCAATAATTTTCACTGAAAGTGAAATATTCCTGTAGCTACAAATTTTCACTGCAGTTCTGATTAAATGCACATATTCACTTCATTGTAAAATCTAATTTAAATCAAATCCTATTTTTAAAAAAATTAAGTTTCTTAGTAAACTACATCAAAACCTACCACAGATGCACTACAAATGAAAACAAAAGACTTAAGCCAGAAACCCGGTGAAATTGTATGGGGTCATTCCATCAAGAAACGACCACAGGTGTGACATTACCATCTCTGATTCCGTTGATATTTTCTGTACTCGATATATTAGTGAAAAAATAATTTATTTAAATTTTTTGTTTCTATCTCATTTTTTTTGTTAGTTATAGTATGTTAAAGATTTCGCAAAAATGGTGTCCGAGTCCTCTTTGAAAATTCATATCTCTGGTAATTTTTATCATAGAATAATAAAATAAGACTTATTTTAAAGGGGAAGGTTGTCGCAATATAAAAAAATACGAATACAAATTATTCTTTAAATTTTTTTTTTCAAGCATAGGTAACGATTTTGTCCTTCATCCTTGAATATCCCAAAAAACATTTTGTCCTTTATACTTGAATATCTCAAAAAATATATCTTCAATTTTGTTTATATTTTGTATATAATACTGTTTTTCAAAACATACCAAAAAATCAACTTGGGATCCCAAAGGGATCGGGGTAAAAAAATCAAAGAACATCAGTGCTTCTCAATTATTTAATAGAAAAATTGCAATTATTTTAATTACTTACTTGTATGTAAAAAGAATTTAATTTTGTGATTCTCGATATATGCGCTGCTCTTAAAATCATAAATTTAAGCTAGTTTCGTTCTCCAATAGTTTGATTGTGCCACTCATTGGTTAAAAATATGAGTATTTTGAAACACATTTATTCAAAAAAAAAAATAATAAATTGAAAATAATAATAATAACCATATTTGGTATGTTCTACTAATAAGGGAATAATATGTTGGCAGGTAAAGCCATACAAAATGAACAGCAATTAAATGTCTTTTTTTGGTAGATATGTATATAAAATAGGCTTACAGGCTTGCCTCAGAAACTATTCAGTCGAAAAAATCTAATTTATTATTTTACTTATGATGAAAAAAACCAACAGTCGTTATTCAATATTGTATTACTATAATCCATTTAATGATAATCAATGGCACAACAGCCCAAATTGGGCCTAGGCCTTGAAGTAATGCTAGAGTTACTTCATTACTAGACCAACGGAATACTAGGAGGTGTAGTGGTCAGCCACATGCTCGTCCGTGATTATTACCCCGATTTTAACTCAGGTACTCATTTACAGCTGAGTGAACTGGTAGTCCGGCACCCAATCCCATTCTCGAAAATTACATGTCGCCAAGCAGATTCGAACCTGGTACCAGGTGCACCGAAGCCAAGTGCTCTAGCCACTAAGCCACCCGGATCTACAACCTGTGCAATCATGGATGATTTTTAAAGTACTAGCGTTGACTTCAGCTGTCAAAATTTGCTCTGCCTCTAGAAAAGAAGTTCAAATGTTACCAGGAACGTCAATGGAAACCACTGAAGATGATATGTTTGACCAGGAAGAAGAACCTTTCACTGCAGACAACCAGGAACTTATACAATTGGATACGCGATCAAGCGTTAGACGAAAAATTCATCAGCAAGGAAGCCGCATTGAAGTAATTAAATAAATGTCTTCAATATTTTGAAGAGGAACCTTTCGATAAAAGACGAAGTACCAGAGAAAACTACAGTCGCCACTATACCCGCAACAATACAAGACCAAATAGTAAAACGAAGAAGTGATTCATGACGGATAGTCAAAGAGGAACAAGACAAAGGCCAAGGATTCAGCGATCGAACTTTCCCTAAAACAGAACCGACGGACTTCCAGGATAAGAAGATCATATGTGTTTTATCATTTCAGGTACTAGAAAAGTAATTTAAGTAAGAAACATACTGCAGTCAGGATCAGCTGCAAGCCAATCGTATAATACTCTAGATGAATACTTAACTCCGATTTATATTGTAGTTGGGGATAAAGTAGAATTACGTGTGTACATGTTGTATGTCCTTTATTAAGGACTGCCATTAGATTGCTACTCAAAACTAAAAGACAATATTCAGTGTTTAATTTCATTTCTTGAACTGGGTAAGTCATCGAAAAAAAATGTCCTTTTTGAAGGACTTTCACATGGGAGGTGCAGGAAGGACTCACTCAATTTCTTACATATTTATCCTTTTCCTTGGAACCATTTAAAAATGAACGTGTACAAAATTTCAAATTCGTAGCTTGAAGCGTTCAAAAGTTATCGAAAAATATTGTTGAACACGTGTCTTAAGGACATTTTGTATGGCAGCTACCAGAAGGAGTAAAAGGATTTCGCTGATTAGTGAACCCGAACTTCGTTTTTACTCAAAACTAATTTGTACAAAATTTCCAATTCATAGCTAAAAGATTACTTGAGTTATAGTGAGTTTCGTAAATTAAGTGAATGCATTTTGACAGGATATTTGTATGGCAGCTACACGAAGGACTATCAGGATTTCTTTCATAATTCTACATTAAGTTCCAACTATTGAAAAAGTAACACATACAAATTTTCAAAGTTGTAGCTTAAACCCTTCCGAAGTTATCGGCTAATATTTTTCAACACGTGTTTTAAGGACATTTTGTATGGCAGCTACCCGAAGGAGTAGGACGATTTGGCCCGTTAACGAACTTAGCCTTACAAATTCAACCAAACATCCAGATTCAAAATTTCAAGATCCTAGGTGAAGGCGTTCTTGAGTTATCGTGTTCACGGACAGACGTACGGACGGACGGACGTCAAGCGGATTTGAGGTTTTTAGCCACAAATAAACAAAAAATAATGTATAACTTTTTTTCGTCCGAGGCTTGGTTCTATGCGTTACAAACTTTTGGGCTGGATTAAACTTATAATACTCTATATGATTTCATCTAGAGTATAAAAATTCAGATTTGCATTGATGGTGCACAAAAAAAAATTTATTAAACACTGGTTTCTTTACAATTTCACGAATTTTCTCATATTTTTTGGGTCAGTTGAGGTATCGAATTAATTTTACTTCTACGGCTTCCTTATATAAATCCAAGAAATCGTTTTTCAGATTTTTCGACATTCAGCCCTTAATAGGTGTAGTTGTGCACGTTTTCTCAAATTCCGACATATTTCTTAGGTCTAATGAGATATCGAACTCAATTTACTTCTTACGGTCTTAATAATATAATAGTCACAAAGCTTATTTACGTATTTTTTGATATTCAACCTATAAACATATGAGAAGTGGTTGTGTAAGTTTTCACGAATTTCGAGCAATCTTCCCTGAGCTTCATTAAATGCTGGGAACAAGTTTGGCAAATCTATTGGTTCATTTTACTTTATTTTCATAACATTAGCTTCGTTAAAGATCTATCAAAAGGTTTAGAACTGATTTCAGCTGTAGCGTCATTAAAGAAGATATGGATGTTCGGAATGTGTACCAATTCTTTGGAGATGAAAGAAAAAGTTTTTGCAAAAAAAGAAATTAGTGTCATTCCTAAAACGAGGGTGCATCCTTAAAAAAGCGAAATCACTAAGTGTACGGTTACAGCCATTATGAAAACAGTGGGACACTGATCGAAAAACCGAGATTGGACCAGTCAAAATAATGGTCTCCTTAGTCATCACATCGTACAAAGTTTGAAAGAAACAAAATGCGTAATTTTGAAACAATTTTTAGTGCATTGCCGCCTATTGCAAGTTTCTTTTTTTAAATTGGTATAATATTTTCGATCGATAAGCCATATCCCGTCGTGTAATGCAGGATGTAATAAATTAGTAAATACACGAATCATAAAAGTTTAACAATCTGAATAACATGTTTTCGTGTAATTCGAAACCTATTCGTAATCTTATACATGCCTTATGCCTTCAACCACCTAACGAAAGCACCTGATTCAAATGTGAGACTGTTAAAAAAACAACAAAATCTTCCGGGTTATTCCTACTATCATAATAATAGTAATCTGAGTCCATCATTCTCCAATTGTTTGTCCGTTTTTTTTTCATACGGATTCATCGATGGATTTTCCAAATTATTAAAAATGATGATAGCCATGGAAGATAAATAATAATATTATTAGAAGCAAAAGAAGGACAAAACGATCAAATCCAAGATTTATTCCATAAAAATCGACTATTTCTACTGTATTATAGTTGATCTCAACCTGAAACAAAATAACAACAATATTAATCAAAAATTAATTAATATAAAAAATATCGACGTATTACTTGTGTAGTTTTTGGATTAATGCACTTTCGAAGATGCCGCGCGAATAATCAATTCAATATTCTTGTCTATTGTTAAGTTAATTTAACAGATAAAAAAAATTATAATAAGTCGAACCTGATTTCTTGGGAAATTTTACAATGATCGAGGGATGGTAAGCGAAAGACAGAAACGTCGCCTCGGCTACTTTTTCGAAACCAGTTTCTTTTATCTATGCAGATTTAAATTTAAAAAAAAAATAATATCAATCTGTAAGTTGAAACTTGAACAGTCGTCACAACCCAGATACATTACAGCAAATGGTAGAATTTTATCAAGTACTTCTCGATGGCAACAATATAAATAATTAGATCAGAAATAGATAGCAGGAATTTCGGTGATTAAGCGCACAAAATTTTTTTATATCGTCACTTCGGTATTCGGTATTGCGAATTTATTTGGGTATTTGTAAACAGATTTGTTATTTTTCGAACTGCCAGTTTATTTCTAGATTACTAAGCGCTTAAGAATTTGGGCCACGAAAGCTGCTTTAGGCTGAAAGAATTTTTGTTTAATACAACAAAAATAAACATATAAATTAATTGAAATGATTGGAGCATATATCACTTTATTATTTTTCAACTGAACCGCACAGTTTACATGAAACGGCTCACAAAATTACGCACCACTTCATGTAAAATTAACTATATCTATATGAATTGAAAATTACATTCTTTTTCGTGTAATTGTACTTATCTATTTGCATTTTACTACGTCAACGGAAAAAAAAAATATTTCACAGTAGTGATTTTGCTGAAAGGAAATTTTCAGATTTAAACAACATTTAGACAAAAAGCACAATAAACTAACTATTGATAATGTTTGTTCAATAATGTTGTCCAAAGAACTTGTAAAAAATACAGAAAAGGTATTTTAACCACCTTTTTCTTAAATTAAATTTTTTAATAATTTTAAGTTTACTGGCGGAAAATACATTAAGTGCGTTTATTGTGCATTTATCCGGAGATAACTAGTAGAAAATTTTCATAGAATACAATAAACTGCTCGAATAGAGTAAGTAACCAAAATCTCTATATATATTTCACTAAATATAGAGCATTTTTTTAATGTTTCATCCCAGTAAGTTTACTGTGGCGAAAAATGTTCAAATAATGCTCTAATACTGTTTTTATGTTTTCTATGGAAATTTGGAAAACCCTACTTAGCTATAGATGAATGCGCCAAAACACACCTATTTGTTGAATTATTGGAGTGAACCATATTTCGTTTTTTATGTTGTTAATCAAAGGCTGTGAATTTAGTTCCTGTTTATTAGTGTAAAAAAAAGTTCTGTCTATTATAATAATAAATTATTATAATAATAGGTCCATGTCAGCATTGAATGTAAGCATTGCATATTGTTACATGTACCCTGTCAATCCGTATAACTTAATGACATCAGTTTCTAGTTAGAAAGCCACGCCTTCCAATGTCCAACTGGAATACGGGGAAACTTCTGTATACTGTTCGAATACTCTTCTTTTGACTCTTTCTCCACATAGATAGATAGATTCGAAATAGGGGTTGGTATGATTAAACTGTGTCACTGCAGCCACAGTTGGGCCTATTGTGACGTCCCCCTGGTTTGACTATGCTTCCTCTTCAATCCCAGCGCTTTCAATGAAGCCTAGTATTTTGCGAAGAGGAATGGTCAGGAATTCCGATGGGTCCATGAAACCCTGACCGAAGTGACGAAGCCTTTTGCGAGCTAAACCCTCACATTCACAGAGGATATGCTCTGGTGTTTCGTCTTCGTCATTGCATATTCTGCAAATTTTTAGTCTCAGAGAGACCAATCCTATTGAGATGCTTCCTGACAATGTCCAGTCAGAGCTCCCACACTACATCTGCTTAATTTTAGATAATCAGATGTTCTTTTTTTCGAGTGTTTTGGCATAAAAAGCTTTGAGTGCCTGTTTCCCGGTGCCACGTCCCAGTGAATGGCACTTTGCGATTTTTGCCACATTCGGATGTTCATTCTGGCTGTGCTTAATGGTATCCCACAGAATGGATATGATCCTATGAAGTCAGCTTCTGAACCTTTCCCAGCCATTAAGTCGGCCATTTCAATACCTTCATAGCCGCTGTGTCCCGGAATCCAAATGAGATTAACTCTGTTCTTATTTCCGAGTTCAATCAGGCATTGGAGGCAATTCCAAACAAGTTTGGAGTAGATTTGAACGGACTGAAGGTCCATTATTGCAGCCTTGCTATCTGATATCCCGTCTGATATTTTCTCTAATGGATAGTTCAATAGCATGAGTCTTTGCCTGAAAAACAGTGGATGTTATATGCATGCTACAGTACAATTTCACATTTGGGCGCACTACATAGACTCCTGCTCTACACCTTGATCCGTTTTAGATCAGTCTGTGTACCAGATTATGGATCCTGGTTTTGGAGTGGGTTTGTTTGTGGCCCAATCCTCCCTTTCAGGTAGCTCAGGTCAGCTTTGAATAGCTTTGTGAAATTAAATTTCGGTACCATTGAATCAGAAAGAGGTATCGCTAGTATCGGGTCCTTGTTGAGTTCCGCGGAGAGAGTTGGGCAAGCTGTTTTGCGCTCTGACTCGTCCTCCGAGCTCAAAAATTTGTATGTGGTGAATCTAGCTTCTTTCTGTATTTCTAAGTGTAGAGGTGCTAGGTTGAGAAGCACCTTTAAGGCAGCTGTGGGAGTGGTGCGCATCGCCCCAGTAATACTCAGGCATGCTAGTCTTTGTAATTTAGTCAGCTTAAGATGAGGCTTTCTTTTCTTCCACTAGACGGATGTCGCGTAAGTTATAATGGGCTTAGCAACGACGTTATACATCCAGTAGGTTGGTTTTGGACCCAGTCCCCAGTTTTTGCCGAGAAGGCTCCTGCAGGTCCAGAGAGAGATTCTGGCCCTTTCAAGAACTTTGTCCAAATGAGCATTCCAGGTGAGCTTTTCATCCAGGATAATACCCAGGAATTTTAATTCACTAGAATACTCTATGGATTCTCCAAAAAGAGTAGGCTTAGATAACTTGTTCTTACACCTCCTTTCTCCATATTCCACATACACGACCGAATACTCGCGAAACCTCTCGACTTCACACCTGCAGTATACAAGTACACCAAAGATTGCAGTCAACACATGGTCTTATTACGGCGTAGCGATACAACGATTAGTTTCTGCGAGAGGTATATACATTTAAAACCCCATTCTCTTCTGGATAAATGCCCAAAAGAACACACCTTTTATTTTGACATTTTATTTTGCCAGTCAAAGATTTGGACACCAATTTTTATTTTATATAAAAACCTTACGAGGATATTTGGTCTTTCTTTTCTTGTTACGCTACAAGAACCTGCAAAGAGTGTGTTTCGTTTTGGCAATTTTTAAATTTTTACCAGAATTTTTCTGATCTTACTAACTAAATTTCCGTTCTTTTTGCTACGAAATTGAAGTCATGAAGTGACAACACTATTGTGAACTTGTCACACACATCTTTTAAATTTGCCAGTCACAACAACCTTTAACATTCGGGTTTAATACGAGTATGTGGTTCCAAAACGGCCATTGAGCTAATTGAGCTCTGTCTGGAGGACAGGGCTGCCACTTAAACCAACCAACCAACGCTGGCCAATACTTTGTGCAGCCTTGGACCCACCTACAAAATCTGCAACAGTCGAAAGGCGAAACTTTATTACTTTTTATACTCTAGATGAAATCATATAGGGTATTATAAGTTTAATCCAGCCCAAAAGTTTGTAACGCATAGAACCAAGCCACGGACGAAAAAAAGTTATATATTATTTTTTGTTTATTTGTGGCCAAAAACCTCAAATCCGCTTGACGTCCGTCCGTCCGTCCGTCCGTCCGTCCGTCCGTCCGTCTGTCCGTTAGCACGATAACTCAAGAACGCCTTCACCTAGGATCTTGAAATTTTGAATCTGGATGTTTGGTTGAATTTGTAAGGCTAAGTTTGTTAACGGGCAAAATCGTCCTACTCCTTCGGGTAGCTGCCATACAAAATGTCCTTAAAACACGTGTTCAAGAATATTGACCAATAACTTCGGAACGCCTAAAGCTACGGCTTTGAAATTTTGTATGTGTTACTTTTTCAATAGTTGGAGCTAAATGTATGATTATGAAGAAAATCCTGTTAGTCCTTCGTGTAGCTGCCATACAAATATCCTGCCAAAATGTCTTCACTTAATTTACGAAACTCACTATAACTCAAGTAATCTTTTAGCTACGAAATCGAAATTTTGTACAAATTAGTTTTGAGTAAAAACGAAGTTCGAGTTTACTAATCAGCGAAATCCGTTTACTCCTTCTGGTAGCTGCCATACAAAATGTCCTTAAGACACGTGTTCAACAATATTTTTCGATAACTTTTGAACGCTTCAAGCTACGAATTTGAAATTTTGTGCACGTTCATTTTTGAATGGTTCCAAGGAAAAGGATAAATATGTAAGAAATCGAGTGAGTCCTTCCTGCACCTCCCATGTGAAAGCCCTTCAAAAAGGACATTTTTTTCGATGACTTAACCAGTTCAAGATAAGAAATTAAACACTGAATATTGTCTTTTAGGTTTGAGTAGCAATCTAATGGCAGTCCTTAATAAAGGACATACAACATGCACACACGTAATTCTACTTCATCCCCAACTACAATATAAATCGGAGTTCAGTATTCATCTAGAGTATTATACGATTGGCTTGCAGCCGATCGTGACTGCAGTATGTTTTTTTTAAATTTCAGGACAATCGTAAACTTTTTAATTAAAAGATAATAAAGTAAAACTATGATACCATAAATAAAAAAATCTGCCAATGGTCTGGTCGAAACTTTTTTATTTTCAGTCGGAGCATATAATAAGTTATTTCGAGATTATAAAGTTTCTTGGAAAGTTAATTTTTTCTTAAAATAAAAATATTTAAAATAGAGAATTTTAGCCAATAAAACATTGAAAAAGCCCGTGTAGACTATTCGAATTTCGGTATATTATGTACACTAAAAGCCCATAGAAGTAAAAACGAATTTGTTGCCTTATCAGACTTAAGATATGTAACGAATTATTAAAACGTATACAAACCCATTACTTCCAATTGATGGTTGAATTTCGAAAAAATTGTGAAACAGGTTTTTAAACGATTTCATAAGAACGAACTTGATATCTCATGAGACTCGGGAGATTTTGAAAAATTTGTGAAAACGTAAGCAAACTCTTCACACCCCCTTGGTTCCGGAAATTCGAAAAATCGTGAAATTAGTTTTTAGGTCATTACATCAAATGCCGTAATAACCAATTTTATATCTCATCAGAACTAAGGGATGGCAAAATTTGTGAAAACATATGCAAACTCTTGGGGGCTGAATATCCAAAAATTGAGAAATGAGTTTGTAGGCGATTATATAAAAAGTCTGTGGAAATGAAAAGCGATCTAATATCTCATCAAACCTAATAAATATGTCGAACCTTTGAAAAGCATACAACCCCCTTACACCCCTTAGGATTGAAAATCTGAAAATACTGAAACTGACTTTTTGGTTCTTATATGGGAAACCTTAGGAAGTAAAAATGAATTCGATATATCATCAGATCTAAGCAATATGTAGGAATCTGTGAAAACATATGCAACCTCCTTACACCCACTTGGGGGTTGACTATCCAATACTCCTAAAAAGAGTTAATAGATAAATATGAAAGCAACACGAGAAAGTAAAAACAATTGAATTACTTATCACTTCTAAAGGATATGACGGAATTTGTGAAAACTTGTTCAACCCTTTTACATCCACTTAGGGGCTGAAAAAGGAAAAAATTTAAAAACGGGTGTTAGGCGATTATTACGCAAGCCCGTGAAAGTGAAAAGATATTCGGGGGGGATATGGCATAATTCGTAAATAAGTATACAACACCTTTACACCCCCTTAGGGATCGAATTATAAAAAATCCCGAAAACGCTTTCTAGGTATTTATATGAAGAAGCCGTAGAATAAAAATGAATTAAATATTTGGGAAGACCTAATAGATATGACGAAAATCGTGAAAATATATAAAAAAAAAATATAAAAATAAAAAATATATGAATTCTATTTATTTTTTCGCCCCCCCCCCCCTTCCGAGCGCCAATAGATATTTGCATTTTTTTTTTTCTCTATATTACTTTTCTAGTTGATTTACATATACATACCAAGTTTCAACTTTGTAGCATAAGACGTTCTATAGATCGGAAAACATCCCCACCCCCGTACCATACCACCCTTATCAACAATTATATTTTTCAAAGATGCTACTGCTATAGCTCTATCTAAATACCATGTTTCAGCTTTATGTCATTATAGGTTTTTGAGATCGGAACTTTTTTCTTTTCACCCTCCCCTACCCCCACCCTCTTCACCCTAACACCCAAAATGAGCAGTCTATTAGTCCTACTTCTGGTAAAAATTGTAAGCAGCTACCTCACACTGTTCTTGAGATATGAGACGTGATTTTTTAGAAAAATTCGCATCCCTTCCACTTTCATGATGCACCGTCGCCTTCAAAAATTTTAATTTCAGCAAACTTAATTTGTCAACCTTTATAGACAAACCAAATTTTCTTTGTCTAGTGCCATTGGTTCGTGAGATATCGTAATCTAAAGTTTTTTATCCCCACCCTCGTACGCCACTGCCCCCACTCAAAAATTTGTTTGCGATCTATTCTCATAGCATACCTACAGATATTCATTAAGTTTCAATTTTGTAACTTTAACCGTTAAGGAGATATGGATCTTAGAATGTGTCGATCTCGGCTTTTTTGCGATTCGGGCGCATTATTTTTCCCCCCACTCCCACACCCCTTCACCCATATTCACAATTTTTATGAAAATGGGTCCACTACTGAAGTTCTATATAAATTCCAAATTTCAGCCTTCTAGCATAAGCGGTTGCTGAGATCTAAAAACCAAAATGTTAAGTCTAAAACGCTTCCCCCTCATCTCCCCTCAGCCCCCCTCATCCCTTCTTATCCCCCCTCAAACCCTAACCCCTAAGAATTTTTTCACTTTAAGGGGCCTACCCAGTCTATTCATAAAAAAAATGCAATTCAATATCTCAAACCGTTTGGGAGCTACGAGCCTTCAAACGATTTTGCGTACGGCGTACGCCGTACGGCGGACAGACGGACTAAATTTTTTTTTTTGCTTTTTTCGTGTCTAATCGTCATGAAACGTGAAAAAAAAATTTCAAGGTAGCAAATTTTATTTTTTTAAAAATCGATCACAATACTGCATTATTAGAAAATAATAAAGTAATTAGAAAAAAAAAATCTTAGGGTAGTAATTTTTTTTTTTAATTTCAGGTCGATCGTAAACTCTTTTACTTAAAGATAATAAAGTAAAACTATAATACCATAAATAAAAAAGTTTGTAATTATATTTATTAGTTCCCAAAAATATCCTTATTTCGTTTACCGATTTCAAAGCTGGAAGCACCAAAGCGGATAACTAGTCATCCGCATGGTTGAAGAAAAAAAAATACTAAATTCAACGCCAAATTGATTCATTTATCTATACTCCAGTGAAGAAAAGAAGGACTGCTGAAAGATCTTATAAAGTTCATTTAATTCTTTCACGGAAATTTAGCTGACATTATAGAAGACAAAATAGCAGATATTAATATCATGCAATAACGAGATGAAATTAATTTTATTAAGTCAGGTTTTAAAACAAGAAAAAAACCTTACTAACAATATTTTATTCATTAGTCCCAAGACCATGAGATACACCTATAAACTACTTTAATATGACTTCAACCATTCTAAGTATAAAACATCCAAAATTAGAATTAGACGAGGGCGAATCAAAGAAAAAACCTTAAATAAAATATATACCACTAATGAATAGCATTTTGCTGTCTTATAAACAAGTAAAAAGTCGTTTAACCAGACGTTCTCGAAAAAGATACATTTCTAGATATTATACGGTATTATTATTCTGAGTCATCAAAAGACCCGGTTTGTATGCAGCTTCCCCTTAAACAAATTTCTAATAACTCACACGCAATATTTAATTAGACCATTTAACTTAGATCGATTAATCTTTAATCAAATCTGGAACAAACAAATTCAAGATCTTGACAATCTATTGCTAAAGATTTTCTATATTAAGAGAGAAAAAAGTTGGTTGTGAAACGAGTTCAATGTATTCAACATTGGGTGCAAGTTCCGGTTCATATCGTGCCTTCCAATTTACATACAGAAGGTCAAAAATCGATAAAGATATTAGTAGTCAATATTTTGCATAATTATTCTGACTATAAGACCAGATCCGAAACAAATCCAGCCGTGATTATCGCGTTGAAAACGAGAAACCTTTTAATCTGTAAGGACTAATAATACACCACTGCATACACGATAAACGATAATATGCAACTGTGTTCATCATCCTGGTGATCTCTACCCACTCTCTATAAAAACGTTGAAGATCACTATAAATTAAACGTGTAAATAGGTAAATGTCTTAGAGAAAAAAATCAAATAAAAGTGACAAAGAAAAAAAAAACCATCCCCCGCGCTTAACTCACTCCCCATGAACACGATCGCTAACATCTCAACAGGTAGACGTAGAGATCAGTTTCACACCAGGTGATCACGAGAACAGTTTACTCGAATTCGGTTCAGACTTTTAGTCTAACGTGCGCGCGCGTCTGAACTAAGTATTTAATAAGAAGTTGGAAATCTCCTAAGAATTTTTTTTTTATTGAATTTTTCGGGTGTAGAGTAAACGGCATTCGATCCTCAGCTGCTTGCTGCACACGATCACTTTAAGACAACCTGTGGCTCCGATATATAAAATCCATGACTTGTACTTGAGATTTTCCATTCAATCTTTGAAAGTTGTACAGTTAATTTGAATTGGCGCGCTCTCCCGCGATTACTACCGATCTCTACGGGTTACAAGTGGACTTTAGCGCCACTTATATGTAAAGAAGAATTACAAGCTTCTCACCTGTAAATTTACGTAGTGGATAGGTAAAATTGCATGTTTACTTTAAAGTGTGCCTTGTTTGATAAGATCGTGAAAGGTTATTGCAGTTATTAAAATTGTGTTCGATCTGGATGAAATTTTATTAAAAAAGAACAACTCGAAGAATGGACTGTCGCAGTGAAATAAATTATATACATTTTAAACACAATTAACAAATATTAAAAATTATTAATAATAAATATAAACATTGCCGTGAAACGAATTATTGCTATACGATCGTTAAGTCGAGGCGGATATAATTCGGAAAAGAATAAAAAAAACGTGAGTTATTAAGGTCGAGTGGTGAAAGGTCAGCCTTTTGTTCTGAGTGCGTGAGTTATTGTTGATAGATACATCGAGTGAATTATGTCCAATTGTTTATGTACTGTTCATTTTTCCGAAGAAAAGAAAAACATCTAATGTTTTAAGATAACTGATCTACTGTGAACCGATGATCGTTCGTGACTAATGATTTTTCGATTTTGGATCTTAGCTTAAAAGTGATCATAGTGGGACTAGTGATCTTCAGTGACTCTCTTTCATAAGATTTTACGATCGATCTTGAAAATATGTTGAGTGCCGTTAAGCAAAGATCGTTTGTTTTAACGTCGGTAATAGTTCTTTCAACTGGTAATTATAACATGTTATTTTTATACTCTAGATGAAATCATATAGAGTATTATAAGTTTAATCCAGCCCAAAAGTTTGTAACGCATAGAACCAAGCCTCGGACGAAAAAAAGTTATATATTATTTTTTGTTTATTTGTGGCCAAAAACCTCAAATCCGCCTGACGTCCGTCCGTCCGTCCGTCCGTCCGTCCGTCCGTCCGTCCGTCCGTCCGTCCGTCCGTCCGTCCGTCTGTCCGTTAGCACGATAACTCAAGAACGCCTTCACCTAAGATCTTGAAATTTTGAATTTGGATGTTTGGTTGAATTTGTAAGGCTAAGTTCGTTAACGGGCAAAATCGTCCTACTCCTTCGGGTAGCTGCCATACAAAATGTCCTTAAAACACGTGTTCAAGAATATTGATCGATAACTTAAGAAGGGTTTAAGCTACGACTTTGAAATTTTGTATGTGTTATTTTCCCAATAGTTGGAGCTAAATGTATGATTATGAAGAAAATCCTGTAAGTCCTTCGTGTAGCTGCCATACAAATATCCTGTCAAAATGTATTTACTTAATTTACGTAACTTATTATAACTCAAGTAATCTTTTAGGTACGAATTCGGAATTTTGTACAAACTAGTTTTTGGTCAAAAGGAAGTTTGAGTTTACTAGTCAACGAAATCCTCTTACTCCTTCTGGTAGCTGCCATACAAAATGTCCTTAAAACACGTGTTCAAGAATATTGGTCGATAACTTCAGAAGGGTTTAAGCTACGTCTTTAAAATCTTGTATGTGTTATTTTTTCAATAGTTGAAGCTAAATGTATGATTATGAAGAAAATCCTATTAGTCCTTCGTGTAGCTGCCATACAAATATCCTGTCAAAACGTCTTCACTTAATTTACAGAACTTACTATAACTCAAGTAATCTTTTAGCTGTGAATTGGAAATTTTGTACAAATTAGTTTTGAGTAAAAACAAAGTTCAGGCTTACTAATCAGCGAAATCCTTTTACTCCTTCTGGTAGCTGCCATATAAAATGTCCTTAAGACACGTGTTCAACAATATTTTTCGATAACTTTTGAGCTTTTCAAGCTACGAATTTGAAATTTTGTACACGTGCATTTTTAAATGGTTCCAAGAAAAAGGATAAATATGTAAGAAATCGAGTGAGTCCTTCCTGCACCTCCCATGTGAAAGTCCTTCAAAAAGGACATTTTTTTCGATGACTTACCCAGTTCAAGATATGAAATTAAACTCTGAATATTGTCTTTTAGGTTTGAGTAGCAATCTAATGGCAGTCCTTAATTAAGGACATACAACATCCACACACGTAATTCTACTTTATCCCAACTACAATATAAATCGGAGTTCAGTATTCATCTAGAGTATTATACGATTGGCTTGCAGCCGATCGTGACTGCAGTATGTTTCTTTTTAATTTATTATCAATAAAATAATTGTTGGCGCATTTCTTTTAGTATCGATTGTTTCTCATTTGCATATCAAAGGAAAATACCATCATGGTCACGGTCTTTAATATACTTTAGGTTCAAGTTGTATCACAAACTGATGATATATTTTTAATTTGAATATTTTTATCTCAAAATATTCAATCCCAGAAAGGTTCCCATTCGATTCTGACTTATAATACAATTTACATTTATGGATATTTATTACCTACACAGTAAAAAATATTTGTAAGTTTACAACATTTAATGTTATAAAATTATCATAGGTAAAATTACCAACTTCATTTATAAACGCTACTACTAAGTTTTTTACATGAAATACTATGTAAAATTACATTGAGATAAAATTTGTAAAATTACATATGTCATGTGGTTTTACAAAAGCATGTATGTATTTATTACATTTCCGAATTTAAATTTTACATCGAAAATGTAAGTGGTTTTAAGACATGTAAATTTACAATATCCTATGCTGGCATTTAGTTGCCAACATTTAGTGTTGTAAAAAATTTTAACTGTGTAGTTTATTTTCACATTTATTCATTCGATCAAAATGTATTAACCCCATTGCAACCAAAACTTTTTCCACCTGGAGCCCTGGAAGGCTATCACCTGCGTCCACTGCTATTTATTTTAGTTTTAAATAAGAGTGCTAAGGACATACACATCAGTTATGATTATTTCCTTTTGAGATTGACAGTGGTGATTAAAACAAGCGTATATTAAAATATTAATTTTACATATTTCCAGGATTTGATATTCATAATTTTCAGTAAAAACAAAAAATACGTCATTAGCACTAGCAAACCTAGAACATTTTAGCAAATAGCATAGTGCCTACCCACTTTTTTCAAATCAATTAAAAGCCATCTTAATTTCGATAGGCGGAAAACAATTGTGCAATGCTCTAGATTAAATATTTAGGTTATACTTAAATTGTAATTGATGATAATAATAGAGTGAAGAGGTCGTATATATTTTGGGTTTTTCAGATTTTTTTTAAAGATTGATATGCATTTTAAGACAATTATTAAAAAGACCGAAACTCCACATTTAGGATCAAACATCAATTTAACTACATTTATTTAACCAAAGTTTTGCAGGACATCGGTATGATCGAGAAATAATATTAACCAAGTCAATATACTAAGTATTCCTTTCTTTAAAAAAAATCATTGTTTCTACCTTCCCGAACTCAAAACATTCTCCTGTAAACATTCACTCTACTAACCAGAAGCTTAAGGACATTTATATGGAAGATAGGACAAGAAGTACAAGGATATTTCGCGATGAAGAATTGAAACTTAGTTTAATTCCGACCACTTCATCCTTAACACACAAGAATCAAAAATATCAGTATGGTGTATTTAATAAAATTTCCTCGGAGAGTTTCACATTTATTAAAATATTGAAGAGTGAAAATTTTCAGATTTCAACTTTAAGGGTTTCAGAGTGTTTTCAGTAGCTAATAGATTACTTTTGATTTATTAGTAGTTATACCGAATTTTCACGTTTGATCTAAAATTAATCAGTTTTCGAGATAATACGATTTTTTTAATGAAAATTGTATGGTAGTCACTTTAAGAAGTGTACCTTAATTCTGCCAGGTTTTGATTTAGCCCTGCTAGACACAGGGTGTTTTTTATCCTTTTCCTCCCTTTGGCCATAGGCTATAAGTCCATGAATTGTTGGGATTCGAACCAAGAAGCTGCAGCCGCAATACAATTGTTGTGCAGTTTTCGATTGCGCTAAATTATGAAGTTTACAATTTTGAACTTTTTTCACTATCGAATTTGATCTTCTTGTTAAAACTAATTCTTAAATGATTTTGACTTCAACTGTCGGATGAGTGCACAAATTTTTCGAAGACTTCTGCATGGGGGCTACACGAAAGACTCGTGGGAAAGCTATTATGTGCCAAATTACAATATCCTAGCTTGAAGCGTTCTGATGTTTTCTGGAACCAATTGTCGATGACTTTCATACTATCTAAAAGAGTAATACTTTATTGTCAATTTCGTTTACAAATTTTATTGAACGGCGCCACATAAGACTTCAACGCCTTTTTGACTGACTTACCGCGGTCTCAGATAGACAGGCGTTCAACCGCCTATCTATTCCTACTTTTTTTCACCTTAAATTTTTCAAATGATTCTTATCTTGATAATAAAGGGTCACAATGCAAACGTTCAATATTTATTCCATTTTAAAGTTCTCTCTCCTATTATCGGCCCTTGGACGATTATCTTCCTTTCTTCGCTCCGTCTAAAGAAAATTGAGCTATATGTTGAAACCGTATGGCACGCTGCCAAATATTTGACTAGAAATTACTTCAAAGATTTGACGATTACCCAAATTTACAGCTTTTGCTAGTGATAGTAATCAATTATTTGTTAAGATTTCTACTATAAATCTTATTTAGTTACGACCTTATCGCCAGTAGACTAAGAAAAAAATCTGGCAATGGTCTGGGCGAAACTTTATTATTTTTCGGGTCAAAGTTCGGGAGTGGTCAAAGTCGGAGCATATCATCAGTTGTTTCGAGATTATGAAGTTTCCTGGAAAGTTAATTTTGTTCTTAAAATAAAAATATTTAAAATAGAGATTTTTAGCCGATTAAACATTGAAAAAGCCCCTGTAGACTATACGAATATCGGTATATTATGTACACTAAAAGCCCATAGAAGTAAACACGAATTTGTTGCCTTATCAGACTTAAGAGATATGACGAATTGTTAAAACGTATACAAACCCATTACTTCCACTTGGGGTTTGAATTTTGAAAAAATTGTGAAACAAGTTTTTAGACGATTTCATAAGAACCAACTTGATATCTCATGAGACACGAGGGATTTTGATAACTTTGTGAAAACGTAAGCAAACTCTTCACACCCCCTTGGTTCTTGAAATTCGAAAAATCGTGAAATTAGTTTTTAGGTCATTACATCAAATGCCCTAATAACCCATTTTATATCTCATCAGAACTAAGGGATAGCAAAATTTGTGAAAACATATTCAAACCCGGGGGGAGTGAATATCCAAAAATTGAGAAATGGGTTTGGGGTTTGTAGGCGATTATATAAAAAGTCTGTGGAAATGAAAAGCGATCTAATATCTCATCAAACTTAAGAAATATGTCGAACCTTTGAAAAGCATACAACCCCCTTACACCCCTTAGGATTGAAAATCTGAAAATACTGAAATCGACTTTTTGGTTCTTATATGGTAAACCTTAGGAAGTAAAAATGAATTCGATATATCATCAGATCTAAGCAATATGTAGGAATCTGTGAAAACATAGGCAACCTCCTTACACCAACTTGGAGTTTGAATATCCAAAAACCCTGAAAGGAGTTAATAGATAAATATGAAAACAGCACGAGAAAGTAAAAACAATTGAATTACTTATCACTTCTAAAGGATATGACGGAATTTGTTAAAACTTGTTTAACCCTTGTATATCTTCTTAGAGGCTGAAAAAGGAAAAAAACTTAAAACATGTTTTAGGCGATTATTACGCAAGCCCATGAAAGTGAAAACATATTCGATATCGATCAGACCTGGGGGATACGGCAGAATTCGTGAAAAAGTATACAACCCCTTAGGGGTCGAATTTAAAAAAATTCTGAAAACACTTTCTAGGTAATTATATGAAGAAGCCGTAGAATAAAAATGAATTAAATATTTGAGAAGACCTACTAGATATGACGAAAATCGTGAATATATATGCATTCCATTTGCACTGATCATTTTTTTCGCCCCCCTTCCAAACGCCAATGAATATTTGAATTTTTTTTTATTTAAACTAATTTTCTGGTTAATTTACATATACGTGCCGAGTTTTAACTTTGTATAACTTTGCATAAGCCATTCTATAGATAGAAAAAAAAACACCCCCCATCCCCGTAACATAAAACCCTTATAAAAAATTATATTTTTTCAACATGCTATAATACTACAATAGCTCTATCTAAATACCATGTTTCAGCTCTATATCATTATAGGTTTTCGAGATATAAAAATCGGAACTTTTTCCTTTTCACCCTCCCCCACCCTCACCTCCAAAATTTTTTTTTCTGCTAGGGGTCTATTAATACTACTTCTGGTAAAAATTTTAAGCATTTACCTCACACTGTTCTTGAGATATGAGACAAGATTTTTTAGAAAAATCCGCATCCCCTCTACTTTCATGATCCACCGCGCCCTTAAAAAATTTTACATTCAGCAAACTTCATTTGTCAACCTTTATACAGAAACCGAATTTTATTTGTCTAGTGCAATTGGTTCGTGAGATATCATAATCCAAAATTTTTTACCTCCCCCCCTCGTACGCCACTGTTCCAACTCAAAACTTTATTTCCAATCCATTCTACTAGTATACCTACAGATATTCATTAAGTTTCAATTTTGTAACTTTAACCGTTTAGGAGATATGGATTTTAGAATGTGTCGATCTCGGCTTTTTTGCGTTTCGGACGCATTATTTTTCGCCCCACTCCCACACCCCTTCACCCATATTGACAATTTTTATGCCAATGGGTCCACTACCGAAGTTCTATATAAATTCCAAATTTCAGCCTCCTAGCATAAGCGGTTGCTGAGATCTAAAAACCAAAATGTTCCGTCTAAAACGCTTCCCCCTCCTCCCCCCTCACACCCCCACCCCTCAGAATTTGGTCACTTCAAGGGGCCTACCCATTGTATTCATAAAAAAAATTTCAATTTAATAGCTCAAAGGGTTTGGGAGCTACGAGCCTTCAAACGATTTTGCGTACAGCGGTCGACGTTCGGCGTACGGCGGACAGACGGACTGAAATTTTTTTTTGCTTTTTTCGTGTCTACTAGTCTTGAAACGTGAAAAAAAAATGTTGAGGGCAGCAAATTTTTCTTCTAAAAATCGATAACAATACTGTATTATTGAAATAATAAAGTAAAAGAGAGTTTTGTTTTAATTAAGTTTAAAAATCTGTGATTTAGATTGAAGATCGTTGAGAAGTTAGTTATAATTCTGAACCGTCTTGCTTAGAACATGATCCAAAACTGCTAGTGAGAGATCAGAACTACTCGAATATTATTTAAAGTTATGAATAAGGTTAACACCAGCCGAGGAAGACTTGTTTATTTTTTTTATTCATTTTAATTTTAGCATTAAACCTTCAGCCTAAACCTTATTTAGTCTTCCATACTTAAAGATAAATTTTTCAAATCAGTACGTGATTTCGAGATCTGAAGCACTAATCACGTTTCCCCACGAAAAGTTTTTGTTCTTTTTTGATGTGTACTACAGTCCCTGTTCAACGAATTAGGACCACTAAGGTTTTTTTAATATTTTCTCTTTGTTTATGCTAAAACTCTTCGTAGAAAAGAAATAAAAAATAATTTTTTTTGTTTTTTAGATTTTTTATTCGTTTTATGATGTTTTATGTATTAACAATTTAATTTGGTGTTAATATTTTGTAGGGCCACCCTTAGAATTAATTAAAGCTTTAATTCTTTCTGGCATGCTTTCAATGCATCGCTGTATCATTTTTTTCATTCCTTCGCTGTTTTGCCATATATTTTCAATATTTTCATTTAGGATATCAAGAGTAGGATTAGGAGAGGAATAAACTTCAGATTTTAAGGGACTCCAGACATTCTCGATAGGGTTAAGGTCGGGAGGATTGCCTGGCCAAGGAAGAATTGGGATATTGGAGATAGAGAACAGGTTTTTTATAATTTGGGCACGATGACATCCTGCATAAATATATTTTCTATTCCACAGCACTTCAAGAAGTTGAAATATGGAATTAAAATGTTGTCCATCACGTCGTAGTATTGGGTACTGTTCATAATTCCTTCGACGAAAAAGATCGGTCCAGGTCCATCGCCTGAGATGCAGAACCATATCATTGTGGCTGGTGGATGTTTGATAGTTTTCACGACGCAAGCTTCGTCATATTTTTCTGATGGCCATCTTCAAACGTATTGGTGTCTCTCCGTCACAGACTCTAGTCTACACTCATCACTAAATGCCACCTACAAAAACAAAATAAAACCAATTTTTTAAGATTATATTTCCAAGCGAAGCGAAAGGCAATGTAATCTTTATTCATCCATATTAAATATTAATTACATTTTGCCAATGAGCTTCGATATAATTTTGATGAGCTCTAGCAAACTCCAGCCTGGCTTTTCGCATTTTAGCTGTTAGCTTAGGCTTTTTTGCTGGTCACCTCGACTTAAGGTTGGCTTCATATCAACGCCTTCTTAAGGTCATACCGGATATCTCTATCCTTTTGCCCAGCAGAT
Organism: Beris morrisii; assembly: GCA_951812415.1. Lineage (NCBI taxonomy): Eukaryota > Metazoa > Arthropoda > Insecta > Diptera > Stratiomyidae > Beris > Beris morrisii. The sequence continues at coordinate 93,658,193 of OX638313.1, read as the reverse complement.
CTTGATGCAAGCTTCTCGTGGATTGGAAACGGTTTTCGCAGGTCTTTTGAATAATCCTACGATCCGTTCAAGGCGTTGTCTTCGTTTTCTCGCGACAATTCCGCCGTTTGTTGCTGACTTGGCCTTAATTCTCCTAGGCTCCTTTATTGATTCTCATCACAGTTTGATGAGAAACATTCTCTTTTCTTGCTATTTCTTGAAAGGAAATCTTTTTGGTGTTCAATAAAGAAATTATTGCAGACTTTTTGTCCGCGCTAATGTCTTTACACTTTCCCATTTTTATTGTTTTGACCAAAAGTCTCAAAAAAACACACGTACTTTTAAATGTCTGAAACTATGTAAACTAAAACCACAGGAATTTCTAAAAACTGCTTAAACACAATATTTTCTTCACCACTTGACAAATTCTTTCCAAATATTTGAAAAAGAATGAGAAGTTCGGCATAATTTCACTGTTTTATGTACATACCTGTCTATCGCCTTGAATACGTAAAGGGAGGGCCAGATAAAAAGCACTCTCCTGAAAAAAGGGTAGAAGGATTGGATTTTCCATTTAGGGTATATTATATTCACAATTTTTACAGCCGCAAGGTAAAATGAATCTTCTTGGGAAAAAACTACGTTTTCGTGAAGCTACAGTTAATTTCTTTTAAAAAATGAGAAAAAATGTGAGTGGTCCTAATTCAATGAACAGGGACTGTACTTCTAAAGTGTAAAAATACAAAATTTAATATTTTGAGCTGGTTTTATTGTATTCTAGGTAAACAATTTCGGTTCAAAGTAAGGATTATTCCCTTATTTTTTTTTAGAATTTTAGGAGCCAATTTTGACATCTTTTATAATAAGGTACTATCATTGCCCGACCTTAAGGAATTTTGGAGATATTTGCCCTTAATACGAAGGATTTCACCAATTTAGCAATTCTTTTTTTTAATAAAGTGCAGCTAAGAATAAGAAATCATTCCCCGCTAAACGTTCAATACCGATACAAACTAATAACTTTTAGGTTTTGACATTTTAGCACTAAACCGTTTTTCTTGACGCGACTTTTCAATGATAAATTCAAAGAATATTTAATTCGAATAATTGGAAGCTTCCTAACAGGATATCGTTTTTTCTCCTCAATTGAAAGCATATTTTTTTCAATAGCATTAACAATTCAAAAGTTATATAAATTTTAGAAACAACAAAATTGCTCAAAAATAAGATATCACACAAGCGGTACAAAAATTTGAATATATTTTTACCGGAGTTGTATCAACTCAAAAATCCTACTTTATGTATCTCAAAATTACCTTATCAATTTGCAACTCATCACGATCGTATTTCATACAACAAGCAGTACGGAAACAGACAATTAATATTCAAATAAAACTTTATAATACGACTTCAAACGGTTTCCCAGATTATAAACTAATTTATGCCTATTAAGAAACAGTCGCCGGTGGTGCGATGTAGAAAAAGCCGCTAATAAAACAATAAATTACCCTTTTACCACGTAGCTTCCTATCGATCAACCGATAACCGATCAAAAAATCGTTTTCTTAAAGATCACTGATTAAAAGATCATCTCGAATCGATAAGTTGTTCTCTATGCGGATCTTAGCGACGAGCTCCGCATTGATATTTTGCGCAAAAAAGTTGTACGTTTTTTTTTCTGTATCTTGTGCGCTATTAGATACTCGTATCTAGGTAATTTAATCGTTTAGTAGCAATTTGTATGATACGAGAATGCTACCTTTATGAATTATTTAAAACATGTATCCGTGGGAGTTTAGATACTCGTTTATGCATAAGATCGCGTTGTTCTTGTAATACGTTGCGATTTCTTTCGCGATTCCGAACACTGGAAAATATTCACGTGCCGAATTAAATTATGTTGACGACCACTTATCAGAGTTTCCTATAGACTTTTAGTTATACTCGCTCCTATAGTGTGAAAGATATGCGGTACTGTATAGATATCCGGATTCTAATGTGAAGAATGTTTAGATATCGTGTTAGAGCTGCTGAGACGGTGTTGTGTTGTTAGATGTGATAATTATTATAATTGTTCGGATGCTATGTAATAGTCAAGTCAGTTAGCTTGTTAGTGTTTAGATTGATGTTAATTTGATTGGAAAATATTTGCACTTGGTAATGCATCTTGCAATTTGTGATGTGTAGGAGTTTCAACGTTAATTTGATAAGACTGTATCGTTAAAAAAAAGTCTGGTTGAGCTATTCGATAAGTACCAATCATTTTAGTAATGAAATTCACATTTTTTAATTTTTTTTAAATCGTAGACTTAAAAAGCAAACATTTTCGGGGCCTGCCACATACAATGTATAAGCCGCACGCAAACACGTTAGACGCTTCTCAATTCAAGAAACTTCAAAGATGTAAGCTTCAAATTCTTATAGACGTTGGAGTATGAGATGCTTGCATTCTAGTTAGCTCTCATCGCGTCGCATCGCTTAACGTGCACGTCGCGTTCATTATAATTCTATCTTCACACTTTAATAAAATAATATCTTCGGTTGGGGTTACTAAGCGTTTTAGACGAAACATTTTGGTTTCTAGATCTCAGGAAGCGTTTATGCTAGGAGATTGAAACTTGGAGTTTATTTAGAACAATAATAGTTGACCCATTTGCAAAAACAAATGAAAAATTTTGAGGGTGCAGGGGTCATGGTGGGCGAGGGTGAAAAGGAAAAAAAAATCGAATTCTTATTTCGCGAAAGCCACAAAGGATACAACGTTAAATATTGACCACTGTTTTAAAGATATAGAAAAATTAAGTTTTTTATAGGGGTATTTCAGAACCAGCTTACGCTATCAAGTTGAAACTAAAACAGGAGTAATTAAAGTGAAAAACAAGTTCAGATTTTCATTAGCGTGCAAAGGTGGAGTAAACAAATGTCCGCCGAAAGGATTTTTTCCACATTTTCACAAATTTTGTTATATATTTTTGGCATGTGGTTTAGATTTAGGTAAGGTGGGAGCACATAGACCGCCAATGGGTCCGTTGTGATCCCACATGCACGGGAAAAGGTACTCGTGGGCCCAAGACAACATCTTAAGTAAACTACCCCGCCAGCCTGACAAACTGCAGCAGCTTGTCCAGCTTAATGCTTGCGAATTCGCCCAAGTCTATCGCGAAGCGCGTACCTAAAGTACGTTCGAGCCTCCAGGCCAGACCAGGGCATTCGAAAAGCAAGTGGAAAATACTTTCCTCGGCGTCAGGTTCACCACAGCTGCGGCACAGATCTGTAACGTCCGCAACACCTAGTCTTCTGGCGTGCCGGCCGATCAGGCAATGGTGGCCCGTCAGTACACCAATTAGGATACGAAGAGTTTTCCTATCTCCGAGTAGGATAAACTTTGTCCTGCTCGCATTTAGGGTTGGCCAGAGCTGCCTGACCACGAGACACGATGTGAGGCCTGACCATCTTGTGTTAGCCTCTGATATGGCCGTCACGTCGATAGCATGTTTAATGTCCTCTATGGGGCTCCTCACTGGAAGAGCTAGCGCTTGATTCAGCACCGAACCTCTCCTTTCGAGTTCGTCCGCAGCCTCGTTGCCCGGAATCCCGCTGTGACCCGGAACCCAACAAATTGTAACGTTCAAAAGGGTGCATAAAGCACTAATCTTATCCCTGCACGAGGCGGGATTTGATCAAGTGTGAGTCAAGCGCCTTGATCGCCGCCTGACTATCTGTTAGGATGACGACGGATTTGTCTTGCATCGCACAAGCGTCTAGCAGATTGCAAGCCTGAACGATTCCCATCATCTCTGCCTGAAAAACGCTACAGCAGTCCGGTATTCTGAATGCCTCGCGATGGTTCAAGTCGGCGGAGAATACCAATACACCTGTACCCGCGTCTGTCTTTAAACCGTCCATGTAGATATGAAAGACCCCTTCGTGGGGCTGATCCACATTCCACCACTCTCTGCTAGGGATCCCCCTTGAGAATCTTCTAGAGAATTCTTACTTCGGAATCAAGTAGTCTGTATCCTGTAACGGGTTACATTCACTAAACAGTCCGAGTATGCTGCTGTGCCGCCCAGGTCTAGATACCCAGCTGCCTGACTGTCTTAGGCGCACGGCACTTTTTGCTGCTACACTCTTCCCATAAATATCCAGCGGAAGAAAATGAAGGATCATCTCTAGTGCCGCTGTAGGTGTGGTGCTAAGTACGCCCGTGGCTCCTGTGGAAGCAAGACGTTGAACCTTGGTGAGTTTATTGAGGTAGGTGGATTTCTCTAGTGCTACCCACCACACTAAAATTCCGTAGGTTAGAATAGGCCTGTGGAGTTATCTAATTATTTTTACTTCATATAAGCGCCTAGAACCTTTTGTTTCCAAATTTTTCGATATCCAAACCCTAAGAGGGTGTAAAGTGCTGTTCGTTCATTTTTACGAATTCCGATATTTTTCTTAGGTCTAAAGAGATATCAAATTTACTTTCACTTCAAAAGGATTTACGTATAATCGAAGAAAAAACCGATGTAAGCATTTGTTGATATTAAACACCGGGGGATGTAAGGTGTGGTTCAAGTTTACACGAATTCCGACAAATCTTTTAGGTTTAATGAAATCGAATTCGATTTTACATCTACGTACTGTCTACATAATGATATCAAAATGAATTTCACGATTTTGCAATATTCAACCCATAAAAGTATATGCAATTATTGTGCTAACCTTTTTGCAAATTCCGACATAGCACTTAGATTTGATGAGAAAAAAAACCTATTTCAGAATTTATTGTATTCAACCCCTCAGGGCTATGTCACTATTTTCTCTCCTATGTTTTATTGAAATTGAAATAAAAATAAATAAATAAAATAAATCTACCAACAGTCTGGGTGCAACTTTATTATTTTTTGGGTAGAAGCCCGAAACGTGTTACTTTAACTTACTTTATTATTTTTATTTGAAGAACAACTATTGACAAAAAGTTGGAAGTTAATTCTTATAGGGAAACATTTTTGAATATTTCATTCTTGATGGCGGTAGAGTGGTGAATATTTTTCTCCTAATCCATGTTACAAAAATCGCACTATTGACGGTTGTCCATTCAGAAATACGAGGTTTCAAAAGAGGTTGTATTAGGGTAAACTCAGGATAGTTGCCCCACTGGAATATATGCCCCAGTTCATCAAATCATCAAATAGTTATTTTGCTGTTCTGAATAAGTGTAGTTAATTTTACTTTATTATTTCAATAATATAGTATTGTTATCGATTTTTAAAAAAAAAAAATTTGCTACCCTCAAATTTTTTTTTCACGTTTCATGACTATTAGACACGAAAAAAGCAAAAAAATTGTTCAGTCCGTCTGTCCGCCGTACGCCGTACGCAAAATCATTTGAAGGCTCGTAGCTCCCAAACCCTTTGAGCTATTAAATTGAAATTTTTATTTTATGAATAGACCGGGTAGGCCCCTTAAAGTGACCAAATTTGGAGGGGTGGGGGTGTGAGGGGAGAGGAGGGGGAAGCGTTTTAGACGGAAAATTTTGGTTTCTAGATCTCAGCAACCGCTTATGCTAGGAGGCTGAAATTTTCAAATTTATATAGAGCTTCAGTAGTGAACCCATTTGCACAAAAATTGCAGATATAGGTGAAGGGATTTGGGAATGGGGGGAAAAATAATGCGTCCGAAACGCAAAAAAGGCGAGATCAACACATTCTAAAATCCATATCTCCTAAACGGTTGATGTTACAAAATTGAAACTTAAAGAATATCTGTAGGTATACTAGGAAAATTGATCGAAAACAAATTTTTGAGTGGGGGCAGTGGCGTACAGCGGTGGAGGGTAAAAAAATTTAGATTACGATTTCTCACGAACCAATTGCACTAGACAAATAAAATTTGGTTTGTGTATTCAGGTTGACAAATGAAGTTTGCTGAAAGTAAAATTTTTTAAGGGGACGGTGGAGCATGACAGTGGAGGGGATACGAATTTTTCTAAAAAATCACATCTAATATCTTAAGAACAGTGTATGATAGATGCTTCAAATTTTTACCAGAAGTAGGCCTAATAGACCCCTAGCAGAAAACTAAATTTTGGAAGTGTGGGTGTAGAGGGTGAGGGTGGGGGAGGGTGAAAAGGAAAAAGTTCCGATTTTTATATCTCAACAACCTATAATGATACAAAGCTGAAACTTGGTATTTAGATAGAGCTATATTAGTAGCATGTTGGAAAAATTTATAATTTTTTATAGCGGCAGTATGGTACGGAGGTGGGGGTGTTTTTTCTATCTATAGAACGGCTTATGCTACAAAGTTGAAAACTAATTTAGAAAGAAAACAAATTTAGATAAAAAAAATTTCAAATATCCATTGGCGTTCGGAGAGGGTGGGCAAAAAAATGATCAGTGAAAATGGAATGCATATATTTCCACGGTTTTCGTCATATCTATTAGGTCTTCCCAAATATTAAATTCATTTTTATTATACGACTTCTTCATAGAAATACCTAGAACGTGTTTTCAGGATTTTTTAAAATTCGACCCCTAAGGGGGTGCAAAGGGGGTTGTAAACTTTTTCACGAATTCTACTATATCCCCAGGTCTTATCAGATATCGAATATCTTTTCACTTTCACGTGCTTGCGTAATAATCGCCTAAAACTCGTTTTTAAGTTTTTTCCCTTTTCTGCCCCTAAGGAGGTATAAAAGGGTTGAACCCGTTTTCACGAATTCCGTCATATCTTTTAGAAGTGATAAGAAAATGAATTGGTTCCTACTTTCTCGTGCTGTCTTCATATTTATTTATTAATTCCTTTCAGGAATTTTGGATATTTAACCCCCAAGTGGATGTAAGGAGGTTGCATATCTGATAATATATGGAATTAATTTTTACTTCCTAAGGTTTCCTATATAACCGCCAAAAAGTCAATTTCAGTATTTTAGATATTCAATCCTAATGGGTGTAAGGGGGTTGTATGCTTTTCCAAGCCTCGACATTTTTCTTAGGTTCGATGAGATATTAGATCGCTTTTCACTTCCACAGACTTTTTATACAAACGCCTACAAATCCATTTCTCAATTTTTCGATATTCAACCCCCCAAGGGTTTGTATATGTTTTCACAATTTTGGTCATCCCTGATGGCATATAAAATTGAGATATATGAGATATAAAATTGATTATTACGGCCAATCAATTTACGATTTTTCCAATTTTTAGAACCAAGGGGGTGTGAAGGGTTTGCTTACGTTTTCACAAATTTTTGAAAATCCCTCGTATCTCATGAGATATTAAGTTGCTTCTTATGAAATCGTCTAAAAACCTGTTTCACAATTTTTTCGAAATTCAAACCCCAAGTGGAAGTAATGGGTTTGTATACGTTTTAACAATTCGTCATATCTCTGAATTTTTGATAAGGCAACAAATTCGTTTTTACTTCTATGGGCATTTAGTGCACATAGTATACCCAAATTCGAATAGTCTACACGGGCTTTTCCAATGTTCAATCAGCTAAAAATCTGTATTTTAAATATTTTTATTTTAAGAACAAAATAAATTTTCCAAGAAATCTAATAATCTCGAAACAACTCATGATACACTCCGACTTTAACCGCTCCCGAACTTTGACCCGAAAAATAATAAAGTTTCGCCCAGACCATTGGCAGATTTTTTTTTTCAGATAAAATTTTTATGTATTTAGTTTTGTCCCTCATATGTAGTATAATGTTAAGTGCACGTTAAAACGAGTTTTATGCTGAATATGTTGTTTTATACTTTTAAAATTGAGCAGGCATCTATCCTCTACGAAAAGGATAGTTGCCTCGTTTTCCGAGAGGATAGTTACCCTTTGGGGCATAACCCTTAAATGCGTCGATCTTAGGTGCATTAGTTCTAATTCGAAAAAATAATTTTGGGCCTACGGTATTACAAATTTTCCTTACTCTTAATTTTTTATGTTTATTTACTTATTATATGATTACCTGGGCATTTAACATGACTGTCTGATTAGGTTTGTTGAGTTAAATTGATGAAAAATTGGTTCATTGTGCCATACTCAAAACTCAAAAGTGCTAAAAGTCTTAAAAACATCTTGCAGCTTAATAAAGATTGAAAAATTTAGTAATGTACTGTCTTTTTTCCATCGGGCATCTATCCCACATGCTCGATTACGCACCGCGGCATCTATCCCAGGCTTTAAGCATCTATCCTTCTTATGATGGGCTTGCAAAATCTGTTATAATATATAGGATTATTTATATTAATTATAAGGAAACGGTTACTACTCTTTATTATGAACTAAATCAGCTGCTGTATAAAGCTTGGTATTAATAGTTTTGCGAATATAGTAATAAAACGAAAAGTGGGGCATCTCTCCGTAGTTTACCCTATCCCAGTATTTCAATAGCGCAGTAAATTTTGATTCATAAATTGGAAATACTTATGTCTAAAAAGCTTAGAATTGCTCAGAATAAACTCTAATCATTTTTCTTCTTAATTTTCAGCCTGTTTACCTCACATCCAAGGTGAATTCCGAATCAAATGTACACATTTAGACGATTTTTACTATGCAAAACCAGCTAGTCATTGTACAACGTACTATCGATGTAATCGTGGACGAATAGAAGCCAAAGAATGTGGTCCTGGTTCTATTTTTGATTTTTACAAGCAAACGTGCACAAGAAATTCAGGTAAGAAATGTCAAAGCGTCAAGCCACGATACCTTGATAAAAGAAATAGTTTTCCTCTATGGGTTATAGCTCATACATGTAAAAGCGTGATACTAAGCTTATATAAACTTAAACGCTTCGGGTACATATGGCAGTTAGAGCCCTCTTTTGTGGCTATTAAACCCATGACAAGTTGGGATTAAAGCCTACGACCTAATACTCTTAGCCACTAGTCCCAGTCTAACACCATACAAACTAATGAAAGAAATATAAAAAAAATTTCTGTTGCAGGTATTTGCTACGAGCCGGTGTGTACAGGACGAACAAATGGAATCTATCAGGACACAACACATGCATGCCATCGGTCTTTCACGTGTCACGCAGGACGCATTACAAGTTTGGACAATTGTCCTGCCTACCATATGCACAACGGTTATCACTGTATCCATCAGAACAATGTCATGTGTGAACATCCTCAGACCACTGCTATAGCGTATCCTTATACTGGCGATCAAAGATGTAATGGAAAGGTGGACGGAAGCTATGGGATCGATGACTGTAGTCGTTACATCATATGTAGAAGTGGTGACGTCGTTGAAATTATGTCCTGCACGGAAGGATATCGTTTCAAAAATGAGATAAGACAATGTGTGCTGGCCAATCAGGTGCCCGCATGTCCTAGCGATTCAGCCTCCAAGGACTATCTATGCCGACATAAGAACGACGGTATCAGTGCGGATCCTTCGTCCAAAGATTGTACGGAGTACATAGAGTGCAAGAATCAGCAGTTTGTTATACACCACGTCTGCGCAGACGGATCAGTCTTCAATGGCGAAATTTGTGTCCCGACGCAACTTTACACCTGCCCTTCGACCAGCAACAATGACGAAAACGATATTTGCCGCAGAGAAAAGAACGGCTTTCAAATAAATCCGCAAGATGGCTGCTCCTCCTATCGGCGATGTTTGGCTGGAAGGACTATCGATATCTTCCGATGTCCTAATGGCCAATACTTCGATCCGGAAGAAAAAAACTGTGTTTTTGAAAAATTTCTGGAACGAAGAAAGTGCTTGGTAATGGGAAAGACAGACGAGTGTAGTAACTCGTCGCAAGGACCGCATCAGGACCTTAGCAAGGAATCATCCTGCCAGATGTACTACTTCTGCATAAACGGATACCGAGTCGAATACAAATGTCCTGGCGAAGAAATATTCAATGGTATCAAGTGTGTCCCGAAAGAATCGTATAGATGTCCTTCGCAGGAGCCGAACCCATGCACCAAAATTCCGGACGGATACTACAGTAATCGGCAAGAAGGATGCCGATCTTACTACTACTGTTCGAGTGGTCATAAAATCAATTACCTATGCGAGGAAGGTTATATGTTCGACGGAATCAACTGTACCAAATCAGCGCATTCAAATCAGTGCAGCAAGGACCAAGTATGTTCGGGAAAGTCGGATGGCTACTATGCAGATTTGGAGACGAATTGTCGCAACTATGTCTACTGTGTTAATGGCGATAAGGGAAACCTGCTTACCTGCCGGAATAACAACATCTTCAACGGCGAGAAGTGTGTCAGTCCTGACACCTATACCTGTCCGAGTAATAGCAATCACAAGAAGTTAAATTGTATTCCGAAAAACTGTGCCAGCGATTGCAGTGTTGACGGATTCTTTGCCGATATCGAGTCCGGCTGTAAGAACTATTACTTTTGCATAGGTGGAAAAATGTCGTCGTTATCTTGTTCGGGTGGACAGGTGTTTAATGGTGAAATTTGTGTTCCCGAAGAGAAATATATTTGTCCGATTTATTGCGAGTGAATACGACTGTGAAGTTTTCAAATAAAAATTCCACTATGTGGAGTATTTAGTCAGATTAAATTTAACTTACATTTTATTGTCCATGAAGGCTTTACACATTTTTTTTATTGTTAAATAGATATAAAAATATTTTAAGTATTTATTTTAGACGCTAGAATAGTTCCTTTAGCCGGACATTGCGAAGTGAAATGAAAGGAAATTAATTTTATTAGATATCTGTATTTGTGACACAAAACCGATGGTTCCCAATTTCGGACCAGGGTGTAGACAAAAATGTTTTCGAAAACCCTTAATCCCTGTGTCTCCTAATCTAAGTTCAGCAATATTTAAAACTATGTAATAAGTTCACACTAATATATAAATTCTAACGATATTGAAAATTAAATAAAGTACCTCACCATTCATTTAAAATTTTAGTTCTGTATCTATCTATTAATGTTTTGTTTTTGTAAATCTTAATTTAATTTTTAAAATGATGTGTTCAATTTTATGATTTAATTTTTGATAAAAAATTAGAAAACAACAAAATAGAACAATTAATTTTAAGTAACATTCAAATAGTGTTAAATTACTTAGTTGATAAATAGCAACTTCCGATTCTGTAAGAATTTTATTTCTATAATTTAAATTAATAATTAAAATTTTAATCAAAATTAAATGAATTAAAGTGATTAATTAAGAATGATTAATTAAGAATGAATATTTTATTTTTATAAGAATGAATATTTTTATTTTATTAGTTAGCAAAATATTCGCAATTCATAGATGACATTATATTTATTTTCCGTTTCTGCCTATTTGTTCAAAATTTTATACACACTTTTCAAAATTATTTATTAGACAATATTTTATTTTATTCGATTTCTATATACATCTGTAATATGTATGATCATGTATATGAAATGTAATTTATATTAAATAAAATCTTTAATTTTTCGAATTGAATTTTTAACATACGTCAATTTGTAGCTGTCATTGCCTCCTGAATTTTACTTTACTATTTTTATTTTTATTACAAAAATAACCAACATCGCTTTCTGCCTTAAAGGCGTTCTGCACTTCCACCCAAAAAACAATAATGTTGCCACAGACTGCTGACTGATTTTTCATTTATTTATTTTTTTTTCAATTTTATTAAAGACATTGGGGAAAAATATCGACATAATCCTTTAGGGGTTGTACGTCAAAAAATTCTGAACCCGATTTCAAGGCGATTATATCAAAAGCCAGTTAACAACTTTATTATTTTTTGGGTAGAAGTCCGGAACGCGTTTAATGCTGATATGTGGTGAAGGTTAGTATGTAACCCCTTTACAACCCGTTTGGGTTGAATATTTCAAAATCCTGAAATTAACTGTCTGGCAAATTTACAGGAAGATATAAATTCGATATATTTATGTAGGAATTTGTGAAAATATGTGCAACTCCTTTACACTACCTCGGGGGTTGGATATCAGAAAATACTAAAATCGGTTTGAAGGCTATTATATAATATTAAAACTCTGCAGAAGTTGTATTCAATTTTATATCTCATCAAACCTAAAGAGATATATAATATTGTGAAAACGTAGGGAATCCCTTTACACCAGCTTGAGAGTTGACTATTCAAAAATCCTGAAATTGGTTTTAAGATAAATATAAAGAAAGCCCGAGAAAGTGAAAATAAAATTCAAGAATCGACAAAAATGACGAAATTTGTGACCTTACCATCATTTATAACATAATTGAGAAGCACTGATGTTCTTAGATTTTTTTGACCCCAATCCCATAGCGATCCCAAGTTAATTTTTTGGTATGTTTTGTAAAACAGTATAACCTACAAAATGTAAAAAAATAAAAAATAAAAAAAAACGATCTGGAGATATTCAAGGATAAAGGACAAAATCGTTATCCTTAAAAAAAATTCAAGGATAATTTTTATTCGTACTTTTTTTATATTGCGACAATTTTTAAACAACAGTCTTTAAAATAAGCCCTATTTTATTATTCTAGGATAAAAATTACCATAGATATGAATTTTCAAAGAGGACTCGGACACTTTTTTGCGAAAACTTTAACATACTATAACTAACAAAAAAAAAATGAGATGGAAACAAAAAAATGAAGTCATTTTTTTTTCACTAGTTCTTCAAGTACAAAAATTTTCAAAAGAATCGGCGATGGTAAGTTCACAACTTTGGCGATTCTTGATGGAATGACCCTGTATATCAGTCGTAAGAAGTATGTCGAAATTAAATTGCTGAATTCGTGAAAATGTATACAACCCCTTTACACCCCTCTTAGAGGTTGAATTTCAAAAAACACTGAAATTGCTTTCTAGCCAATTACATGAAGAATCCGTGGAATAAAAATTACTTCAATATATCAAAAGACCTATTACATATGACGAAATTCGTGAAAATAAATGCATTTAATTTTCACCGATAATTTTTTTGGGTCCCATTCCGTACGCCGATAGATATTAGAAATTTTTTTTTGTCTTAATTACTTTTTTGATAGATCTACCAAGTTTCAACTTTCAAGCATAAGCCATTCTATAGATGGGAAAAAAAACCTCCCACTCCAGTATCAGGCAACCCCTATAAAAAATTATTTTTTTCTAACTTGCTACTGCTATACCTCTATCTTAACAACAAGTTTTAGCTATTCATCATTATGTGTTCTTAAGATATAAAAATCTGAACTTTTCCTTGATCCCCCCCACCTTCACCCCCTACATTCCCACGACAAAAAAAAATTTCTGCTATGGGCTTATTAGCCCAACAAGAACTTTGTGCCTAGTTGTTATTGTACTATAGTCACATTCACGTTACAGAAATGTTTTCGTTACCATTTTTTATGGAAATGTTAAGTTTTCGTGTCTTGTCAGTAACACTTCCCATTTAGGCAGTGTAAGTAACATAAAAACGTGAGTCTTCCTAAAAATGTTTCCATATAGAAAAAATTCGCAAAATAGTATCAGTTCCTAAATTGCCGCCAAATTCATTGGGAATTGTGGCATTTTAGGCGTCAAATATTCATCGCGCCTATTTCAAGTCAATCATAATTGAATTGATCAATGGGAACTCTACCTATATAGAAACCTTGTAGTCATTGTGTTACTAGAAAACCCTTTCAGGCGCAGTATTGGAAAGTGTTACTTTATCTGCAGCCTTGGTGAAACAAATTAGATACTAAGTCTAATTGGGCACAATCATAGAGATTTATACACTGGAGACGACAAGCCACCGGTTTTGTATAAAGCACTTTGAAGCCAGAAAAGTGAGGAGCAACAGGGGTCTAGTGTCATGTGAGTGAAAAAGAAGGGCCTAGTGTCAATTGTTGTTGTTTTGAGTGTGGGTGAATGCGATGACATTCGCCTTCAACTCTATCGCTGCTTGTTATCTCCAGTACATATATCTCTATGGACACAATAAATTACATTTTAGAAATCTTTACGGAACGGTGAAAAACCATGTTCCCATTCTGCAACATGCTAGGCAAAATGACAATGAAGTAACATCAGATCAATTGCAATGAACAGAATTTTCATCAAAGGATATTAAATAAAATAAAATCTGTAATTGTTATGTTGTATAGAATTTTTCAAAATTTCTTAAGTCAATTTGGTTTTAAAGACCGGATAATAATTTTAACTAAAAAAGCTATTGCTTCAGAAGAATATATTGTAAAATTTTATTTTTAAAAAAATCAAAAAAAAAATTCAATTAGAAGAGTTTGTCGTGTCCCATGATTTTTCTATAAGTATTTATAGTATGTTCACAGAGAATATGAATCCGCAATTTTACATTACATTATGCTGATTATTTAAATTTCATAATTATTTTATATAGAGATCTGTATGTTTTTAAAGATATCCATTTCTCTTTGGATTATAAGTATTACCTACATACATTTAAATACACATTCATAGTGTGCGGTTTTCCATAATTCTGATGCAAAACTAAATAGGCATTGTTACCAACACATTGCGTTGCGCTACTTTCGATAAATGAAAGACCCTAAAACGTTGCAGATACGAAACATTGTGGCGAATTGGGAATATTTTTAAAGACCACGACGTCGCAGTAACCCAAATATGAACCATAATTTCTTGTTGGGAGGTCTACTTCCCGTAAAAATTTATCTATAATATAATCTAGATATAAGACGTTATTTATTAGAAAAATTCTTATCTTCCCTTTCCACCAACCCCCCCCCCCCCCCCAAATTTTTATTCAGCAAATTTCACTTGTCCACTTGTATACATAAACCAAATTTAATTTTTTTGTCGCAACTGGTTCGAGAGATATCGTAATCTAAAGTTTTTCACCACCCCCCCCCCCACATGCCACTCATTCCCCTCAAAATTTTATGTCCGGTCTATTCTCCTAGTAAACCTACAGGCAGTCATTAAGTTTCAATTTCGTGACACTCTCCGTTACGGAGATATAGATTTTAGAATGTTTCAATCTCGGCTTTCGAGCGTTTCGGACACATTGTTTCGCGTATTGTGTGATTTTTATCGACGAGGCCCATTTCTAGATGAATGGATTTGTGATCAACCAAAATTGTCGGATTTGGGACGATACTAATCCACACGAGATACACCAGCACCAAACGCATCCTGAGAAAGTCAATGTTTGGTGAGGATTTTGGTCTGTCGAAATCATCGGTCCAAAACGAAACTTGTATTGCCATAACCGTCAAACGAGCGATGATAAGTAACTTCTTGTGTCCTAAACTGGATGATATGGATACCGACGACATATGGTCCGAACAGGACGGCGCTACGTGCTACACAGCGCATGTCACGATGGACATTCTGCACGAGCGATTTGAGGGCATCGTTATCTCGTGCGGCGACGACGAGAACTGGTCACTGTGATCGTGCGATTTAACGCCTTTAGACTTATTCCTTTGGGGGCTATATTAAATTACAGGTAGATGCGTATAATCCGCAAACAAGTGATGACCATTAAGGGGGGAACCTCCTTTATCGGGCCAAAAAAATCAATTTTTTGGAAATAATTTTAATTGATTGCTAAGCTATTCAAGAATATTCTTTGAAAAAGTTTCAAGTCGGTATCTGCAGTATTTAAGAGTTACAGCTCATAAAGCGGAGTTGTCGGGCGACGAGTATATAATATTTTTATGTTTCCAAAACATTAAACGCGTTTTTCTCGAAACATCATTTTTCGATTTTGCGAACACGATTGAGAAAATTCTGTTAAACCGATATGGCTTTATGATGGCTCATTTTCAAAGAATTAGTGAAAAAAAATACAATTTAAATTTTTTGTTTCTATAAAATTTTTTTTTTGTTAGTTATAGTATGTTAAAGATTTAGCAAAAAAGGTGTCCGAGTCCTCTTTGAAAATTCATATCTCTGGTAATTTTTATCCTAAAATAATAAAGTAGGACTTATTTTAAAGATTGCTATATAAGAAATGTCGCAAAATAAAAAAAATACGAATAAAAATTATCCTTGAAATCTTTTTTGAAGGATAAGGATTTGTCCTTTATCCTTGAATATCTCAAAATCGGTATTTTTTTTATTTTTTTACATTTTATAGGTTATACAGTTTTACAAAATATACAAAAAAATTAATTTGGGAACTGAATGGCATCGGGGTCAAAAAAATCGAAGAAAATTAGTGCTTCTCAATTGTTTTATAATTTTAATTTTTCTATAACATAATTGAGAAGTACTGCTGTTCTTAGATTTTTTTGACCCCGATCCCTTTCAGATCACAAATTAATTTTACTTTTTTATTTTCTAATAATACAGCATTGTGATCGATTTTTAAAAAAAAAAAATTTGCTGCTCTGAAAAATTTTTTTTTTGCGTTTCATGACTCATGATTCACGAGGCATGAAAAAAGCAAAAAAAATTTCAGTCCGTCTGTCCGCCGTACGCAAAATCGTTTGAAGGCTCGTAGCTCCCAAACGGTTTGAGATATTAAATTGAATTTTTTTTTATGAATAGACTGGGTAGGCCCCTTGAAGTCGACAAATTCTTAGGGGTTAGGGTGTGAGGGGGAGGAGGAGGAAGCGTTTTAGACGGAAAATTTTGGTTTTTAGATCTCATTACCCGCTTATGCTAGGAGGCTGAAATTTGGAATTTATGTAGAACTTCGGTAGTGGACCCATTTACATAAAAATTGTTAATATGTATGAAGGCTGAAGGGGTGTTGGAGTGGGGTGAAAAATAATGCGTCCGAAACGCAGAAAAGCCGAGATCGACACATTCTAAAATCCATATCTACTAAACGGTTAAAGTTACACAATTTAAACTTAAAGAATATCTGTAGGTATACTAGGAGATCGCAAACAAATTTTTGAGTGGGGGCAGTGGCGTACGAGGGTGGGGGGTAAAAAAACTTTAGATTATGATATCTCACGAACCAATTGCACTAGGCAAATAAAATTCGGTTTGTGTATAAAGGTTGATAAATAAAGTTAGCTGAAAGTAAAATTTTTTAAGGGGGCGGTGGATCATGAAAGTGGAGGGGATGCGAAATTTTCTAAACAATCACGTCTCATATCTTAAGAAGGATGAAGAGGGTGAGGGTGGGGGAGGGTGAAAAGGAAAAAGTTTCGATTTTTATATCTCAAAAACCTATAATGATATAAAGCTCAAACTTGGTGTTTCGATAGAACTGTAGTAGTAGCATCTTGTAAAAATATAGTCTTTTATAAGGGTAGTATGGTACGGGGGTGGGGGATGTTTTTCCTATCAATAGAACGGCTTATGCTACAAAGTTGAAACTTGGTATGTATTTGTAAATCAACTAGAAAAGTAATTTAGATAAGAAAAAATTTCAAATATTCATTGGCGTTCGGAAGGGGGGCGAGAAAATGTATCAGTTTAAATGGAATGCATATATTTTCACGATTTTCGTCATATCTTTCAGGTCTTCCCAAATATTGAATTAATTTTTATTCTACGGCTTCTTCATATAAATACCTAGAAAGCCTTTTCAGGATTTTCTGAAATTCGACCCCTAAGGGGGTGTAAAAGGATTGTATACTTATTCACGAATTATGCCATATCCTCCAGGTCTGATCAAATATCGAATATATTTTCACTTTCACGGGCTTGCGTAATAATCACCTAAAACTTGTTTTTAAGTTTTTTCTATTTTCAGCCCCTATGAGGATATAAAAGGGTTGAACAAGTTTTCACAAATTCCGTCATATCCTTTAGAAGTGATAAGGAATTCAATTATTTTTACTTGCTCGTGCTGTTTTCATATTTGTCTATTAACTCCTTTCAGGATTTTTGGATATTCAACCCCCAAGTGGGGGTAAGGAGGTTGCATATGTTTTCACAGATTCCTACATATTGCTTAGATCTGCTGATATATCGAATTTATTTTTATTTCCTAAGGTTTCCCATATAAGAACCAAAAAGTCAATTTCACTATTTTCAGATTTTCAATCCTAAGGGGTTGTATGCTTTTCAAAGGTTCGACATATTTCTTAGGTTCAATGAGATATTAGATCGCTTTTCATTTCCACAGACTTTTTATATAATCGCCTACAAACCCATTTCTCAATTTTTGGATAATCAGCCCCCAAGGGTTTGCATATGTTTTCACAAATTTTGCCATCCCTTAGTTGTGATGAGATATAAAATTGGTTATTACGGCATTTGATGTAATGACATAAAAACTTATTTCACGATTTTTCGAATTTCAAGAACCAAGGGGGTGTGAAGAGTTTGCTTACGTTTTCACGAATTTTTCAAAATCCCTCGTGTCTCATGAGATGTGAAGTTGGTTCTTATGAAATCGTTTTCGAAATTCAAACCCCAAGTGGAAGTAATGAGTTTGTATACGTTTTAACAATTCGTCATATCTCTTAAGTCTGATAAGGCAACAAATTCGTTTTTACTTCTATGGACTTTTAGTGTACATAATATACCGAAATTCGTATAGTCTACACGGGCTTTTTCAATGTTTAATTGGCTAAAAATCTTTATTTTAAATATTTTTATTTTAAGAACAAAATTAACTTTCCAAGAAACTTCATAATCTTGAAACAACTGATGTATGCTCCGACTTTGACCGCTCCTGAGCTTTGATCCGAAAAATAATAAAGTTTCGCCCAGACCATTGGCAGATTTTTTTTTGTATGTCGTGTAAAACAGTATAACCCCTACAAAATATAAAAAAATAAAAAAAGAAGGCAAGAATTTACTTAAATTATAATTCGCGAAAATTAAATTAGTTTCAACATCACCTATATAGAATAATCCCAAGCAATGCTACTAGCTGTAAGGGTGTTTCGGATTTAGGCTTGATACACCTTCTGACGAGTCTATGCCATCCGATGACGAAACAGCTCTTCGGACCCAGCCCAACAGAGTCTTATAAAAAACTGGCCTATCCAGTGAAGGTTTTCCAACTGTCATGCCCTCAGGGACAGCGATTAATCAACAGTCGGAGATTTCGTGTTGGGGTTTCACACCAGAAACTCCACTGACGCCGGAAAACAACAAAAACTTAAACAAATAAAAAGAAATTTATTTTGAGATATTTAAGGATAAAAGACAAAATCGTTATCCTTAAAAAAAAAATTCAAGAATAATTTTTATTCGTACTTTTTTTATTTTGCGACATTTTCTAATCAACAATCTTTAAAATAAGTCCTACTTTATTATTCTAGGATAAAAAATACCAGAGATATGAATTTTCAAAGAGGCCTCGGACACCTTTTTTGCGAAATCTTGAACATACTATAACTAACAAAAAAAAAAAATTAAATAGAAACCAAAAATTTAAATTTATATTTTTTTTCACCAATTCTTCTAGTATATAAATTTTCAAAAGAATCGGCGATGGAAAGGTCACACTTTTGGCGATTCTGGATGGAGTGAACCTTTTTCTATAAATTAATTGAGAAGCACTGATGTCCTTCTATTTTTTTGACCCCGATCCCATTCAGATCCCAAGTTATTTTTTTGGT
This sequence comes from Beris morrisii, assembly GCA_951812415.1. NCBI lineage: Eukaryota > Metazoa > Arthropoda > Insecta > Diptera > Stratiomyidae > Beris > Beris morrisii. Next base: position 93,638,794 of record OX638313.1, on the reverse strand, counting down.
ATGTTTTGTAAAACAGTATAACCTATAAAATGTGAAAAAATAAAAAAAAAACCCGTATTTTGAGATATTCAACGATGATGGATAAAATCGTTATCCTTGAAAAAAAATTTCAAGGACAATTTTTATTCGTATTTTTTTATATTGCGACAACCTCCCCCTTTAAAATAAGCCCTATTTTATTATTCTACGATAAAAATTACCAGAGATATGAATTTTCAAAGAGGACTCGGACACCATTTTTGCGAAAACTTTATCATACTATTACTAACAAAAAAAATGAGATAGAAACAAAAAAATTAAATTATATTTTTTTTCACTAGTTCTTCAAGTACAAAAATTTTCAAATGAATCGACGATGGTAAGTTCTTTATGGAATGAAAAAATAATTTATGAAAATCACGTATTTTTCGACCATGTAAAGGAGATTCCACCCTTAAGTTAACATAGCGAATGCCATCCAGCAAATTCAGCCAGATTTTTACGACAAAATCCTCGAATACGTGCCAACAAGCAAAACCGGGGCGAGCATTTAAATGACGTTACATTCCATACTTAATGACATAAGATATTCTTTCAAATAAAAAAGAATCGGGTGGATACCTCACACACAACTTGTTTTATTTACATTTAAAAATTGAACGTCCTTGTTGAAAGACCATATACTTTAACCCCAACTACAATACAAAGCGGATTTAAGTAGACTAGAGTATCATACGATTGGCTTGCAGCCGATCGTAACTATGTTTACATCTTTTCTATGAACAAAATTTAATTTCCAAAAACCTACTAATCTTGGAAAAATTTATGTTATACTCTGACTTTGACCCCGTCCCGGAGTATGACCATATTACTTTTCTGTGGCGTAAACATCCTATCGCTACCCTATTTAAACCCCTTTCCGAACTTTTACTCGAAAAATAATAAAATTTCGACCAGACTGTTGGCAGATTTTTCCAAATTTTTTACTTCAATATTGATTGGAAGTATTTCATCGCGAATAATCTTACAACTAGCTACTAACAATCATGACTGCAGTATGATTTCGGCAATGAGGATTTATTTGAAAAGAACTAAACTCTAATTTAACCACAATTTCGAGAATTTACATTGGTTTCGGTTATAACCAAAACTAGTCATTGTCAATTAATTACAAATTTTCGTAAAAATGTTGTTTGGAATTTCTACAATAAAAGCCTTAAAAAATTCCCGAAAAGGCCACTGAATGAAAACACAAAATTTACTTTCATTTGTATACACGAATGTTACACCGTTCCGAGCGCTCCTTCTCGCTGGAATACACATGTGCTATTAATTTTAATCTGAATGCATCTTGTGTGGTCACATTAATCCGGCCAATGTCAGGAGTAATTTTTCAAAAATGTAAATAATCTCGAGACATATCAGAAAAAAATGTTATTCCGGAAATCAGTTTCATATTACACAAGTCGACAAAATAAATTAATGATTATCTAGAAACTTTATAGGATAGCGATGAATGAATCTTTTGCAAAACACTTTTTGTACGACTGACACGGGATCAATTGAGAATATCAAATTCGCTTAATTTATTCGAATCGCAAAAGAAAATTAATACTAAGCAAGTGGGATGTGATCATCAAATTCGAAAGTTTCGTAGCTAAAAAAAAATTATTTAAATTTTACGGACTGATAGTTGGTAGACTGAGTGGTGCTTAAACTTTTGCGTTGTGTCGTGGAATAAGAAGTATTTGGATGGAGGGTTTTTAGCTTAGGAATAGTTAAAGTTTTTAAAATGTACCAAAAGAAACTAACTAATAAACTAGAAAAGTAACTTAAAAATGTTTTAGAACTCAGGCAGTTAACTGTCCTTGTATTGTATATATAGTAGTTGTACCCACTAGTAATGGGTCGGTCGCGAACGATTCGGTCGAAAGGACCGGGTCAGTACTATGACGGAATTAACTCGAGTCATGTGAAATGAAACAAGTCGTTCAATCGGTCACTAAAAAAAATATTCTACGTCTCGTATCGTACCCGATGTTGATAGCCGTGCCAAAAGCTTCGTTTCGTGTCGGTCTGTCTATACTCGGTACTCGAAGATAGCGAATAATTACATTAAGGGGAGCAACCCCTTTAGACGGCCGAAAATGAGTAATTTTTCATGAATTTTACTTTATTATTTTTTAATAATAAAGTATTGTGATCGACCTGAAATTTTCAAAAAAATTTGCTACCCTGAAATTTTGTATTTTCACGTTTTAGGACTAGTAAACCCCAAAAAAGCAAAAAAAAAAAATGTCCGTCTGCCCGCCGTAGACGCCGTACGCCGTACGCAAAAACTTTGGATTACAATATCTTCCGAACCAATTACACCAGGAAGATAAAATTTAGTTTCTGTATATGGGATCACAAGAGGAGTCTACCGAAACTAAATTTTTTGAGGGGAGAGGTGGAGCACGAAAGTGGGGGGACAGCAATTTTTCAAAAAATGTAATTTTCATATCTCAGTAACCGTATCAGATATGAGCTTGAAAATTTTACAGGAGTTGGGGTCGGTAAACTTCTAGTAGGGAAAAAATTTTGGTGGTGTGGGTGTTGAGGGTGATGGTGAAAGGGGATAGAAAAGAAAACATTCTGATTTTTATTTCTCAAAAATCATAATGAATAGAAAGCTAACAATTTAGGATTATATAGAGCCACTATGGAGACATCCTAGAAAAATAAAATGTTTGATAGGGGTATCAAGGTACGGGGGAGATGGGTGGTTTTTTATATCTCAGAAACGGTTTATGCTAGAAAGTGGAAACTTAGTACGTATATGTAGATTTACTATTAGAGTAATTAAAGCAAAAAAAAAATTCAGATTTTTATTGGCGTTCAGAGGTTGATTAAAAAAAATGTCCGTGAATCCACATTTTCATAAACTTCGTTAAAACTTTTAGACATGTCGAGCTATCAAAGCAATTTTACTTCTGCGGGCTATTTATATAAGCGCCTAGTGACGATCTTCAAAATTTTTCGATATCCAACCCCTAAGGGGGTGTAAAGTGGTTGTGTACATATTCACGAATTCTGATAATTCTAAGGTATATTGAGATTTGGAATTCATTTTTACTTCTATAAGCTTTAAACGTAGTCGGGGAAAAACCGATTTAAGTATTTTTCTCAATTAAACCCCCTGGGGGTTTTGTTCAAGTTTTCACTGATTCCGAAAATCTCTTAGGTTTAATGTGATCGAATTCGCTTTTACTACTATGAATTATTCTATTGATAAAAAAATACGTAAGTAAATAAAAAAAATCTGCCAACAGTCTGGGCGCAACTTTACTATTTTATGGGTAGAAGTCCGAAACGTGTTTAATGCTGAGATGCGGTGTAGGTTACTATGCGACTGACAACCTAAGAAATAACCAGGAGGCTATTTGGAACGTTATTTTTTAGGTTGTCAGTCGCATAGTAACCTACACCGCATCTCATCATTAAACACGTTTCGGACTTCTACCCATAAAATAATAAAGTTGCGCCCAGACTGTTGGCAGATTTTTTTTTATGGTGATAAAAAAATCGTATCACTTTCAAATTTTGACATGGTATTATTATCTGCAACTTTCAAGTGTTGAAAAAAAATATTTTTTTGTTTTACAAAGTAAAATGGCGGCGTTATATTGTATTCCTTAAGGCGTATTTTGCGTGACATCGAAAACTGCTCCATTTGTCATATTTTTTCTATTGATCTTAAACAGAAAACAAAAGTATTTCTTGGAATACTGACAGATGTAGGGGAAGGATATACCTATAAAATTATAAAAAAGGATACAACAAAAGAGGAGGCTTTTTAATCAAATGTTAAATTTTCGACTATTTTTTAACAATTTTTACGCCAAAAAAGGAGTTTATTTACGCGATATCCACAAAACTTTAGGTATATCCTTCCGGTATTGATATAAACAGAAAGCTCCCAAAAAATCAGCCAAATCGATCCATAACTTTTTGAGCTACAGCACGAGCAGTTTTTGAAGATGCAGTTTCGAGATAATCGCATTTCACCAGTGACCATCGAAAACCGACCGACTCGAGAAGTCGAGTTAATAGAAGCTTTTTCTAGTGACCGCTGACCGATCGACCGACTTGTTATTTTTCGTATGTCGTGAGCCATTTCGGAATTGACCGAATCATGGAAGTGACCGAAATGACTCAAATGACCGAATCTTTTTAATCGATCACTTCAACGAAATGATTCGGTCATACTGGGTTAATGAAATGACCGATTTATCCCATTACTATTACCGACAGCATCTTACGCGATTATAAAATCCATACATATTAGTACACAGTTAAAAAATCTGCCACCACAATATGATCCGCAGCTAGGGAGAAGAGAAGCAGTCTCACTGGCTAGGGCCAGACTAGGTCACACAAGACTTACTCACCAACATCACATCTTCAAAACGCCGCAACCAGGCTGTCTGGACTGCCAAAAGCCGATGACCATGGAACATATACTGACCGAGTGCAGCAAAACAGTGGTTTTTTTCAACCATTCCCTACCACCCCTAAGTTCCCTACTCTCCACCACCAACCCAGAACCACTCCTCCAACTTCTTAATCATCTCCACCTTTTTCATCTCCTTTAGCCAACCTCCAGTTCTTTCCCTATACTGACCACCCTTCCGCTTATACCCACCATAATAGTTCTTTTATCCTATCTGTTTTGCTATTAATTTCACACATTAGGAATATGAATTTCATTTTCACTTACCGTTAGAAGCATGAATTTATCTTTTATTATGACTTTTCATTTACACTTACATTATTCGTGTTTCATTTGAATTAACTAGCTTTAAGCATGAACTAAACATGAATTATTTTGTATTAATCTTTATTTTTATTTCTTTTTATTTTTATTATTATTTTGTATTTAGCATTAATTTCATTAGTTTTGCTTATGACATTTTCTTTTACTATTTACACATTTCATTTTTCTTTTTATATTACATCTCTATTTTGCGATTTCTCTACGCTATCTACTTAATATTTTATTTTATTTGAACTTTCACTCCGATCTAATGTATAAAAACATGTAATACGATGTGCCATATGCCCTTGCAAGCTTGGCCAAATTTTTCCAATGGGCTCCCATATTGCATAAGGGGGCATCATTCTTTAAATAAATAAATAAATAAATAAAAATCTGCCAATAGTCTGGCCGCAACTTTATTATTTTGTAGATAGAGGTCCGAAACGCGCTTAATGCTGAGATGCAGTGTAGGTTACTACGCGACTGACAACCTAAAAAATAGCGTTTAAAATAGCCTTCTCGTTATTGCTACCCCTATCAAAAGTTATATTTTTCTGGTGTGTCTCTATAGTGGCTCTATACAGTTAGCAATTATTCAAGGTGTTCGAGTAATAAAAATCAGAATTTTTTCATTTTCACCCCTCCCACAAATACCACACCTTCAAAAGTTTTTTCAATGCTAGAGGTCTACTGGTCCTAACTCCTGTAAAGTTTGCAAAATCATATCTGGTACGGTTCTTGAGATATAAGAATAACCTCCTTTATCAAAAATTCTTCCTGGTACAATTGCTTTGGAAGATATTGTAATTCAGAGTTTTTCACCCGCCACCCCACACCCCCTTTGAAGTTATTAACCCTTTTCTAATCTACTAATATCTCTTAAGACAACCACAAAGTTTCAGCCTTATGTCATGCATCTTTCTGGAGGTATGGATTTTAGTATGTTTCAATCCCTCCTTTGAAGCGTTTCGGACTCATTGTTTTCCCTCCCACTCAAACACCCCTCAACCTCTGTCGACCATTTTTTCAGTCATAAAACGTGAAAAAAAATTTTCAGGGTAGCAAATTTTTTTTTTAATGCTATTATTATTGAAATAATAAAGTAAAAGTCAAACAAATTTTATTACAATATTTGTTAGTTTCAGCCTGTAAAAGCCTTGCTGCTTCTCGAGCCACGACATGAGTGGTATTTTGTTCGTGAAAATTGTAGATATAATGTCCAGAGAAATATAATTATAACCCTTGCGTAATACCCGTGCAAGAAAAGGAATTCCGATGCTCTCATACTAGAGAAAGTCAAAATCTCTTTGACTGACTAAGTTCTGAGGGTGAGTCCCAATGATCTTCCACGTGACGATTTACCCACTCCTTACTGAAGTCTTTACGTACTCCACAGAATGGTTCCAGGCCAAACATTGGTAATTTGGCTCCCAGTTTAGCCAGCTCTTCAGTCGATTCGTTTCCCGGAATACCCTCATGTTCTGGTACTCAGATTAGGGTTACCCTGATTTCAGAGAATGACAGTCACACACAACTCTAGAGCTGAACCAATAAGATTTCAGCGCTAGCAATGCCGCTTGGCTGTCAGATAAAATTTTATTTGATGTACCTCAGCCTGAAACAGAGTGGCTGTATGTCCCATTGCCTACAATTGGGTCTAAATATGGCCGCTCCAGTTCCAGAGCCCTAGAGCCGTCCATGTATCAGCCTGAAGCACCTTCGCCAAAATCTGGTAGACCAGATTGCCATAATACAAGTCAAATAAATAGATAGTCACACAAATCAAACCAAACAGCATTTTACTCGGAAAACTTTTCTTCAAATGTCCAAATATACTGTGAAAAGATTCACCGAACCGTTCCAAAAACTTTTTATGCACTCTGATATTCAACCCATAAGATGATATAAACAGGTTGAAGACGTTTTGCGACTACATCCTTGTCTGTTTGATATCTAATTGGTTCTAACTTCCCCAGACTTCCAACATGTATTCGCCTAAAAACCAAATTAGGGAATTTTTATACTCATGTCTTAAGAAGGAGTGAAAGGGTTGTAGGTACATTTTACGAATTTCACCATATGGTGTACTACATGTCTGAAATAATTAAGAACGGTTTAGATCTGTCTGGATCTTTCGAGATGGCTTGATTTTATTCCACGATTCACTTAGAGATTTAGCCAATTTGATCGTGTTTTCACCCAAGAGTTCTTCCATTCCATTTGGTACAACCAAATTGGTTCCAAAAAAGCCCCTATTATCCTCAAAATAGGGGTCCACCAGTGTACTACCAGGGAAGTAAGTGGACATGAAGAGCTCCAGGGCCTCCTGACTAGTCTCCACCAACGACCCGTCACTTTCCTTTATGTAGCTAGGTGAACGCGGCTATAGGCCGGGACCCCCCCAGCTCCCGGCTTGGACCCTCCCAGAAAAATAATTCTGGCCCCTTTCAAAAAAATAATGCCTTCCTATCATACCGCAAGCACTTTACTTGTCAATTGTTTTTTGTCAAATGTTTTTTAACAATATAAAAAATCTCTTAAAATTAACGAACCAAATCTTAACTGACTTTTGAAAATAACAAGACATTTTTAAATTTTACAATCATTGTTCTTTCGATCTGACGAGATCTTTACAAGATTTTTTCAATTTAGCAAAATAAATTGGAAATTGTTTATGAAACAACGAGATTCTCATGAAATATTTTGGAGTTTTACGAAATTGTAACAAGATTTTCTTCAAGTTTATAAACTAAAGAAGATTTGTTTTTGAATGTAACCAGTTTTTTTTGAGAATATTTTTTAATTTTTTGAGAACTTTAGAAGATGTTTTCTACTTTACAAATTAAAGTAGAAATTTGTTTTAAACATAACGAAATTTGCATCTTTTGAACTTCCTGATTTGAAGACCCTGAGACTGGCTTTATACATGTCATAATCTTCCGTCTTCCCATCACGCTTCGCCCTATTAAAAAGCTTCGTAGAAGATTCCCTGAGTTCCCTTAGTTCGCTATTCCACCAAGGTGGGTTAACTTTCTTTGGAGCCCTAGGTAGCGGGCAGGATTTCTCGAAGGCCGCTACCAGAAAAGTACTAAAAGTCCCCACACTGGCTTCAATCGCATCAGTACTTACCAGATCCTGCGGGATTGTTGAGAATTGCCGTTCTGTGATTCTATTGAACCTATCCCAATCCGCCCTCCTGGGGTTACGTAGGAACTGCCTTTTCTCCCACTCAAAATTAATTTGAAATAGGATCCAACAGTGATCCGAGAGTTCTGGAATTGGTGGCAAGGGTAATATCCAACACCTCCTGTCTGTTCCGCAGTATGAATGTAGGATCTGAGCCCACATTGCATATCCTTAAATTAGATCCCAGTATAAAATCAAAAAAGAGACTTACCCCTTTCGTTGGTGTCGGTGCTCCCCCCCGTGGATCTCTTCCTTGTCGGGGTGGGGGGCCTGTGTCGCAAATCTGGAGATAGTTGGGGGTGGCTCTGACTACTCTAGATGAGCGCTGAACGAAAAGGGATCCACACTCAAGCCAAGGTGGATAAGTATTCGTGCCGAGGGCTGCATGGTATCAGGTGTATAAATGTGATGCCTTGAACGATCTCCTGGGGGCACCTGGCAAAACCCCCTTTTAACCTAGCCTTACATCCGTATTGGGTGCTCTGCGGGTGCGGACCTTCCTTTCTCGTGGGATCAAAATCGACACAGTACAAAAGAACACCGACGAAGTGTCCTCTTGAATTAGCACCCCAGTTGACATAGCATTGATGGCGAGATGGATGTAGAGTGTGAAGACACCCTACTACTCAAACCGCCAGACCATCATGAAGAGGGGAACCTGCTCACCCCATCTCTGTGTAGAGGAGTGGTAGCAAGCACGAACAACATCAGCATTCAGGAGCCAATGGCAATGGCCAATGCAGAAGTTGCTCCTGTGTACCTACCACAAATCGAATCAGAGAGGCAGTACGAATACTTCTCCGAAGCCTCTAGGAAACGTATCAGTGCCAAAATTGCCAGTGGCGTGGATCCAGAAGAACCGCGGAGAACTTGTAGCCAAACGCGACTCGGAAGGTGCCAAAACACACATTGGCAAAAGGGGCAGATCTGATGGTAGAACACCAGAACAGATCTCGAAAAAGGTGCAGAACACCGAAAAAACTGCGGCGGTCGTCGACACGGTTCAGGATAACAAAACCAAACCAGTAATCGATAACAAGGTTCAGGTCTCCTCGACAAAGACCAAACCAGCCACTACAGTAAGCGCTAAAACAGCAAAAGGAAAGCCGGTGGAAGGAAAGAGCTCGCTCATCCCAACGCCGTGCACTTCCAAGCTCTCATACAGAAACGTAATGTCTCAAATGAAAGTAGCTATTACGCATTCTATGCACCCTGCGGTCACTCTCACTGAAGACCAAATGAGAAACGTCAAGCGATCGATCATGGACGAAGTGGACATGATTGAAGCTGGTGGACCATGCTTATAGCTCTCAAACTCTTTGAGCTATTAAGTTGAATTTTTTTTTGTTGGTAGACCGAGCAGACTCCTTCAAGTGCCCACCTTTTGAGTGGTGGGGGTGTGAGGGGGGAGGTGGGGGAAGCGTTTTAGACGGAAAATTTTGGTTTCTAGATCTCAGTAACCGCATAGGCTAGGAGGCTGAAACTTGGAATTTATATAGACCATCGATAGTGGACCCGTTTGCCAAAAAATTTGTGATATGGGTGAAGGGGTGTGGGAGTGGGGGGAATAATAATGCGTCCGAAACGCTCGAAAGCCGAGATCGAGACATTCTAAAATCCATATCTCCTAAACGGTTAATGTCACAAAATTAAACTTTAATGAACATCTGTGGGCATACTAGGAGAATAGATCCGAAACAAATTTTTGAGAGGGGGCAGGGGCGTGCGGAGGTAGCGGTCGAAAAATTTTAGTTTACGATATCTCACGAACCAATTACACTAGACAAATAAAATTCGGTTTCTGTATTAAGGTTGACAAATAAAGTTTGCTGAAAGTAAAGATTTTTAAGGGGGCGGTGAAGTATGGAAGTGGAGGGGATAAGAATTTTTTTAAAAAATCACGTCTCATATCTCAAGAACAGTGTATGATAGATGTTTAGAATTTTTTTCAGAAACCGGCCTAATAGACGCCTAGCAGAAAAAAAAATTTTAGGGTGAGGGTGGGGAAGGGTGAAGTAGAAAAAGTTCCGATTTTTATATCTCGAGAACCTATAATGACATAAAGTTCAAACTTGATATTTGGATAGAACTATAGTAGTAGCATATTGAACAAATATAATTTTTTATAGGAGTAGTATGGTATGGGGGTGGTGGTGTTTTTCCTAACTATAGAATGGCTTATGCCAGAAAGTTGAAACTCGGTATGTATATGTAAGTCAACTATAAAAGTAATTTAGATTAAAAAATATTTCAAATATCCATTGGCGTACGGAAGGGGGGCAAAAAAAATGATCAGTAAAAATGGAATGCATATGTTTTCACGATTTTCGTCATATCTATTAGTTCTTCCCAAATATTGAATTAATTTTTATTGTACGGATTCTTCATATAAATACCTAGAAATTGTTTTCAAGATTTTTTGAAATTCGACATCCACGGTTCTGTAAAGGGGTTGTATACATTTTGACGAATTCAGCCATGTTCCTCCGGTCTGATTGGATATCGAATAACTTTTTACTTCCACGGGCTTGTTTAATAATCACCTAAAACTTGTTTTCAAGTTTTTTCCTTTTTCAACCCCTAAGAGGGTATAAACGGGTTGAACACATTTTCACGAATTCAGTCATATCTCTTAGGAGTGATAAAACACGGGATTGATTTTCACTTCCTCGGGCTTTCTTTATATATATCTAAAAACTCATTTCAGGATTTTTTGATATTCAACCCCAAAGTGGGTGCAAGAGGGTTGTATATGTTTTCACAAATTCCTACATATTTCTGAGTTTTAATGAGATATCAAATCCATTTTTACTTCCTAAGGCTTCCTACATAATCGTCAAAAGTTGATTTCAGTATTTTTAGATATTCAACTCCAATAGGACGTAAGGCTTTCGACATATTTCTTAGAGGATTGATGAGATATCAGAATAGTTTTCACTTCCACAGACTTTTTATATAATCGCAAATGCATTTCCGACTTCATGTAATGGTCAAAAACCTAATAACGAAAAACCTCCTAATCGCGTATTAACTGATATTATACTATCACTTAGACCTCTTCCCGGAGTATGACCCAATTATGTAATTCATATGTTATATGTGACAGCGGCGTTTAAGCATTCTAGCGCGACCCCATTCTAACCGCTTTCCGAACCTTTTTTAGGTTTTCAGTCACATAGTAACCTACACCGTGTCTCAGAATTAAACGCGTTCCGGACTTCTGCCCGAAAATAATTAAGTTGCGCCCAGACTTTTGGCATATTTTTTATTAATATACTCTTACATGCCCTTGGTTTACCCTCGCATTTCCTATAGTGGAGCTTATAATTTCGGAGTCCGAGCCCCTGGATCACGTTCTTGCCATTCACCCAACGCCTGAATCAACGTCACCGAGACTCCCTGTTCTGCCATAAAGACCACCAAGCAAGCGGTTGCCACCTTACTGTGGTGGAGGTTGATTCTCTCTTCCCAGGTAAATACTGGAACAAGGTTTGATACCGTCATCTAGATCTTAATTTTAACCTTGTATTAAAAAAATTGTTAAAATATGAATGAATCATTGCTTTTGTCAGTATGATCATGAACTATTATAAAAATTGGGACCATGACGTTAAAATTTGTGATTTCCATTGACGCATTGAAATTTCCAAAGACCAGAACAAATTACAATTTAATTAACCAATCAGAAGATTGAAAACCACAACAATTAAGTACCATAATAAATCTTAATTTGTATTAATCGGAACCGAGGGGCACACGCTAATCTCTTTCGGAGTAAAATTGCACACACGTGTGTCCCACTATGTTCCTGATTAATTCAGATTAGAAATGGCTTCATAATATTTTGATCAGCCTGAACCGCTGAACCTATTACAGCTGTTATGCATCGACATATTTTTAATCTCCAATTAAAAAGGCGATTAACCTTACCCAATCAAAATACTCGTATGTAGTTGACCGAACCCCGAAGATGGAAAAATAAAAACATCGAAATCACTAGTAAACCGATTGAAGAAAATTCATCAACGGTTGCAATCTTCCACGCGATCTAATTTTTTGTCAAATTCCCAGGGTTTGAATCGAAATATTTTTGCGTTGATGATCTGTTCAAACCGAGGTTTATTTTGTCCATTAATTTCGTTGGCAATTTTAAACAGGTTTAATTAATCAGCTGAATGTTTTTTTACCTGTGACAAGATCAGGACATTTTTTTTTTTATTTTTTTTTTAATCAAATATTGCGCTTAATTTTCGGTGATTCGATTGCTACTTTTTTTTTGAAGAACTATATTCTGATTCTGGTAGTTTTGGTTTTTGTTTAGTTGGGATTAGCTAATTTTTTGATAGTCGGCTTGAAGATACAAACTGCCTGGGCTCGGCCAAGATATTTTAAGATGCTAGTTGGAGCATTGGCATTTTAAAAGACACGTTAAACAGTTGGAGGCCCATCGGTCGTTCTTCGATCGGTCCACTAATCTTCCGTCGAGGTAGACACCATGACGCCTCGCGCAAGTTTTTATGTGACGATGGCCTTCTAACTTACGGTTGTTGTGTTGTCTTATAGTTTAAAATAAAAAACTTAATGTTTCGAGAATAAATTTTTTTTGCAAAATAAAAAAGTTCTGATTTATGTCTCCTCGAAATTATGTAACACATCGTTGAATTCTCCTTTACTTCCTTTATAGCTGGAATGGAATATCTTCACTAGAACGCTATTTGAGAGGCATTGCTGCACCTGAAATAAAGGTTGAATTAATTTGAAATTATAGTGCTCACCGCGATGTAATTATGGTGATTTATCTATTGATAGAATTTTCTAAATTAGCATCTTCATTGGTACGAACGGTAGACACTTTGGCGTCCACAGCAAAAGTTTTTTGTCTTTCGAAATTTATTTTCTTTGGTTTGATGAGCAACGTAATATAGTAATCCTTTTGTCTGTATGGCAAAATAAACCATCTGCAAAAACGTTTAAGTACACCGAAATGAGTTTAAATGGTTTGATTTCAAAATTTCACACAAAAGTCCAAAACGAGCGAGTAAATTTTCAAATACAGTAGACCTTGGCTTAAATGGACTTGATGGGACTGTAATATAGGTTCACTGCAAGCGAGTATCTATTTTACCAGAAGTTGGTATTCCATTATAAGTGAGTTAAACTGTCCTATGTGAAGTTGGTCCCACTTGTTCAAAAATTTAAAAAATTTTGGGATTTCTGTTGGCCCCTGAGATAGTTCTACAGGGTTTTAGGCACTCCGTGTGCCATCTTGTAAGGGTTTATTCCTTGATATATTTGGAGAAAAAATTTGTTCTACAGTATGGGTCAATTTTCAGTATCAGTGGAAATACAGGGTGGTTAAGAAAAGTGTTTTTGACCGGTACCCTCACTCACTTAAAACGTTATATCTTGAAAACCAATAATCACAAGATAAAGTGTTATAGCTCGTTTTTTAGGGAATAGAATTACCTTTCATTTGATTTATTTATTTATTTATTTAGAACAATAACAATTGAACAGAAAATTTTTCCAATTATACAATTGCCACGAATTGTAAACAAAATATTTTACATGTAAATAAAATAAAATACAAATTAAAAAAAGGAGAAACCAAAAAAAAAAAAAAATATGTATATATAAAAGTACTAATATACTATAATAACGACAATGAAAGAAGTATGTATAAGAAATTAAAATTATGAATTATGCATCAGAAGAACGAAAAAGAGTGGCCTTTAAGTATACTTTGAATGAGTTTAAGGTAAAGCTATGAAAACTAAGGCAATACAAATTAAAGGAGCGAGGTAATCGAATTAGAGGAGAGTAATAGAAGCAATTAATATTGGCTTGAGGTACTGTAAAAATGTCGTGACATCTAGTATTGTAGTCAATATTTTGCAGTCTGAGCGTATCCTTGAGATTCGTACTGAAAACAAAAACAACTTTATACAAAAATACCATATCCAAGTATAGTCTTCTGTCCTTCATGGAAGATATGCCAAGTAATTCGAGACGAGTTTCATAAGATATATCATGAAAGCCAAGTTTACGAAAAAGTGATTTAGTGAAACGACGTTGAACTGTTTCCAAGGCAGTCACGTGATATGTAAGATAGGGATTCCATACTACTGAACAGTATTCAAGATGACATCGGACCAGACTATTGAAGAGATTTAAATATAGAGTTGCATTACAAAAAGGGTGCGCAGAACGCAATATAAAACCACATAGCCTGTATGCCCGTTTACAAACTTCGGTTATGTGCAAATCGAATTTTAATTTAGCGTCGAAAATTACACCTAAATCTTTGATGTTGAGGACTTCCAATAGAAGAGAATTGTCGATGTAATAGTCAAACTGAATGTGTGAGATTTTATTGGTGTAGATCATCATAAAGCATTTCTGCGTATTTAATGACAATTTATTCATAGTACACCAGGATAAAAGTTTCTTGAGGTCATTTTGTAGGAGGAGGCAATCAGATTGTGATTTTATTTCCCAAAAAACTTTTAAGTCATCAGCATACATTAAATGCTTTGACTGAAATTCAGAAAGAAGATCATTAACAAATAGTATAAACAAAAGTGGACCCAAAGTAGAACCCTGAGGAACACCAGATGGAGCCAGGTAGGGAATTGAAATAGATCCACTGAAGATGACCATTTGCTTACGATCATTTAAATATGATTGGAACCAGATAAGAAGCCCTGTACTTAGGCCAAAAGAATTCAGTTTCCGTAGAAGAATGGAGTGATCAACAGTATCAAATGCCTTTGAGAAATCTGTATAAATCGTGTGAACATCATAATGGTTCTCTAGGAAGTGAGCTACAGAGTTGGTGAAAGACAACAAATTTGTTTCAGTAGAACGGCCTTTAAAAAATCCATGCTGGTTAATTGATACACAGTCACGAACTTGAGAAAAGACATGTTCATGAATAAGTTTCTCAAAAACTTTTGAAAAACAGTTAATAATACATATTGGTCGATAGTTTTCGGCTTTATGTTTCTCTCCTTTTTTAAAAATGGGAATGACATGCTAATTTTTCCAAACACTGGGAAAAATGCCTTCACGAATGGAAGACGTGTAAAGATTTGACAATGGTTCGGCAAGAACATGGCCCAACTTTTTCACAAAGATATTGGGAATATTATCCGGACCAGCGCTGCCATTACTGTCTAAAGAATTGATGGCAATGATGACATCCTGCACGCTGAATACTGGCATCACATTGTTCTGATATGCTATTCTATTAGGAAGGCTAGGAGTTAACGAAGACGTATAAACAGATTGGAAGTATTGAGAGAATAGCTCCACAATGTCACTAGGGGTGCATGCAGTAGCTCCCGAGTATGTTATGCTTAAAGGAGTTGTCCGTGTAGCACGAGAAGCATTGATATATTTCCAGAAGGGTTTATCATTACCAATGAGAAGCGAAGAATTAAGGTTTTCCACATAAAGGCGAAAACTTGTCTTTATTTCCTTCTTTAGCTGTTTCCTGAGGTTACCATAATTCGATGCATTGTTATGGTTGCGTTCTCTTAGATAACGGCGCCTAGCACGATTTTTTTCGTGTAGTAAGTGAATGATTTTGGCATTAAACCAATGAGGATAACAGATTCCTTTCTTTGAAGACAATGGAATGTTTTCGGCAATGATTGCGTTTAAAATTCCGTAGAATTCTTTAACAGCAATATTGGCAGATTCTGTACTCAGAGTTGTCTGCCAGTTAATGTTTCCTAATACATCAGAAAGTTCCTCATAATTACATTTATAAAAATTGCGTTTCGGACGATTAATAGGCAGCAAGGAGGTGAGAGGATATAGGTTAAATGAAATTTCAATTGCGGGGTGATGTGAGTCAATTGGGACAAGTCCAAGGGGAGAAGAAATAATTATTGTCCCATTGGCATTAGTATTAGAAAAAATCAGGTCAAGTATTCTGTTGTTTTTATTTGGCATTCAGTTAAATTGGCAAAGGTCACAGAGCTCCATAAAAGATTGCAAATGAAAGTAATGCTGGGCGAAGGTGGGCAAACATGTGGATGCATCACTATTCCACGTTATATAGGGCATATTGAAATCTCCACATATCAGAAATTTCGAACCAGGACCACACTGATTTATAAAAAGTGAAAGTTCTTCAAAGAGTTCAGAGAGGTTAGTTGCAGATAAGCTACACGGTATGTAACAAGTGAAAACGAACAACGAAGATCTACCACATTTGATCTTAACAGCAATGCATTCGAAGTTGCAAAGGAATTCAGTACATAATTCGGAAAATAACCCATTATCAACAGCTATCATGACACCACCACCATCACTTTTACTGGAGGACAGAAGATCGCGATCACGACGATACACATTATAAGATCTAGGGACTAGCTCAGAATCGAAAATTGATTTGTTTAGCCAAGTTTCCGTAATGCAGATAACATCGAAAGAATTTGATAAAATAGAGTTTCTAAATGTTGTTGCCTAAGTTTTCAAACCTCTTAGATTTTGATAAAAAATACTAATGTGTTTTTTAACAGTGGAAGTCGATAAAACCAATGCTGACGTTAAGTTAGGCGCTCCTTGGTGACCGCAGAACGAAAATTTTTATTAATGTTACTAATTGATCTCGAGTCGAATTCTTTAACGATGAGACCTTTCGGCCAAAACGTAGGTTTCAAGATCTTGGAAATCATGTCATAAGGTACACGAACTTTAAAGGACACATATGTTAAATTAACAACATCCTCTCCAGCCTTCGTAAGGCGATAGCAAGGAATCTCACTAGTAATTGCTTCGAATTTACGTTTGATGTATTTTACCACCGCTTCGGGCTGAGTTGAAACGTCACAGCGAGAAACGTATATCCATCGAGGCATCTTCGCCGCAATGAGTCCAGATGATATTTCACTAGCAGGTAGATTTCCTTTAGAATTATGAATGACTGTGACGTCATTATAGTTGTTTTCACCAGCGACAACAACCGCTGGTTGAAAGGCACAATTATTGTCTCTCGAGTTCTCGCTGACTGATGTACCAGCGACCGTCGCATAATTTAGACCGGGAGTAACTTCCTTTGCCGGTTTCTCCACAATGTTGGCGACAACGGTAGATGAAGCGACTTTACCAGACTTCATTTCAACATTTGATTTGAGCGAGGGACTACCACTCACCGATGAGTTTTTCCGATTGCTATTTACCTTTTTTAATAGTGCGCTACGAGTAACACGATCGGGAATCACAGTAACAGCTGATTGTGACGACGTCTGTTGTTTACCAACATTGATGTTACAGTCTAAGTTGTAACTGCACCCAATCTTGAGATATTTACTCGAAAACACAAATTTTTGCTACGTCAACCTTAAAAAATCAGTGATCAATGCAGTTTTTCTCAGAAAACCCCATTATAAAAATGTCATTTTAATTTTATTTTTTTATGAACCGTATTATTACCTACAAAAGCTGCATACATATTTATGAGTTACGATTAACATTTTGGAAGTAATAGGTAAAAATACATATCACATAAAAATTAAATATTTAAAAAGTCAATGCCATAAAGTGGACCTCGTCTAAGAACCTGTTTAATTTGTCGGTAGTACTACATTATTTTTATTGCACATTTATTACTATTTAAAGTATGAAGGAAAACAATGAAATGTAAGTGAGTTTCAACATAATTGATGCTTTTACCTGGACTTGGTAGCTACTACTGGATGCGGTACTATGCCTTTTTTAATAGGGTGCCTTACAAAATAAAAAGCCTATAAAAGCAAAACTACCTTCATATTTTTATCAGTTTTAATTACGTTGCTAAAAGAAGAAGTTGTCAGTAGAATTAAAAAAATAATTTCAAAATGCCTGAGTACTCCAATGAAGAATATGCTGACATTGTGTTAATTTATGGAGAGTGTCGCGGAAATGGACGAGCCGCGCGAAGGCTTTACCATCAGAGACATCCTCATCGACGGAGTATTTCAAGACGTTTACAGGAGAATTAGGGAAACTGGCAGCGTTAGAACAAGCAGAGTAAATGTAAATCCTGCGCCAATAATCGCTGTTCAAGAACTTTACCTTGAGCGTACTCGGAAATAGTTCTGTTGATTAAAGCAGTATAATATCCGATAGTTCGTATGGCCAACTTCCCAATTGTGAAATTTCAAAGCGGTTATAGCTTCTATCCCTTTAGTTCTAGAGAAAATGTTTATAAGAGTTAACGATAGAAGTCTTTGAGATACAAACGAAATTCTAAGTTAAAATAACTAAAACCTTACGCGTAAAAACTTTTTTTCCTGACTTAAATATTTTCTAAATACTGCCTATTTTTATATTCTAGATAAAATCGTATAGAGTATAAGTTTAATCCTGCCTAAAAGTTAGCAACACATAGAACAAAGCCTTGGACGAAAAAAAGTTGTGTACATTATTTTTTGTTTAGTTGTGGGTAAAAACTCCAAATCCGCTTGACGTCCGGCCGTCCTTCCGTGCGTCCGTCTGTCTGTCCGTTAGCACGATAACTCAAGAACGCCTTCAAATAGGATCTCGAAATTTTGAAAGTACCCCCCAATGGGTATGAGCACATAGGCTGAAATTTTTACAAGTGATCACTTAAATTAAAATTAAAATTAAATTCAAATCCGCATACAGATTTAAAAAACAAAAATTTGAGCCCTGGAGAGCAGAAGTTCACTGGGGGACATGGGGGTACGTTAGTACTCCTTACGTACCTCCTACGTACTCCCTACGTATCACCACGTCGCTCCCAATGAACTTCTGCTCTCCTGGGCTCCAATTTTTGTTTTTTAAATCTGTTTGCGGATTTGAATTTAATTTTAATTTAAGTGGTCACTTGTGTAAATCTCAGCCTATGTGCTCATACCCGTTAGGGGGTACGTAGAGGGTACGTTCGTACTTAACTTAATGAGTATGAGCACATAGGCTGAGATTTTTACAAGTGACCACTTAAATTAAAATTCAAATTAAATTCAAATCCGCAAACAGATTTAAAAAACAAAAATTTGAGCGCAGGAGAGCGCAAGTTCATTGGTGGGACATGAGAGTACGTATGGGGTACGTAGGGGGTACGATCGTACCCTAATGGGTATGAGCACATAGGCTGAGATTTTTACAAGTGACCACTTAAATTAAAAGTCAAATTAAATTCAAATCCGCAAACAGATTTAAAAAACAAAAAATTGAGCCCAGGAGAGCGCAAGTTCATTGGTGGGACGTGAGAGTATGTGGGGGGTACGATGGTACCCGCTGCGTACCCCTATTGCTCAGCCTATTGCTCATACCCATTGGCGAGTACGGGGGATACATTTCATACCTTCATGTACCCCCCACGTACCCCAACATATCGCCCCATGAACTTCCGCTCTCCTGGGCTGAAATTTTTTTTTAAATCTATTTGCGGATTCGAATTTAATTTAAGTGGAGAATAGATCGGAAACAAATTTTTGATCGGGGGCAGTGACGTACGGAGGTGGGGTGTGAAAAACTTTAAATTACGATATCTCACGAACCTGGGAGAATGTGTAGACGGTGAGGGTGGCGGAGGGTGAAAAGTAAAAAGTTCCGATTTTTATATCTCGAGAACCTATAATGATATAAAGCTGAAACTTAGTATTTAGATAGAGCTATAATAGTATCATGTTGGAAAAATATAATTTTTTATAGGCGTAGTATGGTACGGGGGTTGGGGGTGTTTTTCCTAACTATAGAGCGGCTTATGCTAAAAAGTTGAAATTCGGTACGTGTATGTAAATCTACTAGAAAAGTAATTCTGATTAAAAAAAAATTCAAATATCCATTGGCGTTCGGAAGTGGTGCAAAAAAAATTATCAGTGAGAAGGGAATGCATATATTTTCACAATTTTCGTCATATCTATTAGGTCTTTCCAAATACTGAATTAATTTTTTACACGATTTCTTCATAGAAATACCTATAATCGATTTTCAGGATTTTTTGAAATTCAAACCCCAAGGTGGTGTAAAGGGGATGTATACATGTTTACGAATTCAGCCGTATCCCTCAGGTATGATTAGATATCTAATAACTTTTCATTTCCACGGGCTCATTTAATAATCACCTAAAACTCATTTTCAAGTTTCTTCCTTTTCCAACCCCTAATAGTGTAAAAACGGGTTGAACACGTTTTCACGAATTCCGTCATATCTCTGAGGAGTAACAAGACATCGGATTGGTTTTTACTTCCTCTGGCTTTCTTTATATATATCTAAAAACCCATTTCAGGATTTTTGGATATTCAACCCCAAAGTGGGTGCAAGGGGGTTGCATATGTTTTCACAAACTCTTACATATTTCTTGGTTCTAATGAGATATCGAATTCATTTTTACTTCCTAAGGCTTCCTACATAGTCGTCAACAAGATGATTTCAGGATGTTTGTTATTCAACTCTAATAGGACGTAAGGCTTTCGACATATTTCTTAGGATTAATGAGATATTAGATTGGTTTTCACTTCCACAGACTTTTTATATAATCGCCTTCAAACGCATTTCCTCTTTCATGTAATGACCCAAAACCAAATCACGAAAAACCTTGGCGTAACAACTGATGTTATACTAGGACTAGACCTCGTCCCGGAGTATGACCCAATTTTGTAATTCATATGTTATATGTGGCAGCAGCGTAAGTATTCTAGCGCGACCCCATTCCCGAACTTTTTTTAGGTTTTCAGTCACATGTCACCTACACCGCGTCTCAGAATTAAACTCGTTCCGTACTTCTACCCATAAAATAATAAAGTTGCGCCCAGACTGTCGGCAGATTTTTTTCTTGCAATTTATTGGAGATTGTATTGTGCAAACTTTTTTATCCGTGTGTATGGTCAATTTTGTAGTAAAGTAAATATAACCATGAGTTTTAAAAACTTTTGTATGACGATTTCTCTCACTAATGAATTCGACATAGAATTAGCGGTTTTCTTCATTGAAAGTTTCACATTTTATTAATCTTCAATTAAGCTGGACTTTTAGTTTGTTAGAACAATATCCATATATTGCATTGCACAGGCTGTCCGGTACTTGGTTGACACCTTTTTAAAGGATAATTCCTTGATATATTTTGAGAGAGTAAATTTACAATATCCGCGGAGATACAGAGTGGTAAAGAAAGGTTTGCCCGATATGTACCCTCACTCACGTGTTATATATTCAAAACAAATAATTACAATTCAACATGTCAACCCTTTAAAAAGTTGCCAACCAAGTTCCGGACACCTTGAATAAGTCACATAACAATAAATACTCAAAACCTAAACCTCTTTATCCCGCCCTACAAATTGATGAATGGGCGCCAATAAAACGAGGCAATTTTAGAAAATTAATGAAAATTTCGTGTTGATGACAATACTTTTTTATTTATATGTAAAAATAGAAAGAAAAAAAACAAGTTACGCTACAGGAATTATCTCCAGGGGCAATAGAAATAGTGTATTCACTTGTGGATTCTAAACTAAAGCAAATACACACACCATTAGTTACTGAGCACAGGTTTCAAATTGGAAAGCAGCATGTCATTCATAATCACTGGTGTGTCTTGACTAAAATTGAGTGATTTACATTTTTGTATTAAATTCTTTTTACTTTACTTATTGACACCTGATTAGCGAACGACATAAGACAAATTGAAATAATAGGAGTGTTTTTGCGACTTTATCTAGAGCAATGTAGAAGCTTTAAATATTTCATGAGTTAGAATAGTTGCACCACTTCAGTGCAAATTTAGGTAGTTTATAAGTCGTGGAAAAGAATTTTAGTTCCATATCGCATATATGGAGAAATCCTCAGCAATACCAGCAGCTATAAGGGTGTTTCGAAAAGCAGGCATGATACACTTTCTAATGAAAAGCCGATGTAAAAGCAGCTCCCTCAGACCTAGTCCAATACAGTTTTAAACTTCTCCAGTGAAGGTTTTTCAACTGCCATGTCCTCAATGGCAGTAACCAGGACAGCGAATGATCCCAGTCCGGCTTTCGTGTTGGTGTTTCGCACCAAAAACTCCTCTGAAGCCGAAAAACAACGTAAAAATTCTTAAAATTACCTTCATCATTTTTATTCAACTACATGCATTGTATGAAATACAAGGTCCGGCAAAAAAAATTCACTGATTTCCAAGGACAGTAAATGATAAACGACGACATTAACTAAAAGTTTTTATTTTACAATATGTTTGCAGTACCTTAAAGTTTATTTGTGAAAAATTATGTCTTCCAAATGGGGTTCCTCGTTTGCGATGCAGCGGGTTAGGCGATTTCTGAAGTTCTGCATAACACGTGCTGTCATTTCAGGCTGTATCCTTGCCATTTTGCTACTTTCAAGGCATTGATGGTTTGAGGACGATTGGTGTGCACTCTTTCTTTGCTTATTCACAAAACCCGATAGATAGTGAGCTTCATCAGTGGTCAATAAAACTGCATTTCTCGGCAGGTTTTGAAGAAGGACCTGGCACGCATCCACACGTCTTTGAAAGTCACCTTCGTGTATCGCATGAACAAGAGCCATCTTGTAAGGATGGAACTTAAGGTGAAAGTGCAGCATTCGCCTCACACTTCAGTCTGACAACTGCAAAGTAGCCACTTGTTGCAATGCGGAACGACGCGGCGATCGCAGAACGGATTGCCGTAATCTCTCAATATTTTCAAGTATTCTAACACTTTTTGGGCTACCAGGAGGTTTCTTTTTCAATGTTGAACTAGTTGCGCGAAAGGCAGCTATCCAACGAATAATCGCATTACGATCTGGCACGAAGATTAAAATGAAATCTGACCGATCTTTGCGTTTTAAGAACAGAACCGCCATTTTTAAAATAAGTTTCGATAACGAACGCACAATGTTCACCTGACCAAGGCATACTGAAACTTTATGAGTTAGCGCACCTATAAAGCACCACCACATTTTTAACCCCCACCCATATAGGAACAAGAGACGCCGGAAATCAGTGAATTTTTTTTGCCGGACCCTGTACTATCAATTGTTGTTAAAATTCATATAGAACAGACGTGGTTCAGAAAACTGCGAGTTTCTTAAAGTTTTACATAATATAAGGTGTTTTTTTAAAGGTACAGTATTTCTTTTTTGAAAAAAAGACATACGTAATTTACCAAATGCCAAAAATTTTTTTTATTGAAAGGAATTTCGGGCATATGACCACCGCGACTGCGTCTAATAAACACCATCCGATCAGTCCAATTTTTGGTCACTTTTTTCTGGCTTTATCTCATCAATAACCCGTCGAATATTGGCTTGTAAATGTTGAATCATTGCTGGCTTATCAGCATAGACTTGTGATTTCATGTATCCCCACAAAAAGTAATCCAATGGTGTCAAGTCACACGATCTAGGCGGCCAATTGACAGGTCCAGTTCTTGAGATGATTTTTTAACCAAATGCCTCTTGCAATAAAGTCATGGTTGCACGCGCTGTGTGACATGTTGCACCGTCTTGTTGGAACCACTTCATCCTTAGATTGTTGGCATTGGTGTATGGAACCAAAAACTTGCTAATCGTTTCCCTGTAGCGAGCACTATTGACCGTAATATTGACCATATGATTGACGCAGCGATCTGTGAGTTTGCCGTATAGAACGCAAATTTCGAAAATAAATTTCCACAACTTGTAAACGTTGTTTTGGCGCAAGTCTTTCCACGATAATTTGCCAAAACGTTCTGAACAAAAATGTAAAAGGGACCAGTGAAGTTTCACAGGTAGTTTGATAGGTATCTCCACTGAAAAAACGATACCTGTCCCAAATGGTTTTCGATTTATAAAACTCGATACTCTACAAAAAAAAAATTATCTTCCCACTTCCGTTCTCCACCGAAATCTCAACAATTCTATTAACGCCAAAATATAAAAAAAAAAGTTTTTACCCCCACACTAGCACGTCAATGTCTCTCTCCCTAAATAAACCCTCAAACACCATTTGAAGGGATCCACCCAGTCCATTCTATTGACAAAAATCTGCCAATAGTCTGGGCGCAACTTTATTATTTGATAGGTAGAAGTCCGAAACGTGGTTAATGATGAGATGCGGTGTAGGTTACTATGCGACTGATAACCTAAGAAATAACCAGGAGGCTATTTGGAACGTCATTTTTCAGGTTGTCAGTCGCATAGTAACCTTACCCCATCTCAGCATTAAACACGTTTCAGACTTCTACCCATAAAATAATAAAGTTGCGCCCAGACTGTTGGCAGATTTTTTTCATAATCATACATTTAGCTTCAACTATTAGAAAATTACAACATAAAAAATTTCAAAGTCGTAGCTTAAACCCTTCTGAAGTTATCGGCCATTATTCTTGAACAAGTGTTTTAAGGACATTTTGTATGGCAGCTACCCGAAGGAGTAGAACGGTTTTGTCCGTTAACGAACATAGCCTAGGTGAAAGCGTTCTTGTGTTATCGTGCTAACGGACAGACAGACGGAAGGACGGACGAACGTCAAGCGGATTTGGAGTTTTTGGCCACAAATAAACAAAAATCTGCCAACTTTATTATTTTTTGGGTAGAAGTCCGAAACGTGTTTAATACTTAGATGCGGTGTAGGTCACTATGCGACTGATGACCTCAAAAATAACATTCCAAATAGCCTCATGTTTAATCTTTAGGTTATCAGTTGCATAGTGACCTACACCGTATTAGTCTAGCTCTGTACATCAATAAAATTTTGAACTTTTTTTTTGCCACAATTACTCCTGTAGTGCTTCTACATATACATACTAAGTTTCAACTTTCTAGCATACGCTGTGTCTGTGATATGAAAAACCACCCCCACCCCCGTACCTATCAAAAATTTTATTTTTCTAGGATACTTCTACAGTGACTATATAGTCGTAAATTTTTAGCTTTCTATGCTTTGCAGTTTTTGAGAAATAAAAGTCAGAATTCTTTTTGTTTCATCCCATCCCACCGTCACCCCCTTTGCCGGCACCACCAAAATTGTTTTTACTGCTAGAAGTCTACTGGGCCTAACTCCTGTAAAAAAGATCATATCTGGTACGGTTCTTGAGATATAAAAATTAAATTTTTTGAAATATAGTTATCCCCCCACTTTTGTACTCTATCTCCTCTCTCAAAATTTTTACATTCAGTAGACTCCACTTGTGATCTTATATACAGAAACCAAATTTCATCTTCCTGGTACAATTGGTCCGGAAGATATTGTAATCTTAAGTTTTTCACCCTACACTCTACTTCCCCTCTTAAAAATTTTAGCTCTTGTCTACTCTCCTAGTATCCCTTAAGATAACTACAAAGTTTCGAACTTCTGAGATCAACGGTTCAGGAGATATGGATTTTAGAATGCTTCAATCTCAGCTTTCGAACGTTTCGGACACATTGTTTTCCCCCCACTCCCACACCCCTCAACCCTTATCACCAATTTTTTTGCAAATAGGTCCACTATCATAGTGCTACATAAGTTCCAAATTTCAGCCTCCTACCGTAAGCATTTCCTGAGATCTAGAAACCAAAATTTTTCGTCTAAAACGCGAACCCCTCCTCCGCCCTTACACCACCACCCCCAGAATCGTAGGGGTTCACCCAAGCTACCCACCATAAAAATTTCAATTTAATATATCAAGGGGTTTGTGAGATATGCGCGTTCAAACGGTTTTACGTACGGCGTTCGGCGGACGGCGGACAGACGGAAATTTTTTTTTTTGCTTTTTTGGGGTCTACTAGTCCTAAAACGTGAAAATACAAAATTTCAGGGTAGCAAATTTTTTTGAAATTTCAGGTCGATCACAATACTTTATTATTAAAAAATTATAAAGTAAAATTTGATCTTAGCTCAAGCAATTTGATCTTAGTTGTGAACAACAATCCTAGAGACTTACTTTAGTACGTGGGAGAAAAAGCGGCAGTCAGAAGGACAAACATTATTTTCTTCCTTTGAGATCTATTAGTCCTAAAATAAGTTAAAAAAATTTAGTCTAGTATAGGGTGTTTCATTTGTTAGGTTATAGCGGCCACGTTGTTAAAGCAACATCCGTCGAATTTATTGTGAGTTTCCTAGCTCCTTTTCCAGCTCTATCTAAATACTAAGTTTCAGCTTTATATCATTATAGGTTCTCGAGATATAAAAATCCCTATTCTCCCCTCACCCTCTACACCCTCACCTCGAAAACTTTTTTTTCTGCTGGGGGTCTGTTAGGCCTGCTTCTGGTAAAAATTTTAAGCATCCATCTTACATCGTTCTTGAGATATGAGACGTAATTTTTTAAAAAATTCTTATCCCCTCCACTTTCATGCAAACTTCATTTATCAACCTTTATACGTAAACCGAATTTTATTTGTCTAGTACAATTGGTTCGTGAGCTATCTTAATCTAAAATGTTTGCCCCTCCAGCCCCGTACGCCACTGCCCCTACTAAAAATTGTATTCCCGATCTATTCTCCTAGTATATCTAGAAGTGATTATTAAGTTATAACTTTGTGACATTAACCGTTTAGGATATATAGATTTTAGAATGTCTGAATCTCGGTTTTTTTGGCATTTCGGACGCATTATTTTTCCCCCCACTCCTTTCCCCTTTCACCCATATCGATCGATTTTTTGTAACTGAGACTACTATTGAAGCTCTATATAAATTCCTAGTTTCAGCTTCCTAGCATAAGCGGTTGCTGAGATCAAGAAACCAAAATTTTACGTCTAAAACGCGTCACCCACCTCCCCCTTCACACCCCCACCACTCAAAAGAAGTCTACTTAAAGGGGTATACCCAGTCTACCCACGAAAAAAAATTCAACTAAATAGCTCAAAGGGTTTGGGTGCTACGAGCTTTCAAACAATTTTGCGTACACCGGTAGACGTACGGCGTACGACGGACAGACGGACTGAAATTTTTTTTTGCTTTTTTCGTGTCTACTAGTCATGAAACGTAACACAAAAAATGTTGAGGGTAGCAAATTTTTTTTTTAAAAATCGATCACAATACTGTATTATTGAAATAATAAAGTATAAGTAGTATCACCTACCAATAGACCTAAGAGATATATACCAGAATTCGTGAAATATATCGAACTTATTTTGACAATCTTAATGATTGAATATCGAAAAATTCAGAATCTGACTTGATAAATTGGCTAGTAATTCGAGTAACTTACAAACTTTCCTAGAAAATTGGAGATTTTATTCAACCAAACTCACTACCGCCTTCCTTACTCTTCATAGGATTAGGCTTGGTTTATCCATCGGTGTTAAGTAAAAACTTTCGCATCCTTGCGGTAGGTCGTATATAAAAGTTCGTAAACCATTCACCGAACGATTACCAAAGAACCCGAAAATTTACGAATTTAAACTTTTCGAGTAACTACCGCACAGAAGTCCTTAAAATGTTGCTGGTAATCGCCCAATTTTGCGAGGGCAGTTAATCCGCTCGCGTTCATTACTCATAACTGCAATCCAAACAAGAGTTCTGTGTTTCACCTATCACACGATTGCCTATCGTAACTGCCGTATCATTTTAAATCAATTCATCGAACTATTGTCAAACAATGCAATGTACAAATGGGTTCCAATGAATTTTTTTTTACGGAACTCCAATTTCTGGTCCGTTGTGTTAAGTGTGCATTGTTTGGCCCTTGAAGTGCCTGTAATTGGTGCGGCTGATGACTGTTAGTGCAATGGACAATGTGTTCGAAATTTTAATGAGATCGTGAACGGCACCCATTAGTAGCGTAATTAAACTATAGCCAGAATTGACTGAAGTGAATTTTTCCTTCAATTAGATTGGATTTTTCGGATAGAAGTTTTGGTGCAACATTCTTGCAGTTATTCTGGTTCAAATTTGTCATTAAACTCGTTCGTCCAGCTCGCCCTAGCGCCGTTTCATTAAACTTTCTTTCACTACTCGTACGTTCCGTAGCTCCATCTATTCAATGGCCTCCCGGCTACAATTTGTAAGGCATACAAACAATCTATTGATATAACAAACAAACCATCGCTTTGGTCAACTAGGGCCAACAATATGATTGCCCGATCCCGCGTTCTCGGGTCAGAAGGTCGATGAAGCGTGCGGAAAAGTCTTTAAACGTGACTGACCTATCAATGGATTCGAAATTGATTTCCGCAATGATTAGTGGTGATCTGTTGATTTGATTAGTGTTCAATGTTTCTACTTCATCCGTCCAATGAAGACTTCTTTGCACTTAGGAATGGATAAATTAATAGCAATTATTTCCACTGTAATTAGATTGGCGGGCAGACAATACAAGTGATCTTAATTTAATTGAA
This sequence comes from Beris morrisii, assembly GCA_951812415.1. Lineage (NCBI taxonomy): Eukaryota > Metazoa > Arthropoda > Insecta > Diptera > Stratiomyidae > Beris > Beris morrisii. The sequence goes on along the minus strand of OX638313.1, from coordinate 93,610,574 downwards.
CATTATTTAATATGAGTATATAATGACTTTCACACGAGATCATCAAAATAATCAATTTATGGGTGATGATTCAGAAATTTCGATAGTTGGTCGCGGTTTTTTAAAGAGTATAGTATGATGTAAAGAGTTGTTATTTAATGTAGTTGAGACTACGGCAATGTGGTGTAAATTAGCAGGTTTTAAGTATAAGCGTTCTCTATTTGAACTACAGCAACTTTTAATAAGACATTTTACTTTAAATATATCATAATAAGATTTAAAGAAGATTGATCGATATTTTCGAAAAAATTGCTCCAAAATTTTGAATTTTCACGTTTTAGGTCTAGTAGAACCATATATGCACTAGTAACTATATTGCCAGCTGCCTTGTAACCAACACCGCATCTCAGTATTAAACGCGCTCCGGACTTCTACCCAAAAAAATAATAAAGTTGCGCCCAGACTGTTGGCAGATTTTTTTCAATTTGTATACAGATTAGTGAAAAAGAGCATATAAATTTTTACGAATTTCGTCATATCTCTTAGGTCTCATCGAATTAATTTTATAGCAATAAACTCTTTATGTAAGCGCTTAATTTTTTACTTTATTATTTTAATAATAAGGTATTGCTATCGATTTTGAAAAAAAAAAATTTGCTACCCTGATAATTTTTTTTCCACGTTTGATGCCTAATAGACATCAAAAAAGCAAAAAAAATTTTCAGTCCATTTGTGCGCTGTACGACGTCCGCCGTCTGCCGTACGCAAAACGTTTGAAAGCTTATAGCTCTCAAACTCTTTGAGCTATTAAGTTAATTTTTTTTTTGTTGGTAGACTGAGCAGACCCCTTCTAGTGGCGGGGTGTAAGGGTGGAGATGGGGGAAGCGTTTTAGACGAAAAATTTTGGTTTCTAGATCTCAGTAACCGCTTAGGCTAGGAGGCTGAAACTTAGAATTTATATAGAGCATCGATAGTGGACCCATTTGCAAAAAAATTGGTGCTATGGGTGAAGGGATCTGGGAGTAGGGGGAATAATAATGCGTTCGAAACGCACTAAAGCCGAGATCGAGACATTCAAAAATTCATATCTCCTAAACGGTTAATGTCACGAAATTAAACCTCAATGAACATCTGTAGGTATACTAGGAGAACAGATCGAAAACAAATTTTTGAGAGGGGGTAGTGGCGTACGGTGGTGGGGGTAAAAAACTTTAGACTACGATATCTCACGAACCAATTGTACTAGAAAAATAAAATTCGGTTTCTGTATTAAGGATGACAAATAAAGTTGGCTGTAAGTAAAACTTTTTAAGGGGGCGGTGGAGCAAGTAAGTGGAGGGGATAAGAATTTTTCTAAAACATTACGTCTCATATTTCAAGAACAGTGTAAAATAGATGCTTAGAATTTTTACTAGAATTAGGCCTAATAGACACCTAGTAGGAAAAAAAATTCTACATTTCTACGGTTTTTCTTTTTTCAACCCCTAAGAGGGTTTAAACGGGTTGAACAAATTTTCATGAATTTCATCATATCTCCTAGGAGTGACATCGTTTTTTAGGTTTTTAGTCACATAGTAACCTACACCGCATCTCAGAGTTAAACACGTTTCGGACTTCTACCTAAAAATAATAAAGTTGCGCATAGACTGTCGGCAGATTTTTTTCATGGTTCACGTTATTAAACTCCTAGTGGAGTGCAAAGTAGCTGTGAACGTTTTAACTAATGCCGACATGTCTTTTAAGTTTAATAAGATATTTCTTTCGTTCTTTTTCACATCTTTTTTACATTCAACATTTTACTTTATTATTTTTTAATAATAAAGTATTGTGATCGATCTGAAATTTCAAAAAAATTTGCTACCCTGAAATTTTGTATTTTCACGTTTTAGGACTAATAAACCCCAAAAAGGCAAAAAAAAAAAATATCAGTCTGTCCGCCGTAGACGCCGTACGCCGTACGCAGAATCGTTTGAAAGCGCGTAGCTCCCAAACCCATTGAGATATTAAACTGATATTTTTATGGTGGGTTGGGTGAACCCCTACGACTGGTATATTTTCGAGTGATGGGAGTACAAGTACAAGACTCAATTGCAAAAAAATGGTCGATATTGGTTAAGGGGTGTGGAAGTGGGGGGGAAAATAATGAGTCTGAAACGCATGAAAGACGGGATTGAGACATTCTAAAATCGATATCTCCTGAACAATTGATGTCAGAAGATTGAAACTTTGTTGTTGTCCTTAGGGATACTTCAAGATTAGACAAGGGCTAAAAATTTTAAGAGGGGTGGTGGGATGTGGGGTGGGGTGTGAAAAACTTTGGATTTCAATATCTTCCGAACCAATTACACCATGAAGATAAAATTTAGTTTCTGTATATGGGATCACAAAAGGAGTCTACCGAAACTAAATTGTTTGAGGGGGGAGGCGGAGCACGAAAGTGGGGGGACAGCAATTTTTCAGAAAATGTAATTTTTATATCTCAGAAACCGTATCAGATATGATCTTGAAAACTTTACAGGAGTTGGGGTCGGTAAACTTCTAGTAGGAAAAAAAATTTTAGAAGTGTGGGTGTTGGGGATGATATTGAAAGGGGGTAGAAAGGAAAACATTCTAATTTTTATTTCTCGAAAACCATAATGAATAAAAAGCTAACAATTTAGGATTATATAGAGCCACTATGGAGACATCCTAGGAAAAAAACATTTTTGATAGGGGTATCACGGTACGGAGGAGAGGGGTGGTTTTTATATCTCAGAAACGGCTTATGCTAGAAAGTTGAAACTTAGTACGTATATGTAGATGTACGATTAGAGTAATTAAAGCAAAAAAAAAGTTCAGATTTTTATTGGTGTTCAGAGAATGAATAAAAAAAATTTCCGTGAATTCACATTTTCACAAACTTCATTAAAACTTTTACACATGTCGAGCAATCAAAGCAATTTTACTTCTGTGGGCTATTTATATAAGCGCCTAGTAACGTTCTTCAAAACTTTTTGATATCAAACCCCTAAAGGGGTGTAAAGTGGTTGTGGACATATTCACGAATTCTGATATATTTCTAAGGTATATTGTGATTTGGAATTCACTTTTACTTCTATAAGCTTTAAACGAAGTCGGGGAAAAACCGATTTAAGTATTTTACTCAATTAAACCCACTGGGTTTGTTCAAGTTTTCACTGATTCCGAAAATCTCTTAGTTTTAATATGATCGAATTGTAATTACTACTATGAATTATTCTATTGATAAAAAAATACGTAAGTAAAGAAAAAAAATCGGTCAACAGTCTGGGCGCAACTGTATTATTTTATGGGTATAATTCCGAAACGTGTTCAATGATGAGATGCGGTGTAGGTTACTATGCGACTGACAACCTAAGAAATAACCAGGAGGCTATTTGGAACGTTATTTTTTAGGTTGTCAGTCGCATAGTAACCTACACCGCATCTCATCATTAAACATAATAAAGTTGCGCCCAGACTGTTGGCAGATTTTTCTATATTCCGGCGATGTAAAATTTTATTCTTACTTCAACGGGCTTGTCACATAATCTAATAAAATATTAATACCAGAACTTTTAATATTTAACCCCTATTGTAGGCATACATTTTTACGAATTCCACCACATCTCTTAGGTTCGATGAGATAATATTTTGGTTTGTTCTTGTGCGGACTTTTGGTGTAAGTAGGTAGAAACTGTTTTTGGGATTATTGCGTATTTAACCCATAAACGAGTGCAAAATAGTCGCATAAGTTTATATATCTTAGGCATAATGTAATCTATTTACTTACTTACTTATTTATTTGTTCAATTCAATTCAATTCAATCAATGTTTATTAGTTTTTCCACTTATGACTAGCATCTTATAATTTATGATTTAGAGAACAGATAATTCAATATCTTAACAGCTAAATTAAATCTAGTTAGCACAGCAAGGCGAAGCATCTACGGGAATTTTAGTAAAATAAGTTCAAGGAAAAATTTATACAAAAAACCTTGTGTAGTGAGTTTAAAACTAACTTACAAACTAACTTAAATTAAAGGAAGACAAAAATAGTAAAAGGTAATTAACTAACTTAAGAAAAACAAATTAGACACTAATACATGTCAAGTAGTAGGATGTTATATGAGTGATAGTATTATCGGATTGTCGACTAGTTCCAGTCTTGTTACAAAAGATGAGTATCTGGTTGAAATTAATTCAAGTACAGTTTGCGCTTTAACTTCTGCGTGGAGACTTCTAGTGGAGAAGAAGAATGGTTTCTTCATTATTATTTTGAGGCACTTATTTTGTGAGACCTGAAGCTTTTTAATATGTGACTTTGCACAATGACCCCAAACAGGAGAGCTATATGCGATAATGGGTTGGATTACCATTTTGAACAATAAGATCTTGTTCTCCTCAGAAAGTTGGGATTTTCTATTTATAAGAGGATACAGGGCATACATGGCCTTGCTGACTTTGAAACATATGTTATCTATGTGACAACGGAAGGAGAGTTTTTTATCAAGTAGAACACCAAAGTAATTTAGGTTATCAGACCACGGAATTTTTTGACCAATAAAATTGATTTTGCGACTTGGAAGGTTTGAGCGTTTCCTCTTTTTAGTGAAAAACATAGCTTGTGTTTTTGCTGTATTAATTTTAATTTTCCACCGGTGGTAAAATTGGTAAAGTCTTTGAGTATAAAGTTCGAGTACTGCTAATATCGTGTCTGAATCAATTGAGCTGGTATAGACGCATGTATCATCTGCGAAGGTTGCTAGTTCGCAATTTGGATGTGATGGGATATCTGCCGTGTAGATATTGAACAGCGTTGGACTTAGGCATGATCCTTGTGGGACTCCCGCAGAGATTTGGCGACTATCAGAGTAGGAAGAGTTGATTATAACTGTAAATGATCTGTTTGATAGAAAAGACTGAACAATTTTCACTAGATACATCGGGAGTGATAGTTTAATTAATTTAAATATTAACCCTTCGTGCCAGACTGTATCAAAAGCCTACTTATTTATTTAATTATTACATTTATTCTATAAGATATTTACAGTATATAAAATTTTTGTAGAGATCAGACTGGGAAAAACTTATTGTCTTTACAACTATAGTGTAGTATTTCTATTTCTCGACAAATTATGTTATTAATTAAAGCGATTATTCATTTAGGAAAATTCTTTTTAAAAACATATTAATAAGAACTTAAAACTAACCTAAAACTACCTTACAACAAAACTAACTTATTTAGGCAGCTTAGAAATCACTCTACATTTTAAATACTCGTAGTACTGAATAGTTCTGTAACTAGGGGGCTGTCTAAGTTAAGGCATCTTTCGCGAAAATTGTTCATAGCTTTTTCCGATAGGTGTGAAATCGAACGAATATGTGTTCTATTTGTTTTTTCAAATACAAGGGCATTTTATTCATTCATCTAAAGAAAAAATACTGTATAACAAAAAAAACATCAATAATCGAATTGACACGACATTTTTACATCTCCGAATTGTATTTTTTTTTTTTGTTCTTTGTCGGTCATTCCTAAACTGTTTGAGAAATTAATTACTGACGCATTAACACCTTTGTTTGAGAAGCATGGATTCCAAAAACAGAAATCAACTTTGACTAATCTAGTACCCTATGCAGAGAATATATGTTGTTCGCTGGAAAAACGACTTCAGGTTCATAGTATTTACACGGATTTTTCAAAAGCTTTTGACAAAGTTAACCATTCCATACTTATCCAAAAATTAACCACCATCGGTATCACTGGCCTTCTCCTTAATTGGCTTAAAGATTATCTACTTGACCGAAGGTTGGTTGTTCGTATAAAGTCTGCCAAATCCGATCCGTTTATTGTTAACTCGGGAGTTCCCCAGAGATCCCACTTGGGTCCTCTCCTGTTTTTACTTTTTGTCAATGATATAGTAGCTATGTTTGCCGACGTTAACTTTTTGTTTGACGATTTAAAAATTTTTAAAACCGTAAATTCCCATGACGATTGTTTAGTCCTTCAGAAAAATCTAAACTCACTTTATTCATGGTGTATCTCTAATCATCTCCATCTTAACATTGATAAAAGCCATTTTATTGTTTTTAATAGGACACGAGAAGCTATTAGTTTCGACTACCAAATTAACAGTATCTCCCTACCTCAAGTCCAAACTGTTAAGGATCTAGGAATTATATTCGATGAAGGATTTACCTTTGTTCCCCATTATGACCGCATTTGCGGTACTGCCCGCAGAATGCTCGGTTTTATCTCGCGTAACACGAGGTCCTTCACTAATATACATACTGTAAAATACCTTTATTGTGCGTTAGTGCGACCTCACCTGGAGTACCTTTCTCCAATATGGAGCCCTCATTTTAATGTACATGTGAACAGAATCGAAACGATCCAACATAAGTTTCTTCGTCTGATAGCCTTCAAATTAAACATCCCCATCAATGAAATGAACTACGATTCGTTGTCGTCGGATTTGCACCTTGCCACCTTATCTAAACGCCGCGAACTAGCATAGCTTGTCACATTGTTTAAGGTCATTAATAATGAGTTGGATTGTCCTAGTCTTCTTGGTATCATCAACTTCAGGGTACCTGGTTACTCATCTCGGTCCATCGACAGCTTTTTCGTCGATTACCACTCGACAGATTATGGTAAATATAGCCCTGTTTCAAGAATAATGCGAGCTGGCAATACTAACACAAGTGAAGCGGACTTGTTTAATACTTCAATTACTGACATTAAACGAATTTTCTATATGTAAATGCTTTTTATACTCTAGATGAAATCATATAGAGTATTATAAGTTTAATCCAGCCGAAAAGTTTGTAACGCATAGAACCAAGCCTCGGACGAAAAAAAGTTATATATTATTTTTTGTTTATTTGTGCCCAAAAACCTCAAATCCGCCTGACGTCCGTCCGTCCGTCCGTCCGTCCGTCCGTCCGTCCGTCCGTCCGTCCGTCCGTCCGTCCGTCCGTCCGTCTGTCCGTGAACACGATAACTCAAGAACGCCTTCACCCAGGATCTTGAAATTTTGAATCTGGGTGTTTGGTTGAATTTGTAAGGCTAAGTTCGTTAACTGGCAAAATCGTCCTACTCCTTCGGGTAGCTGCCATACAAAATGTCCTTAAAACACGTGTTCAAGAATATTGGTCGATAACTTCAGAAGGGTTTAAGCTACGACATTGAAATTTTGTATGTTTTATTTTTCCAATAGTTGGAGTTAAACACATGATTATGAAGAAAATCCTGTTAGTCCTTGGTGTAGCTGCCATACAAATATCCTGTCAAAATGTATTCACTTAATTTACGAAACTCACTATAACTCAAGTAATCTTTTAGCTACGAATTCGGAATTTTGTACAAATTAGTTTTGAGTGAAAACAAAGTTTGAGTTTACTAGTCAGCGAAATCCTTTTACTCCTTCTGGTAGCTGCCATACAAAATATCCTTAAAACAGGTGTTCAAGAATATTGGTAGATAACTTCAGAAGGGTTTAAGCTACGTCTTTGAAATTTTGTACATAGTATTTTTCCAATAGTTGAAGCTTAATGTATGATTATGAAGAAAATCCTATTAGTCCTTCGTGTAGCTGCCATACAAATATCCTGTCAAAACGTCTTCTTTTAATTTATGGAACTTACTATAACTCAAGTAATCTTTTAGCTATGAATTGGAAATTTTGTACAAATTAGTTTTGAGTAAAAACCAAGTTCGAGTTTACTAATCAGCGAAATCCTTTTACTCTTTCTGGTAGCTGCCATACAAAATGTCCTTAAGACACGTGTTCAACAATATTTTTCGATAACTTTTGAACGCTTCAAGCTACGAATTTGAAATTTTGTACAAGTTCAATTTTAAATGGTTCCAAGGAAAAGGACAAATATGTAAGAAATCGAGTGAGTCCTTCCTGCACCTCTCATGTGAAAGTCCTTCAAAAAGGACATTTTTTTTGGTGACTTACCCAGTTCAAGATATGAAATTAAACACTGAATATTGTCTTTTAGTTTTGAGTAGCAATCTAATGGGAGTCCTTAATAAAGGACATACAACATGCACACACGTAATTCTACTTTATCCCCAACTACAATATAAATCGGAGTTCAGTATTCATCTAGAGTATTATACGATTGGCTTGCAGCCGATCGTGACTGCAGTATGTTTTTTTTCTTTTTTTCCGTATTTTAATCTAATTTTCTTTAAATTTTATCATACTATTATATTTTCCTTTTTTACATTTTTATCATTCCGCTAATATTGTTATTCTATTTTGTACGAAAAGGATGTTGTCCGTTTACTCTAAATAAATAAAAATAAAATAAAAAAATATAAAAATTGTTCGATATCCACACCTGAAGCAAGTTAAAGGGGTTCAATCAAGAATTCTTTACATTTGCGGGCTCATTATACAAATGATTAAACATCAGGTATGACGATACTTCACTCCGTTTGTTTTAATTGAAATAAAAAAAAGTCTGGGCGAATCTTTATTATATTTTGGGTACAAGTCCGGTATGCGTTTAATGCCAAAATAAAGCTTTAATTAATCGCCTAAAAGTAATTTCAGAATTTATCGATATTCAACTGACAAGTGGGTGTAAAGTTATAGAAGATAGAAAATAGTGAAGATATAAAATTGGTATTTAATTGAATGAGCTTTCAATATAATCGATTTTGGGTTCGTGCGGTATTCTAAGTGTGTGTAAAGTAGTTGTGTACGTTTTACGAATTCCGACATATATCTTAGGCCTTATAAGATAACGAATTATTTCATTCTTCAATGGGGTTTCCACTTACATAGACGCCTTAAAATTAATTTCAAGACCCTAATGGGATGTAGAGAGATTTCATATGTTATACGAATTCCTATTATTTTGTCTTTTGCGGGCTTTTGGTGAAACACGTCGGAAGTGTTTTCTGGAATTTTAAACGCCTAAGTGGTTACAAATAGGTCCTTTAAGTTTACATATTTAAGGATCGAAGCGATATCGATTCGGTTGTTTACTTCTACCGGCTTTTTATTCTGGATTTTTTGATATTCAAATTCAACCTCCAAGTTAGTGTAAAGGGGCTTAGTTACGAATTCGTTACATATACGAGCTCTTTATACAAACACATAAAATCATCAGTTTCATCGATATTTTACCGCCTTTTTTCATTAAAATTAAAAAACAAATTTAAAAAATCTGCCAATAGTCTGAGCGAAACTTTATTATTTTTCGGGTCAAAGTTCGCGAGCGGTCAGAGTCGGAGCATATCATCAGTTGTTTCGAGATTATGAAGTTTCTTGGAAACTTAAAATAAAAATATTTAAAATAAAGATTTTTAGCCGATTAAACATTGGAAAAGCCCGTGTAGACTATTCGAATTTCGGTATATTATGTACACCAAAAACCCATAAAAGTGAAAAAAAATTTGTTGCCTTATCAGACTTAAGAGATATGAGAATTGTTAAGACGTATACAAACCCATTACTTCCACTTGGGGTTTGAATTTCAAAAAAATTTTGAAACAGGTTTTTAGACGATTTCATAAGAAGCAACTTGATATCTCATGAGACAAGACGGATATTGAAAAATTTGTGAAAACGTAAGCAAACTCTTCACACCCCCTTGGTTCTTGAAATTCGAAAAATGGTGAAATTGCTTTTAAGGTCATTACATCAAATGCCGTAATAACCAATTTTATATCTCATCAGAACTAAAAGATGGCAAAATTTGTGAAAACATATGCAAACCCTTGGGGGTTGAATATCCAAAAATTGATAAATGGGTTTGTAGGCGATTATAGTATAAAAAGTCTGTGGAAATAAAAAGCGATCTAATATCTCATCAAACCTAAGAAATATGTCGAACCTTTGGAAAGCATACAACCCCCTTAAACCCCTTAGGATTGAAAATCTGAAAATACTGAAATTGACTTTTTGGTTCTTATATGGGAAACTTTAGGAAGTAAAAATCAATTCGATATATCATCAGATCTAAGCAATATGTAGGAGTCTGTGAAAAGATATGCAACCTCCTTACACCCACTTGGGGGTTGAATATCCAAAAATCCTGAAAGGAGTTAATAGATAAATATGAAAACAGCACGAGAAAGTAAAAACAATTGAATTACTTATCACTTCTAAAGGATATGACGGAATTTGTGAAAACTTGTTCAACCCTTTAAAATCCTCTTAGGGGAAAAAGGAAAAAACTTAAAAACAAGTTTTCGGCGATTATTACGCAAGCCCGTGAAATTGAAAAGATATTCGATATTTGATCAGACCTGGAGGATATGACATAATTTGTGAATAAGTATACAACCACTTTACACCCCCTTAGGGGTCGAATTTCAAAAAGTCCTGAAAACGCTTTCTCGGTATTTATATTAAGAAGCCGTAGAATAAAAATGAATTCAATATTTGGGAAGGCCTAATAGATATAACGAAAATCGCGAAAATATATGCATTCCATTTTCACTGATCATTTTTTTCGCCCCCCTTCCAAACGCCAATGGATATTTGAAATTTTTTTATCTAAATTACTTTTCTAGTTAATTTACATATGCATACCAAGTTTCAACTTTGTAGCATAAGCCGTTCTATAGATAGGAAAAACATCCCCCACCCCCGTACCATGCTACCCTTATAAAAAATGATATTTTTCCAACATGCTACTAGTTCTATCTAAATACCATGTTTCAACTCTTTTCGAGATATAAAAATCGGAACTTTTTCCTTTTCACCCTTTCCCACCCTAACCCTCTACACCCTCACACCCAACATTTTTTTTCTGATAGGGGTCTATTAGACCTACTTCTGGTAAAAATTTTAAGCATCTACCTTACACTGTTCTTGAGATATGAGACGTGATTTTTTAGAAAAATTCGCATCGCCTCCACTTTCATGATCCACCGCCCCTTAAAAAAAATTTTCAGATTAGCGAATTTTTTTTTTTTTAAAATCGATAACAATACTGTATTATTAGAAAATAATAAAGTAAAACGAAACGAAGTACAGAACCATTTATCCTTTACAAAGCCGAAGGTATAAAATTGTCTAATTCTAAAACTTTTATATTTTGTATTTGCCGCTTCCACTAGCCATCACTAGCCTTCTTATGACGAAGGGCGCATTATTTTTAGTAGACCAAGGGCGCCAAATATCTAAGGACGGCACTGCATAGGAACTATTTCAAATTTTTTCCTTCAACTTCAAAAGTCGCAACCTAAGACTAATCATTCGTTGTTTATACGAACATCTAATTTATAAGCACAAAAAGAGCGAACTTGTATGAAAAGCATGTGTGCATGAAGTCGTACGTAGGTTGCTATTTAAGTTTTGAGATAGATATAATTATATACATATTATAATCAAAAATGGCTTCATGGTTTTTCAAAATATGCACACACTTTTGCATGCGTTTGAACCAATTTGCGAAACAGTTTTTCCAATCCGATTGAGGTGGTATACCAATTCCAAAACACGCGATTTGAACGCATCAACCGCTTCTTCAGGCGTCGAAAAACGATGACCTCGCAATTTATTTTTGATCTACGGGAATGAGAAGAAATCATTTGGTGCCAAATCAGGGCTGTACGGCGGATGACCCATCAATTCGATGTTTTGAATGCTCAAAAACGTTTTTGTTTGAGAGAGGTTGCATTGTCGTGGTGGAGAATAATTCGTCTTCGGCGATTGGTTTCCTTGATTTTTCCGAAAACTTCTGGCAAACAAATGCTGATGTACCATTCAGAATTCACCGTTCTACGTTGCTCTAATAGAACGGTGGTGACATGTCCAGTTACTTCGAAAAGGCAGGCGACCATTTGCCATATCTCAAAACTTAAGTAGTAATCTACGTATGTCCTGAGCCATTCGGCCCTGACCCCTGCCAGATTTTAGGCCACGGTACTCCTATAGTTTCCCTGCGACTGCTTTCGCCAAGGTGATTCGGTGGCCACTTTATATTTCCCATCCGACTCTTTAGCATGGACCCAAACCGGAGACCTACCTTATCACTTGCAATTCGCGCAGTGTAAGTCCGCCATGTTTGCAGTGCAAATTCGAATATGACATTTCTCCGTCTTCAATGAAGTTTATGTGACAAGTTTTACGTTTGTGATGTTTTTGTTTACGTTTTCAGTGATGTAATTTGTCCTCATTGATGTGATTCGTATTGTATTCGATGTTCCGTGTTATGGGTTAATTCCCAGTTGAAACCTTTATTGTTAAATTTGCGTTTAGTGTTTGTTCCTACTTAATCCTAACCTAATATTAATAACTCCTAATCCTGATAATTCAACTTCCTAACAATTCCTAATCTTAGCAGTACTTTACGTTCCTTATCCTAACTAAAACTAAACCTAATAATTCCTTATCCTACGTATTGTTAACCAAGTCTTTACTTGACTTCCACTAATTCGCTATTTTTGCGCTTACTTTTAGCTTGGCTCGGATATGTATGATTTGAGTGGTGATTCTGCAAGGAGCTCGACAAATAAGTTCTTGGTAAGTTGGTAAATTTATAAACGCGATATTTTATTCCACTAAACAATTCTCTTATTTTCTTCCAGGGTGACATCCCGAATTGCCCCGTAATAACTTCTACAAAAAAAGTATTGAAGTTAAGTTTTGATTTAAGTTAGTTATTAACTTAACCATTTTATTTTATCACAAGAGCGTTACTACAAATCCATTGCTTCTGTGGTAGCTTCACCATGTAAAAATTGCATTCTCGTTAACAGGAAGGAAAATAATAAAATCGTTGATTTATGGATTTAATACCGCGTTACTAGTAATAGAATAAAATAGCTACTGAGGAAGAACTAAATAAATATAACTAGCTAAATTATAATGCGAAGATACAAATTCTGGTTAGTATATTAGAAACATGTAGATGAATACTCTTTCGACCTACAGTCCAACACAGTTTTTAAACTGGCTTCTCCAGTGAAGGAATTTGAACTCATAAACGGAAATGACCAGAGGTGAGATCGATCCCTGCGGGAAGTTTGTATGGTGGTCTTGTCAAACTCCTCTGACGCCAAAAATTACTTCTTTACTGTAAAGTAGATCTAGTGTTTCTCTCTTACACACAGAATCATTAGTGACTTCTTCAGTCCATGATTTTATATAGTTACTCCTCTCCCATGACGAACCGTCGCCGAAAAGTGATTTATTTAAAATTGTTGATATATGAAACGCAGCGCATTTGTAAGGATCGCTAGCTCTACTCTTTCCCGTATTAATCACACAAAAGTCCTTCAAGTACGTGGCTTTACCAATTACACGATGACGTTAGAGTCGTCCAGTAATCTAAAATTTCATGCAAACTTTTTTAAATATTTAATCTTATCGAAATATAGGTGAAAATCTATCTACTCTTTTGAGCAGTTCACATACAAATATACTTGAAAAACTGATATATCTATTAGCTCCGCAAATGCGAAACACCTTCTGTTAACTTGGCTCCAAATTCTTAAGTGTAATTGATATGCTCCTTTGGATGGGTACCATAGAAAAGTTCTTACAGCGCGTAATCAGAACTAGTGCACTATAAGAGCAGAGCAAGAAGTCCGCAATAGCAATATTGTGCTGCCATATACAAATGCTTCCAAAACCTCTGATCAGTAACGCGGCATAATGTATTGCCGCGTTTCCACTATCGCATTCATGTGCATTGGACGCGAATGCATAGTTGATAGTGGATACACTACATTAGTGTTCAATGCGAGTCCCTTTTATGTGCGTTCAAAACTGCCATCGACGCTAATCTACGCGATTCTCGACTAGAGTTCCGAACTAACGCGAATGTTCTGTTTCCACATACACTAGTTTGCACAGGTTCGCGCGATAGTGGAAACGCGGCAATAAAACCTGAACCTATTACCAAACAGAGCAAAAAGGTCTACCTTTAGGCGATTTTTCTCTCTACGAAACGCACAATTCGAACCGATTCACTTCATATAATTTTTCCACATATGATGTGGAATTGTTTTGAACGCATGCACGATACCGAGTATGTAGTTCTTTAGGTCGGCCCTTTGGAAGAGCACTTGGAACTCAGCTAAGATCCATAGAATTGGGTATCGAAGGTATTATGGAACTGGAAGTACTTCTTCTCATAGTGCGTTAAGCTCGATCGCTAAGAACATCTTCCACTCGAGGGAAGATAGTGCGCGGGTTTCTGTTTTCTTCTGCTTTTCCAGATTAGCTGCAAAGTGGTTTTACTTTGCGTATACGCGACTTTTCCGAATTTGTAACCGTTTTGTTTAGTGCGTTAGTGCGCATACGTCCGACGATGAATTAACAACAAAGTTGCCTTTTATTTACAAGAGTTTGTTTTGGGCGCTCTAATTTCGAAATTCTTCGTTATTTGGTTTGGGGTTTATTTAGTTTATGAACAATTTAAAAAAACAAAAATCATTAAAATAAAAACGAGATAATTGATTAAAAACATTTTAGTGCATTTTTTTAGCATAATTTAATCAGTGTTTGTTACCTTTTCGATATAATAAAAACGATTAACGATCTACAAATAAATCAATGTTCCGTTTAAAAATGCATCACGTGAAACGACAAGAAACGATTTAGTTTAAAATTTACGAGTTTAAAATTTACGACGAAGCTGACCGTAAGTTTTTCATTGATAAATTTCTAATAGTTCGTAAATTTATACAAAATTAAAAATGGGTCTCATTGTGTCGCGTTGAATTACAACTTTATCGCTTTCGAGTGTTTTAAATTTGACTATAACCTCCAGATCGTCTTATCAACTTGCGAGTTTTTACTCTACATATTTTTTGTTAAAACATTTTTCTAGTGGTCATTGTGTTCAATTCACAAAAAAAAACATTTTTTTTTTATTTATTCTCAATGCAAATGACCGAGGAAAATAAAAAATGTTTTTTTTTGCGATAGCCGATTTATTGTTTGTGTTTTTATGACTCAATCGTTTCAGAATTCTTCGTTTAGGGGTCTCTAAGATTTTTAATGTTGCGTAAGGAGTCATTAAAAAAATTTTGATTTGTTTTGGGCGCAGGCTACAAATTCGAAGAAAATTCTTGTCGATTTGTTTGGATTAGTTTTGATTAATTGAGTGGGTGGTGGCTTATTTAATGCCATTTGTTTTGGCAATAAATTTCGAGTTAAGATTGAAGTTTTGGATTAGGATTTTTGTTGGGATTTTAAAATACCATTTATGGGTTTTTGTGGATTTTTTTAGCATTTGGTGATAATGAGATTATTTTTTTCATATGTTATTTTTAAAGTATTGTGATTGACCTGGAATTAAAAAGAAATTGCTAAATCGAATTTCACATTTTCATATTTTACGGAAGAAACAAAATAGTCTATTTGTCTGCTGTATTTGGCGAATGCCGTTCGCAAACTGTTTTAAATTCCCACAGCTTGAGACGCCCTAAAGTTAGTACAATCGCTAGACTAAGTGGGAGTGGTGTTTGGCGGTATATAAGGGGAATCATTGGAATAATCTTAGTGGAAACATTTTGGTTTCTATTGAATCTCATAAACCACTACACTAGGAAGTTGAAACTTGGAATTTATATAGAAATATGATAGCATAGCTAGAAGGCTATTTAGGATATTTTATAGGTTATTAGCAGCATAGTGACCTGCACTGCAACTAAACCTTAAACGAGTTTCTGACTTCAATATAAAAAAAATTAGAAAGTTGTGCCCAGACCGCTACATTCTTAATCAATTTCATTTGGAATTAAATTCAAATATAAAAGGTGGTTTAAAATGAGTTTGATTAAGAGCGGACAAAGAATAGGTCCTTCCTTCCTACAGAAATGTGCAAAAAAAAGGGGGACCAATGAAACCAAACACACCGTAACTCGAGAATGCTTACCTAAATACTTTTTTTTTAAATTGTCATAGTACATAAACAGCAACAGTAGGTATTCGAAATTCCATCATCCTTTCTCAGAGGCTTCCATACAAAAGTTCATAAAAATTTGGTTTGATAATTTGAGACTTTCTCACGGTAGCACCATTTTCAATAACAGGAAATCAAATTGGGGATAATTAAGAATGAAAACTTGTACTAAACATACTGCAGTCACGATCGGCTGCAAGCCAATCGTATAATACTCTAGATGAATACTGAACTCCGATTTATATTGTAGTTGGGGATAAAGTAGAATTACGTGTGTGCATGTTGTATGTGCTTTATTAAGGACTCCCATTTGATTGCTACCCAAAACTAAAAGACAATATTCAGTGTTTAATTTCATATCTTGAACTGGGTAAGTCATCGAACAATAATGTCCTTTTTGAAGGACTTTCACATGGGAGGTGCAGGAAGGACTCACTCGATTTCTTACATATTTATCCTTTTCCTTGGAACCATTCAAAAATTAATGTGTACAATATTTCAAATTCGTAGCTTGAAGCGTTCAAAAGTTATCGGAAAATATTGTTGAACACGTGTCTTAAGGATTTTTTGTATGGAAGGTACCAGAAGGAGTAAAAGGATTTTGCTGACTAGTAAACTCGAACTTCGTTTTTACTCAAAACTAATTTGTACAAAATTCTCAATTCATAGCTAAAAGAATACTTGAGTTATAGTGAGTTCCGTAAATTAAGTGAATACATTTTGACAGGGTATTTGTATGGCAGCTACACGAAGGACTAACAGGATTTTCTTCATAATCATACATTTAGCTCCAACTATTGGAAAAATAACACATACAAAATCTCAAAGTCGTAGCTTAAACCCTTCTGAAGTTATCGGCCAATATTCTTGAACACGTGTTTTAAGGACATTTAGTATGGCAGCTACCAGAAGGAGTAAAAGGATTTCACTGACTAGTAAACTCCAACTTTCTTTTCACTCAAAACTAATTTGTACAAAATTTCGAATTCGTACCTAAAAGATTACTTGAGTTATAGTGAGTTTCGTAAATTAAGTGAAGACATTTTGGCAGGATATTTGTATGGCAGCTACACGAAGGACTAATAGGATTTTCTTCATAACTATACATTTAGCTCCAACTATTGGAAAAATAACACATACAAAATTTGAAAGACGTAGCTTAAACCCTTCTGAAGTTATCGGCCAATATTCTTAAACACGTGTTTTAAGGACATTTTGTATGGCAGCTACCAGAAGGAGTAAAAAGATTTCGGTGAATAGTAAACTCCAACTTCCTTTTCACTCAAAACTAATTTGTAAAAAATTTCGAATTCGTACCTAAAAGATTACTTGAGTTATAGTGAGTTTCGTAAATTAAGTGCAGACTCTTTGGCAGGATATTTGTATGGCAGCTACACGAAGGACTAATAGGATTTTCTTCATAATCATACATTTACCTCCAACTATTGGAAAAATAACACATACAAAATTTCAAAGACGTAGCTTAAACCCTTCTTAAGTTATTGACCAATATTCTTGAACACATGTTTTAAGGACATTTTGTATGGCAGCTACCCGAAGGAGTAGGACTATTTTGCCCGTTAACGAACTTAGCCTTACAAATTCAACCAAACATCCAGATTCAAAATTTCAAGATCCTAGGTGAAGGCGTTCTTGAGTTATCGTGTTCACGGACAGACGGACGGACGGACGGACGGACGGACGTCAGGCGGATTTGAGGTTTTTGGCCACAAATAAACAAAAAATAATATATAACTTTTTTTCGTCCGAGGCTTGGTTCTATGCGTTACAAACTTTTCGGCTGGATTAAACTTATAATACTCTATATGATTTCATCTAGAGTATAAAAAGTGCTAGGTCCAGTTAATTTCCTGAATGTGTAGCTCCTAACCAAATGCTCGTAGAGCTTGTGATCACTCACACTTCGTAATAGCTCCAGAACGGATTAGTTTCAGACACAAAATTAAGTTCTTTTTAAATATTTTCTTTTTAAGGTAAATGAGGATTTTACCCTGGGCGCCCATACAACATTTCGTAGGGAGGGGCAGAACTATGGCTCATAAAATGAGTTTGCAATTTCGGGAGCTACATCTTGTGACGAATAGAATGAATGTGGATTTCACTCAGTTAAGAACATTTTCTGCCACACCAACACAATATCAGCACACCTGGAGATAGGGAAAAAATACAGAGAAGTGGAAATTTTACTTAGAATTCGTTAGTAAGTAAAATCGCCCAACTTCTTCAGGTACATCGCATACAAAATTCCTCAAAACAAGTCATGATAGTTATGTACTGGAATTCAAAAAATTTGCACGATATAACTACGAGTATTATTATATTGCAGGAACTGACAATATTGCGGTACTCTTTCAATAAGCTACTACACAAAAGTTCGTAATAAAAATGGTTCCTATTTTTTCCGAAGCGATAACTACGGAACGGAACGTATTGGGCAGAAAAGTTTTTTTTTTATGATTAAATTCTCGGCGAGGGGGGTTATGAAGTTACACTTATTTTCGAAAGCATCAAAACTGGAAAGCAGAGTGAAATGAAAATACAGTTTTAGGCTGCCATACAAAAATATTTAAAATAACTAGTGAGAACTCGTGAGTCAACTTGAAGACTTGGAATTAGTTGTAACCGTGTTCAGGCTGTTGAACATGCTAAGAAGAAGCGGGGTTAGTAGGATAAATTTATCGCTCTAGCTCAAAAACTTTCAAAGTTATTTACCTTTAATTTTAACCATTTCGTAATTGAGCAATTGTTTTTTTTAATAAAGTGCAACTAAAAAGTGTTAACCGCGGTTTACCAAAACGTTACGTACTAATGTTACTAATATCCTTGTGATCCTGCTACTTTAATCAATATACCTTAAAATTTTGCATATTTGAAAACACCCTCTTTCCCAGCACAAAGTCGAAAGGATGTATTAAAAAAACTATATGAGCAGATGAGTACTTTATCTCAGGAAACCATTAAGACTTTTGGGTTTTCCTGTATTTTTCATAAGTCATACCAAACTTCTATGAAGGAAAAATCCTGAGTGTGAAATTAAATTACGTCTTCCAATAAAATAATGCCATTACCTTATTAATCTTAATTTTATTTGTCTACTTAAATTTGAATTACAATTCAGCAGTAAGTAAGTGAAATTTCTATAAATATAAATAAAAGATGTCTTGCTTTTATTTTTCATTGAAAACTGTAAACGGTTTGATTTAATAACTACATATTTCTTAGTAGTTTAACAAATTGTGTGTAATAGAACAATTAAAAGATCTTAATTACACTATATTAAAAAAAAGTAAAGTTTTGTAGTAAATTAAATGGTAGCGGGGTTGGCGTAGTTGATCTCTTTTCAATCTTTAGTACTTAAAGTTCAGCCAGAATCTGTACCGATACCCAAACCAAATTTTGATGCCAAGATCTTGTAAATATTCGAGTTATAGATTCTACATTTTATCTACAGATTTCAGATAACATCTATAATCCTTTTTTTGGGGGAATGAAAAAAAAAAATTTAATAGTTTCTTCCCTGTTTTAGAATTGACTATTCAGAAGACAATACTTCACAGGATCATTTCTGTAGTATGTCTGCATTAACTTTCAAATTAAATTGAAAGATTTTTGCGTAGTGTCTATAGGTAGGTCAACCGCAAGCAAGGGAGAAAATTATTAGAAGTCCCTCAAATTAGCTTAGGACGTATATAGTTACATGAGACGCTATTAACTCCGAAAGTAAAAAAAACAGTCCTGGCACAACTTTATTATTTTTCGGGTAGAAGTCCGGAATGCGTTTTATGCTGAGTCGCGGTGTAGGTTACTATGCGACTGACAACCTGAAAAATAACGTTCCAAATAGCCTAACGTTCCAATAACCTCCTCAATCGCATAGTAACCTACACCGCTTCTGAGCATTTTTGTATTTTTTTTTGTTTCTATTTCACTGAAAACATAGTGGACAAATATCGGGGTTAGGTTAAGTGGGTGGCCACTTAGAGCGACCAAATACATAGACGGCCAATGGGTCCGTTGTGATCCCATATGTACGGGAAGAAGTACCCGTATGCCCAAGACCACATCTTAGGTAAACCACCCCGCAAGCCTGACAAACTGCAGCAGCTTGTCTAGCTTAAATATCGGGGTTGAATATCAAAAAATTCTGAATCCGATTTTTAGGCGATTATATATGAAGCTCGTAAAAGTCGAAAATAAATCGACAATTTATCAGGAATAAGTGATATGTCGGAGTTCTTAAAAACGTACACAATCATTGTAAACCCTCTTAGGAGTTGAATATTGGAACATTCCGAAATTAATTTTTTAGATCAATATATATAAAGCCCATGAAGTATAAGCGAACTCGATCTCATAAAGTTTCTGAAATTCGTGAAAACTTTAACAATACTTTACACCACCCGGGGCTTAATATCAAAACTGCTAAAATCAGTTTTTCTCCGATTATATTCAAAGTGTTTAGAAGTGAAAGTGAACTCGATATCTCATTAGACTTTAGAAATATATCGAGATTCGTGAAAAGGTATACAATCACTCAGAGGTTGGAAAATTTGAAGAAAAATTGGAAAAACCTTTCGTTTATTTAAAGAGTCCGCAGAAATACAATTAATTTGATAACTCAACATGGCTAAACGATATAACGAAATTCGTGAAAACCCTTTTTTACGGGCATATGTCCATATTTTTACTTCACCTTTGTACGCTAATTAAAAATCTGAACTTTTTTTTGCTCTATTTACTTCTGTAGTACATCTACATTTAATTATTAAGTTTCAACTTTCTAGGATAAGCTATTTCTGAGATATAAAAAAACCAATCCCACCACGGTACGTTGCTACCTTCATTAAAAATTTAAATTCTTGGAAAACACCAAGTCTTATATATGAAGAACTTGTTTAAGATAGGATCATAGAATTTATAGGAGAATTAGTCCTGCAAGATCCGTAACAAAAAAATTGTTTAGGAATGGGTGCGTATAGGGCTAAATAGCTAACTCGAAAACATTACGATTTTTTATCTCGAGAACCGCTAATCCTAGAAAGCTGCACCTTAGAATTTAAGTAGAGCTGCTGTGGTGACACTATCTAAAAATATGTACTAGAGAAGTAATGTAGATTAAAAAATTATATACAAATATGTATATATGTTGGCATACATAGGTGGGCAAAAAAATGGCATGTGAAAATGGGGTCAGGTCTTCTGAAATATCCAATTAATTTTATGTATATGGGCTCTTGAGATAAATGCCTAGAAAGTGTTTTCAGGACTTTTTTGAATTCCACCCCTAGGGAGGTGTAAAGAGGTTGATTTTCTTTTCATGAATTCCGCAATATACCTTAGAACTGATTAGATATGAAATAGGTTTTCCTTCAACAGGCTTTATATCTAATCGGCTTAAAAATCGCATTTCGGATTTTTGGATATTCAACCCTCAAGGGTTTGGTATTTATGGTGGTTGCACACGTATCAACAATTTTGTAAACAAATTTGTATGGAAATATCTTCCGAACCAATTGCTCCAGAAAGACAAAATTTGGTGTATCTACATAGAATTACAAGTGGAGTCCATTGAGTGTAAAACTTTTGAGGGTGAGGTAGAGCGCGAAAGTGAGAAGATAACGATTTTTTTAAAAAAAAAAATATATATTTCAAGAACCGTACCAGATTTGATCTTAAAAATTTTACAGGAGCTAGTTCCAGTAAACCTCTCAAAATTTTTCAGGCTCCAACGTCCCTTTGGAATATTTTATATTCATCCATCTATAAACATAAACCAAAGTCCATCTTTCTGGCATAAGTGCTTTTCACAATTGTTTTTCTTCGCACTCTTCTGAATCCTCTCAAAATTTTATTTCCGAACTAATTTCTTAGTATCACCAAGTTTCACCTTTGTGGCCATAACTTAGCAGAAATGGATGTTACAATGTGAGATCTCAGATCTCACTTATATTGACCACATTTATATGCTAGGTAAAAAATTAGAGTATTGTAAGTTTACTCTATCCGAAAAGTTTGGAACGCATAGAACCGAGATCCGAACGAAAAAAAAGTTTTATATAGTATTTTTTGTTCAGATGTGGCCAAAAATCCCAAATCCGCTTGCTGTCCGTACGTCTCCCCGTCCTTTTATCCATCCGTCTGTTCGTCCGTCCGTCTATTCGAACGCACGATAACTCGAAAACACCTTGATCTGAAATGTTGAAATTTGAAATTTAAACGTTTGGGTAAATTTGTTAGGCTAAGTTCGTTCACGTGCAAAGTCATCCTATTCTTTCAGGTAGGTCCCATACAAAGGGTCCTTAAAATACGTGTTCACCAATATTGACCGATAGCTTCAGAATGCTCTGGGGTTGAAATTTGAAATTTTGTCCAATTTAGTATTTCAGTAGTTCTTTCGAGAAGAACTGGTACGAAAAGATTCGAGTGAGTCAATGGTGAACCTGATTTATAAGGATCATTGTAAAATATTAGATATAGTTAGTTAGAATGTGGTTGTTTGTATGTTAGACAGTAAAATAGTAAAAGTTTTCGTTAATTGGTGGGTAGAACCTGCGATTAGAATTAATATATGAAGTGAACAACCCATTGGTCGAAATATGAAGTATATACTATGGCAAATTTTTCTAAATTATAATTTGCGATAATGAAATTCGGTTCTGCATCGCATAGTGAAATGCTCGACAATACCAGCAGTTCTACGGGTATTTAGGATAGTTGGTATGATACACCCTCTGATGCAATCCGATGATGAAACAACTCCTTCGGACCTAGTCCAACACAGTTTTAAACTGAATTCTTCAATGAAAGGTTTTCAACTGTAATGTCCTTAATGGCAGCAATCGAATCCAGTCAGAATTTTCGTGATTGTGTTTCACATAAAGAAACTCATTTGACACCGAAAAAGAACCAAAAAATACTAAAAATTAGTTTCTATAGTAGCCTTACCATGAAATAATGCCATTCTCGCGTTTAATTTTGGTTTTCACATTATTACTTCAATAATACAGTATTGTGATCGATTTTAAAAAAAAAGACAATGCGTCCGAAATGCTAAAAGGTGAGATCGAGACATTCCAAAATCCATAACTCCTAAACGGTTAATGTCACGAAATTGAAACTCTTTGACTTGTATGTGAGTGAGTAGAGGCCGGGGCAGTGGCGTGCGGGAGTGGGTGAAAAACTTTAGATTACGATATCTCATGAACCAATTGCACTAGAAAAATAAAATTTGATTTGTGTATAAAAGTTGACAAACGAAATTTGCTGAAAATGAAATTTTTTTATGGTGCATCGTGGTTGGGGGGTGGGGGGGGGAGAGAAAGAATTTTTCTAAAAAATTACGTCTTTTATCTCGAGAAGTTTAAGATAGCTGCTTAACATTTTTAGCGGAAGTGTGCCTAATGGACCACTAGTAGAAAAAAAAATATTTTCACGATTTTCGTCATATCTCTTAGGTCTTTTTGAATATTGAATTAATTTTTATTCCACGAATTTTTCACATAAATGCGTAGAAAGTGTTTTGAGAATTTTTTTAAATTTGACCGCTAAGGGGGTGTAAAGGGGTTGAACAGATTTTCACGAATTCAGCCATATCTCTCAGGTTTGATTAAATATCGAATAACTATTTTCTTCCACGTGCTGGTTTAATAGACGCCTAAAACCCGTTTATAAATTTTCTTTTCTTTTCAACCCGTTAGAAGCTATACGAGGGTTGAACACGTTTTCACAAAATCCATCACATCTCTTAGGAGTGATAAGACTTCGAATTGGTCTTAACTTGCTCGGACTTTCTTTATATTTATCTAAAAAGACCTTTCAGGATTTTTGGATATTCAACCCACAAGTGGGTGGAACGAGGTTGCTTACGATTTCACAATTTCTGCTATATTTTTTAGGTTTGATGAGATTTCAGTTGGCTTTATTTTAAGCAGAGTTCCTATATTATGTTATTTCAAACGCGTTCCCATAAAATAATAAGGTTGCGACCAAAATGTTGGCTAATTTTTATACTCTAGATGAAATCATATAGAGTATTATAAGTTTAATCCAGCCGAAAAGTTTGTAACGCATAGAACCAAGCCTCGGACGAAAAAAAGTTATATATTATTTTTTGTTTATTTGTGGCCGAAAACCTCAAATCCGCCTGACGTCCGTCCGTCCGTCCGTCCGTCCGTCCGTCCGTCCGTCCGTCTGTCCGTGAACACGATAACTCAAGAACGCCTTCACCTAGGATCTTGAAATTTTGAATCTGGATGTTTGGTTGAATTTGTAAGGCTAAGTTCGTTAACGGGCAAAATCGTCCTACTCCTTCGGGTAGCTGCCATACAAAATGTCCTTAAAACACGTGTTTAAGAATATTGACAAATAACTTCGGAACGCCTAAAGCTACGACTTTGAAATTTTGTATGTGTTATTTTTCCAATAGTTGGAGCTAAATGTATGATTATGAAGAAAATCCTATTAGTCCTTCGTGTAGCTGCCATACAAATATCCTGTCAAAATGTATTCACTTAATTTACAAAACTCACAATAACTCAAGTAATCTTTTAGCTACGAATTCGAAATTTTGTACTAGTTAGTTTTGAGTGAAAAGAAAGTCGGAGTTTACTAATCAGTGAAATCCTTTCACTCCTTCTGGTAGCTGCCGTACAAAATGTCCTTAAAACACGTCTTCAAGAATATTGGTCGATAACTTCAGAAGGGTTTAAGCTACGTCATTGAAATTTTGTATGTGTTATTTTTCCAACAGTTAGAGCTAAATATATGATTATGAAAAAAATCCTGTTAGTCCTTCGTGTAGCTGCCATACAAATATCCTGTCAAAATGTATTCACTTAATTTACGAAACTCACAATAACTCAAGTAATCTTTTAGCTATGAATTCGGAATTTTGTACAAGTTAGTTTTCAGTGAAAAGGAAGTTCGAGTTTACTAATCAGCGAAATCCTTTTACTCCTTCTGGTAGCTGCCATACAAAATATCCTTAAAACACGTGTTCAACAATATTTTCCGATAACTTCAGAAGGGTTTAAGCTACGTCTTTGAAATTTTGTATGTTTTATTTTTCCAATAGTTGGAGCTAAATGTATGATTATAAAAAAAATCCTATTAGTCCTTCGTGTAGCTGCCATACAAATATCCTGTCAAAATGTCTTCACTTAATTTACGGAACTCGCTATAACTCAAGTAATCTTTTAGCTATGAACTCGGAATTTTGTACAAATTAGTTTTGAGTGAAAACAAAGTTCAAGTTTACTAGTCAGCAAAATCCTTTTACTCCTTCTGGTAGCTGCCATACAAAATATCCTTAAGACACGTGTTCAACAATATTTTCCGATAACTTTTGAACGCTTCAAGCTACGAATTTGAAATTTTGTACACGTTTATTTTTAAATGGTTCCAAGGAAAAGGATAAATATGTAAGAAATCGAGTGAGTCCTTCCTGCACCTCCCATGTGAAAGTCCTTTAAAAAGGACATTTTTTTTCGATGACTTACCCAGTTTAAGGTATGAAGTTAAACACTGAATAAGTAGCAATCTAATAGCAGTTCTTAATAAAGGACACACAACATGCACACACGTAATTCTACTTTATCGCCAACTACAATATAAATCGGAGTTCAGTATTCATCTAGAGTATTATACGATTGGCTTGCAGCCGATCGTGACTGCAGTATGTTTTATTTTTAACTTAAATTTGGGAAATTATAAATTGGGCTTGATTTTGTAAATAGTCGATATACGTTTTTATTTTTGTGTTTTGTACTTAAGGGGTACGCAGTTTTGCGATTCGAGATTTAAAAAACAATCGCTTTTCTTTCATTCAATTTCAGTAATTTTGTACTAACGAGATTTTGGCTTTAATATTTTTGGCTAACGAACCTTTCCTTAATTCGTGCCTTTCCCTTATTCTGATTTAAATATGTGAATTTCAACTAGTTTTACTTAAAATCTTGGCGAATTCCTAGCCCGGGACAATATTCAATAAATTTTATTTAATTTCAACTTTTAAACTCTATACGAATGTGGGTTTTCGATTATAATAATCTTACAAGGGTGTCATATCGATACCGATGATGAACAATAATAAATTGCCATAAATTCGATTATAATTACTGATTTTCAAGAATTTAAATTGACTAACGAGATCATTAATTTATGATAATAATAATGTATTTTAAATTCCTGCCGTATGGAAAATGGGAAAAAAATTTGAATATTCAAAAGTTGAACTAATAAAAACCGAGTTGAAGCAATTATCACATAATGCATACCATCGCTAGGATAGCTAAGAGCCCACCCCAAAAACTGACAATTTTCAACTCCATTAGTTAATTCGCTTTCGACAGTTATCACTTTCGTTTCAATTTATTTGCCATTTAGGCTGGCCTCATGTCTCAATTCATTGATCTGTTAAAATTTTAAAATCCCCAGGGGATATTTGTCTTAATCATATCCATGAATAGACTGTTTGTCACGACAAAATTATGGCCAAGATCAGTCGGTAGCCGATAATTTTCACCCATATTGTCTCGAAAATAAATCAGAAAAATGGACGGAGGTTAATAAGGAAGATCACTTCCCCGTATTTAAGATTGAAAAAGAAAACGAATTTGTACAAGATGAGCTACCCGTATCTGAAATTCTAACTGACGAGTATGCACCTAAAGCCATTTAAGACCTCTAGATCTGCGTAAGCCCATCCAGGCGCCTACTATCCACAAAAGCCTCGATTTTTTGATACAATCTCGAATCTCTGTTCTAATTTCTAATGGCGAATTTGAATTTGATTTTATTTTCCATTTTTTTTTTCTAGTTACGGACCATTGACAACTTTAAATTTGCGACTTATCGGCAGATGTATTGAGTAAATGCCATTGCGCTGTCGTCACCGGGAGAATAAAAGAGCCGGAAAATCTGCTGAAACATAAAAAAAAATTTGATCGAAATCGGGAAAACTAGTTAAATGAGGAGTGCCATAAAATCGTACATACTAAGAGCCATAGGCACCACCAAGCTCATATGTGGTCATTGAAAGACTCTTCATTATTAAGTTTGTTGTTAGCATACTTACTAGTATGTTAGCTAGACTAGACTTTTGTACGCTGTGAGTATTGACGAGATTGTGACTAAAATTAGAAGAAAACAAAAAATTTATATATTTGCTAAAACGGGAAGTGATCGGCGTTGATTATATGTTTTTTTGTATCAATTCTGTAGTGATTTAATAATGGTACAATTGTGTAGTGAATAGTGTTAGTGGATGTACCGGAATTAAGTGATAAAGTGATAAATTGAAGGATTACCAGCATCTACAAAGGACTTGGTTAAAATGCGGCTAATAAGGTAAGGGTGTTTTTTTTTTAATTTTTGTCCATACTTTTTGGATTAAAGTGTATTATAGAAGCGAATAAGTGGAACTATATTTTTTCACTCCCTTAATCCTTTGGTATTCAAATGACTACATACTTGGAAACTCAATTTATTAAGGGGGAACATCCGAGTAGAAAGCAGAAAAAATAAAACTATTTACTCGATTTTATCCAGGTTGATTTTATTCGAAAGTATATACGTTGAGGTACGCCAATAATTTTTTTTTATAAATATATATCAACCGGGGGCGCTGCTGTCATGATCGGCGTTAAGAATGTCCGTCGCTCGCACGGTCTGCAGTTCTCAAGATTACATGCAGTCGGTTGATCCAAAACAAAAATTTCAAAAAGATTCTGAAAATGTAAAGTGATGCCCTTCGCTACGTAGGGTTTTTTGAAAAAAAAATTTGTTCACGAAATGGCGGCCGATTGAACTTTATTTTCAGTTTTTAACCTCAATTATCGACCTTACTGGCTTGATAAAAAAAAACTAAATAAGTAAAAAAAAAAATCCTACGTAGCGAAGTAGAAAACCTATCCAAAAATATTGTGTGAAAGTTTGGAAACAATCGGTCAAGCCATTTTCCGAAGATTTTGGGGACCGTCTTTGAATAGTATGTTTCGAGATAATCGCGTTTGAATGACGCTCTATGCAGAGAATTCACGAAGGGCCCATTCCAGTTAATTGTCCATAACTTTCAGAATTATTGGAATTTCAATATGAAATTAACCGACAATATTCTTAAGACTACAAACTTTAAGATAAGCGGAAAAAAAATGTTGGAAAAAAAAAAATTTGCTTCTCGGATGTTCCCCCTTAGAAAAATTCTTATCCCCTCCACTTTCATGCTCCACCGCGTCCTTAAAAAATTGTACTTTCAGCAAACTTCATTTGTCAACTTTCATTTGACTAGTGCAATTGGTTCGTGAGATATCGAAATCTAAAGTTTTTCACCCCCCACCACCGTACGCCACTGCCGCCACTCAAATTTTTGTTTGCAATCTATTCTCCTAGTATACCTACAGATATTTATTAAGTTTCAATTTTGTGACATTAACCGTTTAGGAGATATGGATTTTAGAAAGTCTCAATCTCACCTTTTTTGCGTTTCGGACGCATTTTTTCCCCCCACTCCCACAACCCTTTGCCCATATTGGCAATTTTTATGCAAATCGGTCCACTACCGAAGTTCTATATAAGTTCCAAATTTCAGCCTCCTAACATAAGCGGTTGCTGAGATCTAGAAACCAAAATTTTCCGTCTAAAACGCTTCCCCCTCCTCCCCTCTCAAACACCTACTCCTCCAAATTTGGCCACTTCAAGGGGCCTGCCCAGTCTCTTCATAACAAAAATTTCAATTTAATAGCTCAAGGGGTTTGGGAGCTACGAGCCTTCACACGATTTTGCGTACAGCGGTCGACGTACGGCGTACGGCGTATGGCGTACAGCGTACAGCGGACAGACGGACTGACATTTTTTTTTTGCTTTTTTCGTGTCTACTCGTCATGAAATGTGAAAAAAAAAATTTTGAGGGTAGCAAATTTTTTTTTTTAAAAATCGATAACAATACTGTATTATTGAAATAATAAAGTAAAATTTGCCAATTTTTCGGGTCGAAGTTCGGGAGCGGTCAAAGTCGGACAATATCATCAGTTGCTTCTAGAATATGAAGTTTCTTGGAAAGTTAATTTTGTTCTTAAAATAAAAAAAATCTGCCAATAGTCTGGGCGAAACTTTATTATTTTTAGGGTCAAAGTTCGGGAGCGGTAAAAGTCGGAGTGTATCATGAGTTGCTTCGAGATTTTTAGATTTCTTATGGAAAATTAATTTTGTTCTTAATATAAAAATATTTAAAATAGAGATTTTTAGACGATTAAACATTGAAAAAGTCCGTGTAGACTATTCGAATTTCAGTATATTATGTACACTAAAAGCCCATAGAAGCAAAAACGTATTTGTTGCCTTATCAGAATTAAGAGATATGACGAATTGTTAAAACGTATACAAACCCATTACTTCCACTTGGGGTTTGAATTTCGAAAAAATTGTGAAACAGGTTTTTAGACAATTTCATAAGAAGCAACCTGAAATCTCATGAGACTAGACGGATTTTGAAAAAATTCTGAAAACGTAAGCAAACCCTTCACATCTCCTTGGTTCTGGAAATTCGAAAAATCGTGAATTGGTTGGCCGTAATAATCAATTTTACATCTCATCAGAACTAAGGAATGGCAAAAATTGTGAAAACATATACAAACCCTTGGGGGTTGAATATCGAAAAATTGAGAATGGGTTTGTAGGCGATTATATAAAAAGTCTGTGGAAATAAAAAGCGATCTAATATCTCATCGAACCTAAGAAATATGTCGAAACTTTGAAAAGCATACAACCTCCTTACACCTTTTTGGATTGAATATCTAAGATACTGAAATTGACTTTTTGGCTTTTTTACATAGGAAACCTTAGGAAGTAAAAATGAATTCGATATATCACCAGATATGCAACCTCCTTACACCCACTTGGGGGTTGAATGTTCAAAAATCCTGAAAGGAGTTAATAAATAAATATGAAGACAGTACGAGAAAGTAGGAACCAATTCAATTTCTTATCACTTCTAAAAGAAATGACGGAACTCGTGAAAACGTGTTCAACCCGGTTATACCCTCCTAGGTGGAAAAAGGAAAAAACTTAAAAACAAGTTTTAGGCGATTATTACACAAGCCCATGAATATGAAAAGCTATTCAATATCTGATAAGACGTGGATATAGTAGAATTCGTGAAAAAGTTTACAACCCCCCTTGCACCCCCTTAGGGGTCAAATTTTAAAAAATCCTGAAAACGCTTTCTAGGTATTTATATGAAGAATCCATAGAATAAAAATGAATTCAATATTTGGAAAGACCTAATAGATATGACGAAAACCGTGAAAATATATGCATTCCATTTTCACTGATAATTTTTTTTGCCCCCCCTCCGAACGCCAATGTATATTTGAAATTTTTTTTTATCTAAATTAGTTTTCTAGTTGATTTACATAAACATACTGAGTTTCAGCTTTGTAGCATAAGCCGTTCTATAGATAGGAAAAACACACCCCACCCCCGTACCATACTACCCCTATAAAAAATTATATTTTTCCAAGATGCTACTAATATAGCTCTATCTAAATACGAAGTTTCAGCTTTATATCATTATAGGTTGTCGAGATATTAAAATCGGAACTTTTTCCTTTTCACCCTCCCCCACCCTCACCCTTTACACCCACACTTACAAAATTTTGTTTTCTACTAGGGGTCTATTAGGCCTACTTCTGGTTAAAATTTGAAGCATCTATCTTACACCCTTCTTGAGATATGAGACGCGATTTTTTAGAAAAATTCTTATCCCCTCCACTTTCATGCTCCACCGCCCCCTTCAAAAATTTGGCTTCCAGCAAACTTCATTTGTCAACCTTTATACAGAAACCAA
This sequence comes from Beris morrisii, assembly GCA_951812415.1. Classification (NCBI taxonomy): domain Eukaryota; kingdom Metazoa; phylum Arthropoda; class Insecta; order Diptera; family Stratiomyidae; genus Beris; species Beris morrisii. The sequence goes on along the minus strand of OX638313.1, from coordinate 93,579,844 downwards.
ATTTTATTTATCTAGTGCAATTGGTTAGTAAGATATCGCAATCTAAAGTTTTTCACCCCCCACCCCCGTACGCCACTGCCCCCACCCAAATTTTTGTTTCCGATCTATTCTCCTAGTATACCTACAGATATTCATAAAGTTTCAATTTTGTGACATTAACCGTTTAGGAGATATGGATTTTAGAAAGTGTCGATCTCACCTTTTTTGCGTTTCGGACGCATTACTTTTCCCCCCACTCCCAAACCCCTTCACCTATATCGGCAATTTTTTTGCAAATGGGTCCACTACTAAAGCTCTATATAAATTCCAAATTTCAGCCTCCTAGCATGAGCGGTTGCTGAGATCTAGAAACCAAAATTTTCCGTCTAAAACACTTCCCCCTCCTACCCCCTCACACCCCCACCCCTCCAAATTTGGCCACTTCAAGGGGCCTACCCATTCTATTCATAAAAATTTTAATTTAATAGCTCAAAGGGTTTGGGAGCTACGAGCCTTCAAACGATTTTGCGTACAGCGGTCGACGTACGGCGTACGGCGTACGGCGGACAGACGGACTGAAATTTTTTATTGCTTTTTTCGTGTCTACTCGTCATGAAACGTGAAAAAAAAAATTTTGAGGGTAGCAAATTTTTTTTTTTTAAAAATCGAAAACAATACTGTATTATTAAAATAATAAAGTAATATTTAAAATAGAGATTTTTAGCCAATTAAACATTGAAAAAGCCCCTGTAGACTATACGAATTTAGGTATATTATGTGGACTAAAAGCCCATAGATGTAAAATCAAATTTGTTGCCTTATCAGACTTAAGAGATATGACGAATTGTTAAAACGTATACAAACCCATTACTTCCACTTGGGGTTTGAGTTTCGAAAAAATTTTGAAACAGGTTTTTAAACGATTTCATAAGAAGCAACTTGATATCTCATGAGACACGGAGGAATTTTGAAAAATTTGTGAAAACGTAAGCAAACTCTTCACACCCCTTGGTTCTTGAAATTCGAAAAATCGTGAAATTAATTTTTAGGTCATTACATCAAATGCCGTAATAACCAATTTTATATCTCATCAGAACTAAGAAATGGCAAAATTTGTGAAAACATATGCAAACCCTCGGGGGCTAAATATCCAAAAAATGGAGAAATGGGTTTGCAGGCGATTATATAAAAAGTCTGTGGAAATGAAAAGCGATCTAATATCTCATCAAACCTAAGAAATATGTCGATGCTTTGAAAAGCACACATCCCCATTACACCCCTTAGGATTGAAAATCTGAAAATACTGAAGTTGACTTTTTGGTTCTTATATGGGAAACCTTAGGAAGTAAAAATGAATTCGATATATCATCAGATCTAAGCAATATGTAGGAATCTGTAAAAACATATGCAACCTCCTTACACCCACTTGGGGGTTGAATATCCAAAAATCCTGAAAGGAGTTAATAGATAAATATGAAGACAGCACGATAAAGTAAAAACAATTGAATTACTTATCACTTCTAAAGGATATTACGGAATTTGTGAAGACATGTTCAACCCTTTTATATCTCCTTAGGGGCTGAAAAAGGAAAAAACTTAAAAACAAGTTTTAGGCGATTATTACGCAAGCCCTTGAAAGTGAAAAGATATTCGATATTTGATCAGACCTGGAGGATATGGCGTAATTCGTGAATAAGTATACAATCCCTTTACACCCCCTTAGGGGTCGAATTTAAAAAAATCCTGAAAATACTTTCTAGGTCTTTATATGAAGAAGCCGTAGAATTAAAATGAATTAAATATTTTGAGAACACCTAATAGATATGACAAAAATCGTGAAAATATATGCATTCCGTTTTCACTGAAAAATTTGTTCGCCCCCCCTTCCGAACGCCAATAAATATTTGAAATTTTTTTTTTGCAATTGGTTCGTGAGATATCATAATCTAAAGTTTTGTACCCCCCCACCCTCGTATGCCACTGCCCCCACTCAAAAATTTGTTTGCGATCTATTCTCCTAGTATACCTACAGATATTTATTAAGTTTCAATTTTGTTACTTTAACCGTTTAGGAGATATGTATTTTAGAATGTGTCGATCTCGGCTTTTTTGCATTTCGGACGCATTTTTTTCCCCCCACTCCCACACGCCTTTGCCCATATTGGCAATTTTTATGCAAAACGGTCCACTACCGAAGTTCTATATAAATTCCAAATTTCAGCCTCCTAGCAGAAGCGGTTGCTGAGACCTAAAAACCAAAATTTTCATTCTAAAACGCTTCCCCTTCTCCCCCTTCACACCCCCACCCCTCAGAATTTGGTCACTTCAAGGGGCCTACCCAGTCTATTCATAAATTCAATTCAATTCAATTTAATATCTCAAACCGTTTGGGAGCTACGAGCCTTCAAACGATTTTGCGTACGGCAGACAGACGGACTGAAATTTTTTTTTGTTTTTTTCGTGTCTACGAGTCATGAAACGCGAAAAAAAAGATTTTCAGGGTAGCAAATTTTTTTTTTATAAATCGATCGCATGTCCGTGAAAGGGTTTTTACCACATTTTCACGAATTTTGTTATGTCTTTAAGACATGTCGAGCTATCAAATTAATTTTACTTCCGCGGGCTTTTTATATAAGCGCCTAGGAACTTTTTTCCAAATTTTTCGATATCCAACCACTAAGTGGGTGTAAAGTAGTTTTGTACATTTTCACCAATTCCGATATATTTCTTTAGTCTAATGAGATATCGAACTAACTTTAACTTGTAAAACTTGTAAACTTTAAATATAAAGGAAAAAAACCGATTTAAGCATCTTTTTCAGAGGCTTATTTAAAATAGAAGGAATAAATGAATCGTTTTGAAAGTGATCATGTTTATTCATTACATATTAAAATACAATAATCTGATTTTATTTAATTTTTTTTTTTAAAATGGCCGCCGTAGTAACCAATCTCTTGAGACCCTCGCGGCGAAAGGCATCAATCGGCGTGATTTTTAGCATCAGTTACAGCAATCTGAAATCAAAAAAATGGGTTGGAGTGTGTTTATTAAACATGTATCTTCTAGTTGAACCAAGAGAAAAAAAAAAAACCAAAAAATCCTGAATTAGCACGCCTCATAAAAAAAAGTACGATTTTTGACCCTTTTTTTCAACAATTTTTGGGTCAAAAACGCTAAGTTTTGAAATTTTTATTGGCATTTTTGAGGTTCAACTAGAAGCTTATACTATAGAGAAAACGTGTGCCAAGTTTCATAAGAATCGGTTGAGAACTTTTTGAGTTATCTTGCCCGCCAATTTAAAAAAAGTCGTCTCGAGAAAAACGCGTTTAAAGTTTTGACACACAGAAACTCTAATGATGGCCATACAGAAGTCCTTCAGTACCTTCATAGTACTCGTTTTTTTTCTCAGCTCTTCTTGACATGCTTATCCGGGTCTTCAATACAAAAGGCCCCAAGGTCATACATCCGAGAAGCAGGTAGCGAGAGTAGAGCGCTCCAGTACGGACTCAATAGCGCTCGAGCGTCAAGTTGAGGCGAAGCACTTAAATGAGTTTTTAATCGATAAATAATGCAAATTTCATTCTAAAACTTTACAAACATATTTTTTAGATGTTAATTTAACTATTTATGCAAAAAAAGAAACTCGAATTTTTGAAAATTTTACATGTATCGCCCCCCTTAAGTAATGGCTGAACGTGCCAAATTGATATTTTCCTTGCGATAATAGCATACTGTGACTTCAGTATATTTATCCGAATTAAAAATATTTCTTAATCAATTTTTTTATCTTCCTGAAATTATCGCTACTGAAAAAGTTTGCGTTAAAAATTCAGCAGTCAGAAATTTTATTACCTCCTTTATTACAGCTTTTGACCCAAAGATGGCCCTGTTTTGGATTATGTTCGTGCAATCGACTCGATCACGCTGCATTAGTTTAATTGCCATTTTTACTGGTCTATCTTTTGCCTAACTCCTCAAAGATTTCCAAAAGTTTCAATCGGCTAATAACTTTCTTCGCATAGCCCCCGTTGCATTACGTTACACGTCCATCAGTTTTAAGACCGCTTGATGCTAACGATGACGACGGACGGTAGAAAAGCACTCCAAATTCGAGAATGTACTAAAACTAATCGGCTAGCGATAAACTGCAATAAATCCATGGCTAGAATCTAAGCCCGTTTAGATGGCACCATCTAAAGCTCGTCTGCCAATGATCCGATCGACGATTTAATATTTGATTTTTTTTTTAATACCGGATTAAAGCCAGGCACGCAATTACTCTAATTCTATGCATTTATGCTGATTTACGTACATAGCATAAATGCGATCGTCGCCTCGTATAACATGTGGCCCAGTCATGAAAGCGTTCGAGTGTGACCCAAGTAAATGGACAACGAATTGAGTCATCGACTAGAATTATTCTGTCGTAGTTCCAAGACGTTCCTAGGAGATCGAAAAGAAAGTCCCAAAGAAATTTAATTAGACGTAAGAAGGCTGCGATTGATTCGGTCGGAAATTCGTCGAGTTGACATATTGTGTGATTTTGTTGGTGTCGAAATTTTTGGAGATTGTTGAAGTGTCGTGAAATCTTACGAATGGAGAAAATGAAATTTAATACGATTTTGTAATGAGTAAGAGAAAAACATTCGTAAAACTTTCTTGTAATACGTTTAGCTAAATTTTCGGTTTGATTGACCCCAGGAACAAAGCTGCGCTGCAATAGATGTTGGCTTCGGGCAAAGTCATCTCGTCCAATCAGTCTAACCTCTTTCCTACTTAAATCTATGGAAAAGTTATTAGACGGATACATAAGGAGCTCGGCTGCTTCTAGCCAGCTTAACAAATACAAATTTGCTTATCAAGCCGGTAAATGGACTGTCAGCGCTCTTCATAATTTAGTGCAAAAACTGAGAAGACGTTGGCAGCCAAGGCAATAGCGTTGTGTTCTCTCCTTGACGTTAAAGGGGCTTTTGACAACATCTCCTACAAATCCATTACTTGCTCTAAAATAGGAGTAGAAGAAACGGTAACGGAAGTAAAGGTCACACTGTACAAGCGGTAAGGGGTTGCCCTCAGGGAGGCGTACTCTCCCCACTGCTGTGGTGCATTGCTGTAGATGATCTCCTTAAGGACCTGAGAACCAAGGATTTTGAGCCTCAAGCATACGCTGATGATCTGGTGATCTTACAGTGATCAGTGAGGTAAACATAGCTGTGTCATTTCGGACCACATGCAAGAGGCACTAGAGATAGTGGTGCAACCAACAAGGATTAAGTATAAGTGCAAAGCAATTGTAGTGTCGTTTACTAGAAGACAGAAGATAAACTTAAGGCACCCGATTGTGAGAGGCTCTTCAATTGAATTCTCTTCCGATGTCAAATACTAGGGTGTTACCTTGGACAAGTGTCTGACTTGGAAGTTACACCTTAAAAACATCTCCACACGATCAACGTGTCGATGGCTCTGGGCACCACTTAGGGTATTAGACGAAAAATGGTATACTGGACCAAGTCAATAATAAAACCAATGATCACATATGCCGCAATGGTGTGATGGCCAAAAGTTGAACAAATCAGAGCTCAGAGGGCACTACAAAAAATTTAGCGGCGTGCTGTACTTAGCATTACTAGGGGACTTAAATCAGCTGATAACTTAAAAACTAACGTTTCTAATAGCCTCCTGGTTAGTCTTTAGGTTGACAGTTGCATTGTAACCTATACCGCGTCTCATCATTAGACGCGTTTAAATAATTATTTTAAAAATTGCTATTCCGTACTCCAGAGCCGTGATTCTAGCGACATGCGAATTGCGAAAATTCCGCATATTTCCCTTCATTTTCGAAACAGGGAAATTTGTCGGTTTCATGAGGCAAGGCTGTTGGCGAATATTTTCGTGACTTTCCTAGGTATTCAAATTGAAATTCGCATATGTGAATTGAAGAAACTAAAGTTTTTCGCTTCGTGTTTGTTGTAAATATTAGGTCTGTTCTTTTTGACTGATTGATTGGTTGCACGGTGCTGGAATGGGCGGAAGGACAATGCGTCCGAATTGCTCGAAAGCTATGAGATTGAAACATTTCAAAACTCATACCTCCTGAACGGTTGATGTCAGACGGTTGAAACTTTATGGCTGTTTTATGGGATACTAGGACAAGGACTAAAATTTTGAAGGAGGGATGATTAATCACAATATCTTCCAAAAAAATTATGCCAGGAAGATAAAATTTGATTTTTGAAGATAGGATTACAAGTCGAGTCTATTGAAAGTAAAATTTTTGAGGGGGGAGGTGGAGCGCAAAAGTGAGGGACAGCCATTTTTATAACACATATTTTTTTTATATCTCCAGAACCGTGCCATATATGGCCTTACAAATTTTACAGGAGTAAAGACCGTGACACACTAAAAGTAGAAAGCAGCGGCAGAAGCAGAATTGGTTTAGAAAGCACAGGACATATGGCGCCTGTTTAAATGAAAGCAGCGGCAGAAGCAGAGACGAAAACAGTGCTGCTTTTTCGTTCTAAATACTAAAATTCAGTACTGCCAACGTAAATCACTTAAGAATTGGGAATGTTGTCAGCAAGGGAAATGTTAAATGTGTCAAAATTGTTTCCATATACTCGTATTTGATGATCGTTTTAAGCGAAAAGCTCAGAAAAATCAACGGAAACAAAATATTTTCGTCCGCTCAAATAAGAGACTAAAATACTTGTGACTGTTGACAGTTAGCATGGACACATTATTCCGTGCTTCTACCTTCGGTGGTAGCTAGCATGGACACATTCTTCTCTACTACTGCTTTTATTTAAATTCATAAAGCAGAGCAAAAAGCAGCACTGATGACGCTGCTGTTTCTGCCGCTGCTTTCTGCTTTTAATGTGTCACGGCCTTTAGGCACAGTAGACCTCTAGCGGAGAAACAGACGTTTTTACTGACTGTTTCTGTCAACGACAAATGTCAAAACTTAAGTGGGGCACGTTCAAAATACAAATGAACCCATTTTCGAAATGGGGTATGTTCGAATATCAATTTTGACACATTCGAAATTAGCGAAAATTCGCAAGGGAAATTTGCGAATTGTCATCAGAATCGCGGCCCAGTTCCCAAATCCAAAATCTTACATTCAATAGACTACACTTGTGGTCCTATTACAATCCTATCCTATTGTAATCTGTATATAGGATTCCTATATGTATACAGAAACTAAATTTTATCATCTTAGTACAATTGGTTCAGAAAATATCGTAATCTAAACCCCCACCCCACACCAACCTCTGTCCTTTAAAATGTTAGTCTTTGTCTAGGCTCTTAGCATCCCTCAAGACAACCACAAAGTTTCAACCTTCTGACATCAACCGTTCTGGAGATATGGATTCTAGAGGTTTCGATCCCAGATTTCCAGCGTTTCAGGCGCAATATTTTTTCCCACTTCTACACCCCTCAACCATGCAAATGGGTCCACTATTATATTTCTATATAAGTTCAAAGTTCAGTCTCCAAGAATAAGCGTTTCATGAGAAATTTTTAGTCTAAAATGCTCTCCCACCTACTCCTCAAACCCACAACCCGTCACAAGATACCACTTGTAGGGGTTCACCCAATCTATAATAGATACCAAAAAAAATTCAATTTAATATCTCTATCGGTTTGTGAGCTACGCACCTTCAAACGCTTTTGCGTAAGGCGTACAGCGTCAACGGCGGACAAACGAACTTTTTTGGGAGGTTTATGGGTCCTAAAATGGGAAAATACAAAATTTCAGGATAGCAAATTTTTTTTTAATTTCAGATCGATCACAATCCTTTATTAAAAATATTAAAATTAAAAAATTAAATTAAAAAAACAGTAATATTTTATTGCTTAAAAAGTTCAAGTATCTATACGACTGACAACCTACAAATTATATCTTCTAAACTAATAATCGCAATTCAACATGATGTAGTTTTTTTTAGGGAATCGAAACACCTTTCATTTAGAGCAAGCATAGATATTATAGCTGCACCTGATCTTGAGAAATTTATTTTAAAATACAAAGCTTTGGTATAACCCTTATAATTATTTGATCAATATGATTTTCTTCAAAAAACCCCATTAGTAAAAAGTTAGTTTTAATCTTATTTTTGTAGGTGCTATAATATTATCTAAAAAAGCTGCATAGATAGATAGATAGATAAATTGAAAATAGGGGTTGGTATGGTTAACCTCTGTCACTGCAGCCACAGTTGGGCCTATTGTGACGTCACCTCGGTATGATTCTTCTTCAATCCCTACGTTTTCAATGAAGCCTAGTATTTTGTGAAGAGAAATTGTCAGGAATTCCGATGGGTCCATGAAACTCTGACCGAAGTGACGAAGTCTTTTGTGAGCTAAGCCCTCACATTCACAGAGGACATGCTCCGGTGTTTCGTCTTCGTCATTGCATATTCCGCAAATTTTAGTCTCAGAGAGACCAATCTCATTGAGATGTTTCCTCATCTGACAATGTACAGTCAGAGCTCCCACTAGGGTTCGGGTCTGATATCTGCTTAATTTTAGATAATCAGATGTTCTTTTTTGGCATAAAAAGCTTTGAGTGCCTGTTGCCCGGTGCCAAGTCCCAGTGAATGACACTTTGCGATTTTTGCCACATTCGGTTGTTCATTCTGGCTGTGCTTAATGGTATCCCACAGAATGGATATGGTCCCATGAAGTCAGCTTCTGAACCTTTCCTAGCCATTAAGTCGGCCATTTCATTACCTTCATAGCCACTATGTCCCGGAATCCAAATGAGATTAACTCTGTTCTTACTTCCGAGTTCAATCAGTTTGGAGTAGATTTGAACGGACTCAAGAGCCATTATTGCAGCCTTGCTGTCCGAGAGAATATATATTTGTTAGTTTTTGTAGCCCGGTCTGATATTTTCTCTAATGCATAGTTTAATAGCATGAGTCTCTGCCTAAAAAACAGTAGATGTTATGTGCATGCTACAGTAGAATTTCACATTTGGGCGCACTCCATAAACTCCTGCTCCTACACCTTGATCCGTTGTAGATCCGTCTGTGTACCAGATTATGGATCCTGGTTTTGGAGTGGGTTTGTTTGTGGCCCAATCCTTCCTTTCAGGTAGGACAACTTTGAATGGCTTTGAATTCCTTACTATTAAATCAGAAAGAGGTATCGCTAGTATCGAGTCCTTGTTGAGTTCCGCGGAAAGAGTTGGGCAAGCTGTTTTGCACTCTGACTCATCCTCGGAGGTCAAAAGTTTGTATGTGGTGAATCTAGCTTCTTTCTGTATTTCTAAGTGTAGAGGTGATAGGTTGAGAAGCACCTCTAAGGCTGCTATGGGAGTGGTGCGCATGGCTCCAGTAATACCCAGGCATGCCAGTCTTTGTAATTTATTCAGCTAAAGCTGAGCAGTTTTCTGCTTTGTTTTCTTCCACCAGACGGATGCCGCATAAGTTATAATGGGCCTAGCAACGACGGTATACATCCAGTAGGTTAGTTTTGGACTCAGTCCCCGGTTTTTGCCGAGAAGGCTCCTGCAGGTGCAGAGAGAGATTCTGGCCCTTTCAAGAACTTTGTCCAAATGAGCATTCCAGGTGAGCTTTTCATCCAAGATAATACCCTGGAATTTTACCTCACTCTATGGATTCTCCAAAAAGAGTAGGCTTAGATAACCTGTCCTTACACCTCCTTTTGGTGAATGCAACAATTGTGCTTTTCTTTGGGTTGATACCAAATCCTGCTTTAGTGCACCAGGTTGCTACCTGGTTTAGGGTATTTTGAACTAGATCTGTCAAAGTCTCTGCAAATTTACCTCTAGCAAGGATAGCAAGGTCGTCAGCTTAACCCTGTATCATGACTCCGGAATTTGTTAGGACTTGAAGAAGGTCGTCCACTACTTAGCACCAGAGGATTGGTGATAGTACCCCACCCTGTGGTCAGCCTTTCGCAGCTGTGACTGTGGCTGTTGAGTCAGCTAGTGTCGAAGTTATTTTCCTGCGTTCTAGCATATCCTTGATCCAACTACAGGTTTTTGGATCAATACCACGCTTTTGTGCAGCAGAGTAGATACTTTCGTAGGCAGTGTTGTCAAAAGCCCCTTCGATATCTAAAAAGCAACCCACAGCTATTTCCTTGTCCGTAATCGATTTCGCGATTTTCGTGACTAGGTTTTGTAAGGCGTGGATTGTGGACTTCCCTGGTTGATATGCATATTGATTGGAGTGTAAGGGTTGAGATTTGAAAGCCCCATCTCTGATATGTCTATCAATAATATTTTCCAAAGTTTTCAAGAGAAATGACGTTAAGCTGATTGGACGATACGACTTAGGATTATTGCTCGAATGGCGCCCTGATTTTGGTATGTATATCACCTTAACGTTACGCCTGCTCTAAATATGGATAACAGTTTGGTAGAAGATAGTCCATTCCTCTTTGCAGTAAAGCTGGAATATCCTGTCTTCTTCAGGAGATTTAAATGGTTTAAGGGGGGCGATACATGTAAACGCCTGAATTTAGACCGTTTTTCAGAGGCTTATTTAAAATAGAAGGAATAAATGAATCGTTTTGAAAGTGATCATGTTTATTCATTACATATTAAAATACAATAATCTGATTTTTTTTCCAAAATGGCCGCCGTAGTAACCAATCTCCTGAGACCCTCGCGGCGAAAGGCATCAATCGGCGGGATTTTTAGCATCAGTTACAGCAATATGAAATCAAAAAAATGGGTTGGATTGTGTTTATTAAACGTGTATCTTCTAGTTGAACCAAAAAAAAAAAAATCGTGAATTAGCACGCCTCATAAAAAAAAGTACGATTTTTGACCCTTTTTTTCGACAGTTTTTTTGCCAAAAACGCTAAATTTTGAATTTTTTTTGACATTTTTGAGGTTCAACTAGAAGCTTATACTATAGAGAAAACGTGTGCCAAGTTTCATAAGAATCGGTTGAGAACTTTTTGAGTTATCTTGCCCGCCAATTTAAAAAAAGTCTTCTCGAGAAAAACGCGTTTAAAGTTTTGACACACAGAAACTCTATGATTACAATCAGCGATTCCAGGCCCATACAGAAGTCCTTCAGTACGTTCATAGTACTCGTTTTTTTTCTCAGCTCTTCTTGACATGCTTGACAAGCTTTTTTAGTTGTCGAGAAGCAGGTAGCGAGTGTCGAGCGCTCCAGTACGGACTCAATAGCGCTCGAGCGTCAAGTTGAGGTGGAGCACTTAAATGAGTTTTTAATCGATAAATAATGCAAATTTCATTCTAAAACTTTACAAACATATTTTTTAGATGTTAATTTAACTATTTATGCAAAAAAAAGAAACTCGAATTTTTGAAAATTTTACATGTATCGCCCCCCTTAAAACTACGTATAGACCATTTAACCTTGCTTGTAGTGAAGATCTTGGCTGAGTTTTTCCAGTCCAATATGGTTGGTCTACTCGGTTTTGGGACAGTGTACCATTCGTCATTGCTTGGTTCTATGGTTCAGGATCCTGGGAAATGAGTTTGAGCTAAAAGTTCTAACATCTGTTTCCCCTTTTCGGTAATCGAGCCATCGGGTTTCACTAATAAGCCCATTTTGTTAGTATGTGCTTTAGAAAGTACTTTGTGTACTCTTGCGCTGCTGGGTAAATCGTTTATACCCTGGCAGAACAATTTCCACGAATTTCTCTTCGCACGTCTAATTTCGTGGTTGTACTCTGTTAGAGCCCTTTTGTACGATTCCCACTCACCAGTTTTTTGTATACTTTATAATACATAACTATGACTTAGGATTTTCCAGGTAATAAGCGAAAACTCATACCAGTTGAAATATAATATGCAATAAAGTGACCCTCGTTAAACAAAACTGTTGAAATTTCTGGTACTACTTCTGGATATTCTAATCGACGGATACGTGCTAGGGTAATATTTCAGGACGTTATAGAAGTGTTCGGAAATCAGGTAATGTTAAGACAAGTTGGTTGGTTGGTTGGTTTATGTCGCAGCCCTGTCCTCTAGACAGAGCTCAATTAGCTCAGAGGCCGTTTTGGAACCACAAACTCGTGTTAAACCCGGATGTTAGGGGTTGTTGTGACTGGGGAATTTAAAAGATGAATGCGAGAACAATTGATCGTTATAACCACCTTGTAAGACAAGTAGAGCAAATGCAAATCATGCTTAACATCTTAAGCAAATCATGCTTAACATCTCTATTTGGAAAGAAAATTCTACCCCATTTTACAGACCATTTTCTTTTTACAGTTATAGCCACAATTTTGCAATGAAAATACTTTTCTAGGGCACAAACATGGTTTTCGTTAAAATATCAAAATTGACAAATTGTCCAAACAAAACGGTATTCGTGACCTTTTACAAGATAAGGCTTTATTGACTGGACTAAAAGATTTTGCAAAGATATAATCTGCATAACAAGATTTAAAAGTAAATCAGATTTATCCGGACTTGAAAATATTTAGAAATATTGCAATAGAACAGAGAAATGTCTGAAATTTATCCTTACAAAAATTAGTTAGAATCCAACACTGAAGTTCACGTCGTGCTCCTACAGAACGAACCAATTATCCTTAGTGAAGTTCTGTTCATAGTTCTTCCCTAATCGCTCATCTGATGGTAATTCTATACGAATCCAAGAATTCCCATAGCTTCCTATCAACTTGGCACAATCACATTCACAGGTGTCAGACTGCTAAAATTTATTTCAACGCCCCCAACTATTGTGGCCTGCCTTTCACTTAAAATACCCGTAGAATTCGAATTTCTCTTTCAATTGAAACTAGTCCGGACCCTTTAATCTTCCAATAGCATTTCAATTGAGGACATGAGTTTCCTTTAGAACGTTTTATAGAATCGGTTAGTTGTTAATATTTCCGGGCCCATTTCGTGGTCTTGAGATGATGGTAAATTGCCAAAACGTGACCCACGACAATGCACTGTTGCTTCTAAACTTCCCGTCGAGAAATCAGAATGGTTAAAGAAAAGATCTTAATCTTCGAAACGTACTGGGTCGCTAGTCTAAGGTCTCAAACGTTGCATTGATTTATGACGTGTTGCCTACAACTTGTTCATGTAGCAGGTCCAAGACCGTTCGGCCATATCAGCGTTAAGAATTTCCCAAAAATTTACATATGGGGTCCCAGTGAGACCATATAATTTTTCGATTAAGCACATGATGTGGGAGTCTTTGGTGTGCTACCGTAGACCGCACGGAAACCCTACTTCCAATTACGCTACAAAAGTGTACACAATATTTCCGTCCTTTACATTGTTCTACGAGGCTAATATGTGCCGGCTTTATGTCATTAGCATTAGTTTATGGTGTTGACGTGATTTAAGAGACCCCGAAAATTGATAGACATGATGACAAGAAATTATGATGCCTTGTGACGTTACTGCGGATTAGCGTCTTCCCAAAGAATGCTGTGGGCACTTTAGAGTAGTTCGGTGTAAGATTAAAGGTGCATTTTTTAGTAAGTACCTCAAGTGCTACTTCAGATCATAAAAATGTTGCACAAGGTGCGGAAAATGCACGACGATAAGGTTAATTAGAAAACTTTGTAAACGAGTATTTCTTCAGTTAAAATTACCGGTTCTTTAGAGTTGCAGCATTCAAACTCCAGAAATGGCCCATTAACCTATGGCGATCTTAAATAAAATTGCAGTAATAGTAATAGATAGTTCCATGAGATACTCGAAGAAAATGTTGCAAAAAGAGACACTAATTAAGGATTGTAATTGCCTAATGTCAATATGGTCTACCACATATCATGACAAAGGTTGTAGGATCGAATCCTGCTCATATCTTTACCTTGTACCCAGTTCATTCGTACTTTTAATTAACTCTTTCATGTAATTCTTTCAAAACTTTCCCAAGCAGAGGTTCTAGCCTCAGAAGATAATGTGTCCTCGAAAAGAATAAAACTGCAATGTGTCGGATTTTCAACAGAAAATTCAAATCTAAGGAAAGGATTTTTTTTTAGATTGTGTAGCTTAACTTAAAGATAAAAACCAAGTGCTTCACTGTTTTAGTAACCAAGTGAGAATATTGAAACCAGTGGCGACATAATGGAGGGTGTCACCTGGGATGGCAGTGTCAGTCTATATGATTACTACGTATGAATTTTTTATTTTTAAAAATCGATTCAAGAACGGCTTATGATAGAAAGTTGAAGCTTGTTATGTATATGTATATATACAGCACCTCAACTTTTTGATTAAATAAATGTATTGTTTGAATTGCAATCATGATTGCTTTAGTTTCTTTTGCATACATCTACACCATGTATAGTAAGCATGTATGCATATTTATAACACAACACACATTTCGCAATTTAACGATATGTTGCGTCAGATAATGCGCAGTCTGTCAAAAATTGCATTTGATCAATTAGTTGATTTAAGTGACCTGCGGCGATAGCACCACCAAAAAAAAGTTGTTGTGTCTAATTTTTTTAGAAATTTGTTTTATTCTTAATACACGGTAAGAAATAAATTAATTATGAAACATACTGCAGTCACGATCGGCTGCAAGCCAATCGTACAATACTCTAGATGAATACTGAACTCCGATTTATATTGTAGTTGGGGATTAAGTAGAATTACGTGTGTGCATGTTGTATATCCTTTATTAAGGACTCCCATTAGATTGCCACTCAAAACTAAAAGACAATATTCAGTGTTTAATTTCATATCTTCAACTGGGTAAGTCATCCTTTTTGAAGGACTTTCACATGGGAGGTGCAGGAAGGACTCACTCGATTTCTTACATATTTATCCTTTTCCTTGGAACCATTCAAAAAAAAATCTGCCAATGCTTTGGGCGATACTTTATTATTTTTCGGGTCAAAGTTCGGGAGCGGTCAAAGTCGGAGCATATCATCAGTTGTTTCGAGATTATAAAGTTTCTTGGAAAGTTCATTTTGTTCTTAAAATAAAAATATTTAAAATAGAGGTTTTTAGCCGATTAAACATTAAAAAGCCCGTGTAGACTATTCGAATTTCGGTATATGTATTATGTACACTAAAAGCCCATAGAAGTAAAAACGAAATTGTTGCCTTATCAGAATTAAGAGATATGAAGAATTGTTAAAACGTATACAAACCCAGGGTTTGAATTTCGAAAAAATTGTAAAACAGGTTCTTAAACTATTTCATAAGAACCATATATCTCATGAGACACGAGGGATTTGAAAAGTTTATTAAAACGTAAGCAAACTCTTGACACCCCCTTGGTTCTTGAAATTCGAAAAATCGTGAAATTAGTTTTTAGGTCATTACATCAAATGCTGTAATAACCAATTTTATATCGCATCAGAAATAAGGGATGGAAAAATTGTGAAAACATATGCAACCCCTGGGAGGCTGAATATCCAAAAATTGAGAAATGGGTTTGTAGGCGACAGGCGCGTAGCGTCAGGGGTAGCGGGGGTAGCGCCGCTACCCCTTTCTTTCATGAAAGAATCTTTTTTCTTTATTCCGTTCCTAGTCCACTTATGCATTCAAGAATATGAATTCATACTTGAGTTAATCAATCGATTAATCGACATATAACTTACATGTCCATATGTTAAATATCAAGATCCATAGCTCACGTAAAGTTTCTTGATTACCTTCAAAAAAACTATCATTCCATGGAGGGTATCGCAACTTTTTAGCGCTATGCTACACGACGAAACCTAGAACAAAATCACAGCAACAAAAGAAAAAAACATTCGCACTTTTCTTCGGCCTGGCCAGCGCTAGAAATTTGCGCTTCCTCTATAAGGTTTTCTTTTTGAAAGTGTTGTCGTTTCACTGCAATTGCGATTTTATATTTCATTTTAAATTGTTAATTGGCACATGGCAATTTGATTCAACTGTGTTTTTGCAATTTGCATTCCTTTGATAAAACAGTATATTTCTCTGTTTGACGATGTCAACAACCATGCCATTTGAATTAATTTGGTCCCTTCTTTAGAAAAACAAATTGATCATGAATTTTAGAGATTCAGTTTTTACTCAATCAAAATTACGACTTGAGACCAGGAAATCACATTTGTTAGAATTACGAACAAATTTTATAGATGAATTCGTTTTACCATGTTCTATTTTGGAAAATCTTTTCTTTTTACCAACAATCCTTGATTGGCAAAGCAAAATTAATTTAGCGTTTAAATAATATGAAATTATGATTTATTTTAACTCAAATCAATCTCTCTCTTTCAAAGACTTAATCTAATCGAATGAACGAAACCAAAACGACAGTACGGGTGCATATAAGAAATTAGACATGTCATTTGCGTGTGGTTTAAAGTCACTTACTTCTAAAGCCTAATACTGTTTTCCGAGCGAAACGAAATGAACTGTCAAATTCCATATAAAAAAAATAATTATTTCGTTTACTTTTCGCGACGAAATATTTCGTTCGTTTTGCAGTACTGTCTTCATGGGCGGAATGGACATTTGCAGTAGTCACTAATAGATGGCGCTTGGTTCCGTTAAAGTTTTGATCTCAAGGGTATGGTACCCTTTTATGACAAGCGAAATATTTGACAATTCAACACTTTCAACCGTTCGCTGTCAGTTCAGTTCGTTTGTGCTCGGGAAATTTTGTGTGAGCTATATTTTGTTGTGTTGTGTGCCGGAATTGTAAATTCTTGCCAATATTTTAATTTCTTTCAAATTTCGCGCGTTTTTATTTCACTGACATCTAGTAGTAGCGAACTGAATAATTTATTTCACTCTACTTTGAAGTTATCTTTTTCGTTCGTTTTCGTTTCGCCGAACACAGTGCTATACTTTACTAAGAGTACCTATCCAAAACAAAAAAAAACCAAAATCCTTCAACGATCGACCTGTCGTATATGGAACCCTTAAGAGCGCTACCCCGAGGTTTCACGCCACGCTACGCTACTGGTAGGCGATTATATAAAAAGTCTGTGGAAATAAAAATCGATCTAATACCTCATCAAACCTAAGAAATATGCTGAAGCTTACACCCTTAGGGTGCGTTTCCATCTCCGCCGTTTAGCGTCGCCGACACGGGTGTCCCGTCACACTTTTGACATCATCGTTTCCATCTGCGGCGAAACGGTCGACGCGACGCTAAAACATCAGATTTATTATTTGTTAATAATAAAATATTTTTTTCGTCACCATAGGTACGAAGTTCGGATCCAAGCCAACCCCCTATCGAAGGCACATTAGTATCGGCTCTCGCCGAAAAAGTTGAAGTTGAGTCAACTCCCGACGATTGCCTCGGCGCGTCATAGAGCTCGTTTTTTATGTATGTAGAATGTAGTCGGCGACGCAAAACGGCGGAGATGGAAACGAACCTTTACACCCCTTAGCATTGAAAATCTGGAAATACTGAAATTGTCTTTTTGGTTCTTATATGCGAAATCTTAGGAAGTAAAAATGAATTCGATATATCATCAAGCAATATGTAGGAATCTGTGAAAACATATGCAACCCTTACCACTTGGGGGTTGAATATCCAAAAATCCTGAAAGGAGTTAATAGATAAATATGAAGACAGCACGAGAAAGTAAAAACAATTGAATTACTTCTTACTTCTAAAGGATATGACGGAATTTGTGAAAACTTGTTCAACCCTTTTATATGTCCTTAGGGGCTGAAAACGGAAAAAACTTAAAAACGAGTTTTAGGCGATTATTACGAAAGCCCGTGAAAGTGAAAAGATATTCGATATTTGATCAGACCTGGGGGATATGGCATAATTCGTGAATAAGTATACAACCCCTTTACACCTTCTTGGGGGTCGAATTTAAAAAAATCCTGAAAAGACTTTCTAGGCATTTATATGAAGAAGCCGTAGAATAAAAATGAATTAAATATTTCGAAAGACCTAATAGATATGACGAAAATCGTGAAAATATATGCATTCCATTTTCACTGATACATTTTTTCACCCCCCTTCCGAACGCCAATGGATATTTGAAATTTTATTTTATCTAAATTACTTTTCTAGTTGATTTACATATACGTACCGAGTTTCAACTTTGTAGCATAAGCCGTTCTATAGATAGGAAAAACATCCCCCACTCCCGTACCATACTACCCTTATAAAAAATTATATTTTTCCAACATGCTACTACTATAGCTCTATCTAAATACCATGTTTCAGGTTTATGTCATTATAGGTTTTCGAGATATAAGAATCGAAACTTTCTCCTTTTCACCCTCACTCTCTACACCCTCACACTCAAAATTATTTTTCCTAATAGAGGTTTATTAGACCTACTTCTGGTAAAAATTTTAGGCATCTACCTCACACTGTTCTTGAGATATGAGACGTGATTTCTTAGAAAAATTCGCATCCCCTCCACTTTTATGATCCACCGCCCCCTTAAAAAATTTTAATTTCAGCAAACTTCATTTGCCAACTTTTATACACAAACCGAATTTTATTTGTCTAGTGCAATTGGTTCGTGAGATATCGTAATCTAAAGTTTTTTACCCCCCACACTCGTACGCCACTGCCCCAACTCTCTATTCTCCTAGTATACCTACAGATATACATCAAGTTTCAATTTTGTAACTTTAACCGTTTAGGAGATATAGATTTTAAAATGTGTCGATCTCGGCTTTTTTGCGTTTCGGACGCATTATTTTTCCCCGCACTCTCACACCCCTTCACCCATATTGACAATTTTTATGCAAATGGGAACACTTTCAAAGCTCTATATAAATTCCAAATTTCAGCCTTCTAGCATAAGCGGTTGCTGAGATCTAACAACCAAAATTTTCCGTCTAAAACTCTTCCCCCGCCGCACCCCTCACACCCTCACCCGTCAGAATTTGGTCACTTCAAGGGGCCTACCCAGTCTATTCATAAAAAAAAATAAATTTAATATCTCAAACCGTTTGGGAGCTACGAGCCTTTAAGCGATTTTGCTTACGGCGTACGGCGGACAGACGGGCTGACATTTTTTTTTGCTTTTTTCGTGTCTACGAGTCATGATATTCGAAAAAAAATTTTCAGGGTAGCAAATTTTTTTTTAAAAATCGATCACAATACTGTATTATTAGAAAATAATAAAGTAGAACCAAGTGCTTCACTGTTTTAGTAACCAAGTGAGAATATTGAAACCAGTGGCGACACTATTTAAGGTGTCACCTGTGATTGCAATCGGTAGTGTCAGTCTATATGATTACTACGTCCGAAGTTTTTTTTTAAAAAATCGATTATGTGGGTGGGTTGTTTTTGCATCGCAAGAACGGCTTATGATAGAAAGTTGAAGCTTGTTATGTATATGTATATACACAGTGCGACAAATAAGTTCCGAGACTCGAACTATATCTGAGGAACTAATATGGCCATCTATGTCTACAGACCGGCGTTTGAAAGCTGTGACACTCCTCTTCCCGGTAATATTTTGTTTAAATCGGTTGATAGATAGCAAAGTTATGACAGTTCTCCCAAAACAAGTTTTTTGTCGATGTTGAAATATTAAAACGTTGCTCAAACAATGCTCATTACGTTCTTCGATAGTAAAGGAATTGTCCACAGGGAATTCGTTCCAACTCGCCACACAATTACTGGCGCATTTTATCTCGAAGTTTTAAAGCGTGTGATGGCCAGAATCCGTCGTATTCGACCCGAATATCGTGATTCAGAGAACTGGATAATGCACCGAGTCACACCTCACTCATTGTTCGTCAATTTTTGGCTCAGAATCAAGTCTGTGAGTTGAAAAATCTACCGTATTCACCTGATTTGGTCACATGCGATTTCTCTCTATTGCCGAAATTGAAATTGAAGTTGAAAGGATGTTTTTTAATGGCATTTCGACCATTAAAACAGCTTCAACACGAGCACTAAAGGCAATTCCACAAAATGAGCTTGAACACGCATTTGAATCACTGTTGAATCGCTGTAACAAGTGTATTGAAACTATAGGAGAATATTTTGAATAAAAAAAATTTAAAATATCCAGATTTTTTTTTTTTTAATGATGTTTTCCATGACCAGTCTCGATACTTATTTGTCGCACTGTGTATATCATTAAAGTAATTTCAACAAAAAAATCAGATTTGCATTGGCGTAAAGAGGTGGGCAAAACAAATCATATCTTTTATTTCTGTTAAAGCCTAGTACTAAAGAAAAGCGAAACGAAATTTCAATAAAAATTTTTCGTTCGATCGAAAATTGTTAGTAAGTTTTGTATGTGATTTGACAGAAAATTTCGTTTTCGCTTCTAGTTAGTACTAGGCTTAAGGTGTTAAATTAATTTTACTACTGCTACTTACTTTTCCAGATTTTTCGATTTTCAACCCCTAAGTGTGTATGAAGTAGTTTTGTAAGTTTTCGCTTCTTCAAACATATATCTTAGACCTATTCGCAAAAAAAAACAATTTAAGCATTTTCCGATGGTTTTACTACATTTTTTTGGTCATTATATGCAATCGCCTAAAACTTAATTTCTGTGTTATTCAACATTTTACCACTAATGAGGTATTAAATGACTTTTTACGTTTTACGAATTCTGACATATCTCTTAGGTCTGATGAAATATCGAACTTCCGCGGCTTTCTATATAATACCAGTAAAAAGGATTTCTGAATTTTTTTATTTTTAACCTCTAAAAGGTTGCGTCTATATTTTATTCCCTTCTTAATGAAATTAAAAAATCGGCCAACATTCTGGGCGCAACTTTATTATTGTATGTGTAGAAGTCCGAAACGTGTTTAATGCTGAGATGTGGTGCAGGTTGCTATGCGACTGACAACCTAAAAAATAACGTCCCAAATAGCCTTCTGGTTATTCCTTAGGTTTTCAGTCCAATAGTCACCTACACTGCATCTCAGCATTTAACACGTTTTGGACTTCTTCCCCTAAAATAATAAAGTTGCGCCCACACTGTTGGCCGATTTTTTTCTAGTTTTAATTACTCTATTAGCACATCTACATATGGGAACTAGGTTTCAACTTTCTAGCATAAGCCGTTTCTGAGATATGAAAAACCACCACCCTACCCCCGTACCTTGCTACTCCTATAAAAAATTTTCTGGTATGTCTTTATAGCAGCTTTATACAGTTTTCAATTTTCAGCTTTCTATCCTTTGCGGCTTTCGAGAAATTAAAATCAGAATTTTTTCATTTCCACCCCCTCCAACCATCACTCCCTACACCCAAACCCTTAACATTTTTTTCTCCGCTAGACGTCTACCGATCCTAACTCCTGTAAAATTTTCAAGATCATATCTGATACGGTTTTTGAGATATAAAAATTTAATTTTTTTTAAAAATGACTGTTCTCCCACTTCCGCGCTTCACCTCCTCCCTAAAAAATTTTACATTCAGTAGACTCCACTGGTAATTCTATATACAGAAACCAAATTTTATCTTCCTGGCACAATTGAGTCGTAAGATATTGTAATTCAAAGTTTTTCACCCCCTACCTCCATAACTCACCACCCCCCTTAAAAATGTTAACCCTTTTCTAATCTCCTGGTATCTCTTAAGACAACTACAAAGTTTCAGCCATGGGATATCAATTGTTCAGGAGATATAGATTTTAAAATGTTTCAATCCCGGCTTTCAAGCGTTTTGGACAAATTTTTTTTGGCACACTCGCACACCCCTCAACCCCTATCTACCATTTTTTTGCAAATGGGTCCACTATCATAGTACTGCATACTATACGTTCCAACTTTCATCCTCCTAGCATAAGCGGTCCTGAGATCTAGAAACCAAAATTTTTCATCTAAAATGCTTACCCCTCCTCCCCCCTTACACGAGGGGTTCACTCATTCTACCTACCATAAAAATTTCAACTTAATATCTCAAGGGGTTTGTGAGCTACGCACCTTCGAACGGTTTTGCGTACGGCGTACGGCGTTTTCGGCGGACAGATGGATATTTTTTTTTTGCTTTTTTGGGGATTATTAGTCCTAAAACGTGCAAATACAAAATTTCAGGGCAGCAAATTTTTTTGAAATTTCAGGTCGATAACAATAGGTACTTTATTATTAAAAAATAATAAAATAAAAACATCCATATATAAAAATGAATGTTTGTCTGTTTGTCCTGTATAGGCTCCTAAAGAGGGTACGCCTTCGATGGTTTCTGCGTTAACAAAATTATTTAACAGTTGGTGGTTCACGAGTTATTTCAACATTTGAATGTTTTTTATATGATTTAGCGGCAGTTCGTTTTCGGTGTATTAGTTATGTCTATTCCAATTACTAAATGGTATAAGAGGATAGTGGATGGAAGATGGAATATGGAGGATGGAAGATGGAGGATGGTGGATAGAGAATGGAGGATGGATGATGGAGTTTGGGGGATGGTAGATGGAGGATGGTGGATAGAGGATGGTGGATGGAGGATGGGAGATGGTGGGTGAAGGATGGTGGATAGAGGATGGAGGATAGAAGATGGAGGATGGTGGATAGAGGATGGTGGATGGAGGATGGAGGATGGTGGATAGAGGATGGAGGATGGAAGATGTAGGATGGTGGATGGTGAGTGGAGAATGGGGGATGGAGGATAGAGAATGGGGGATGGTAGATGGAGGATGGTGGATGGTGGATAGAGGATGGATGATGGAAAATGGAGGATGGTGAATGGTGGATGGGGATGGTGGATGGTGGATGGTGGATGGTGGATGGTGGATGGTGGATGGTGGATGGTGGATGGCGGATGGTGGATGGTGGATGGAGAATGGTGGATGGTGGATAAAGGATGGAGGATAGAGGATGGGGGATGGTAGATGGAGGATGTTGAATGGTGGATAGAGGATGGTGGATAGAGGAATTGGATGGTGGATGATGGATAGAGGATGTATCATGGAGGATGGTGGATTTGGGATGGGGATGGAGGATGGTTAATAAATAAAATATATGCCACCAGTCTGGGTGCAATTTCATTATTTTACGGAACTACTCGTATGTTGAAGAAGCGGTTAAAGTCGGAGTGCGACAGAAGAGCTTACGCCACTGCAACCTGTAAAACATGAATATCGTTTCGATTTCATAGTCCGGAAAGTAGTCAAAGTCGAAATGGAACACTGGTTTTGTCGATTCAGGCACCCTTAAAAATTAACCAGGAGGCTAGTAAAAAAGTTAATTATTTAAAAGTATCTGGTGTTTTTGACCAGACTATACAAGTTAGAGTGCCACACTCCCTTAAATTGATTGCATTGAATTGGGATTATTTTAATTTTTTTTTTTCACATAATCGTGATGAAATATTTTCGAAGATCTCAAAATTGATTAAAGCGACTTCAAAGTTATGTTCCATGAAGCAATCCTCTTCACATTTTCATGGATTTAAATAATTTTCATTATCTTGCAAAATGTGATTTTTTGCCTAAAGTTAAATTTAGATATATACTTTCCCATCACAAACGTCAGCACCTGCACGGTTGTTGTTAGTTTTTAAGACGATCTGTATTGTAACCAATTTACCAATTAAAAACCGCGGTTAAAGTCATTCAAATTCGCTACAAGTTGAGATCTTTTTGACCTAGAAACATACTATTTTGCGGAATTGAATTTTTGGTGAAATGAATCGCATAAGACACTTCTAGAGATAGTTAACGTACAAATGTCCTTAAGATCCGTGGACAAACAGTTTGTGTAATAACTTCAAAATTATTTTTACAATCATATCTCGACGTATCCTTGAGAATACTTGGATTTCAAGATAGTTTTTCTCCATTTATGCTGTCCACATGCAAATCTTATATTTGGCATACATTACTCTTACTCCTGCATAAGTACACCAAATATCAACTTTCTACCATAACTCATCTGTATAAAATTTTTAGGTTCTGGCCAGTACTGAAAATTTTATTTGTTTTGAAGAGGTTGAATGAGTACCGTAAAACTTAACTCGAACTCTGACGAGTTATTAAAAATTTTCAGCCCTGAATACCATTAGAAAGAAACAATGGTATCCAAATTCATATCCGTTTTTTTCAATGGTACGGAATACAAAAGTATTTGCCGGTTAGTTTTGAACCAATTCTGATTTTCAGTAATGAAGCATAGAGGAATATAATTTTTTTCATAAATCAGTGCTACGACAGAACTGAGTTAATATTTAAATTCGTGACATTCTGGCGTCCACACTGTGATGCTATAAATATTAAAGAATTTTTTAATAAAACAAAAGAAATATATACAAGCTGACTGAAACTTTGAAATTCTTAGCATTTTTCTTGTCTTGTTCTCTTTGTAATGTCATCTTGATGTTTCTGAGTTCTTAAAATTAGTCCTGTATTAAGGCTTCCCCTACCTTATACATATACACTACTTAGTAACATCTAGTATTGCTTGTAAAGTATAGTGTTCAGAATGATGCGACACTCAGTTCCAACCCTAGTAGGTATAAGTTTATTTGTTAGCACATATTACTGTTAGGCTATGTCGTCATGCATAGAGAAAATCCATTATAGAAAAAAACTACTACAACGCTACCTATATAACAATGACAAAACAAGTTTTCCGTTTTGTTATTGTTATAAAAATTCAGTAATAATGCGGTACTGATAAAGTACTCAATTCGAAATACTGAAGCTATATCTATGTTCAGTACTGAAAGAATTAAGTTTTGCAGAGCTTAATCAATACTAGAAATATAGAACTGCATACTGCATTTTACAGAAGTGAAACAAGGTTCATCTGGAATATTGGTGGAGTGCGACGTGGGTTGGTTTATCATAGAAAAACCAAATCAACCTGTAGGCAACCCAAGATTTGGCCCGCTACACCAAAGGCACATGTGTGCCCAAAATTATTGCCGGCGTCCGGGGGCGATGTTACATCTGGGACCCCAGCGCTGGTCCGGCTGAGTCCTCCTACCGCCTGTATCCAGGAGCGAGTGAGGTCTAGCTTCTTTTAGCACTAAAAAGCGCTGCTGCTCTGCCCCTGAAAAGGGCGGTGCGTGCTAATACTCATTTTACTTTATTATTTCAATAATACAGTATTGTTATCGATTTTTAAAAAAAAAAATTTGCTACCCTCAAAATTTTTTTTTTCACGTTTCATGACGAGTAGACACGAAAAAAGCAAAAAAAATTTCAGTCCGTCTGTCCGCCGTACGCCGTACGCCGTACGTCTACCGGTGTACGCAAAATTGTTTGAAGGCTCGTAGCACCCAAACTCTACAAGCTATTTAGTTGAATTTTTTTTCGTGGGTAGAGTGGGTAGGCCCCCTGAAGTGCCCAAATTTGGAGGGGTGGGGGTGTGAGGGGGGAGGAGGGGAAAGCGTTTTAGACGGAAAATTTTGGTTTCTAGATCTCAGCAACCGCTTATGCTAGGAAGCTGAAATTTGGAATTTATATAGAGCTTTGATAGTGGACCCATTTGCAAAAGAATTGCCGATTTAGGTGAAGGGGTTCGGGAGTGGGGGGAAAAATAATGCGTCCGAAACGCAAAAAAGGTGAGATCGACACATTCTAAAATCCATATCTCCTAAACGGTCAATATCACAAAATTGAAACTTGATGAATATCTGTAGATATACTAGGAGAATAGATTGGAAACAAAAATTTGAGTAGGGGCAGTGGCGTACGGGGGTGGGGGGTAAAAAACTTTAGATTACGATATCTCATGAACCAATTGTAGTAGATAAACAAAATTTGGTTTGTGTATAAAGGTTGACAAATGAAGTTTGCTGAAAGCCAAATTTTTTAAGGGGGCGCTGGAGCATGAAAGTGGAGGGGATAAGAATTTTTCAAAAAAATCACGTCTCATATCTCAAGAACAGTGTAAGAGTGATGCCTAAAATTTTTACCGAAAGTAGGCCTAATAGACCCCTAGCGGAAAACAAAATTTAGGAAGTGAGGGTGTCGAGGGTGAGGATGGGAGAGGGTGAAAAGGAAAAAGTTCCGATTTTAATATCTCGACAACCTATAATGATATAAAGCTGAAACTTGGTATTTGGATAGAGCTATATTAGTAGCATCCCGGAAAAATAAAATTTTTTATAGGGGTAGTATGGTACAGAAGTGGAGAGTGTTTTTCCTATCTATAGAACGGCTTATGCTACAAAGTTGAAATTCGGTACGTTTATGTAAATCAACTAGAAAACTAATTTAAATAAAAAAAATTTTCAAATTTTCATTGGCGTTCAGAGGGGGGGCAAAATAAATAATCAGTGAAAATGGAATGCATATATTTTCTCGGTTTTCGTCATATCTATTAGGTCCTCCCAAATATTGAATTCATTTTTATTCTACGGTTTCTTCATATAAATACCTAGAAAGGGTTTTCAGGATTTTTTGAAATTCGACCCCTAAGGGGGTGCGAAGGGGTTTGTAAACTTTTTCACGAATTTTACTATATCCCTACGTCTTATCAGATATCGAATATCTTTTCACTTTCACGTGCTTGCGTAATAATCGCCTAAAACTTGTTTTTAAGTTTTTTCCTGTTACAGCCCCTAAGAGGGTATAAACGGGTTGAACACATCTTCACGAGTTCCGTCATTTCTTTAAAAAGTGATAAGAAATTGTATTGGTTGCTATTTTCTCGTGCTGTCTTCATATTTATTTATTAACTCCTTTCAGGATTTTTGGATATTCAACCCCCAAGTGGGTGTAAGGAGGTTGCATATCTGATGATATATCGAATTCATTTTTACTTCCTAAGGTTTCCTATATAAAAAAGCCAAAAAGTCAATTTCAGTATTTTAGATATTCAATCCTAATGGGTGTAAGAGGGTTGTATGCTTTTCAAAGTTTCGACATATTTCTTAGGTTCGATGAGATATTAGATCGCTTTTCATTTCCACAGACTTTTTATATAATCGCCTACAAACCCATTTCTCAATTTTTCGATATTCAACCCCCAAGGGTTTGTATATGTTTTCACAATTTTTGCCATTCCATAGTTCTGATGAGATATAAAATTGATTATTACGGCCAACCAATTCACGATTTTTCGAATTTCCAGAACCAAGGGGGTGTGAACGGTTTGCTTACGTTTTCACAAATTTTTCAAAATCCCTAGTGTCTCATGAGATATCAAGTTGCTTCTTATGAAATCGTCTAAAAACGTGTTTCACAATTTTTTCGAAATTCAAACCCCAAGTGGAAGTAATGGGTTTGTATACGTTTTAACAATTCGTCATATCTCTTAATTCTGATAAGGCATCAAATTCGTTTTTGCTTCTATGGGCTTTTAGTGTATATAATATACCGAAATTCGAATAGTCTACACGGACTTTTTCTAAGTTTAATCGGCTAAAAATATCTATATTAAATATTTTTATATTAAGAACAAAAATAATTTTCCAAGAAATCTAATAATCTCGAATCAACTCATGATACACTCCGACTTTGACCGCTCTAGAACTTTGACCCGAAAAATAATAAAGTTTCGCCCAGACCATTGGCAGATTTTTTATTTGAGGCATCAGTTCTGACAACAACTGATGTCAATCGGTTACTCTTTTTATGCAAGCCCTAAGAGGAGCTGGTGGGGTCTTTGCGTGAACTTGTAACTTCACCCGAGAAAGACTGTTCGGTTGTACCGATAAATAAAATGCGACCTATCGCTACGACTTCTAACTCAACAATAATTTATTTTACGTCTACAAATATCAGTCTTGGTACTATCATTCCCAATTCATTTTAACATGATTCTATTGTTTCATTATTTTACCTAACGGACAGCCTATAATGCTAAGTGCATTTAACAAAAATCATTGTACATGTTTTTGACCTTACGGGTCCAATTTAAAATATGACTTTCAATATTTTGTGTGCCATTTAGCTGGACACAGTAACGTCCATCTAAATAGCCCACACAACCCTTACTATCCCGTACGCCACTGCCCGCAGTGTGTCTATATACAATATCAAAGTTTCAAATTTGTAGCGTTAACTAGCTGGAGATACAAACGAATTATGCCAGTCTTCACGTCCCCCGGATACATCCTTTTGATATGTTATTCCCCGAAAATTGTCTTGAAAAGTTCCCATATGCTTTGACTTATGTCATTTTTGCCAAAAATGTCAACTTGTAAATCCTGAGGCCAACTTTTACAAAACAAATTTTGGAGACGATGCTTTATACCTATGAGTTAAATTCCGAAATTTCATTGGAACGTATTGGCATTATTTTCAATAGTGATCAATTTGCTCTGCACTAAGGGAGTAAAAGAACAGAACTATTATTAAAGGATTATTAAGAAGCTTTTCTTTGAATTACGCACAAAATATCCAATAGATATAATATTTATGGAAAATAATGAAAAACACTGTTTTCTATCAAGTTGAAGTTGCCCCAACATTAGTTAACTTTATGTCGTTCTGATTGACCAAGAGAGTTCTACCAGTCTTAATTTTTTAACTCCTTTCTAGGTTTTCGATCTTTTCTTTATTCGAGGCATTTCAATTCACGCCGGCTTTCAAAACGACAGTTTATAAAAGCCAGGATAAATTCATTTGTTGAAGACGTTATTCTAAAACAAGCTATTCATTCTCGAAGATCTTCATATTACTACTCAGAGTTTATAGAAAAGCAGAGAATTTGTTTGTCCAATTACTAAAGTATGTCTATCAGATTTAATAGCTTAAGTCGTTAGAATCAATTCGACAATTTTATGTACTCAAAACATAAACAGGCGTTAAAGAAATGCGCTAAATCCATAAAGTATAAGTCCATAACCCCAAAACCATAACTTGATATCTTTCGCTTACTATAGGTCTTAAATCAAAATTAACGACCCATCAATTCACACTAATCTCAATCCCACACCCATTAAACATTTAA
The DNA here is from genome assembly GCA_951812415.1 of Beris morrisii. Classification (NCBI taxonomy): domain Eukaryota; kingdom Metazoa; phylum Arthropoda; class Insecta; order Diptera; family Stratiomyidae; genus Beris; species Beris morrisii. The sequence continues at coordinate 93,551,154 of OX638313.1, read as the reverse complement.
TTTAATTTTAACAACGTGGAACAATTAGAAAGTTTAGAACGTTTAGGTTACATTTTTTTTCACTCCTCGAGACATTTCTACAATTAGGTCAACTCCTAATCAAAAACAAAACTAGAAATTAGGGTTAATCCGATAAAGTAACCCGATCCAAGACACTATTAATTCTCCTTAAGAAATTTATCGAAATTTTCAAAATTCTCGTAAAATTCAAGAATGTGTACGCCTTGAAAGCCTCAAGATTCAGTCTGCAATCGGTCTGATTGTCTGCGAAAGCGAAAAGAATTGATCCGATAATATGAATTAAACCGTGTATAAGTCAATTAAACTCGTACCCCCGTATCATAAATTAATTAAACACTTTGGCGCCCAACCAGTAATAAAAAAAATTAAATTCAGTCAGAAAAAATGAAATTCAGTCAGAAAAAATTTCAAAGAATTTTTTCTATGTGAAATTTTTGGTATTTTTTTTGGAGACATGAACCAAAGGGTCTGACCCTTGTACGCCAGCTCGTATATATTTGTCTGATTTTAGCATCATACATCACTCGTTCGGCCGCTATTTGCATTTGATCACATTTTCGGTCATATGTGGACGATCATCATAAAAATATGGAGAACGCGCGGTTCTCCTCGGCTCTACAAAATGCTGATGATTGATGGGTTCACATCAAATCATTTCGGGATTGAAACCTGTTAACGGTCGTTTATGGCTAGCATAGCGCCTAGCGTAGGGCCCTAAGTCATAAGAATTGATGTCTTGAGATGCAACATACTGGACGCGATGGAGTAACACAGGGCTCATGTTTGGTGCCAGTTTTTCTTCTTCGGGTCGCATGATTTATGTTGTGATGGATTTGATTCAGATGCTCTAACAAGCAATGACAAATGAATTGATTTGATTTTTTTTCGGATCTACTAAATCAAAAGATTATGCCGAAGGTGTAAGATGTGAGGTGATGGCACAGGTTTTCACGGTGGAATTTTTTGAAAGTGTTGTTAGTTTAGAGAAAAGTCTTATTTGATCGGAGAGAACATTAACGTGAAGTTGCGTAATTCTGCTATCGCTGTTGAATGTAACAATCGACCATGAAAATTGGCACTTTCTTACTTTTTGGGTAAATGTCTTACTTTTTGGGTAAATTGTGGTTCTTATTAGATTTTTCAAAAAATCTTAACTTTTTTAGCGGTGTGTGAAGATATTATATTTTGTCAAATTAATAATTTACTATTTTTGCTGGCGAATGCAGGCTGATTACTAAGTAAAAAGATTGTTTGTCAAATTGTTTTTTAAACACTTGACTATACTCTTTGTAAAAATTTGTGAGGACGCAAATTTGCATACAAATTTCCGCTCACATAACTAGACACAGAACATGGAATAAAAATAGAATTAAGACTAAAGTGAACTAAAAAAACGAATAACATTGGAACATAACACATAGAAACATAGAACATAGAACGTAGAACATTGAACATGGATTAACAACACCTAGAAGGAAGCAGGAATAAAATTGTGCAGGAGCACAGCAAAAAGCCTGTATGCCATCAGGAGCCACAGCAAAACCACAGGCGGCGGTGCGTGGCCGGTTAAACCCGCCGGCAAATCCCATGCAAAGTTCACCGAGGGTATATACGGACATGTCCAAACACCGACCACGAATCATAAAACAACGAGATATTTCCAAGCGCTAATGTTATAATTCGCGGTTGCTAAATGTTCTCGCCAGTATATAAGAACAAGCGAACAACCGGAAAGCACCTCCCTCACCCAGTGGGCAGCGAGTCTTTTGTGACGAAGGTTGTGGTTTTTCTGATCCGCCTGAGAAACTTAAGACTTGCTGAGCTGGATGCTGAAACGTCGAAGAGCTGGGTCACTGGCCAATCTCCACTATGTTTGAAGGTATGAGGTTCTTTGAATCCGATTCACGTAACTTGGAACTGTACGTCAGTAGGACACCGCCTCTAACCAATCTATTCTAATCGGAAGCAGAAACGAGCCAAGCAGAGCGGAACAAGCCAAGCAGCAGAGCAAAGCCAAACAGTGACGAGCCAAGCAGAGCGAAGCAATCCAATCAGCGGAGCAGGGCAAACAGCGACTAGCCAAGCAGAGCATCGACGAGCCCAACAGCAACGCGTCAAGCAGAGCTGAGTAAGCCACGACAACCCAAGCAGGCCACGACGAGAAGAACGAGCTACGGCAAGCATGAGCCACGACGAGCGGAGTGAGCCACATCGATCAGAGCAAGCCACGACGAGCAGTAACGAGCAGAGCAAGCCACGACGAGCAGAGCGAGCCACGCAAGCAAGCCACGGCGAGCAACGAGCAGAGCAAGCCACGACGAGCAAGTCACGACGAGCAAGCCACGACGAGCAAACCACATCAAGCAGAGCGAACCACGCCGAGCAAAGCAACGACGATCAAAGCAAAGCGACGAGCGGAGACGAAGACAGGGCAGAGAAGGACGAGCAGAGCAGAGGCAACGCGCCGAGACGAAGACGGGGCAGAGCAGAGACGAGCAGAGCAAGGGCAACGCGCCGAAACGAAGGCAAGGCAGACGAAGACAAGAAAGAGTGAGGCGAGCAGAATCGTGCCGAGCCTGTACGGGCTATGATAAGCCACGATGAACTACGCCAAACTGCAACGAGCAGAGGCTGAGATGAAGATAGGGAGAAATGACAAGCGAAGAAGGGCCGAGCGTGGCAAGCGGAGTGAGGCTAGCAAAACGGAATTACGGCGAGCGGAGGCGAGCTACAACGAAGATGCGGCTACGGAGAAAACCAATTTAAATCAAATTTAAATATTAGAAATAGAAGTAATGAAGTCAGTAAGTAACATCAAGAATTAATAAAACAGTGAAGTCAACTAAATAAATATTTTTGTAACGAGCTCTGGCACCCGCTAAGTTTTACCCCGGCTATAAATCGAGTCGTTACAAAATATGTGTCAAAAATTTGTCAGCATTAAGTTCAATTTCCATACTATATACTTATTAGCCTCCGCAGCACCTTCTAGCAATTACAAAAATACAAATACAACGGCGTACGCAGAAAGTTGTTTGGTGAAAGTGGGAATTTGAATTACTTAACTGCTACTATTGACTCTCTTGAGCAACGACGAAGTATGTATAGGTAGTCTGGCTATCTTTTATCGTTACTTCAATGGTGACTGGCTCTGAGGAGCTCGTCAATTTGATTCCACAATAATATGCATTTACCCGAGATACTCGTAGTGTAGCGATTGCTTATTCGTACGCCTTAAATCCTCCTTTCGGATGAACACGCAAATATAACTCTTCACTTGTCAGTTAATCGGTACGAGTGTAGAATCATCTGTCAGAGTCACTGTTTTCAATCAACTGCGGCGAAATGTTCATCGTTTGTTGTTGTCCAACTCTTGTCCGTTAAGCTGTTTATACATCTCCACCTTTATGCCAAATGTATTGGGTTTATAGTTCCTGGAAGATGTAATAATACAAAAAAGGGTGTAGTTTTACACGATTAAATATACCTAGTTTAGGTGATTATGTGGCACGCACTATATCCTTTGAACAACTCCTACTTCTATATGAAATACATGTCAATCACATTGCATCAAATATATGTCATATAAATTTGATAAAAAAACAAAATATGATAAAAAAACATACTGCAGTCACGATCGGCTGCAAGCCAATCGTATAATACTCTAGATGAATACTGAACTCCGATTTATATTGTAGTTGGGGATAAAGTAGAATTACGTGTGTGCATGTTGTATGTCCTTTATTAAGGACTGCTATTAGATTGTTACTCAAAACTAAAAGACAATATTCAGTGTTTAATTTCATACCTTGAACTGGGTAAGTCATCGAAAAATAATGTCCCTTTTAAAGGACTTTCACATGGGAGGTGCAGGAAGGACTCACTCGATTTCTTACATATTTATCCTTACATATTTATCCTTTAACCATTCAAAACGAGTACAAAACTTCAAATTCGTAGCATGAAGCGTTCAAAAGTTATCGGAAAATATTGTTGAACACGTGTTTTAAGGATATTTTGTATGGCAGCTACCAGAAGGAGTAAAAGGATTTCGCTGATTCGTAAACTCGAACTTCCTTTTCACTCAAAACTAACTTTTACGAAATTCCGAATTCGTAGCTAAAAGATTACTTGAGTTATAGTGAGTTTCGTAAATTAAGTGAATACATTTTGACAGGATATTTGTATGGCAGCTACACGAAGGACTAACAGCATTTCCTTTATAATCATATATTTAGCTCCAACTATTGAAAAAGTAACACATACAAAATTTCAATGTCGTAGCTTAAACCCTTCTAAAGTTATTGACCAATATTCTTGAACACGTGTCTTGAGGACATTTTGTATGGCAGCTACCAGAAGGAGTAAAAGGATTTCGCTGATTAGTAAACCCGAAATTCGATTTTACTCAAAACTAATTTGTACAAAATTTCCAATTCATAGCTAAAAGATTACTTGAGTTATAGTGAGTTTCGTAAATTAAGTGAATACATTTTGACAGGATATTTGTATGACAGCTACACGAAGGACTAACAGGATTTTCTTCATAATCATACATTTAGTTCCAACTATTGGAAAAATAACACATACAAAATTTCAAAGTCGTAGCTTAAACCCTTCTGAAGTTATCGACTAATATTCTTGAACACGTGTTTTAAGGACATTTTGTATGGCAGCTACCCGAAGGAGTAAAAGGATTTCGCTGATTAGTAAACCCGAAATTCGTTTTTACTCAAAACTAATTTGTACAAAATTTCCAATTCATAGCTAAAAGATTACTTGAGTTATAGTGAGTTTCGTAAATTAAGTGAATACGTTTTGACAGGATATTTGTATGACAGCTACACGAAGGACTAACAGGATTTTCTTCATAATCATACATTTAGTTTCAACTATTGGAAAAATAACACATACAAAATTTCAAAGTCGTAGCTTAAACCCTTCTGAAGTTATCGACTAATATTCTTGAACACGTGTTTTAAGGACATTTTGTATGACAGCTACCAGAAGGAGTAAAAGAATTTCGCTGATTAGTAAACTCGAACTTCCTTTTCACTCAAAACTAATTTGTGCAAATTCCGAATTCGTAGCTAAAAGATTACTTGAGTTATAGTGAGTTTCGTAAATTAAGTGAATACATTTTGACAGGATATTTGTATGACAGCTACACGAAGGACTAACAGGATTTTCTTCATAATCATACATTTAGTTCCAACTATTGGAAAAATAACACGTACAAAATTTTAATGTCGTAGCTTAAACCCTTCTGAAGTTATCGACTAATATTCTTGAACACGTGTTTTAAGGACATTTTGTATGGCAGCTACCCGAAGGAGTAGGACGATTTGGCCCGTTAACGAACTTAGCCTTACAAATTCAACCAAACATCCAGATTCAAAATTTCAAGGTCCTAGGTGAAGGCGTTCTTGAGTTATCGTGCTAACGGACAGACGGACGGACGGACGGACGGACGGACGGACGGACGGACGGACGTCAGGCGGATTTGAGGTTTTTGGCCACAAATAAACAAAAAATAATGTATAACTTTTTTTCGTCCGAGGCTTGGTTCTATGCGTTACAAACTTTTGGGCTGGATTAAACTTATAATACTCTATATGATTTCATCTAGAGTATAATCATTCCAGATGCTGAGTTTGGGATATTTTGTAGATTAACGACTAGAGAAAATCTTAGGCGCTATTATTAAAATTTTTCTTCTTTATGACATTGCAGCGATTTATGTTTGCTTTTAAGTACACTGGAAAGATACGAACAAAGTGGAATTTTGGGGATGAAACCATCTTCACCAAAATTTTTAATTTATAAGATTTTCTTGATAGATAAGTAAGTCGAACAGTTAAAAATATGAGCTTCTTGTAGGTACATTAATAATAATACCAGTAAATCGCACTTGGACCAATTATACTTTTCTGGGTTGGCCCCGTGCACTGGAATTTTTCTTAAAAATCACGTCTCATACCTCAAGAACAGTGCAAGATAGATGCTTAAAATTTTTACCATAAGTAGGCCTAATAGACCCCTAGCAGAAAAGAAAATTTTGGAAGTGTGGGTGGGGGATGGTGGGGGAGGGTGAAAAGGAAAAAGTTCTCAACAACCTATAATTATATAAAGCTAGAACTTGGTATTTAGATAGAGCTAAATTAGTAGCATGTTGGAAAAATATAATTTTTATTGGGGCAGTATGGTACGGGGGTGGCGAATGTTTTACCTATCTATAGAACGTCTTATGCTCCAAAGTTGAAACTAGGTATGTTTATGTAAATCAACTATGAAACTAATTTAGATAAAAAAAAATTTCAAATATCCATTGGCGTTTGGAGAGGGGCCGAAAAAAATTATCGGTGAAAATGAAATGCATATATTTTCACCGTTTTCGTCATATCTATTAGGTCTCCCCAAAATATTGAATTCAGTTTTATTATACGACTTCTTCATATAAATACATAGAAAGAGTTTTCAGGATTTTTTAAAATTCGACCCCTAAGGGGGTGCAAAGGGGATTGTAAGCTTTTTCACGAATTCTACTATATCCCCAGGTCTTATCAGATATCGAATATCTTTTCACTTTCACGTACTTGCGTAATAATCACCTAAAACCTGTTTTTAAGCTTTTTCCTTTTTCGTTTTCACGAATTCCGTCATTTCTTTTAGAAGTGATAAGAAATACTTTCTCGTACTTTCTTCATATTTATTTATTAACTCCTTTCAGGATTTTTTGATATTCAACCCCCAAGTGGGTGTAAGAAGGTTACATATCTGATGATATATCGAATTCATTTTTACTTCCTAAGGTTTCCTATATAAAAAAGCCAAAAGTATTTTAGATATTCAATCCTAATGGGTGTAAGGGGGTGTTATGCTTTTCAAAGCTTCGACATATTTCTTAGGTTCGATGAGATATTAGATCGCTTTTCACTTCCACAGGCTTTTTATATAATCGCCTACAAACCCATTTCTCAATTTTTCGATATTCAACCCCCAAGGGTTTGTATATGTTTTCACAATTTTTGCCATTCCTTAGTTCTGATGAGATATAAAATTCATTATTACGGCCAACCAATTCACGATTTTTCGAATTTCCAGTACCAAGGGGGTGTGAAGGGTTTGCTTAAGTTTTCACAAATTTTCCAAAATCCGTCTTGTCTCATAAGATATCAAGTTGCTTCTTATGAAATCGTCTAAAAACCTGTTTCACAATTTTTTCGAAATTCAAACCCCAAGTGGAAGTAATGGGTTTGTATATGTTTTAACAATTCGTCATATCTTTTAAGTGTGATAAGGCAACAAATTCATTTTTACTTCTATGGGCTTTTAGTGTACATAATACATATACCGAAATTCGAATAGTCTACACGGGCTTTTCCAATGTTTAATCGGCTAAAAATCTCTATTTTTAATATTTTTATTTTAAGAACAAAATTAGTTTTCCAAGAAATCTAATAATCTCGAAGCAACTCATGATACACTCCGACTTTGACCGCTCCCGAACTTTGACCCGAAAAATAATAAAGTTTCGTCCAGACCATTGGCAGATTTTTTCACAAGGGTCTTCCCTTATTAAACTATCAAGTTTGTAAAAAATATGAAAGGCTTGGCTATGTATGGCTTTTCATATTTTTTACAAACAGCTTGTCCAACTCTTTCCGCAGAGCTCAACAAGGACCACATACTAGCGATACCTCTTTCTGATTCAATGGCACCGAAACTTAATTTCACAAGGCCATTCAAAGGTGTCCTACCTGAGAGTGAGAATTGGGCGACAAACAAACCCCTTCCAAGACCGGGATGCATAATCTGGTTGGGAGACGGATCCAAAACTGATCAAGGTTTAGGAGGAGAAGCTTAGGTGATAGCCCAAATTTTAAAATCTACTCAAACATGAACATAACATCTACTGTCTTCTAAGCGTAGACTCATACTCTGCATTAGAGAAACAAAAACCAGCATATATATTTTCTCTCAGACAGCAAATTCCTAATGACTCTACAGTCAGTTCAAATCTACTCTAAACTATAGTGCCTGATTGAACTTGGAAACCAGAACAGAGTTAACCGCATTTGGATTCCTGGATGCAGCGGCAACGAAGGTATCGAAATGGCCGACTCAATGGCTAGAAAAGGATCAGAAGCTAACTTCATGGAACCACATCCATTATGTGGGTTATCGTTAATCACTGCCATAATGAACATCCGAATATGTCAAAAATCGCAAAGTGCCATTCACTGAGACTTGACACCGGGTAACAGACACTTCGAGACACATTCGAAGAAAAGAACGTCTGATTATCTGAAATTAAGCAGATATCAGACCCGAACCCTAGTGGGTATTCTGACTCGACATTGTTACATGAGGACGCATCTCCATAGGATTGGACCAAATATGCAGAATTTGCGATGACGAAAAAGAAACACCAGAGCACATCCTCTGTGAATGTGAGGGACTTGCTCACAAAAGACTTCGTCGGCTCGGTCAGGGATTCATGGAACCATGTAGTCTGGGTGGCTTAGTTAGAGCACTTTCCTTCGGTGCACCCGGTACCAGGTTCGAATCTGCTTGGCGACAAGTAATTTTCGAGTATGGGATTGGGTGCCGGACTACCAGTTCACTCAGCTGTAAATGAGTACCTGTGTTAAAATCGGGGTAATAGTCACGGACGAGCGTGTGGCTGACCACTTCACCTCCTAGTGTTCCGTTGGTCCAGTATGTGTTGGGCCTAGGCCCAATTGGGCTGTTGTTCATGGAACCATCGGTATGCCTGACTATTCCTCTTCAAAAAATACTAAGCTTCATTGAATGCGCAGGGATCAGGGGAATAATCCAGGGGACGTCACAATAGGCCCAATAGAGGCTTCGGTGACAGAAGTAACCAAATCAACCCCAACTCGAAAATCTTGAAAATCTTTTAACGAATATGCGAGGATTTGATGAAAATATTACCTAATAGTTTAAGATTTTAAAAAAAATGCTGCATCACCCACATGCAGCGGAACACACTTTTACGGTAGGTACGTATGTAACTTTACAGCAACATTGAATTCAACCAAATATGGAGGACTATATTTTAGTTGACACTAGACTTAAACAAAACCGTATCTAGTCATGATAGTTACGGATTAAATTCGTAAGCCTTATTAAAACAGATCGTCAAGGTCTCGTTGATAAGTCACAGCCCACTCGAATCAAATCGACTGTACGAGTGAGTATCTTGTCAACCAAAACAGTCCAATTCCAGACCTAACTAACTCGAAAAACGTTTCCCATCGACACATTGGAAATCCCTAAATCACTTTTATAACTACTCGTATGATAACTTTTTTCCACTACCCTCCACATTATTTCTACTCGTAATTAGCCAACTACAACAAAGTCTTAAGAAGTAACAAAATTTCTTCATAAATCATTTCAGGCTCGTTTCGTACGTGATTTTAGCATTGGGCTTGGTGACATCAGCGTCCACAGAACTCTCGACCAAAGAAAAAATCAGGGTAAGTTAACATTAGGTTACTAAGTTAGTTGTAGTAGTAGAAAAGAAACTATGAGTTCTCGCAGTGTCGCACTAATTTTGAACTTCTGGTTTTTGAATCCCAGATGGCCTAGATTATAAGCGACATACTTGTTGGGCGTAAGTGCATTAAGCCCATACGATCTTAAGAGTCAGTGCAAGATTGCAACATCCCTTCCATGTACCGTCGAATTCTGATAATGTACGAACGCAACCAACAACTCACATCATAGTAGCAATATTTCGGGCCATAAAATTCGAACAAATATTTCGTATTTTAATGAACTGATTGCGAGCAGATTACAAAATTGAAACGCTAAGAAAACATAAAATCCGATTGTTTTGAGGTACGATATCTTGGAAAGATCTTAACTGTGGTACAGGCCATCTTCATAAGTTTGGTGAAGTGAAAATTATCTTGCAGGGCTTGGAAATTGAATACACTCGACTGGCTTGAGATTGGTGTGAACTGTATGAATAACCTAATTGGATTTTTGTTTGATCGTTTAAAGGGAAGGTAATGTGCCTGGAGGTAGTGAACTTAGTAAACTTTGATATCGTAGATTAATGTTTGTTTCAAGCTTAGGAAATATTGGAAGAATGATAAAGTAATTTCGTATGTTGGCCCATAATTTATAGCTGAACACATAATTTTTTAAGAAAAATATCTTTGACGATCTGGGCTGAATCTAATGTTTGGCCGAAACCCAATTCAAGTGGATTGAGAGTTTAATATTCTTTCAAATGTTTTCAACCGGCTAGTCACATATGTATAATAGTAGATTCTAGTATGGTGCCACTGTTATTCCACTCTTCTAGTGTTTTAAATTTGACAAAAGTTTCAATCTACCAAAAACCAATTTTCATTATTCCACTTTTATTAAGAGGTTTCCTTTTCGGTGAATAAACACCAAAACAACGAAAAATTCGTCGTAAATTACTTTATTATTTTAATAATAAAGTATTGTTATCGATTTTTAAAAAAAAAAAATTTGCTACCCTGAAAAATTTTTTTTCCACGTTTCATTACTAATAGACACCAAAAAAAAATTTCAGTCCGTCTGTGCGCCGTCCGCCGTACGCCGTACGCCGTACGCTAAACGTTTGAAAGCTTATAGTTCTCACACTCTTTGAGCTATTAAGTTGAATTTTTTTTTGTTGGTAAACTGAGCAGACCCCTTCAAGTGGCCACCTTTTGAATGTTTGGGGTGTGAGGGGGGAGGTGGGGGAAGCGTTTTAGACGAAAAATTTTGGTTTCTAGATCTCAGTAACCGCATAGGCTAGGAGGCTGAAACTTGGAATTTATATAGAGCATCGATAGTGGACCCATTTGCAAAAAAAAATTATAATATGGGTAAAGGGTTGTGGGAGTGGGGGAATAATAATGCGTCCGAAATGCTCGAACGCCGAGATCGAGACATTCTAAAATCCATATCTCCTAATCGGTTAATGTCACGAAATTAGAACTTAATGAACATCTGTGTGTATACTAGGAGAATAGATCCGAAACAAATTTTTGAGAGGGGGCAGTAACGTACGGGGGTGGGGGTTGAAAAACTTTAGATTACGATATCTCACGAACGCATTGTACTAGAGAAATAAAATTAGGTTCCTGCAGAAATGTTGACAAATAAGGTTTGCTGAAAGTAAAATTTTTTAAGGGGGCGGTGGAACATGGAAGTGGAGGGGGTAAGAATTTTTTTAAAAATTCACGTCTCATATCTCAAGAACGGTGTAAGATAGATGCTTAAAATTTTTATCAGAGGTAGGCCTGATAGACCTCCAGCAGAAAAAAAATTTCATGGATGAGGGTGTAGAGGGTAAGGGTGGGGGAGGGTGAAAAGTAAAAAGCTCCGATTTCAATATCTCGAGAACCTATAATAATATAAAGCTGTTACTTGGTATTTAGATAGAACTGTAATAGTAGCATGTTGGAAAAATATAAATTTTTATAGGGATAGTATGGTACGGTTGTGGGGGTGTTTTTCCTAACTATAGAACGGCTTATGCTAGAAAGTTGAAATTCGGTACGTGTATGTAAATCAACTAGAAAAGTAATTCTGATTAAAAAAAAATTCAAATATCCATTGCCATTCGGAAGTGGGGCAAAAAAAATGATCAGTGAAAATGGAATGCATATATTTTCACGATTTTCGTCATATCTATTAGGTTTTTCGAAATATTGAATTAATTTTTCCCCTACGGGTTCTTCATATAAATACCTAGAAAGCGTTTTCAGGATTTTTTAAAATTAGACCCCCAAAGTGGCGTAAAGGGGATGTATACATTTTCACGAATTCAGCCGTATCCCTCAGGTCTGATTAGATATCAGATAACTTTTCACTTCCACGGGCTTATTTAATAATCACCTAAAACTCATTTTCAAGATTTTTCCTTTTTCAACCCCTAAGAGTGTAAAAACGGGTTGAACACATTTTCGCGAATTCCATCATATCTCTTAGGAGTGATAAGACATTTGATTGGTTTTTACTTCCTCTAGCTTTCTTTATATATATTCAATATAATTTCAGGATTTTTGAATATTCAACCCCGAAGTGGGTACAAGAGGGTTGTATATGTTTTCACAAATTCTTACATATTTCCTAGTTCTAATGAGATATCGAATTCATTTTTACTTCCTAAGGCTTCCTACATAATCGTTAAAAAGTTGATTTCAGGATGTTTGTTATTCAACTCCAATAGGACGTAAGGCTTTCAACATATTTCTCAGGATTGATAAGATATTAGATTGGTTTGCACTTCTACAGACTTTTTATATAATCGTCTTCAAACGCATTTCCGATTTCATGTAATGGCCCGAAACCAAATCACGAAAAACCTTCTAATGGCGTAACAACTGATATTATACTAGGACTAGATCTCGTCCCGATGTATGACCCAATTATGTAATTCATATGTTATATGTGGCAGCGGCGTAAGTATTCTAGCGCGACCCCATTTTAACCGCATCCCGAACTTTTTTTTTTGGGTTTTCAGTCACATAGTAACCTGCACTGCATCTTAGAATTAAACTCGTTCCGAACTTCTACTCAAAAAATAATAAAGTTGGCAGATTTTTTTTATTAATCATGAATGGCGCGACAGTCCAAATCAGGCCCTGGTCTCCTGTCAAATTTCTGGACAGTGTCCTTTTTCCCGGTGATGCGTTGTCGGCGCTTCGCCCAACACCCGACCTGGAGTGCCAGTCCTACTTATTTATTAAACCCCGGCAGGAAAAGGGTGCAAGTTTTCAGCTAAATATGACATGTTAGAGTTCTCCCAGCTATGCTGCGAGTTCAACTGTGTCATACTTTTTGTCTACTTCCTGAGACATAGTGGTATTACTGGCCATTCAGGTTAACTCCATGCTCCCTCCTCTTTTTTCAACCGGGCTTGGGACCGGCTATGGCGGAAAATATTTGCATTACTGTTATATAAAGAGTCGCAGCAGTACGCAAGTATCAATTTGTAGGCCATTAAGCCCTTTCATTTTCAATTGCGATGAATCATCCAACCTAATGAAATTAGAGAACAGTTGTAGGTGTAACCAAAAATCATTCCTTTGACAGGAGGATAATGCTGGTGGTATTTTGGTGTAAAAATTAAAAATAAATTCGATATCTCATCAACGCTAAAAGACATGACGGAATTTTTCAAGATATATTTATCGGTTTCATGCGTTTGTATAGAAAACCTGTATTAAGAAATCTCTAGTCAATAATCATCAGTCCTTAAGGATCCACTGTACGTTAATGCGGCTGCCGTAACGGGTTCACACCTGCATACCCACATGACATGCAAGCGAGCAAGAGAATAAATCAGTGGTTCTTAAATGCTTTTCGCTATGGGCTTATTTTTTTTTTACTCAGAGAATATCGCGAAAAACTACTGAATCACGTTAAACATGAAAATTTATGCTAATTCATAGCCAAAGAAAAATTGGCTCGAAAAAAGCACCAACTGAATCTAAACGTCCAAACCTGGTAGGCTTATTGAGTTTGTTGGTTAGGTATACAGGTATGTAGATAATCAACTTTGACGAGTGTCATGAATGGTTCAGGAGAATATCTTGATAGGATCACGACAATATCATGAGATTCAAACCGATAATCTCTAAAATGATAGGCCAAACAGCCTGTGCTAGAAAGTTGAATTTTATATGTGAGAAAATTGCATGTATTTCCATGCAAATTCATTATGCTAAATTCTTGCTCTGATTTCCGACTTCAAAACGAACCAAAAAATGTAATTTAATTAATTTTTAATTTCATACAATCTTTATCGCTGATTGTCATATTTTGGACACAGCAAAACTGAAACGATGCGAATTGAAAGCTTCTATAAGATGGCGATAAAGTCGAATTTTTTATTAATTTTATTTTATTATTTTGTAAAAATAAAGAATTGTGATCGACTTGAAATTTAAACATACTGCAGTCACGATCGGCTGCAAGCCAATCGTATAATACTCTAGATGAATACTGAACTCCGATTTATGTTGTAGTTGGGGATAAAGTAGAATTACGTGTGTGCATGTTGTATGTCCTTTATTAAGGACTGCCATTAGATTGCTACTCAAAACTAAAAGACAATATTCAGTGTTTAATTTCATATCTTGAACTGGGTAAGTCATCGAAAAAAAATGTCCTTTTTAAAGGACTTTCACATGGGTGCAGGAAGGACTCACTCGATTTCTTACATATTTATCCTTTTCCTTGGAACCATTCAAAAATTAATGTGTACAAAATTTCAAATTCGTAGCTTGAAGCGTTCAAAAGTTATCGGAAAATATTGTTGAACACGTGTTTTAAGGATATTTTGTATGGCAGCTACCAGAAGGAGTAAAAGGATTTCGGTGATTAGTAAACTCGAACTTTCTTTTCACTCAAACCTAACTTGTACGAAATTCCGAATTCGTAGCTAAAAGATTACTTGAGTTATAGTGAGTTTTGTAAATTAAGTGAATACATTTTGACAGGATATTTGTATGGCAGCTACACGAAGGACTAAAAGGATTTTCTTCATAATCATATATTTAGCTTCAACTATTGGAAAAATAACACATACAAAATTTGAATGTCGTAGCTTAAACCCTTCTGAAGTTATCGACCAATATTCTTGAACACGTGTTTTAAGGACATTTTGTATGGCAGCTACCCGAAGGAGTAGGACGATTTTGCCCGTTAACGAACTTAGCCTTACAAATTCAACCAAACATCCAGATTCAAAATTTCAAGATCCTAGGTGAAGGCGTTCTTGAGTTATCGTGTTCACGGACAGACGGACGGACGGACGGACGGACGGACGGACGGACGGACGGACGGACGTCAGGCGGATTTGAGGTTTTTGGCCACAAATAAACAAAAAATAATATATAACTTTTTTTCGACCGAGGCTTGGTTCTATGCGTTACAAACTTTTGGGCTGGATTAAACTTATAATACTCTATATGATTTCATCTAGAGTATAAAAACGAAATTTGCTATGCTGAAATTTTGTATTTTCACGTTTTAGGATTAGTAGACCTAAAAACAAACAAAAACATACTGCAGTCACGATCGGCTGCAAGCCAATCGTATAATACTCTAGATGAATACTGAACTCCGATTTATATTGTAGTTGGGAATAAAGTAGAATTACGTGTGTGCATGTTGTATGTCCTTTATTAAGGACTGCCATTAGATTGCTATTCAAACCTAAAAGACAATATTCAGTGTTTAATTTCATATCTTGAACTAGGTAAGTCATCGAAAAAAAAAGTCCTTTTTGAAGGACTTTCACATGGAAGGTGCAGGAAGGACTCACTCGATTTCTTACATATTTATCCTTTTCCTTGGAACCATTTAAAAATGAACGTGTACAAAATTTCAAATTCGTAGCTTGAAGCGTTCAAAAGTTATCGAAAAATATTGTTGAACACGTGTCTTAATGATATTTTGTATGGGAGCTACCAGAAGGAGTAAAAGGATTTTGCTGACTAGTAAACCTGAACTTCGTTTTCACTCAAAACTAATTTGTACAAAATTTCCAATTCATAGCTAAAAGAATACTTGAGCTATAGTGAGTTCCGTAAATTAAGTGAAGACTATTTGACAGGATATTTGTATGGCAGCTACACGAAGGACCAACAGGATTTTTTTCATAATCATACATTAAGCTCCAACTATTGGAAAAATAACACATACATAATTTCAAAGACGTAGCTTAAACCCTCCTGAAGTTATCGGTAATATTCTTAAACACGTGTTTTAAGGACATTTTGTATGGCAGCTACCCGAAGGAGTAAAATAATTTCGCTGATTAGTTAACTCGAACTTCCTTTTCACTCAAAACTAGCTTGTTTAAAATTCCGAATTCGTAGCTAAAAGATTACTTGAGTTATAGTGAGTTTCGTAAATTAAATGAATACATTTTGACAGGATATTTGTATGGCAGCTACACGAAGGACCAACAGGATTTTCTTCATAATCATATATTTAACTCCAACTATTGGAAAAATAACACATATAAAATTTCAATGTCGTAGCTTAAACCCTTCTCAAGTTATCGACCAATATTCTTGAACACGTGTTTTAAGGATATTTTGTATGGCAGCTACCAGAAGGAGAAAAAGGATTTCGCTGATTAGTAAACTCAAACTTCCTTTTTACTAAAAAGTAACTTGTACAAAATTCCGAATTTGTAGCTAAAAGATTACTTGAGTTATAGTGAGTTTCGTAAATTAAGTGAATACATTTTGACAGGATATTTGTATGGCAGCTACACGAAGGACTAACAGGATTTTCTTCATAATCATATATTTAACTCCAACTATTAAAAAAGTAATACATACAAAATTTCAAAGTCGTAGCTTTAGGCGTTACGAAGTTATTGGTCAATATTCTTGAACACGTGTTTTAAGGACATTTTGTATGGCAGCCACCCGAAGGAGTAGGACGATTTTGCCCGTTAACGAAGTTAGCCTTACAAATTCAACCAAACATCCAGATTCAAAATTTCAAGATTCTAGGTGAAGGCGTTCTTGAGTTATCGTGTTCACGGACAGACGGACGGACGGACGGACGGACGTCAGGCGGATTTGAGGTTTTTGGGCACAAATAAACAAAAAATAATATAACTTTTTTTCGTCCGAGGCTTGGTTCTATGCGTTACAAACTTTTGGGCTGGATTAAACTTATAATACTCTATATGATTTCATCTAGAGTATAAAAATCTATATAAAAAGTCTGTGGAAGTGAAAAGCGATCTAATATCTCATCAAACCTAAGAAATATATCGAAGCTTTGAAAAGCATACAAACCCTTTACACCCCTTAGGATTGAATATCTAAAAATACGGAAATTGCCTTTTTGGCGGCTATATACAGGAAACTTTAAGAAGTAAAAATGAATTCGATATATCATCAGATATGCAACCTCCATACACCCACTTGGGGGTTGAATATCCAAAAAAAATGTTCTTATCACTTCTAAAAGATATGACGAAATTCGTGAAAACATGTTCGTGTTTTATACCCTCTTAGGGGCTGAAAAAGGAAAAACTTAAAAACAAGTTTTAGGCGATTATTACGCAAGCACGCGAAAGTGAAAAGATATTTCGATATCTGATCAGACCTGAGGGATATGGCCATCCTCTTAGGGGTCGAATTTGAAAAAATATAGAAAACGCTTTTTAGGTATTTATATGAAGAAGTTGTGGAAAAAAAATGAATTCAATATTTGAGAAGACCTAATAGATATGATAAAAATCGTGAAAATATATGCATTCCATTTTCACTGATCATTTTTTTAGGCCCCCTTCCAAACGCCAATGGATATTCGTAAATATTTTTATCTAAATTACTATTCGAGTTGATTTACATATACGAGTACATACCGAGTTTCAATTTTGTAGCATAAACGGTTCTATAGATAGGAAAAACACCCCCACCCCCGTACCATACCATTGAGATATGAGACGTGATTTTTCTTTATTATTTTTATAATAAAGTATTTTAGAAAAATTCATACCCCCCCAACTTTCATGATCCACAGCCCCCTTTAAAAGTGTTACTTTCAGCAAAATTCATTTGTCAACCTTTATATACAAACCAAATGGTTCATGATATGTCGAATTCTAAAGTTTTTCACCGCCCCCCCCCTGTACGCCACTGCCCCCACTCAAAAATCTACTTCCGATCTATTCTCCTAGTATACCTACAGATATTCATTAAGTTTCAATTTTGTGACGTTAACCATTTAGGATATATGGATTTTAGAATGTGTCGATCTCGGCTTATTTGCGTTTCTGACGCATTATTTTTCCCCCCACTCCCACACCCCTTCACCTATATTGACAATTTTTATGCAAATGGGTCCACTATCAGCATGAGCGGTTGCTGAGATCTAGAAACCAACATTTTCCATCTAAAACGCATCCCCTCCTCCCCTCTCACACCCCACCCTTAGAATTTGTCACTTTAAGGGGCCTACGCAGTCTATTCATGAAAAAAATTTCAATTTAATATCTCAAACCGTTTGGGAGCTACGAGCTTTCAAACGATTTTGCGTACGGCGGAGGCGTACGGTGGACAGACGGACTGGAATTTTTTTTTTGTTTTTTTCGTGTCTACTAGTCATGAAACCTAAAAAAAATTTTCAGGTTAACAAATTTTTTTTAAAAAAAAACGATCACATCCTGTATTATTAGAAAATAATAAAGTAAAAATGTCCGCCCATTCGCCGTAAGCGTCGTACAACGCAAAAGCCTTGTATTTTCTTGTTTTATGACTATTAGACGCAAGAACAAACAAAAAAATATCCGTCGTAAGCGCCGTATGCGTAAGCGTTTTAAGGAACGTAGCTTACAAACCTGTCGAGCTATTAAGTTCAAATTTGGGCGGTGAGGAGATAGTGGGGAGGATGGAGGAAGTGTTTCAGGCGATAATTGGTGGGTTCTATATATCACCTAACCTATGTTATATATCAGGAACCGCTGCCGCTAGGAGGCTGAGAGTTTGCAAAATACGGTGGATATTGGTGCAGTGATATGGCAAAGGGAGAAAAAATGCTTTCAAAACGCTTGGAAGCTGAGATCGCGATATCCATATTCCCTAAACGGTTTATGTCAGAAAGTTAAAATTTTGTGATTGTTTGTAGACATACTCGGACCGTAAACATGGACTAAAAAGTTTAAGGGGGTGGTGGGGTGTGTGTGGGGAGGGGGGAGTGAAAAACTTTGCATTACAATTTCTTTAGAATCAATTATATCAGAAAGATAATATTGGGTTTGTGTATAGGTTTACAAGTGGAATATATATAAAATAAATAAGCGTTTTGAGGAAAGGGGTGAAGCACAAAAGTGGGGAAATTGTAAATTTTTATTAAAAAAAAACTATTTTTAAAAGGAGTTAAGCCCAGTTGACCTCTAGTGGAGAAATTTCGCGGGTGGGAGTGTAGGAAGTGACGGTGGAATAAGAATACAGCCACTATAGAGGCATCGTAAATATAAAAACATACTTTATTATTAAAAAATAATAAAGTAAAATTTTAGGGAACAATGTACTCAGTTTAGTGGTTTTTCATATCTCAGGAAGAGCTTATGCTAGAAAATTGGAATTTACTATTTATATTTAGATATAGTACTGAAGTAATATAAACAAGAAAACAATTCAGTTGGTGGGCAAAAACAAATTTCGTGAAGGGAATTTTTTTTAGAAGGAAATGGTCGATAGGAGTCGAGGGGTGTGGGAGTGGGGGGGGAAAACAATGCGTCTAAAATGCTTGAAAGCTGGGATTGAAACATTCTAAAATCCATATCTCCTGAATGATTGATGTCAGACGGCTGAAACTCTGTAGTTATCTTAAGAGATACTAGGATTTTTGAAAAATAGCGTTCCAAATAGCTTCCTGGCTATTACTTAGGTTGTCAGTCGCATATTAACCTACACCGCATCTCAGCATTAAACACGTTTCGGACTTCTACCCATAAAATAATAAAGTTGCGCCCAGACTGTTCGCCGATTTTTTTTATATATTTTAAGTCTGTCAAGGTATTGAACAAATTTCACTTCTACGTGCTCTTTATTAAGGGTCTTACAATAACTCGTTAAAAGTTAAATCAAAATTAAAAACAAGTTGATGATGGAGTTACTGAAATTTTTATTATAAAATGTTATTTGATCCATGGTAATTAAGTATGGAAAAAAATATCATTCAAATGCTCGCCACGGCTCCTATGGCACACCTCGACCCGTTTGTACAAATTTTTGATGACATCACGTCATAATTGCTCCTCAATAAGAACAATATGGTTTGTTGACTCGCCCTTCAGTTGTTGAATGGTGGTGGGTTTTTTGGCGTAAGCCTTGCTTTTGAGATAACTCCAAAGAAAGAAGTCCAACGGAGTCAAATCGCACGATTTCGGTGGCCAATTGATTTCGCTGTTTCTGAAGATTTTTTGCCCGGGAAACTAAGGCGCTTCAAATGGTTTCTTGAAATTTTTTTCACGATTTGCCCAATTGCTCTCTCGGTAGGACGATTATGCTGACCCAAAAAATCACCAAGAGCACGGAATGCATTTCTGTTTGAGCGCCCATTCACGTAGGTCTCAACAATTTTTACACGTTCTGCGATTGATAATTCATTCATGATGCACCAATAATTTGCCAAAGACTGAACTACTAAAATGTCAAAACAGATGTCAAATTTTATTTGACTTTTGACCGTGGTTCGCAATAAACTTCGGAACGAGTTATTGTAACACCCTTTATAATCGCATAGAATAATTTTTCCAAATTTTTTTATATTTAAACCTTAAGGGATGTAAAGGAGTTGTGTACGTGTTCACGAATTGCGCCATATTCCTTAGGTTTAATTATATATCGAATCCGCTTTGAATTCTACGGGGTTTGAATATAATCACAAAAAATTTTTTTTACAGTTTGTGATATTCAACCCTTAATGGGTGTAAGGGGGTTCTGTAAGTTTTCACGGATTCTGATAAATCTTTTAGGTCAAATGAGATATTAAATTCGCTTTTAGTTCTATCGGCTTAATTGTAATCGTCAATAATTAATTTCAGGATTTTGCTATAACCATCCCCAACGGAGTGGAAAATGCTTGAGTACTTTTTTACGAATGCCGACTTATCACTTAGGTCTGATAAAATATCGATTTTACTTTATTATTTCAATAATATTTTTACTGTACCGGACTTTCAATATAATCGCCGGATGGTTTAGATTCGTCAGAGAGTGTATCATGCCTACTATCCGAAACACTCTTACAGCTGGTGGTATTGCTGAGGATTTTTCCCTATATGCGATATAGAAACCGAAATCATATCTGCGAATTATAATCTTACTAAGTTTTGCCATAGCAATTCTTATATTACAACCAATTTGGTGGAATTTTTGGTTGTTAACTAGGGTATATTAAATCACACACTAAGTGCGCGACATCGAATCCCGCCAACAGCAATTTTCCACTAAATTGGTTGTAATATCAGATGATCTTCAGTACCACCTACCTTAAGCATAAGAATTGCTTTGTTCTGATACATGGGAGCGAGTCCAGCGAGACTCAAATACCCGAGTTATAAATCTTGTACCATCTTCCTCTGTGGCTTATCGGGTTTCTAGGTCAAGAGCAAGTCAGTGGTTCTCAATCAGTTTTTACTAAGAGTCCGGCTGGTCCAAGGAGTATGTGTAAACGCCAAGTTCCCGACCACAGGAACGGAGTTTTTCCCTCCGTTCAATTCAGTAGTAAAAAAAATAATAGGGCTTCATACAAAGGAACTTGCAGGGAACTGCGGGAAAACTACGGGCCAGTTTGACAACCTTCACGTACCGCCCATTGAGAACGTCTGTTTAAAGTAATATCCCTACCAACTTACCAACTGGTCACATTTCCAAAATAAGCCTAATTGAAAGATTAACGAGCTTAAACCTTAGCTACCGAGGAACCAATTACAAGAACTGCTGCTCCCAAAGAGTCATAAAGCTCAACAGCATAAATCATTCATAAATCGAACAGATCTATTTCATTGATGATCTAATAAATTACTGTCGGATTCATTCATCAGAAGATCAGCGATGTGTGACACTTTTGCGTATGTAACTGACCTACTAACCCATTTCCCACATAACCTCGTTACAAAAAACCAATCATCCCAAACGAGACGACGACGTCGATGATCCACATGAATTAGACCGGGTCCCATTGTCTTAAACAATTAGCAAAATCAATTTGGCCTTGATTTATTTACATAAATCACACACTCGGCTAATGATAAAATTGGGAATCGATCGCTGTATTGCCTTGGGTCTCTTAGCCGATACTTCCGATTCCCATAAAAACACTAGTTTGTACGGTCGACGCTAAACACACGGCCGATAAACGGCCCTTTACTACTTCAACTCGACTAAGTGAGCATTTGGAATGCCCAATTACCGCCGAAGGGGTCAGTTTCGAAGCGCCATACTGGCTGCTAGCTCGGACTATTGATCAGATAGCACCATAGTGCACAGGTAATACTCCCAAATGGCCCATTAAGTCTGTCAATTCATAACACACTCAGGTATTGGACGCTGGTCAATATTTGGCAAGCAATAAGCACTCTTCTTTTCTGTTTGAGTTTTTTAAGGTTTGGTGTACTCGCGAGCCGGTCTATTTGATACTGTTGACGGCAAAGGTGTTAAATGTCTTCGAGGCCTAGCCCATAATCATACCAATTGCACTTTTAGTAAGACTGGCTCGACTTCGCGATACTCCGAAAACTGAAACCGAAAAAATTTGACTTTTGTGAAAAATCGGTGCTGAACTCTGAACAGCTTTGATTATTCATAGGAGAATATTAAAAAGCATCAATCGATGTACACAAAGTTGTAAATACTTTGTTATTAAAAAATCTGCCAATGGTCTGAGCGAAATTTTATTATTTTTCGGGTCAAAGTTCGGGAGCGGTCCAAGCCGGAGTATATCATCAGTTGTTTCGAGATTATGACGTTTCTTGAAAAGTTAATTTTGTTCTTAAAATAAAAATATTTAAAATAGAGATTATAATTTAAGATAGATATCGAAAAAGGCCGTGTAGATAATTCAAATTTCGGTATATTAAATATGTACACTAAAAGCCCATAAAAGTAAAAACGAATTTGTTGCCTTATCAGACTTAAGAGATATGATGAATTATTAAAACGTATACAAACCCATTACTTCCACTTGGGGTTTGAATATCGAAAAAATTGTGGAACAAGTTTTTAGACGATTTCATAAGAACCAACTTGATATCTCATGAGGCACGAGGGATTTTGTAAAATTTGTGAAAACGTACACTCTCTTGGTTCTTGAAATTCGAAAAATAGTGAAATTGGTTTTTAGGTCATTACATCAAATGCCGTAATAACCAATTTCATATCTCATCAGAACTAAGGGATAGAAAAAATTGTGAAAACACTCTTTATAATCGCATAAAATAATTTTTCCAGATTTTTTGATATCTAAACCTTAAGGGATGTAAAGGAATTGTGTACGTTTTCACGAATTGCGCCATATTCGTTAGATTTAATTATATATCAAATCCGCTTTAACTTCTACGGGGTTTGAAGTCGTTTCAACGTTGTATTATATTAGGATCTTAATTATCAGTCCATTTATTTTGTTGGGCTCACATACCCCTGCACGCGCTGAAAACCGAGTAAATTTGAAAAATTATTACAAAGGTTGTATGGTGAAAAAAAAATTTATTTGTTGAGTTCACATATCTTATTAACTATTCAGCTATAAAAAAAAAGGAAATTTTTTTTTTATTTTTTAATATTAAATTTTTTTTACGGGTATAAACGGACTACTTATGAAAACCATGGCGCCTCCTGGTCGGCATCATAACTTCACCAAAAATAATTCAATTTGTAAAAATAAAAAAGAATCTTGTAAAATAATGTAGTAATTATAGTCTCACGGAGGGAATTTTTTTTTTTTTTCAAAATTAATAAGTTACAGAATTTCAAACTTTAGTAATCATTTTTTTTTAAAAAAATTTGCGTTTAATAATTTATAAAAAAATTTCCAAGCAAAAAATTAAAAAAACCTCTCGACAGACTATAGAGAAAATAGTTATCAAAATATAAAAAAAAAAAAGTTGAAAAATATTGAAAATTGACTGAGTTATCGAGCCGACCATGTCTAAAAACATAGTTTCGAGAAAAATGCGTTTAAAGTTTTTGATAGGCACAATGTGAACTTACGTCTAGTCTCCCATTCCAGCTTCGTACTGTACACCTTCTTCCTCTTGTATCTTCGTGTTTTTCACAGATGGTCCTATAAATGACCTTGTTTTCTATGAAACCCAGCTTTTACGAAAAAATAAATGCTAAACGCTGCTGTTGAGAGTGGCGCGGCAATTAGCCAGGAAGCCGTTCCAAACCGATGTTTGGTGACATTTATTGCTATAACTTTGTAATGGAGTGGAATTTTCTAAATTCAAATTTTTTTTTAATTCTTAAAAGTATAAAAAATAAAAATCAATAAAAAAAAAAAAAATTTTTTTGAAAATTTCAGGGGTATATGAGCCCTTAAATAAAACTGAACTAATTGTTAAGGGTTAAGGGTTTGGGTTGAATATCTAAAAATTGTGAAATGGGTTTGTAGGCGATTATATAAAAAGTCTGTGGAATTGAAAAGCGATATAATATCTCATCAAACCTAAGAAATATGTCGAAGCTTTGAAAAGCATACAACCCCCTTACACCCCTTAGGATTGAATATCTAAAAATACTGAAATTAACCTTTTGGTGCTTGTATAGGAAACCTTAGGAAGTAAAAATGGATTTGATATATCATCATATTTAAGCAATATGTAGGAATCTGTGAAAGCATATGCAACCCAAAATCCTGAAAGGAGCTAATAGATAAATATGAAGACAGAACGAGAAAGTGAAAGCAATTCAATTTATTATCACATCTAAAAAATATGATGGAATTTGTGAAAACGTGTTCAACCCTTTTATACCCTCTTAGGGGCTGAAAAAGGGAAAAACTCAAAAACGTGTTTAGGTGATTATTACGCAAGCCCGTGAAAGTGAAAAGTTAGTTGAAATCTAATTAGACCTGGGGGATATTGCAGAATTCGTGAAAAAGTATATAACCCATTTACACCCCTTCGGGGTCGAATTGCAAAAAATCTTAAAAACTCTTTCTAGGTATTTATATGAAGAAGCCGTATAATAAAAATGAATTTAATATTTGGGAAGACCTAATAGATATGACGAAAATCGTGAAAATATATGCATTTCATTTTCACCGATAATTTTTTGGCCCAGCCTTCCAAACGCCAATGGATATTTGGAAATTTTTTTTATCTAAATTACTTTTCTAGTTAATTTACATACACATACGGAGTTTCAACTTTGCCACATGTGCCGTTCCATAGATAGGAAAAACTCCCCCCACTCCCGTACCAAACTACCCCTATAAAAAATTATCCAACATAATATACTACTAGTGTGAAACCCCAACACGAAATCCCCGACTGTTGATTAACCTATTCACCTACCTTTAGTATAAGGAGGCGAAGGCAAGAATTTACTTAAATTATAATTCGCGAAAATGAAATTAGTTTCAACATCGCCTATATAGAATAATCCCAAGCAATGCCACCAGCTGTAAGGGTGTTTCGGATTTAGGCTTGATACACCCTCTGACGAGTTTATGCCATCCGATGACGAAACAGCTCCATCGGACCCAGTCCAACACAGTCTTATAAAAAACTGGCCTATCCAGTGAAGATTTTCCAACTGGCATGCCCTCAGGGACAGCGATTAATCAGCAGTCGGGGATTTCGTTTGGGGTTTCACACCAGAAACTCCGCTGACGCCGGAAAAGAACAAAAACTTGAACAAATTTGCTTCTATGGTAGTTTCTCACCATGAAAAATTCCATTCTTATAATACTACCATTCTACCATATAATACCATTCTTATAATAGTTTCAGCGTTATATCATTATAGGTTCTCGAGATATAAAAATCAGAACTCTTTCCTTTTCACCCTCCCCCACTCTCACCCTCTACACCCTCACCCCCAATATTTGTTTTTCTGCTAGGGGTCTATTAGGCCTACTTCTGGTAAAAATTGTAAGCATCTATCTTACACTATTCCTGAGATATGAGACGAGATTTTTTTCAAAAATTCTTATCCCCTATCTTTTATTCCTATTTTTACTTTCATACTCCACCGCCCCTTAAAAAAATTTAATTTCAGCAAACTCTATTTGTCAACCTTTATACATAAACCGAATTTAATTTTTCTACTGTAATTGGCTCGTGAGATATCGTAAGCTAAAGTTTTTCACCACCCACCCCCGTACGCCACTGCCCTAACTCAAAAATTTGATTCCGATCTATTCTCCTAGAATACCTACAGATTTTCATTTAGTTTTAATTTCGTGGCATTAACCGTTTAGGAGATATGGATTTTAAAATGTGTCGAACTCGGCTTTCTTGCGTTTCGGACGCATTATTTTTCCCGCGACTCCCACACCCCTTCACCCATATCGGCAAATGGGTCCACCATCGAAGCTCTATATTAGTTCTGAGTTTCAGCTTCCTAGCATAAGCGGTTGCTAAGATCTAGAAACCAAAATGTTCCGTCTAAAACGCTTCCCCCACTTCCCCCCTCACAGCCCCACACTTAAAAATATGGTCACTTCAAGGGGCCTACCTAGTGTATTCATAAAAAAAATTTCAATTTAATACCTCAAAGGTTTTGGGAGCTACGAGCCTTCAAACGATTTTGCGTACACCGGTCGACGTATGGCGTACTGCGCGGCGGACAGACGGACTAAATTTTGTTTTTGCTTTTTAGGCGTCTACTATTCATGAAACGTGAAAAAAAAAATTATGAGGGTAGCAAATTTTTTTTTTTAAATCGATCACAATACTGTATTATTGAAATAATAAAGTAAAATGTGAGAAAGTAAGTTAAGCTGTTCTCTTCAAAGTGCGTATCCGCGTAATTTAGAAGAACCCAAATGTTGCGTATATCACGAACAAGAGATGAATTTCAAAAAATTCCAACAGTCTGGGCGAAGCTTTGTTATTTTCCGGGTGAAAGTCCAAGAAGCGGTTAAAACAGGATGCGACTGGAGTTCTTACGCCACTGTAATACAACTTTCAACATTTATCAGTGGTTCTTTATACAAACGTTGAAATAAATAAACTGCCCATAGATGGAAAAATATCGAAAAATCGTGAAATCGATTTTTAGACGATTATACATGTACAAAACTCACTGGAGACATCTCGGTTTCGTAACATTTTCGTGAAAGTATGCTACTCCTTTACACTCCTTTGGTGGTTGAATATAGAAGTAAAAGCCATGTTGCTATCTTATCAAACCTAAGAGATATGACGAAATTTGTGAAGAGATATGACGAAATTTGTGAAAATGAACCCCATAACACCCCTTGGTCGTTGATATTCGAGATATCGCGAAATGAATTTTTAAAGATAACACAAATTTAGATAGATAGATAGATAAAAAATTTATTTAAATTCATTGGGTTGTAAAATAACAATTAAAAATAGTTCAGTGATTAGATCTTAACCTTTACAGCTACAATTGAAAATTTTGTATTCTATTTGCATAAACTTACGTTAATCTAACACAGTAAAATGTTCAAGGAAAAATTTTGTTAACAAAAAACCTTGTTTGGAAGAACCTTAATGACTAACTTAAACACTACTTAAACCTAAACAAAAACGAAAAATAGATTTAAATAATAAGGTACACAACGATAGTTGTTGGAGTAACTAGCCAAGAAAGATAACACAAATTTAAGATCATATATAAAACGTATGCAAGTGGATTAGGCTTTCTATGAAACCTGAGGAAGTAAAAACCAATACGATATCAAATCAGACCTGGGAGGAATGTTGGAATTCGTGAAAACGTATGCAACTATCTTACAGCTCCTTGAAGATCGAATAACAAAAAAAACTGAAACTAATTTGAAGGTGAATAAATAAAACGACCGTGGAGTCAAAACGATATCTTAACTTAACTTAACTTAAGGGTGGGATATGACGGAATTCGTGAAAACGTGTAGGTACAACCGTTTTAACCATCTTTGGGGTAGAAAAAAAAAATCTGAAAAAAGTTTTAGGCGACTGCATAAAAAGCCCATGGGAGCAGAAACCTCTTCGATATATAATCAAATCGAAGGAGTATGGCGGAAGTCGTGGAAATGTACACAGCCCCTTTACACCCTCTTGGGCTTTCAATTTCAAAAAGACTTAATTCCCTCGAAGTAACATTGATTAAATATTTTGGAAGACCTAAGAGATATGACGAAATTCGTAAAAATATATGGACTATATTTTCACTGGCCAATATGTATTTGAAATTGTTATTACATAAATTATCTTTCTAGTACATCTTCATGATCTAAGTTTCAAGTTTCCTTCATAAGACGTTCTTGACATAGAAGAAACACCGTCGAATACTGAATTATTGAAATAATATAATAAAATTAAGAATAAAATAAGGTATGGATGTAGACATGAAAGATTTTCAAGACTTTGAAGAGTTAAGCGTTAAATTAGTAATAAATACAAATACATTAGTAAATGCAAAGAAAATAATAAAGTAAATAAAAATCTAGAAAGGTACAATTAAAAAGAAAATATAAATAAATTAAGAAAAAAGTTAATTTATTTAGCATGAGAGAAAAGTTGTGTTTTAGGAAATATGTGGGTTGCTGATTTGATATATATTCTGGTATAGTATTGAAAATATTTACAACACTTTTCTTAAGTAGTTCCCGTTCTTGAGTATGCTGAATTTAAATGAATTCAACTTTTCTTGTATATGAACACTATATGTACAAGAAAAGTTGTATTTCAGAATTAAGTTGCAGATTGATGTCAGCTATAAGCAGGTTATTTCTTAAGGTGGGATTGTAGGAAATACCGAGGTAGGTTGAAACACGAGGTAGGTTGAAACACTTGCTATATGTAAAAAAAGCACACATTAGAAAACAACCACTTTGGATTACAATATCTTCCGAACCAATTACACCAGGAAGATAAAATTTAGTTTCTGTATATGGGATCACAAGAGGAGTCTACTAAATAAATTTTTTTGGAGGGGATGTGGGGCACGAAAGTGGAGGGATAGCAATTTCTCAAAAAATGTCATTTTTATATATCAGAAACCGTATCAGATATGATCTTGAAAATTTTACAGGAGTTGGGGTCGGTAGACCTGTAGTAGGGAAAAAAATGTTAGGGATGGGGGTGTAGGGGGTGATGGCGAAAGAGGGTAGAAAGGAAAGAAATTTAATTTTTATTTCTCGAAAACCATAATGAATAGAAAGCTATAAATTTAGGGTTATATAGAGCCACTATAGAGACATCTCATAGGGGTACCAAGGTACGGGGGTGAAGGGTGGTTTTTTATTTCTCAGAAACGGCTTATGCTGGAAAATTGAAACTTAGTACGTATATGTAGATGTTCTATTAGAGTAACTAGAGTAAAAAAAAAACTCAGATTTTTATTGGCGTTCAGAGGTTGAGTAAAGAAAATGTCCGTGAATCCACATTTTCATGAATTTCGTTAAAACTTTTAGACATGTCGAGCTATCAAAGCAATTTTACTTCTGCGGGCTATTTATATAAGCGCCTAGAAACGCTCTTAACAATTTTTTGATATCGAACCCCTAAGGGGGTGTAAAGTGGTTGTGTACATATTCACGAATTCTGATATATTTTTTAGGTATATTGGAATTTGGAATTCACTTTTACTTCTATAAGCTTTAAACGTAGTCGGGGAATAAATCGATTTAAGCATTTTACCCTATTAAACCATCTGGGGGTATTGCTCAAGTTTTCACTGATTCCGAAAAGTCTTAGGTTTAATGTGATCGAATTCGCTTTTACTTCTATGGAATATTCTATTGATAAAAAAATACGTAAATAAATAAAAAAATTTTCCAACAGTCTGGGCGCAACTTTATTATCTTACGGGTAGAAGTCCGAAACGTGTTTAATGCTGATATGCGGTGTAGGTTACTATGCGACTGACAACCTAAGGAATAACTAGGAGGCTATTTGGAACTTTATTTTTTAGTTCGTCAGTCTCATAGTAACCTACACCGCCACTCAGTTTCGGACTTCTATCCATAACATAATAAAGTTGCGCCCAGTTCTATATTGCAACAATTACAACAATCTTTAAAATAAGTCCTACTTTATTATTCTAGGATAAAAATTGCCAGAGATATAAATTTTCAATGAGGACTCGGACACCTTTTTTTGCGAAATCTTTAACATACTATACTAACAAAAAAAATAGATAGAAACAAAAAATTTAAACCATATTTTTTGTTTCACTAATTCTTTAAGTACACTCATTTTCAAAAGAATCGGCAATGGTCAGGTCGTACTTTTGGCGATTCTTGATTTAATGACTCTTTTTCTATAAAATAATTGAAATCAGTGCTTGATGTTCTTCGATTTTGTTGAACTCGATCCTATTGAGATCCCAAGTTAATTTTTTTGTATGTTTTATAAAACAGTATAACCTACAAAACATAAAAAAAACGCATTTTGAGATATTCAAGGATAAAGAACGAAATCGATATTCTTAAGAAAAAATTTCAAAGATAATTTTTATTCGTATTTTTCCTATATTGCGACAACCTTTAAAATGATCCCTATTTTATTATTCTAGGATAAAAATTACCAGAGATATTAATTTTCAAAGAGGACTCGGACACCATTTTTGCGAAAACTTTAACATACTATAACTAACAAAAAAAATGAGATAGAAACAAAAAATTAAATTTCAATTATTTATTTCAATAGTTCTTCTAGTACAAACATTTTCAAAAAAATCGAAGATGGTAAGGTCACAACTTTAGCGATTCTTGATGGAATGACCCTGTTTCAACCTGCCCCAGTTACGGGGGTGGGTTGAAACAGTTGATATAGTATTTTCAAATTCAATTTAGACACATAATCATCATACTATGATTGAGATTGATTACATATCATAGAGTAAGCATTATATTTTCAAGTAAAGCCTACTTTGAAGCATTCGACGTCAAGTTATGTCAGAGTTTCCAAAAGTGTTTCAACCTACGCCGCTCTCCCCTACTGACCTCGACGCATGTACGTTAGGCGATGCGACGCGATGATACCTGATTAGTGATATCGCATCGCTCTAATCGCGCATCTTGTGTAACGCAATTTTGACTTGTATTCGGATTTTTTATAACAATAGGCGGCAAATGGACAATAAATTCGAAAAATGAATGCCAGTACAAAAAAAAGAAAGGCAATATGATTCGAGTTTTATTAGATTATTAACTTAAGAATTATAAATTAACCAGCTAATTGATTCTACACAAACACCATGAATTTTGCAGTTTTTCTTAATTTTTATTTCTTTTCCCTGTAGATAGTAGCCTAGAATATAGATTTCAACCGAAATAGCTGCCTCAGTAAGCTCACTGGGGCAGCTATTCGCGATAAATTCTCTAATCTAGCCTACTATCTATGGAAAAAAGTTATAAAGAATCATAAAATCCGCAATGGTGTTGTTATTTTGTATATACATTTTCTAACCTACTCTGCTCTGGATAAGTGCGCAAAAAAACACACCTAATATACCTAATTACTTTAATTTATATGAGCACATAAACTAAAAGCTGATCACATTATTTTTGGTCTAAATCTGCTGACATTATAACAGCATAATCTGCAATAAGTTAATACAGATGTGTAATAATAAAGATTTTCTTTATTCCTTGTAATTGCATTTTTGTAACTAGAATTACGTTTTGTTATACCCTTTTTATGACACTTACGACTAATTACCACTTCAGTTTAAGCTATACTCACTCATGGTACAAATACTTGAAATAAACGACAACGCTTATGCGTTCATTGTATCATTAATGTAATGAACGTTTTCATCAGGCATAAAAGTGAAAAATAAGTTCATAACTATGACGAACTCTTTCGTCAATATTATGATCCTGTGCATTATTGTTTGTAGCGAATTAACTTGGCATTACGCTGATGAACGTTGATAACTTTTAATTAAATTGAATTCTAAGGATTAATGTACTATTTATAAAACCTTTGTAATTATTGATGAGTTTCTTCAATTCGCCATTGATTTGGTCAATTATCCAACGAATTTGTTTGAACAATCGCAATTCCTTAATTTAATGAACGAAATTTTTTCAATGTGTACTGGTACTTCATGGCTTGCGTCCGGCAGTATATATTTGCATTTGGTTGAAATGTCTTCGAGACGATTTTGTATGAACAGATTGTACGGATAACTACTATATTGGTCAAACCACAGTATGAATGAACACTAAGACGGCTTTTTCAACGTCTGTCTTGATTTTTGGTGATTTAAGTTTTCTTTTAATCTGTGGATGATACAGATATGAATTACATCTTAGTTTTCTTAAATGAAGCAAAGCATGCTTCGTCTAATTGTTTACTGTGGGATGCACGCCCTGTTATTTATATGTGTAAGATACCAAAAATGTGTACAGAACTCTATAATTTTCTTGTTGATTAAAGTCGGACCGAACACATCTTACAGGTTTGCTTTATAAGTCATGAGTGGTCTATGGTCCGATTTAGCGGTGGTCCAAACATTGAGGAATAAATGTATGACACACAAGCATAACGCGCAAACCAATTGGTCTGATTATTGAGAGTGTCGATTAGCAGCATTTCTTAAATTTTAATACCATTGCATAGTATGATGTTCATATTATAACGATACTTGACAGTAATGTAGTAAAGACAAGTGTCAAATATTAACGTGGTCGACACAATATTTCTATATTCGTCAAACCTTGACACTGATCGACTAAATTCCAAAATTCATTAACACTTTTCTTACTGTTACACTGAGTGTGGTTAGGCGTAAAACCGAAATCCTCCAGTTCCAGTGACATAAAGTCTTAGAAAGTAATGAATAATGTAAAATCTATAGAATATTGCTCAGTAACCTAAAATGCACCGCAAATATTTCAAATAATTTACACATTATTCAAAAATTGTCAACCCGCCTTCAAAAAGAAAACCGAAAGTTAATAAGCCATTTCAAGACCTAATTGATTTTTTAACCAAATTTCACGTGACTTGAAGAAATTATTCTACTTCAAAAGGTTTTGTTATGTTTCTTTCTCGGCCCTTTTCAATTTATTTTTTCCGAGGCATTAGAGGTACTTGCACAGATCATTATTAGCGCTCATAATTATGACACGCCTTTATACTCTCGAAAACTTGAAGCATATTGAGAAAACAAATCGATTTAAGTTTGCTTTGAAGATATACGAATATTAAACAAAAATAGTGGAATAACTAAACTGTGTACTAAGCAGACCAATTACCATAGATAAATGTCAAATTGTATCGAAATCTGCTTCAAAACAGCTGCATAAATATAAAAGATAGCTGAGACATTGGTGAAATATCTATAGATATTTTAAGTTAAGTGAAATGCTTAAGCACGCACGATTTTCTAGTGAAACAAAATTCTGTAAAAAATTAAGTCACGGTCGTATGGGGTATTGTTAATTTCGATGTGTAACATACTTAAGATGTGAATAATTACCTACACTTTAGAGACAAGAATTTTGAAATGTATCTGAGCTACAGAACATCTACCTTAAATATTTGATATGTTTTTTCATTATATTTGCTTGAATCAATTTAGAGGGCAAAAGTGTGATTTCGTTTGAACAGCAGGTTACTATGAAGTGATTTTGATATTTTGTTTATTTATTTTTTAAATGCTGTTATTGAAAATACAATTTGTTTTTTTTTTTTCAAATTAATAGAGCTTAAAGTGGAAATTCAATCATCGCTTTTATTTTAAGGTTGCTATATTAAAAAGAAATTTTAAACTGGGTACAGTGTAGAGATTGGAAATTCGGATCTTTTCAGTGAATCGGCTCACCGGATCTCGCTCTTTTCAAAGATCCTGCTCTTTGAGCCGGTTTAAAAGATCTGGATCTTTTGTACTGCCGTGCTAAAAGGTTATTCAATAGGTACATAACAATTTTGTATTTTAATACAAACGCACCTTTAAACTTTTTTGCTAGTTTGTCAATGTCAAAACGTCAGTCAATGGTTACATTTTTATCATGGTGAAATTAACGAACGAACAATGTTTGGAAATATTCAAAATTTTAATTTTTTCTGTGTTTAATTTATATACGGAATTGTTATGTCCCTATTGAATAGCGCTCAGTTATTTACATATAAAATTTCAATAGCGACACAACAATTTTGTATTTAAATAAAACACAGAAAAATTTAGATAATTTCCAAAAGTGGCTCATTCATGAACTTCGCCATGATAAAAATATAAACCTTGGCTGACGTTTTAGCATTGAAAGATCAGCAAAAAAGTTTCAGGGTGCGTTTGTTTTAAAATATAAAATTGTTATGTACCTATTGAATAACCCTTTACGACAAACCGAAAACTCATTTAAAATAAACTATGTTCTTTAATGAAAAATATCAGAGTTGATTATTTTAAGGCAATGCTGGGTAATACGGAAAATAATGGGAAACTAGTTCGAAAAAATGGTGGCTCTAGTCTCAGATTTGACGACTTCACAATTGAATGTGGGTTAAAAGACTTCTTCTCGAAGACTGTTATAGACCTAATTAATCTTAACCCTTTGAAGAGTGACTTATTTCCTTAATATCTATCGTTGGAAAAATAATGGAAATGGTTGCAAAGTAGAAGTTAATGTTTTACTTTGAAACACATGAAATATTAAACGAAAATCATTTCGGTTTTCGTGCAGGACGCAGCACACATGACGAAATAGCTTCGTTAAATAAATTAATTAGCTCCTCGTTAGATAAAGGGAACAAATCAACTCAATTCCACATGTAAAAATATTGATTATTGCATCTGGTATTAGCACTGGGTTAACTAGATCACCGGCTAGGGGATAGATCCCAATATTTTATAATTACCAATACACAGAGCAATAGAGCAACTTTCCATTACGATGTACTAACTACCTCATAGTATGCAAAAACTTCTTATCAAAGGTCTGCGATTCATAAAGATCCACGGTCCGTAAAGATTTGCGATTCTATCATCACATCTTCAATTTTCAATCTTTAATCTTAAAGCTTCAATCCTTAATTTATAATCTTTTATCTTTAATCTTTAATATTTAATCTTTTCTCTTCAATCTTTAATCTTTAATCCTTACTCTTTAAACTTTAACCTTTAATCTTCCACCCACCATCCACCATTTACCATCCTCTATCCACTATCCTCTATCTACTCTATCCTCAATACTTCGTCCTCCATCTTCCATCCCACATCTTCTATCTTCATCTTTCATCTTTCATCTTTCATCTTTTATCTTTAATCTTTCCTCTTTCTTCTTTCATCTTTCATTTTTCTTCTTTCATCTTTCATCTGTCATCTTTCATCTTTAATTTTTCATCTTTAATCTTTCATCTTTCTTCTTTCTTCTTTCATCTTTCATCTATCATCTTTCATCTTTCATCTTTCATCTCTCATTTTTCATCTTTCATCTTTCACCTTTCATCTTTCATCTTCATCTTCATCTTCAACTTTCATCCTTCATCCTCAATCCTCCATCATCTATCATCCATCCTCCATCCTGAATCCTCCATCCTCCACCCTTCAATCCTAACTACTAAATCAACACCGTTTACTGTTTTTAATGAAAAATAAAAGCAAAACATCTTTTTATTTGGATTTGTATTTAAAGAAATACTTGTTAAAAATTAAGGTTTTCTTACTTGCTGCAGAAAAATAGCAGAAAAAAAACTGAGGTAAGGACATTATTTTATTGGAAGACGTAATTGAAATTTACACTCAGTATTTTTTCTTCATAGAAATGCACTCAGTTTGGTATGACTTATGAAACATACTGCAGTCACGATCGGCTGCAAGCCAATCGTATAATACTCTAGATGAATACTGAACTCCGATTTATATTGTAGTTGGGGATAAATTTCGTGTATGCATGTTGTATGTCCTTTATTAAGGACTGCCATTAGATTGCTACTCAAAACTAAAAGACAATATTCAGTGTTTAATTTCATATCTTGAACTGGGTAAGTCATCGAAAAAAAATGTCCTTTTTGAAGGACTTTCACATGGGAGGTGCAGGAAGGACTCACTCGATTACTTACATATTTATCCTTTTCCTTGGAACCATTTAAAAATGAACGTGTACAAAATTTGAAATTCGTGGCTTGAAGCGTTCAAAAGTTATCGAAAAATATTGTTGAACACGTGTTTTAAGGACATTTTGTATGGCAGCTACCAGAAGGAGTAAAAGGATTTCGCTGATTAGTAAACTCGAACTTTGTTTTTACTCAAAACTAATTTGTACAAAATTTCCAATTCATAGCTAAAAGATTACTTGAGTTATAGTAAGTTCCGTAAATTAAGTGAAGACGTTTGGACAGGATATTTGTATGGCAGCTACACGAAGGACTAATAGGATTTTCTTCATATTCATACATTTAGCTGCAACTATTGGAAAAGTAATACATACAAAATTTCAAAGACGTAGCTTAAAACCTTCTGAAGTTATCGGCCAATATTCTTGAACACGTGTTTTAAGGACATTTTGTATGGCAGCTACCAGAAGGAGTAAAAGGATTTCGCTGAATAGTAAACCCAAACTTTATTTTCATTCAAAACTAATTTGTACAAAATTCCGAATTCATAGCTAAACGATTACTTGAGTTATAGTGAGTTCCGTAAATTAAGTGAATACATTTTGGCAGGATATTTGTATGGCAGCTACACGAAAGACTAATAGCATTTTCTTCATAATCATACATTTAGCTCTAACTATTGGAAAATTAACACATACAAATTTTCAAAGTCGTAGCTTAAACCCTTCTGAAGTTATCGGCCAATATTCATGAACACGTGTTTTAAGGATATTTTGTATGGCAGCTACCAGAAGGAGTAAAAGGATTTCGCTGACAAGTAAACTCAAACTTTCTTTTCACTCAAAAATAACTTGTATAAAATTCCGAATTGATAGCTAAAAGATTACTTGAGTTATAGTGAGTTTCGTAAATTAAGTGAATACATTTTGACAGGATATTTGTATGGCAGCTACACGAAGGACTAACAGGATTTTCTTCATATTCATATATTTATCTCCAACTATTAGAAAAATAATAGATACAAAATTTCAAAGTCGTAACTTAAACCCTTCTGAAGTTATCGACCAATATTCTTGAACACTTGTTTTAAGGACATTTTGTATGGCAGCTACCCGAAGGAGTAGGACGATTTTGCCCGTTAACGAACTTAGCCTTACAAATTCAACCAAACATCCAGATTCAAAATTTCAAGATCCTAGGTGAAGGCGTTCTTGAGTTATCGTGTTCACGGACAGACGGACGGACGGACGGACGGACGGACGGACGTCAGGCGGATTTGAGGTTTTTGGCCACAAATAAACAAAAAATAATATATAACTTTTTTTCGTCCGAGGCTTGGTTCTATGCGTTACAAACTTTTGGGCTGGATTAAACTTATAATACTCTATATGATTTCATCTAGAGTATAAAAATGCAGGAAAACCCAAAGGTCTTAGTGTTTTCCTGAAATAAAGTACCCATCTGCTCATAAATTTTTTTTTAAACATCCTTTCGACTTTGCGCTGGGAAAGAGGGTGTTTTCAAATATGCAAAATGTTAAGGTATATTGATTAAAGTAGCAGGATCAGAAGGATATTAGTAACATTAGTACGTAACGTTTTGTTAAACCATGGTTATCACTTTTTAGTTGCACTTTATTAAAAAAAGGAATTGCTCAATTACGAAATGGCTAAAATTAAAGGTGAATAACTCGAAAGTTTTTGAGCTAGAGCCATAAATTTACCCTACTAACCCCGCTCTTCTTAGCATTTACAACAGCTTGAACACGGTTACAACTAATTCCAAGTCTTCAGAAACGTAAGCACTAATTTTGTTTAAGACTTTTGTATGGTAGCCTAAAACCGTATCTTCATTTCACTCTGTTGTCCAGTTTTGATGCTTTCAAAATAAGTGTAACTACGTATACCCCCTCACCGAGAATTTTGTCGTAACTTAATCACAAAAAAAAGCTATTATGCCCAATACATTTCGTTCCATAGTTATCGCTCCTTCGCGAAAAAATAGGAACCATTTTTATTAAGAACTCTTGTATGATAGTTAATTAAAAGAGTATCGCAATATAGTCAGTTCTTTTTTCCTGCAATATTTAATTAAAAAAAGTTATATCGTGCGAAATTTTTAAATTCCAGAACATAGTTGTCATCACTTGTTTTAAGGAATTTTGTGTGCGATGTACCCTTAGAAGTTGGGTGATTTTACTTAGTATCGGATTCTTAGTAAAATTTCAACTTCTCTGTATTTTTTCCCTATCTCCTTGTGCGCTAATATTGTATTGGTGTTGCAGAACAGGTTTAATGATTTTTAACTGAGTGAAATCTACAATCATTCTATTCGTCACAAGACGTAGCTCCCGAAATTGCAAACTCCTTTTATAAGCCATTGTTCTGCCCCTCCTTACGAAATATTGTACGGGCGCCCATGCAGTGGAGTACGGGCAATGAAACATAAAATAGATAGCTCTGTAAGTTGGTATCTTACAAACAGTTGGGAACTTTTACATTTTTTAAGTTTGCAAATCTGACAGTAGATAAAACCTCTTTCAGAGGTTAGGTTTGTATGAACATGGATATTAGAATGTGGATTACAACCTGCTGTGCATTTTTTGACTATCACTGAGAAGACTAAGAAAGCTTAGAACGAGGTAAAAAAAAAAGAATTTTGCAACAAATAGATACTTTTTAATTAAAGTTTCAATTTGATTACAACTAGGAAGATTGAGCCTTAGAATGAGCTGAAAATGAGAGTTTTACAGTAGAAAAGTACACTGTTTTAAAAAAAATCTGCCAATGGTCTGGGCGAAACTTTATTATTTTTCGGGTCAAAGTTCGGGAGCGGTCAAAGTCGGAGTGTATCATGAGTTGCTTCGAGATTATTAGATTTCTTGGAAAATTATTTTTGTTCTTAATATAAAAATATTTAAAATAGAGATTTTTAGAACAAGATTTTAAACATTGAAAAAGTCCGTGTAGACTATTCGAATTTCAGTATATTATGTACACTATAAGCCCATAGAAGTAAAGACGAATTTGTTGCCTTATCAGAATTAGATAGTCGAATTGTTAAAACTTATACAAATCCATTACTTCCACTTGGGGTTTGAATTTCGAAAAAATTGTGAAACAGGTTTTTAGACGATTTCATAAGAAGCAGCTTGATATCTCATGAGACAAGACGGATATTGAAAAATTTGTGAAAACGTAAGCAAACTCTTCACAAACCCTTGGTTCTTGAAATTTGAAAAATGGTGAAATTGGTTTTAAGGTCATTACATCAAATGCCGTAATAACCAATTTTATATCTCATCAGAACTAAGGGATGGCAAAATTTGTGAAAACATATGCAAACCCTTAGGTGCTGAATATCCAAAAATCGAGAAAAGGGTTTGTAGGCGATTATATAAAAAGTCTGTGGAAATGAAAAGCGATCTAATATCTCATCAAACCTGAGAAATATGTCGAAACTTTGAAAAGCATACTACCCCGTTACACCCATTAGGATTGAATATCTAAAATACTGAAATTGACTTTTTGGCTTTTTTATATAGGAAACCTTGGGAAGTAGAAATGAATTCGATATATTATCACATATGCAACCTCTTTACACCCACTTGGGGGTTGAATATCCAAAAATCCTGAAAGGAGTTAATAAATAAATATGAAGACAGCACGAGAAAGTAGGAACAAATTCAATTTCTTATCACTTCTAAAAGAAATGACGGAACTCGTGAAAACGTGTTCAACCCGTTTATACCCTCTTAGGGGCTGAAAAAACTTAAAAACGAGTTTTAGGCGATTATTACGCAAGCACGTGAAAGTGAAAAGATATTCCATATCTGATAAGACGTGGGGATACAGTAGAATTCGTGAAAAATTTTACAACCCCCTTTGCACCCCCTTAGAGGTCGAATTTTAAAAAATCCTGAAAACACTTTCTAGGTATTTATATGAAGAAACCGTAGAATAAAAATGAATTCAATATTTGGGAAGACCTAATAGATATGACGAAACCCGTGAAAATATATGCATACCATTTTCACTGATAATTTTTTTTGCCCCCCCTTTGAACGCCATTGGAAATTTGAAATTTTTTTTATTTAAATTAGTTGTCTAGTTGATTTACATAAACGTACCAAGTTTCAACTTTGTAGCACAAGCCGTTCTATAGATAGGAAAAACACCCCCCACCCCTGTACCATACTACCATTATAAAAAATTATATTTTTCCAACATGCTACTAATATAGCTCTATCCAAATACCAACTTTCAGCTTTATAGCATTATAGGTTGTCGAGATATTAAAATCGGAACTTTTTCCTTTTCACCCTCCCCCACCCTCACCCTCTACACCCCCACCTCCTAAATTTTGTTTTCCGCTTGGGGTCTATTAGGCCTACTTCTGGTAAAAAAGCATCTATCTTAAACTGTTCTTGAGATATGATACGTGATTTTTTAGAAAAATTCTTATCCCCGCCACTTTCATGCTCCACCGCCCCCTTAAAAAATTTTACTTTCATCAAACTTCATTTGTCAACCTTTATACACAAACCAAATTTTATTTGTCTAGTACAATTGGTTCATGAGATATCGTAATCTAAAGTTTTTCACCCCCACCCCCGTACGCCACTTCCCCCACTCAAATTTTTGGTTCCGAGCTATTCTCCTAGTATACCTACAGATATTCATCAAGTTTCAATTTTGTGACATTGACCGTTTAGGAGATATGGATTTTAGAATGTGTCGATCTCACCTTTTTTGCGTTTCGGACGCATTATTTTTCCCCCCACTCCCGAACCCATTCACCTATATCGGCAATTTTTTTGCAAATGGGTCCACTACCGAAGCTCTATATAAATTCCAAATTTCAGTCTCCTAGCATAAGCGGTTGCTGAGATCTAGAAACCAAAATTTTCCGTCTAAAACGCTTCTTTTTCCTCCCCCTTACACCCCCACCCCTCCAAATTTGGTCACTTTAGGGGGCCAACCCACTCTACCCAGGAAAAAAAATTCAATTAAATAGCTCATAGGGTTTGGGTGCTACGAGCCTTCAAACAATATTGCGTACACCTGTAGACGTACGGCGTACGGCGTACGGCGGACAGACGGACTGAAATTTTTTTTTGCTTTTTTCGTGTCTATTCGTCATGAAACGTGAAAAAAAAAATTTTGAGGGTATCAAGTTTTTTTTTTTTAAAAATCGCTAACAATACTGTATTATTGAAATAATAAAGTAAAATTTAATTTTCAATCCAATTTTTAATTGAAATTTCCAGTATATTTCATTTTTTCAAGTAAAAGTACTCATTTCAAGCACTTTTAATCGAAATTACTGGTATAAGTAAAAAATCTGCCAACAGTCTGGGCGCAACTTTATTATTTTTTGGGTAGAAGTCCGAAACGTATTTAATGCTGAGATGCGTTGTAGGTTACTATGCGACTGATCCCAGCTTTTCAGCTCATTCTTCCCAGCAAGAAAACCGCGAAAGATTAAAGTGATTCGGTGCCATTTATAGGCAAATCAAGATAGGAAGCAAAATATTGTCATAATAGATGGAAGAGAATAAGGAT
The DNA here is from genome assembly GCA_951812415.1 of Beris morrisii. Classification (NCBI taxonomy): domain Eukaryota; kingdom Metazoa; phylum Arthropoda; class Insecta; order Diptera; family Stratiomyidae; genus Beris; species Beris morrisii. The sequence continues at coordinate 93,509,844 of OX638313.1, read as the reverse complement.
AAAAACTTGCATTCACAAGAGGGTCAGGATGGAGCCAATAAGGTTACCGCCATTCTGGTCAAATTCCCCGATGGTTTGGTTTATTCAGGCAATTTATGATAGGAAAAATTCGCAAAGACATAAGCAAATACAATCATGTCATAGCATCACTACCGCAACAGGTAATAGAAACCGTACTCGATACCATACAAAACCCACCAAGTGATGATTCAAAAATTAATCCTCATCAATCGACACTCACTTAGTGAAGAGAAAAGGAAACCATCTGAATTCTATAGGTCCTTGTCGAACATTGCCGGGTCTAGCGAGGCAATAAATGATAAACTAATTCGCAAGCTTTGGATGCGGAGATTACCGCAACCAATCAAAATCGCCTTGATTGCGCACAAGGATAAAGATATCTCGGAAATGCTAACGTTAGCGGACAAAATTTGGGACGAATTGCCGAATTCGAGTTCAATTTGTTCTGTCGAACCTCAAGAAAATTTAGCGACACTTCATAAAGAAATAAGAGAACTTCTGAAGCAAATCAAAAACCTTACCTTCCAGAGTAAGCAACGAAGTCGTAGCCGTTCTCGCAACAAAGAACAGTCAAAAGACATACCACAAGAAATGTGCTGGTACCACCGTAAATATGCGGAGAAAGCCAGTAGATGCCAAAAGCCTTGCAACTACAAGGAACCAAATAAAAATGCAGCATCTTCATCTTCTTCTTCTTCAAAAAAAACTAGATTGCACTTCTGATCTAGCGGCAAACAGAAGTTTTCGAACCTCATCACGCCGCTTATACGTCACAGACCAAGTCAACAAAATAAATTTTTTAATTGACACATCTAATTCGACAGCTACAGAAAGCGACTTTTTCCTGACTGCAGCAAACGGGTCACGAATTAAAGTATATGGAGCCAAATTGCTAAAAATCAACCTTGGTCTGGGACGCGATTTCATTCATTCCTTTTTGATCGCTTCGATTAACAAGCCAATTATAGGTGCTGATTTTCTCGAAAAGTTCAATATCCTGGTAGATCTGAGACATATGAAACTTATCGATTCTACTACCAAATTAACTTCTACTATAAATACAATTAAAGTGGAAACCCCAACACCACGGAATTTTAGCATCGAAAACCAATTCGGATTGATACTAAAAAAATTTCCAACACTCTATCAACCTGCTAACTTAAACATTTCAATCAAACATTCAGTTCAACATTATTTATCTACGCAGGGAACGCTTCCTTGCTCCCGACCAAGAAGACTCAACCCTGAACAATACAAGACGGCGAAATTCGGATTTTTATAGTTCAAATTGGAATTTGCCGACTGTCGGCCTCTCCAGCATCGTCACCGTTACACATGGTGCCCAAAAGGGATAGTAAAGATTGGCGCCCATGCGGGAATTACCGGTGATTAAACGCCATTACGGTGCCAGACAGATAACCGGTGCCACACATACAAAATTTTTCAATGTTTTCAATGTCTAAAATAGATTTGGTCAGAGCATATCACCACATACCGGTAGCTCCGGAAGACGTACACAAGACGGCCATAACTACTCCATTTGGTCTGTACGAATTTACCCGCATGCCTTTCGGTCTAAAAAAAATGCCGCACAAACTTTTCAAAGGTTTATAAACCAAGTGACCAATGGTCTTGACTTCGTATTCGTCTATATAGACGATATTCTTATAGCAAGCCGCAACGAGAAAGAACATGAAAAGCATCTTAAAATTGTTTTTCAAAGATTATCGGAGTACGGCTTGTGCATCAAGGCCTCTAAGTGCTTATTGGGCGTCCCAGAATTAAATTTCCTTAGCCACACCGTATCTAGCAAAGAAATCTGTTCAATGGAAGAAAAAGTTGAAGCGATCACCAAATTAACAGTACCATCATCCATAAAGCAAATCCAAAAATTTGTGGGGATGGTCAACTACTATAATCGCTTTATACCCAAGTTAGCAGAGCTACTCGCACCTATTCACAATCACGTAGCACAACTCCAAAAGCTAAAAGGACCTAAAAAACAGTTCGAATGGACAGTAAAATGCCAGGAAAGTTTATCCAAAGTTAAAACTGCGCTGGCCAATGCTACACTTTTAACGCATCCTTGTGAAAATGCTGCATATAGCATCACCACAGATGCCTCAGACATAGCAGTTGGGACAGTGCTCCAACAACGTCAAAAGAACAATGGCAACCACTCGCATTTTTCTCCAGAAATTTGTCTCCAGCGGAAGTGACATATTTGGCATTCGACAGGGAACTCTTAGCAATTTACCTTTCCATCAAACATTTTAGATACTTCGTGGAGGGCCGAAACTTCACTATTTTCACAGATCATAAGCCACTAGTCACCGCCATCCCTAAAAAAACATGCAACCTCCTTGCACCCACTTTGGGGTTGAATATCCAAAAATCCTGAAATTAGTTTTTAGATATATAGAAATAAAGCCCGAGGAAGTAAAAACCAATCCGATGTCTTTCACTCCTAAGAGATATGACGGAATTCGTGAAAATGTGTTCAACCCGTTTTTACACTCTTAGGGGTTGAAAAAAGAAAAAACTTGAAAAGGTAATTATTAAAGAAGCTCCTGCAAGTGAAAAGTTATTCGATATCTAATCAGACCTGAGGGATACGGCTGAATTCGTGAAAATGTTTTCATCCCCTTTACACCACCTTGGGGGTCGAATTTTAAAAAATCTTGAAAACGCTTTATATGTATTTGTATGAAGAATCCGTACCCAAAAAATGAATTTAATATTTGGAAAAAGCTACTAGATATGACGAAAATCGTGAAAATATATGCTTTCCATTTTCACTAATCATTTTTTTTCCCCCCCTTCCGAACGTCAATAGATATGTAAATTTTTTTTTAAATTAATATTACTTTTCTAGTTGATTTACATATATATACCGAATTTAAACTTTCTGGCATAAGCAGTTCTATAGTTACAAAAAACATCCCCCACCCCCGTACCGTACTACCCCTATAAAAAATTATATTTTTCCAACATGCTACTACTATAGTTCTATCTAAATACTAAGTTTTAGCTTTATATCAGTATAGGTTCTCCATATAATAAAAATCGGAACTTTTTACTTTTCACCTTTTCACCTTTCACCTTTTCACCCTCACCCTATAAACACTCATCCCAGAAATTTTTATTTTCTGCTAGAAGTCTATTAGGCCTACATCTGGTAAGCATCTATCTTACACCGTTCTTGAGATACGTACGTTACTGACCCCCCCAAAATTTACAGATGATCGGACGGCGGACGGCGCACAGACGGACTGACATTTTTCTTTGCCTTTTTGGTGCTTATTAGTCTTGAAAAGCAAATTTCTTTTTTAAAAACCTTTTTTTTTTTTTTTTGAGTCCGTATTATTAAAATAATATAGTAAAACAATTCGATATCTCATTACAGGCCGGGTGCTGTCAAGTGGTAGTATACATGGTCTTAAAAACATTGCTTCGGTAATGTTGTGGGTTCAATTCCCACACTCAATGCATACTTTAAAATAATTTTTCAGTTAATATTGGCTTCGAAATATTACTATAAATATTGAACAGTGCAGAATCTTTAATAGGGTCACTACTAAAGGATTTAACACTGAGCAGAAGAGTTCTGTTTACATTCTTATCAGATACAGAAATACCATCAGAGCCCCCAGACATAAGGTGATTTTATATAGGCAACTTTGCTGTTCTGATAGATCGTATCACATCTAACAGCACAAAAAATTATTAACACCTGCTAGTACACTCCCATACCCGTCACGATTTCTCACCTTTACATCGCTAAGCTGACTGGACAGTTCAGTACTAGAAGACCTAAGAGATATCACAAAATTCGTGAAAATATATCTACCTCCTTTTCATCTACCTTCTTTTCACCCACCTCCCTATGTCAATGTGAAACTTAAACTTTTTTGCTTATATCGATTTTCTAGTCTATCTACATCTGCATAGTGAGTTTCAACTTTCTAGCGTATACCGTTCTTGATCCTCATGCCACTCCTCACACCCTTACTCTACACATTTTTCTCATGGCAGAAGATTATTTGATCTAACTTCAATAGTTCTTAAGATATAAGATTCGATTTTCTTTCCAAAAAAATCTTAAAATTAGCTTCTGTGGTAGCTTCACCTTGAAAAAAATTTCATTCTCAGTAATACATTCTTTTACATCGATCACAATACTTTATTATTTTCAAGTAATGAATATAACGATAAAACATTTTTCAGTAATTATCACCTGCGGTATTTAGGGATCCAGTGATAGTGTGCAACAAAAATTAACCTTATAAACCTTTCTTCAATTTCTCTTGAATACATATTGTTTAAAATAGAAGATAGAAAGAGCAGTGGTCAAAAAGGCAATCGGGTTAGTAAAACCCAGACAGACGGTAATTCGTTTGTGCCCTAGTTCTTTATGCATACAGAGAAAATGTATTGTGCCTAATATTTACTAGTTAGTATCTTAGGAAATTAGAAAAGTGCCAGAAGTCACTAGTTTTCTACTAAGTTACTAAAACCACTGTACCGTGGAATCGTAAGTACTTTGCACATATAAGGGATATGATGCAGACCGTAAGAAATTCGGTAATGAAGAATGGAAAACCTGGAATTGATGTTGTTACTATTTTAATCATATTTAAAGTTATCTACTTAAAAGAAAAAAAAGATGAACTTTGGCTCTTGTACTAACTTAATAATTCAAAAAAATCCTTTCTTTTCAAAATTTTCCAGCTTCACAAAGAATGGCTGGAACGAAAGGCATCACTTAAATCTGAGAGTACACCAACTTCTAATCGGACGTCGTATTTCTGGCGCCTAATGAAGGCAAAAGGTGTGTCAAATACTACAAGTACCAATAGCAAAAACGAACCCTTACCGAACGGAAACCAGACCCTCTCAAGTAATGTGATGAATTATGAAAAGACGAGTCACCGCCTTTCGAACGATGTTTACCCGGAATACGATACTCAGACAAAAGCAACAACTACCGGGCAGGATGTTGCAAATGAAAACGATTCGACATCGACAATTGCAATGGAAATTGTAACGAGTACTGAGCCAGTAATTATAAGTACTGACAACCAGGATGAGACCCAGACAACAAGGACTACAATTAGTCCTACTACTGGTAACGATACCGCACGAATTCATCGTACCAGCCAGGTGGTAAATGTGGTTACAGAAGGGTTGGGCAATTCAACGAAACCGGCCAAGAAAACGAGGGTGAAGAAATTTCCGCATTGGGGTCCTTGGGGTGTGTGGAGTGATTGCTCGAGATCATGCGGTACTGGAATCATGTCGCAGCAAAGGAAATGCATTGCAAAGTAAGTGATATTATTCTTGTATCTTCCGTAGGTTTGTATTAGATTGTCAAAAATAACCAAATACTGTCAAAGTATATAATCAAAAATTTGATCAAAAAAATTTGACAAAAAATTTAATTAGTTTTAAGGCAAAATACGTCTTTCTTAGGAGAAATATCTATTGAGAAACATATCAAATGTTTAGGAAAGTTGTGTACCCCTGCTCGGTGCTCGATTTAATTGATTCTCCACTTAACTGACTTAATGTTGAACAGGTCAGATGAATGACCAGGTAATTTTGATTTTAAAAGACGGAGTGCAACTCAAACTGAAATATGCTATAAATATGCAACTTGGACAAATACTCTTATAGCGTGCAGTTAATAACTTTCGTAATTCAGATTTGTTAGTTCATTTTATGCGAAAAACATTATTTGTATTAAATCATTTATTTTAATAGTCTGTATCTATATTTGTTTGATCTCTGTATACCTGTAAAAAGGGATTGAATATGTTTTCACAAATATCGTCATATGTCTTAGGACAAATTAGACATCGAATTGGTTTTTTCTAAGGTCTCGTTTACAGTTGGGCCACCTAATGTGTTGAAATGGTAGAATTATGTTTACCCTCAAACTTGGTATTTTAACGTTTCTGGGCCCTTCTAGAACGCACAAAAAATTTTCCGCCGAATACGTTGACGCGTTTTAAAGCTCGTAGCTCAACAAATCTTTGAGCAATTAAGTTAAAAGCTCTGTGGTAAAAAGCGATAACAGCTTAAGTCGAGAAAATAATTAGGCAGTTACGTGTATCAAAATTGATAAATAAAGTAATAAAAAATATATTAAGAGATCTTATTTTATTGAATTTAATAATACAACACAATAATAATATATTATATGAGATAAAAATCAATCAGACAATGGCAATTTTTTTAAAAAAATGCAATTGATAACTTTAAAAATGATTTTTTCTTATCTCGACACATGCTGTTACCGCTTTTTACCACAGAATTGTTCGTGGATACACTGGAGGACTCCTTTATTGGGTGTGAGGGGTGTGATGAAAAGGTGAAGGGAGCGTTTTAGGCGAACAATTTCGTTTCAAGAACTGCTTACGCCAGGAAGTTGATTCTTGGAATTTATATAGAGCCGATCTACTCCATTTGTAAGAAAATAGTCGACTTGGATGAAGGAGTATTGGAGTGGTGCGGAAAGCTAAAGCAATGGTCAGTGAAAAGGGTTTGTACATATTATCAAGAACTTCATCATATCACTTCGGTCTTCTGAAATAGCGAATTAGTTTTACTTTTACGAGTTCTTCAGATAAACGCTAAGAAATTATTTTCTGAAATTTTTGATAATCAACCCCTAAATGGTGTAATAGTAGTGCATACGTTTTCAGGAAATTCGACATATCTCTTAGTTTTAATAATATATCGAATTGGTTCTTACTTCCGCGAACTTTTCATATAATAACCTACAAACCAACTTAAGGAGTCCTTATTATTCAACCCAGAAGGGACTAAATAATGGTTGCATTCGCCTTCGCAAATTCCACCTTATATTTTAGGCAGATATCGAATTAGTTTTTACTCTCAGGACTTTTCGATATTTAGCCCCTAAGTGGGCTTAAACGAGCTGTAATAGGTTTTCGTGTATTACGTCATATCGCTCAGGTCCGATTTAATTGGTTTCTACTTTTACATGATTCTGATGTAATCTCCTTAATATAGTTTTTATAAGGTGATATTTAACACTTAAAAGAGTGTAAAGGGATTGTTTACTTATCGCTCCAAATAGCCTCCTGGTTATTCTTTAGGTTGTCAGTCGCATAGTACCCAACACCGGACTTCTACTTCTACTCATAAAATAATAAGGTTGCGCCCAGACTGTTGGCAGTTCTATTTACTTACGTATTTGTTTTTTTCAATAGGCTATTCAATATAAGTAAAAGCGAATCCGATCTCAATAAACTTAACGAAAAATACTTTAATCGGTTTCTTCCCCGATTATATTCAAAGCTTTTAGAAGTGAACGTGAATTGTATATCTCATTAGACCTAAGAAATATATCGGAATTCGTGAATATGTATACGTTTCTCAGATATGAAAAATCCCTCACACCGCCGTATTTTTTCGGGATATCTCTATAGTGTTACATTTGTAAATTTTTAGCTTTCGATCCTTTGCTGTTTTCAAGATAAAAATTAGAATTTTGTCATTGCCATCCCCTCTTACTATCACCCCCTACACAAATACCCACAACATTTTTTTATCCACTAGAAGTCGGTGTAAAATTTTTAGATTATATCTGCTACGGTTTATCAGTTATGAAAATTTATTTTTTTGAAAAATGGCTATCCCTCGCGCTCTACAACCCCACCTCAAAAATTTTATATTCAGTATACTCCACTTGTAATTCTTTATTCAAAATCCCAATTTTATCTTTCCAGTACAATTGAGTCGGAAGATATTGTAATCCAAAGATTTTCACCTCCTAGCATAAGCGGTTCCTGAGATCAAGAAACCAAATTTTTTCGTTTAAAACGCAGCGCCCTCCAATCACCTCACACACTATACAAATTTCAACTTAATATCTTAACTAGTTTGTAAGCTGAGCGCCTTCAAACGGTTTTGCGTACAGCGGACAGACGGATTTTAATTTATAATTTTTTAATAATAAAGTATTGTGATCGACCTCTGAAATTTCAAAAAATTTTGTATTTACACGTTTTAGGACTAGTAAACACCAAAACGCAAAAAAAAAATGTCCGTCTGTCCGTCGTAGACGCCGTACGCCGTATGCCGTCCGCCGCCCGCCGTACGCCGTACTCAAAACCGTTTGAAGGTGCGTAGCTCACAAACCCTTCAGATATTAAGTTGATATTTCTATGGTCTGTAAAATGGGTGAACGCCTACGAGTGGTACTTTTTGAAGCGGTGGTGGTGTGAGCAGGGAGGAGAGGGAAAGAGGGGGAGCGTTTTAGATGAAAAATTTTGGTTTCTAGATCTCAGGAACCGCTTATGCTAGGAGGCTGAAAATTGAAACTTATGAAGTACTATGATAGTGGACCCATTTTCAAAAAAAATGGTCAATAGTGGTTGATAGGTGTGAGAGTGGCGGGGAAACAATGCGTACAAAGCACTTGAAAGCTGGGATTGATACATTCTAAAATCCATTTCTCCTGAACGATTGATGCCAAACGGCTGAAACTTTTGTAGTTGTATTAAGGGATGCTAGGAGATTGGAATGGTGTTAACATTTCTATGGAGAGTAGTGAGGTATGGGGGTGGTTTAAAACTTTGAATTACAATATCTTCCGATTCAATTGTGCTAGGAAGATAAAATTTGGTTTTTGTATTGTAGAATTACGAGTGGAGTCTACTGAATGTAAAATTTTTGAGGGGAAGGTGAAGCGCTGAAGGTGGGGAATAGCCCAAACAAAATTAATTTATATATCTAATGAACCAAATCAGATATGATGTTGAAATTTTTACAGGAGTTAGGACCAGTAGACCACTAGCGGAGAAAAATAGAGTAATGGAGAGTGTGGGTATAGGGAGTGATGGTAGGAGGGGGTGGATAGAGGGATAGGATAAAGGATAGAAAGCTAAAAATTGATAGCTGTATAGAGGTGCTATAGAGACATCTCAGAAAAATAATTATAAATTTTTGATAGGGATAGCAATGTACGGGGGTGGGGGGAGGTTTTTCATATCTAAGAAACGGCTTATGCTAGAAAGTTGAAACTTAGTACATATATGTAGATGTGCTACTAGAGAAATTAAAACTAAGAAAAAAATTTATTTTCATTTGTGTACAAAGATGGAGTAAGAAAAATGTCCGTGAAAAGGGTTTTTTTCACTAATTTCGATAAATCTTTTAGACTCCTCTAGCTATTAAATCAATTTCACTTCTGCGAGCTCTTAATATAAGTGCATAGAAACGCTTTTCCAAATTTTTCGTTATCTGACCGCTAAGGGGGTGTAAGGCGGTTATGTGCTTTTCACGAATTCCGATATCTTTGGTCTACTAAGATATACAATTCACTTTCACTTCTAAATTCTTTGCATATAGTCGGGGAATAAACCGATTTGAGCATTTTTTGATATCAAACCCCCTGGGGAGTAAGATATTGTTCGAGTTTTGACGAATTTCGATTTTTTTTAGGTTTAATGAGATCCAATGCACTTACACTTCTATTGAATAAGCTATTGAAAAAACAAATACGTAAATAAATAAAGAAAATCTGCCAACAGTCTGGGCGCAACTTTATTATTTTATTGGTAGAAGTCAGAAACGTGTTAAATGCTGAGATGCGCCGTAGGTTAATATGCGACTGACAACCTAAAGAATAAGCAGGAGGCTATTTGGAACGTTATTTTTTAGGTTGTCACTCCCATAGTAACCTACAGCGTATCTCAGCATTTAACACGTTGCTGACTGCTACCCATAAAATAATAAAGTTGCGCCCAGACTGTTGGCAGATTTTTTTTTGGGGTTTACTAGTCCTAAAACGTGAAAATACAAAATTCCAGGCAGCAATTTTTTTTGGAATTTTCAGGTCGATCGCAATACTTTATTATTAAAAATTCTATTTGACGAGTAGATCATAAATTTGACATCGTTTTTAAGCCATTAATCAAAGGGTTAGTTTCATGTATCACAAGTATTTGGGACTGAATTAAACGTATAATTTGTACTCTGCAGATTTCCCCTAGAAAATAACTTGTATCTTAAATTATCACAATTCTCTCAATTAGCTTCCATACAAACGTTCCTAAAAGTTTAGGTCAACGGAATACACGAGAATTTGAGAAATCAAGGGGGCTTTTTCCGAACTGAGTGACCATGTCTTATTTCTGGCATAGACCTCCACATTGATCTCTTCCAGTTGAACCCCATTTTTCCGAAGATTACAATCACATTGTTTATTTTTCGCATATGATCTCACTCAATTCACCCACTACGTTCGGATATGGCACATATTCCATGTGCAATTTGTTGTGCACCACACGCACCGAACTCTCGTAATGTGACTCAATGAAATTATTGAATTACCCATGCATTTCATGTACGCGTACTTGCATACGATCAACACTGCGATTAAAATTGCACTATTGATCGGTTCGGCAAATTATTGTTCACGCCGACATAATTTTTGCACAATCCTTTAGACGTGCGATAAAAATAAAGCAACGCTATCGCAAAGATAGTGCGTGAATTGCAAGCGATTGAATTGGTGGCGCTTTATAGTCACCAAAGTCGTTTTGTTTATGTTATGCGCACACTACACACATGTTGTGCGAATATCAGCCAACGATCGACGACACATTGTTCCACTATAAATCGCTTTAGATGCACTTACTATCCCTTAAGCGGAAACTATTTTTATTGGCAATTTTAATCATAAACTAATACGTGGATATGTTTACAAATTGGAAAATTATTATCATATGTTGGTTACAATGGGCTCGTAAAAATAGTTTGATCGATTACGTGTTGTCTTATCTGCAAAACCATTTTAGGACACCAAGTTAACAATCTGTGTTCGGGCGTGTTTTTACAGAGTAAAATAATGAATGATCTCCTTCTGTACATTATTAATTACAACTCCAAAAATGGAGAACAGGAATTAGTCATTATATTTTTTGGACTTTTTTTACTTGTTTCCGTACCTGAAATTTTGAATTGTCACGTTCTTCAAAGTAGGACCCCGAAACCGTTTAACTGCTTCATTCAGCCGACGCCAAAATTTTCGACCCATTTTCTTACATTCAAAAATTATGTTTCAATTTTGATATCAACGGCGAACGGCTTACACTAGAAATTAAAAAAACAAAAATTAAAAAAAAAGATGTATTACGGAAAGTAAAGAACGGAGGTCTCATGGTTTGTTTTTTACTTTATTATTTTAATACTAAAGTATTGTTATCGATTTTTAAGAAAAAAAATTTGCTACCCTGAAAAATTTTTTTTTCACTTTTCATGACTAATAGACACCAAAAAAACCAAAAAGTTCAGTCCGTCTGTGCGCCGTCCGCCGTACGCAAAACGTTTGAAAGCTTATTGCTCTCAAACTCTTTGAGCTATTAAGTTGAAATTTGATAGACTGAGCAGACCCCTTCAACTGGCCACCTTTTGAGTGGTGGGGGTGTGAGGGGGGAGAAGAGGGAAGCGTTTTAGACGGAAAATTTTGGTTTCTAGATCTAAGTAACTGCTTAGGCTAGGAGGCTAAAAATTGGAATTTATATAGAGCATCGATAGTGGACCCATTTTGCAAAAAAAATAATGATACGGGTAAAGGGGTGAGGGAGTGGGGGGAATAATAATGCGTCCGAAACGCTCGAAAGCCGAGATAGAGACATTCTAAAATCCATATCTCCTAAACGGTTAATGTCACGAAATTAAAACTTAATAAACATCTGTGGGTATACTAGCAGAATAGATCGGAAACAAATTTTTGAGTGAGGGCAGTGGCGTACGGAGGTGGGGGGTGAAAAATTTTAGATTACGATATCTCACGAACCAATTACACTAGAATAACAAAATTCGGTTTCTGTAGTAAGGTTGACAAATCAAGTTTGCTGAAAGTAGAACTTTTTTAGGGGGCGGTGGAGTATGGAAGTGTAGGGGATAAGAATTTTTTTAAAAAAATCTGCCAATGGTCTGGGCGAAACTTTATTATTTTTCGGGTCAAAGTTCGGGAGCGGTCAAAGTCGGAGCATATCATCAGTTGTTTCGAGATTATGAAGTTTCTTTCAAAGTTAATTTTGTTCTTAAAATAAAAATATTTAAAATAGAGATTTTTAGCCAATTAAATATTGAAAAAGCTTGCGTAGACTATTCGAATTTTGGTATATTATGTACACTAAAAGCCCATAGAAGTAAAAACGAATTTGTTGCCTTATCAGACTTAAGAGATATGACGAATTGTTAAAACGCATACAAACCCATTACTTCCACTTGGGGTTTGAATTTCGAAAAAATGTTGAAACAGGTTTTTAAACGATTTCATAAGAAGCAACTTGATATCTCATGAGATACGAGGGATTTTGAAAAATTTGTGAAAATGTAAGCAAACTAACTCTTCACACCAAATTCGAAAAATCGTGAAATTAGTTTTTAGGTCATTACATCAAATGCGGTAATAACCAATTTTATATCTCATCAGAACTAAGGGATGGCAAAATTTGTGAAAACATATGCAAACCCTTGGGGGCTAAATATCCAAAAATTGAGAAATGGGTTTTTAGGCGATTATATAAAAAGTCTGTGGAAATGAAAAGCGATCTAATATCTCATCAAACCTGAGAAATATGTCGAACCTTTGAAAAGAATACAACCTCCTTACACCCCTTAGGATTGAAAATCTGAAAATACTGAAATTGACTTTTTGGTTCTTATATGGGAAACCTTAGAAAGTAAAAATGAATTCGACATATCATCAGATCTAAGCAATATGTAGGAATCTGTGAAAACATATGCAACCTCCTTACACCCATTTGGGGGTTGAATATCCAAAAACCCTGAAAGGAGTTAATAGATAAATATGAAGACAGCACGAGAAAGTAAAAACAATTGAATTACCTACTTATCACTTCTAAAGGATATGACGGAATTTGTGAAAACTTGTTGCTGAAAAAGGAAAAAACTTAAAAACAAGTTTTAGGCGATTATTACGCAAGCCCGTGAAAGTGAAAATGATGGTGTGGGTGTAGAGGGTGAGGGTGGGGGAGGTTGATAAGGAAAAAGTTCAGATTTTTATGTATTGAGAGCCTATAATGATATAAATCTGGAACTTGGTATATGGATAGAACTATAGTAGTAGCATGTTGAAAGAATATAATTTTTTATAGAGATAGTATGGTACGAGGATGGGGGGTGTTTTTCCTAACTATAGATCGGCTTATGCTAGAAAGTTGAAACTCGGTATATGTATGCAAGTCAACTTGAAAAGTAATTTCGATTAAAAAGAAATTCAAACTTATATTGGTTGTATTTCACGAGCTATACTGGTTCCTGCTTCCTGGAAGTTGAATGCATGCATTTTTCAAGGACTATTGTATGACAACTATATGATGAAGTCATTTAAATTTCTGCGTATTAGTTGCCTGATCTGAAAGTAGGTACTGAAAAAAAACGTATAAAAAATTTCAAATTTTTAGGTTCAGGCGTTTTGTAATTTTTAGCCAATTTTCATTAACACGTAAGTCTCCCTGACTTTCTTCCAAAAAATAATAAACTTGCACACAGTGTTGCTAATTTTTTTAAGTATGTATTTTTAGAAAATTGTTCCCATTTTACAGTGCAGGGATTTTGAAAGAGTATTAAGATTTTGTATATATGTATCCACATTCATTCGAGTAACATTGAATAGATTTGCTTACCTTACGAACTTGGTCGTGTCAGTTTATTGAAATCAAATACATCGGAACATTTATTCGCCCAAGTAACAAAATCAATTCAAATCGGCTTGACGATCACTTAAGACACGCAACATAATTCGATAAATAAATTAGCCGTAATCCTTTTACAAAATCTCCTTAGAATCTAGGATGTAGTCGTAATCCTCGATAACTAGATTTGAAATGATTTTCCCATTGCAGAAGGCCATCGAAATCAACGAAGCGTGTTCTTAGTCGTGAGTGTGCTGGACTCTATCGAAGGTATCGACTGTGCAATCAACAGGTAAGTACCTGGACATAATTAATCCTCAACCTTGCCTGTAACTTAATCTGACCCGTTGTTCTTGTTGTTTTCCGTTCGAAAAGGACTGCCCCAATGTCCAGGAAGATTTTCGTCAGCAGCAATGCACCCGATTTGATGAGCAGCAGTTCCAGGGCAAACGTTACCAATGGGAGCCGTATATCAAAGGTAAGACTCGGGTCAAATTCGATCTGATCACCGGAATGACCGCAGTCATTACGGCGAGTGCTAAGGTGCTAATGCCTTTTGAGTTTCATTTCCATATGAAGACGACGCCGAATGCGAGCTCAATTGCAAGCCAGTCGGCATGAAGTACTTTGCCACTATGAACAGTTCCGTGATTGATGGAACACCTTGTACACGTCCGGCCGAGTATTACCGAAAGAACTACAGAGGACAGGCTGTTTGCGTAGATGGGATATGCAAGGTAAGACCTAAGAACTAAGAAGTATCTTTCAGCTTATGGAGTTTTATTTTTCTCACACGTTTACAAACAATCAATTTCCTATCGGTGGTAGGTCCATGCACGCACTATCCATCCAACCGTCCATCCCGAGATGGATTTCTAAGTTTGACCTCGCCCTTAAGCTGGTCCATCTTTGGGAGCGCTTCTCATAAGCTTGGATGCATTCGACGCAACTCACAAGATTTCGTTCGAAAATTTGAAAATTTTATTGACTCAATGATTAGACAGATTCAAATTTTCATTTTCATTTGAAAAGAAGCGCGCGCTATTTACTCTTTGATGAACTATGAGAAGCGTGAAGAATTCGCTTGAAATTGATTATTCGCGCTCATCAGTATTTAAGTACGAGTTGAGTTAATTGGAATAGAATTTATCGAGTTTCTTGGGTGGCGTCTTGGGTGGTGAAATCTTGGTTTGGAATGCGGTATGCATTTCAGTTTGATTAGACCCTATTTGAAAGTCGATTTGATTCGGTTGAGGGTGGGTGGAATAAATTTGGCAGGACTTCTTAAAGTTAATGTTGGAAATCTGGCCCGGCGACTTTATTAAAAGCTAATCGTTTAGGATGCCTGCATCAACGCAACTAGCACTAAATCATGTGACCACGTTCCCGACTTCTTAGCTTTCTATCCTTAGCGGTTCTCGAGAAATAAAAATTAGAATTTTTTTTTTTTACTCTCTACCCTCTACCCCAACTTCGATATTTATTTCTCTTCAGGCCCTAACTCTTGTAAAAATGTCAAGATCTTATCTGGTACTCAGTAAACGATATAAAAATTGATTTTTTTGAAAGATTGGTGTTCCACCACTTACGAGCTCGACCCCCCTCCTCCTCATTTTACATTTAGCGTACTTCGCTTATAAATTTGTATACACCAACCAATTGTATTTTTCTGACGAAATTAGTTGAGAAGATAGGTCAACGTTTTTCTACCCCATACTCTTTCGAATATGCCCTACTCCTACGAAAAAGTTAAAATAAGTTTTAAACTTTTAAAATAAGCCATTAAGGGCCGCATTATTCACTTCGGGTTATTTATAACCTCTGGTTAATTCCAGTTTTCCTAGAGATTTGGTATTATTCACCTCCGGTTATCGTTTAACCGGTGATTCGCTGGTTTTGTAATCAGTGATTAAAGTTACCCAGGGAAAAATTTAACCGGTGGAAAAGTTCCGGTTTACTACGATACCCAGGGATTTAACCGGCGATTTGACAAATTTTGTATAATTCACGATTGAAGTTATGGCAAGATCTCATCTTTGGGATAATTGGAGTGATTCTGACGAAGAAGAAACCCTGGAGCGTCGCCAATACAAAATAGCACAACGAATCTATAATACATCGACATATGGGACGACAAAGACTGTTTCTGCCGATTCCAATTTACAAAGCTAATGGAATTTTTTCCTTTCCACTGTTATCCACCCTCACCCCTTACACCCACTTTCTCCAGTTTTGAGCTAGGGGTGTATCAGGCCTACCTCTCGTATACATTCGAAGATTCTATCTTATACAGTTTTTGAGATATGACATGTGATTATTTATAAAAATTCTTATCCCTTCCATGATCCATCACCACCCTAAACAAGTTATATTCAGCAAACTCCTCCATCCATCTTTAAACATAAGCCAAATTTCCTTTATATATTCTAGATGAAATCATATAGAGTATTATAAGTTTAATCCAGCCCAAAAGTTTGTAACGCATAGAACCAAGCCTCGGACGAAAAAAATTATATATTATTTTTTGTTTATTTGAGGCCAAAAACCTCAATTCCGCATGACGTCCGTCCGCCCGATAACTCAAGAACGCCTTCACCTAAGATCTTGAAATTTTGAATCTGGATGTTTGGTTGAATTTGTAAGGCTAAGTTCTTTATCGAGCAAAATCGACCTACTCGCCATACAAAATGTCCTTAAAACACGTGTTCAAGAATATTGGTCGATAACTTCAGAAGGGTTCCAGCTACGACTTTGAAATTTTGTATGTGATCTTTTTCCAATAGTTGGAGCTAAATATATGATTATGAAAAAAATCCTATTAGTCCTTCATGTAGCTTCCATAAAAATATCCTGTTAAAGTGTCTTCACTTAATTTACGAAACTCACAATAACTCAAATAATCTTTTAGCTACGAATTCGGAATTTTGTACATATTAGTTTTGAGTGAAAACAAAGTTCGAGTTTACCAGTCAACGAAATCCATTTTTCCTTCTGGTACCTTCTATACAAAAAATCCTTAATTTTTCCATAACTTTTGAACGCTTCAAGCTACGAATTCGAAATTTTGTACACATTAATTTTTGAATGGTTCCAAGGAGAAAGATAAATATGTAAGAAATCGAGTTAGTCCTTCCTGCACCTCCCGGGTGAAAGTCCTTAAAAAAGGAAATTTTTTTTCGGTTCAAGATATGAAATTAAACACTGAATATTTTCTTTTAGTTTCGAGAAGCAATCAAATGGGAGTCCTTAAAAAAGGAATACAACATGCACATACGTAGTTCCACTTAATCCCCAACTACAGTATAAATCGGAGTTCAGTATTCATCTAGAGTATTATACGATTGGCATGCAGCCGATCGTGATTGCAGCATGTTTTAGTGTTCATATTGCTGCGATACCCTTTTTTCGGAATAGAGGGCGGATTGATAATGACGTGGAAAATTCAAGGAGGAGTGGGCAGGTAAGGAATTCGTTATTTTTTTTTACCTGGAGAATCCTTAAATAGATTACCTGCAAATTTTAAGCCTGATACCTCGTTTAGTTTTCGAGAAGCAGCCGTCTAAGCGAGTCGACTTACAAAAATTGTTGAAAATGGATAAAAGTGAATTTCGTGTGTTGATTAAACACAATTTTTTAAAAGGGAAGACAGCTAAAGTAACCAAAGAAAAATTAGATAAGCATTATGGGGACTCTGCACCATCGACCCAAATGATTTAGAAATGGTTTTCTGAATTCAAGTGTGGTCGTACGAGCACAGAAACCACACCAAGTCCAGGTCGTCCAAATGAGGTCACCACGCCAGAAATGATCGATAAAATCCATGATATCGTGATAGAAGATCGTCGAGTAAAAGTGCGTGAGATAGTTAAAGTAGTAAGCATCTCATTTGAACGTGTTTGGAATATTTTGGAAAACCATTTGGACATGAGAAAGCTATCCGCAAGATGGCTGCCGCGTTTGCTCACAATCGACTAAAAACGCAATAGTGTGACAACTTCGCAGCACGGTTTGCAACTGTTTTAACGTAATACAAATGAATTTGTTCATTGATCCGTAACTGTTGATGAAACATGGATTCACCACTACACTCCAGAAACCAAACAACAGTCAAAACAATGGAAGGATGTCGGTTCAAGGAGGCAAAACCGTTCTATCGGCTGGAAAGGTTATGGCGACAGTTTTTTGGGATTCCAATGGAATGATATTCACCGACTACTTGGAGAAAGGAAAAACAATGACGGGAGCATATTATTCTGAGTTATTGGTTTCATTGGATGTTGAAATCAAGGCAAAACGGCTTCATTTGGCGAAGAAAAAAGTGTTGTTTCACATGTCCGCTGTTGCAACGGCAAAACTGTTTGAATTACAGTACGAATTGTTCCCTCACCCACCGTATTCTCAAGATTTGGCACCCTGCGACTTTTTATTATTTCCAGACTTGAAAAAATGGCTTGCTGGAAAGAGATTTACCACGAATACTGACGTCATAAGTGAAACCAACGCCTATTTGGAAGGGTTGGACAAATCATATTATTTGGAAGAGATCAAAAAATTGGAAAAACGCTGGACTAAGTGTATCGAGCTAAAAGGAGACTACGTTTCTCAATTTTTCCACGTCATTATCAATCCACCCTCGTAGGCTGGACATGCAAAAGTTGCCAGGCTAATAGTAGGTAATATAAACTAAGGGATATACGGAAAAGTTTGCGAAGTGGTCTTGCCAAAGGAGACGCAGTATATCATCGGGCCCTGCTGATTTACTGACAACAAAATTTTTTACATCGCTTCTCAGCATTAAACGCGTTCCACACTTCTACCCAAAAAATAATAAAGTTACGCCCAGATTGTTGTCAGATTTTTTTTATTTCTTTACGTATTTCTTTTATATATTATATCGAAAAGTTTGGAAGAACATTTCTAGGCTAAAGAGAACATGTCTAAAAGTTTTAACGAAATTCGTGAAAATGTAGATTCACGGACATTTTTGTTACTCAACCTCTGAACGGCAATACAAATTTAAACTTTTTTTTGCTTTAATTACTCTAATAGTACATCTACATATACGTACTAAGTTTCAACTTTCTAGCATAAGCCGTTTCTGGGATATAAGAAACCCCCTCACCCCCGTACCTTGCTCCAACTATGAAAAATTTTATTTTTCTAGGATGTCTCTATAGTAGTGATATATAGTCGTAAATTTTTAGTTTTCCATTCATTACGGTTTTCGAGAAATAAAAATCAAAATGTTTTCCTTTCTACCCCCTTTTAGCATCACCCCCAACACCCACACCCCAAATTTTTTTTCCCTACTAGAGGTCTACTGACCCCAACTTCTGTAAAATTTTCAAGATCATATCTGATACGATTTCTGAGATATAATAATTACATTTTTTGAAAAATTGCTGTCCACTTGCGTGCTCCACCTCCCCCCTCAAAAAGTTTACATTCAGTAGACTCCACTTGTCATCCCATATACAGAAACCAAAATTTTTATCTTCCTGGTGTAATTGGTTCGGATGATATTGTAATCCAAAGTTGTTCACTCACCACCCCGCACTCCCACAACCCTCCACCACTATCGAGCATTTTTTGGCAAATAGGTCCACTATCATAGTTTTACATAAGTTCCAAGTTTCAGCCTCTTAGCATAAATGGTTTCTGAGATCTGGAAACCAAAATTTTTCGTGTAAAACGCTCCCACTCACACCCCCACCCTTTTAAAAGATACCGGTCGTAGGGGTTCACCCAATCTAACCACCATAAAAATTTGAACTTAATATCTCAAGGGGTTTGTGAGCTACGCACCTTCAAACGGTTTTGCGTACGGCCTCTACGGCGGATAAACGGAATTTTTTTTTGCTGTTTTTGTGTTTACCTACTAGTCCTAAAACGTGAAAATACAAAATTTCAGAGTAGCAAATTTTTTGGAAATTTCAGTTCGATCACAATATACTTTATTATTAAAAAATAATAAATTAATATCTTCCACTTTCGTGCTCCACCTCCCCGCGAAAAGTCGACTTTCACTTGTGATCCCATATCTAGAAATCAATTTTTAACTTCCTGGTGTAATAGGTTCGAAAGATATCATTGGCGGATACAGGGGGGAGGCGGAGGGGGCGGCCGCCCCCCCCAAGAGCAATTCCGAATTTTCCAAACATACATATCTACTTCAACCGTTCTCCGATTTTTTTTACTCCACTGCAATGTAATTAGCATTTACTGTAGTTCTGCGGTGCAATACAAAGCACAGAACAGAACCATGATGGTGGATTTACCATACACTCAACGTTTGAGGCGCGCCTCTATCTCCACCATAAAATCAACCAATCAGATGGCTCGTGCTTGCGACTGCACGAGTCTAATATTCGTCTAATATTCTTCAACTTTTTCTCCGACGCACGCTTCCATATGTGTACACACATACAATGAACTGTGATACCACACAATTCGCAGCTCATCGTATCTCTGTCGTTTCGCACTTATAGGCAAGTTGCGCCGCAAAAGCATGTTGAGTGTAAATTGCTTTCAACACAGCAAACAACACAGCCGACGAAAACCGGTTTGCAATGGCCTGATGGGGGTAGAGGCTCGCCTCGAGGCGAGCCTTAAGGGTGAGTGTAAACGCACCATGATAAAAAGACTACAAGACAACATATTGCGTAGGTAATAGGGTCATTCCATCAAGAACCGCCAAGAATGACGAAATTTGTGACCTATTATGATATGTTAAAGTTTTCGCAAAAATGGTGTCCGAATCCTCTTTGAAAATGAATATCTCTGCTAATTTTTATCCTGGAATAATAAAATATGGCTTATTTTAAAGGGGAAGGTTGTCGCAATAAAAATTATTTTTGAAATTTTTTTCAAGGATAATGATTTTGTCCTTTATCCCTGAATATCTCAAAACGGTTTTTTTTTTTTTTATATTTTTTAGGCTATACTGTTTTTCAAAACATACCAAAAAATTAACTTGGGATCTCAATAGGATAGGGGTCAAAAAAATGGAAGAACATTATAGTGGTTCTCAATTATTTTATAGAAAAAGGGTCATTTAATCAAGAATAGCCAAAAGTGTGACCTTATCCTCGCCGATTCTTTTGAAAATTTGTGTACTCGAAGAATTAGTGAAAACAAAATATAATTTCAAGTTTTTGTTTCTATCTCATTTTTTTTGTTAGTTATAGTATGTTAAAGATTTCCCAAAAAAGATGTCTGAGTCCTCTTTGAAAATTCATATCTCTGGTAATTTTTATCCTTGAATAATAAAGTAGGGCTTATTTTAAAGATTGTTGTTGTTTTTGTTAGTTAAAAAATGAGATAGAAACAAAAACTTGAATTTCAATTAATTTTTTCACTAGTTCTTCAAGTACAAACATTTTCAAAAGAATCGGAAATGGTAAGGTCACAACTTTGGCGATTCATGATGGAATGACCCATAATAAGATGAAAACCGTTTTTGCTAAGTGCAGTCTATGTAGCTAAATTCACACAGAACTTGATCAAACAAAATATCCAAATCAAAAAAATTTCCGCCCCCCCCAACAGCAAAGTCTGGATCCACCACTGAAAGATATTGCAATCAAAAGTATTCCCGCCCCCCACCCATCTTTTAATTTTTAGCCCTTGTCCAATCTTAAAGTATCCCTAAAAACAACCACAAAGTTTTAACCTTCTGACATCAATCGTTCAGGAGATATGGGTTTCAATCCCGGCTTTCAAGCGTTTCGGTCTCATTGTTTCCCCCACTTCTACACTCTTCAATCCCTATCTACCATATTTTTTACAAATTGGTCCACTATCGCAGTTTTACATAAGTTCCAAGTTTCAGCCTCCTAGCATAAGTGGTTCCTGAGATCTAATAACCAAAATTTGTGGTCTAAAACGCTCCCCTCTTCTCCCCCTCACATCCCAACCAATCCAAAAAAAAAACCCTTATAGGGGTTCTTCCAGACTACCCACCATAAAAATTTGAACTTAATATCTCAACGCGCTTGGAAGCTACGCGCCTTCAAACGATTTCGCGTACGGCGGACGGCGTACGGTGTACGGCGTTCGGCGTCTACGGCGGACTTTTTTTTAAAACGTGAAAATACTAAATTTCAGGGTAGCAAATTTTTTTGAAATTTTAGGTCGATCACAATACTTTATTATAAAAAAATAATAAAGTAAAATTACGGTTTTTTCACTTCAGGTACTACTTCAGTACTATGATAATTAAAATCAAAATTAAAGTTGAAAACTGGCCGTTAAACCGATCTGAAACGTGACAGTGTTTTAATTTGTACAGTTGTCATTTAACAATTTTGTGATTTCTTGGTGTAATTTTCTGTGGATTTGTTGAATTTGGGTTTTTAAAGTTCAGATTTAACTAAATCTTATATAGTTATACCGGGTTCAGCAGCAGCATTTGGTGCGATGTTATAACGGCTTTAGATGACGCTGAATATGACACTTCGCGATATCACGCTCGGAGCTTACTCACCTATAAACAGTCATCAAGTTAAAGTTAGTGGCATAAACTGTTCAGTAGGTATGAATTTTGAAATATCTTTATACTAGGTTGGGAGCTCTTCAGAGCAATAGTTGTTGCTGTCCACTCGCGTACCTCGTCACTCATATGATCAATTTGAAAATGGTCCTACAACTTACAACTTTTCAGCTTGAGCTGTTCCTGATATATAAAAAACCAAGTTTTTTCTCCGTTATTCTCCAATATCCACTTCCCTGTACTTTTTCATACGCCTACCTCCAAAGATCTAGTCAAAAAGGTTCAACTAATTGATCGTTGTAAAAAATTTTAACTTAATAGTGTCGTTTTTTACGGATCAGGCTGTTGATTTTTACTGTATGTATGAAAACTATAATTCGGATAGAACCTCGAAAACTTTTGAGTTAATCTGTTTTTCATTCAAATTTCGACATCCAGACGGGACTCTTGAGTCAAATTTGGTTTGAACTACTAATTTAATAATAATAATAATCAATGGCACAACTACTACTTTACCTACTAATTTACCGTCATAAAAATTAATATCTGCTTACGTCAAATCGAGTCAAATAAGTGTCAAAACGAAAATACGATATCTGTGAGCTTCCAAGCACAACAATGATTGTTTGATTGCAGTCAGCTGTGATACAAATAATCCCAACATCCTATCTGTGAAAGTAAGTGAAGAAATGTTAACTAAGAAGCAGGCATTCCTACCGTGCCATTCACAATATTCTGAGATTATCTCAATCTTTTTTTTTCAACCTGAGATAATCAAGAGCAATGAAAGGTGGAAAACCCCACGTCACGTACCATCTACAAGCGTTAGTAAGTTGCGAGTCGTCAAAGGTGTTTGCTAAGCGTGGACAGTGAGCGTTCGCCGAACATTGGACCAAAAACGTAATTTTAGTGATAGATATATATTGATAATTTTTGAAATTTGTGTGTTGTTGTGCGATCTGAATTTATTTATTGAACACGCGCTGATTATATATTTATTAATAATAGTATATCACATGTGATTTTAAGGAAGATTCAAACTCACAACTGCAGCAATTGATAGAGTAAACGTGTAAAGCTATTTATTACCAGCCTGCATGGATCGATTAAAATCACAAACTTTCTGCACAGAAAAAAAACCAACTGATAGTACGCACTGCCATACCACTATCACGTTCAGCAATCATATAATCAAGTAATTTGAAACGCCCAGCTAATTAATTAATTACCACCGCCATGAAAATATCGTGAACTTCCTTGGATCTTTCTTATGCAGATCGCTAGCTTCACTAGTAGCTAGTCTGGCATTTAGCGCCCGGTATTTGACCAATTAACTTATCCGCAGCTAATTGTTAACAGTCTCGGCGAACCGGACTCTCTTCAATTTGATTGACAATACGCCGAGACAAGATCAATCGCACAGATCATCATGCCAATTATGATTGCAGATCAACTGCAGTTTGCATGCGAAGGGGTTGAAATATTCTTCGGATTTCCTGGTTTCCTCTTGTTGATTCATTTAGTCAGTCTGCATTTTGCCACGATCAATCATTACATCGTGAAATTGCCCGAATAATGATCACTTTGTTATACGGCAGGGTAGAGGCTATAATATAAAAAAATAATCACATGAGACATAGCCGAGTTACCTGACGCAAAAACTGAACCATATGTACGAGACCCGTGCGAGTAAAAATGATCGTATCGTGTGAGGATCATCAAAATGCGTTTATTGATCGCTTTGATTGATTGTCACGAATATTTGGCGTTAATCGAAAACTCGTGGCCCGATCTGATCCTTTTCTGATTGTGATCGTCAGATGAGATCGCTGGCGGGTCACCTATTACCGCTTAAATTGGGCGGAAATAATTTTTAAGTAAGATACGATCGGTTACGGTGGACGTGTTCATTTGATCGTGCAAGCGATCAGGTTTGGTTGTGAAGGCGGAATTAAATAAACGCCTGCGAGCATGCAATTTTAAGTCGAGTGGAATTTTTTGAGTGAAATTAATTTCGGTTATTTTTGGATCTTGTGGAATTTATTGTGGGTCGATATGCAAACAGAAACTTCGTAGTAAGGCGTAATAATAGGTGATTACTCGAATTGCGGAAATTGTGTGAATATTTTGGATGATAATTTGAACAGAATAATTAAAATGCCTTCTTTTTGTTCTTTAGAGGATGCGAGAATTTTAAAAAAGTTTGCAATAGGTAGACGAAGATGAGGATCTCAAAGAATTTGCCTGTATTTAGACCTAGAAATGTATTCAATTTACCAACTTCTGCGTAGTTGGTAAAGAATTGTAGGAAGAATAATTGAATCATGGAGTTAGTTAGTGTATAGCAGGTGTCAATATAGGTGGGTAGGTACGCGTGGCTGCCCGTGATAACACGGATACACTTCGGCCTAAAAAGGTCCGTCGTGTTACCACAGGAGCATCGAATCCGGTCCTAATCGTCAAACCATTTAGAGCTTGCAATAAAGCGTTTGATTCTCGCGACGTCCGTTGCGGCAAGGTCACTAAGACTGTTGAAGAAGTAAACTCCAAGATGAGCTTTCCTTCGAGCGGACAGAGCTCCTCCTCCTCCTCAGGAAGCTTCTACAGAAGTCGTTTGAAAAGAGGCAGAGTCTTGTATCCGGTGTCAATACAACTGATATTAGAAGAGTAACCCAATTATTCGTAATAGACTCGTATATATGGTCGTAATACACGACTTCTGTGTGAAGTGTGTTTTACTTTATTATTTTAATAATAAAGTATTGTTATCGATTTAAAAAAAAAAAAAATTTGCTACCCTGAAAAATTTTTTCATGACTAATAGACACCAAAAAGCGCCGTACGCTGTCCGCCGTACGCAAAATGGTTTGAGGACTTATATCTCTCAAACTCTTTGAGCTATTGAGTTGAATTTTTTTTTTTTGGTAGACTGAGCAGACCCCTTCAAGTGGTCACCTTTTGAGGGGTGAAGGTGTGAGGGGGGAGGTGGAGGGCGAAAAATGTTGGTTTCTAGATCTCAATAACCGCTTAGGCTAGAAGGCTGAAACTTGGAATTTATATAGAGCATCGATAGTGGACCCATTTGCAATATTGTTGATATGGATGCAGGGGTGTGAGAGTGGGGGGAATAATAATGCGTCCGAAACGGTTGAAAGCCGAGATTGAGACATTCTAAAATCCATATCTCCTAATCGGTTAATGTCACAAAATTAAAACTTAATTGACATCTGTGGGCATACTAGGAGAATAGATCCGAAACAAATTTTTGAGAGGGAGCAGTGACGTACGGGGGTGGGGGTTGAAAAATGTTATATTAAGATAACTCACGAACCAATTGCACTAGACAAAGAAAATTTGGTTTCTGTATAAAGATTGACAAATAAAGTTTGCTCAAAGTAAAATTTTTTAAAAGGGGGGTGGAGCATGGAAGTGGAGGGGGTAAGAATTTTTTTAAAAAATCACGTCTCATATCTTAAGAACAGTGTAATATAGATGCATACAATTTTTACCAGAAGTAGGCCTGATAGACCCCTAGCAAAATAAAATTTCAGGGATGAGGGTGTAGAGGGTAAGGGTGGGGGAGGCTGAAAAGTAAAAAGTTCCGATTTTTATATCTCGAGAACTTATAATTATAGAAATCTGAAACTTGGTATTTAGATAGAGCTACACCAGTAGGATGTTGGAAAAATATAATTTTGTATAGGGATAGTATGGTACGGGGGTGGAGGATATTTTTCCTAACTATAAAACAGCTTATGATAGAAAATTGAAATTCGGTATGTATATATAAATCAACCAGAAAAAATTCAAATATCTATTGGCGTTCGGAAGTGGGGCGAAAAAAATGATCAGTGAAAATGGAATGCATATATTTTCACGATTTTCTTCATATCTATTAGGTCTTTCCAAATATTGAATTTTTTTTTTGTACGGATTCTTCATATAAGTACCTAAAAAGTGTTTTCAGGATTTTTTGATATTCGACTCCCAAGGTGGTGTAAAGGGGATGTCTACATTTTCAGGAATTCAGCCATATCCCTAAGGTCTGATTAGATATCGAAAAACTTTTCACGTCCACGGGCTTATTTAATAATCACCTAAAACCCATTTTCAAGTTTTTTCCTTTTTCAACCCCTAAGAGTGTAAAAACGGGTTGTACACGTTTTTACGAATTCCGTCAAGTCTCTTAGAAGTGATAAGACATCGGATTGGTTTTTACTTCCTCGGGCTTTCTTTATATATATCTACAAACTGATTTCAGGATTTTTGGATATTCAACCCCAAAGTGGGTGCAAGGGGGTTGCATATGTTTTCACAAATTTTTACATATTTCTTAGTTCTAATGAGATATCGAATACTTCCTAAGGCTTGTTACATAATCGTCAAAACGTTGATTTCAGGATGTTTGTTATGCCACACCAATAGGTCGTAAGGCTTTCTACATATTTCTTAGGATTGATGAGATATTAGATTGGTTTGCACTTCCACAGACTTTTTATATAATCGCCTACCGATTTCATGTAATGGCCCGAAACCAAATGACGAAAAACCTTCTAATGGCGTAACAACTGATATTATACTAGGACTAGACCTCGTCCCGGAGTATGACCCAATTGTGTAATTCATATGTTATATGTGGCAGCGGCGAAAGTATTCTAGCGCGACCCCATTCTAACCGCTTCCCGAACTTTTTTTTAGGTTTTCAGTCACTCGTTCCGAACTTTTACCAATTAAAGTTGCGCCCAGACTGTTGGAAGATTTTTTTTTTATATTTGAAAACAGCTCAGTGTGTGGTTCAATCGAGGGACACATGTAAATAATTTTTATGAAACGTTTCATTTGTTATAAGAAATACTTTATTATTAAAAAATAATAAAGTAAAAATCTGACAATGGTCTGGGCGAAACTTTATTATTTTTCGGGTCAAAGTTCGGGAGCGGTCAAAATCGGAGTATATCATCAGTTGTTTCGAGATTACTAGATTTCTTGGAAAATTAATTTTGTTCATAAAATAAAAACATACTGCAGTCACGATCGGCTGCAAGCCAATCGTATAATACTCTAGATCAATACTGAACTCCGATTTATATTGTAGTTGGGGATAAAGTAGAATTACGTGTGTGCATGTTGTATATCCTTTATTAAGGACTGCCATTAGATTGCTACTCAAACCTAAAAGACAATATTCAGTGTTTAATTTCATATCTTAAACTGGGTAAGTCATCGAACAAAAATGTCCTTTTTGAAGGACTTTTACATGGGAGGTGCAGGAAGGACTCACTCGATTTCTTACATATTTATCCTTTTCCTTGGAATTAGTTAAAAATGAACGTGTACAAAATTTCAAAATCGTAGCTTAAAGCGTTCAAAAGTTATCGAAAATATTGTTGAACACGTCATGATTTCGCTGACTAGTAAACCCAAACTTTCTTTTCACTCAAAACTAATTTGTACAAAATTCCGAATTCGTAGCTAAAAGATTACTTGAGTTATAGTGAGTTTCGTAAATTAAGTGAATACATTTTGACAGGATATTTGTATGGCAGCTACACGAAGGACTAACAGGATTTTCTTCATAATCATATATTTAGCTCTAACTATTGGAAAAATAACACGTACATAATTTCAAAGTCGTGGCTTAAACCCTTCTGAAGTTATCGACCTATATTCTTGAACACGTGTTTTAAGGATATTTTGTATGGCAGCTACCAGAAGGAGTGAAAGGATTTCGCTGACTAGTAAACTGGAACTTTGGTTTTACTAAAAACTAATTTGTACAAAATTTCGATTTCGTACCTAAAAGATTACTTGAGTTATAGTGAGTTTCGTAAATTAAGTGAATACATTTTGGCAGGATATTTGTATGGCAGCTACACGAAGGACTAACAGGATTTTCTTGATATTCATACATTTAGCTCCAACTATTAAAGAAGTAACACATACAAAATTTCAAAGTCGTAGCTTTAGGCATTCCGAAGTTATTGGTAAATATTCTTGAACACATGTTTTAAGGACATTTTGTATGGCAGCTACCCGAAGGAGTAGGACGATTTT
Source organism: Beris morrisii (assembly GCA_951812415.1). Classification (NCBI taxonomy): domain Eukaryota; kingdom Metazoa; phylum Arthropoda; class Insecta; order Diptera; family Stratiomyidae; genus Beris; species Beris morrisii. The sequence goes on along the minus strand of OX638313.1, from coordinate 93,481,575 downwards.
GCCCGTTAACGAACTTAGCCTTACAAATTCAACCAAACATCCAGATTCAAAATTTCAAGATCCTAGGTGAAGGCGTTCTTGAGTTATCGTGTTCACGGACAGACGGACGGACGGACGGACGGACGGACGGACGGACGGACGGATGGACGTCAAGCGGATTTGAGGTTTTTGGGCACAAATAAACAAAAAAACATACTGCAGTCACGATCGGCTGCAAGCCAATCGTATAATACTCTAGATGAATACTGAACTCCGATTTATATTGTAGTTGGGGATAAAGTAGAATTATGTGTGTGCATGTTGTATGTCCTTTATTAAGGACTGCCATTAGATTGCTACTCAAAACTAAAAGACAAAATTCAGTGTTTAATTTCATATCTTGAACTGGGTAAGTCATTGAAAAAAAATTTCCTTTTTGAAGGACTTTCACATGGGAGGTTCAGAAAGGACTCACTCGATTTCTGACATATTTATCCTTTTCCTTGGAACCATTTAAAAATGAACGTGTACAAAATTTCAAATTCGTAGCTTGAAGCGTTCAAAAGTTATCGAAAAATATTATTGAACACGTGTCTTAAGGACATTTTGTATGGCAGCTACCAGAAGGAGTAAAAGGATTTCGCTGATTAGTAGACTTGAACTTTGTTTTTACTCAAAACTAATTTGTACAAAATTTCCAATTCATAGCTAAAAGATTACTAGAGTTATAGTAAGTTCCGTAAATTAAGTGAAGACATTTTGACAGGATATTTGTATGGCAGCTACACGAAGGACTAATAGGATTTTCTTTATAATCATATATTTAGCTTCAACTATTGGAAAAATAACACATACAAAATTTCAAAGACGTAGCTTAAACCCTTCTGAAGTTATCGGCTACTATTCTTAAACACGTGTTTTAAAGACATTTTGTATGGCAGCTACCAGAAGGAGTAAAAGGATTTCGCTGACTAGTAAAGTCGAACTTGCTTTTCACTTAAAACTAAGTTGTACAAAATTTCGAATTCGTAGCTAAAAGATTACTTGAGTTATAGTGACTTTCGTAAATTAAGTGAATACATTTTGACAGGATATTTGTATGGCAGCTACACGAAGGACTATCAGGATTTTCTTCATAATCATATATTTAGCTTAAACTATTGGGAAAATAACACATACAAAATTTCAAGATCGTCGCTTAAACCCTTCTGAAGTTATCGACCAATATTCTTGAACACGTGTTTTAAGGACATTTTGTATGGCAGCTACCCGAAGGAGTAGGACGATTTTGCCCGTTAACGAACTTAGCCTTACAAATTCAACCAAACATCCAGATTCCAAATTTCAAGATCCTAGGTGAAGGCGTTCTTGAGTTATCGTGTTCACGGACAGACGGACGGACGGACGGACGGACGGACGGACGGACGGACGGACGGACGGACGGACGGACGGACGGACGTCAGGCGGATTTGAGGTTTTTGGCCACAAATAAACAAAAAATAATATATAACTTTTTTTCGTCCGAGGCTTGGTTCTATGCGTTACAAACTTTTGGGCTGGATTAAACTTATAATACTCTATATGATTTCATCTAGAGTATAATAATATATAACTTTTTTTCGTCCGAGGCTTGGTTCTATGCGTTACAAACTTTTCGGCTGGATTAAACTTATAATACTCTATATGATTTCATCTAGAGTATAAATATTTAAAATAGAGATTTTTAGCCGATTAAACATTGAAACATACTGCAGTCACGATCGGCTGCAAGCCAATCGTATAATACTCTAGATGAATACTGAACTCCGATTTATATTGTACTTGGGGATAAAGTAGAATTACATGTGTGCATGTTGTATGTCCTTTATTAAGGACTGCCATTAGATTGCTACTCAAAACTAAAAGACAATATTCAGTGTTTAATTTCATATCTTGAACTGGGTAAGTCATCGAAAAAAAATGTCCTTTTTGAAGGACTTTCACATGGGAGGTGCAGGAAGGACTCACTCGATTTCTTACATATTTATCCTTTTCCTTGGAACCATTCAAAAATTAATGTGTACAAAATTTCAAATTCGTAGCTTAAAGCGTTCAAAAGTTATCGGAAAATATTGTTCAACACGTGTCTTAAGGATATTTTGTGTGGCAGCTACCAGAAGGAGTAAAAGGATTTTGCTGACTAGTAAACTCGAACTTTGTTTTCACTCAAAACTAATTTTTACAAAATTCCGAGTTCATAGCTAAAAGATTACTTGAGTTATAGTGGGTTCCGTAAATTAAGTGAAGACATTTTAACAGGATATTTGTATGGCAGCTACACGAAGGACTAATAGGATTTTCTTCAAAATCATATCTTTAGCTCCAACTATTGGAAAAATAACACATACAAAATTTCAAAGTCGTAGCTTAAACCCTTCTGAAGTTATCGACCAATATTCTTGAACACGTGTTTTAAGGACATTTTGTATGGCAGCTACCCGAAGGAGTAGGACGATTTTGCCCGTTAACGAACTTAGCCTTACAAATTCAACCAAACATCCAGATTCAAAATTTCATGATCCTAGGTGAAGGCGTTCTTGAGCTATCGTGTTCACGGACAGACGGACGGACGGACGGACGGACGGACGGACGTCAGGCGGATTTGAGGTTTTTGGCCACAAATAAACAAAAAATAATATATAACCTTTTTTCCTCCGAGGCTTGGTTCTATGCGTTACAAACTTTTGGGCTGGATTAAACTTATAATACTCTATATAATTTCATCTAGAGTATAAAAAGCCCGTGTAGACTATTCGAATTTCGGTATATTATGTACACTAAAATCCCATAGAAGTAAAAACGAATTTGTTGCCTTATAAGACTTAAGAGACATGACGAATTGTTAAAACGTATACAAACCCATTACTTTCACTTGGGGTTTGAATTTCGAAAAAATTGTGAAACAGGTTTTTAAACGATTTCATAAGAAGCAACTTGATATCTCATGAGATACGAGGGATTTTGAAAAATTTGTGAAAACGTAAGCAAACCCTTCACACCCCCTTGGTTTATGAAATTCGAAAAATCGTGAAATTGGTTTTTAGATCATCATATCAAATACCGTAATAACCAATTTTATATCTCATCAGAACTAAGGGATGGCAAAAATTGTGAAAACATGTGCAAACCCTTGGGGGTTGAATATCAAAAAATTGAGACATGGGTTTGTAGGTGATTATTTAAAAAGTCTGTGGAAATGAAAAGCGATCTAATATCTCATCAAACCTAATATATATGTCGAAGCTTTGAAAAGCATATAACCCCCTTACACCCCTTAGGATTGAATATCTAAAAATACTGAAATTGACATTTTGGGTCTTATATGGGAAACCTTAGGAAGTAAAAATGAATTCGGTTTATCATCAGATCTAAGCAATATGTAGGAATCTGTGAAAACATATGCAACCTCCTTACACCCACTTGGGGGTTGAATATCCAAAAATCCTGAAAGGAGTTAATAGATAAATATGAAGACAACACGAGAAAGTAAAAACCAATTCATTTTCTTATCACTTCTAAAAGATATGACGGAATTCGTGAAAACTTGTTCAACCCTTTTATATCCTCTTAGGGGCTGAAAAAGGAAAAAATTTTAAAACAGGTTTTAGACGATTATTACGCAAGCCCGTGAAAGTGAAAAAATATTCGATATTTGATCAGACCTGGGGGATATGGCAGAATTCGTGAAAAAATATACTACCCCTTTACACTCTCGAATTTCAAAAAATCATGAAAAAGCTCTCTAGGTACTTTCTAAGTAGGTACTAGGTATATGAAGAAGCCGTAGAATAAAAATTAATTAAATATTTGGGAAGACCTAATTTATATGACGAAAATCGTGAAAATATATGCATTCCATTTTTACTGGAAAATTTTTCCGCCCCCCTTCCGAACGCCAATGGGTATTTGAAATTTTTTTTTATCTAAATTACTTTTCTAGTTGATTTACATATACATACATACCAAGTTTCAACTATGTAGCATAAGCCGTTCTATAGATAGGAAAAATATCTCCAACCCCCTATAAAAAATTATATATTTTTCTAACATAACATAACTATAATATAAATAAATAGCTCTATCTAAATACCATGTTTCAGCTTTATATCATTATAGGTTCTCGAGATATAAAAATCGGAACTTTTTACTTTTCACCCTCCCCCACCCTCACCCTCCACACCCCTACCCACTGCTAGGAGTCTATTAGGCCTTCTTCTGGTAAAAATTTTAAGCATCTACCTTACACTGTTCTTGAGATATGAGACGTGATTTTTTAGGAAAATTCGTATCCCCTCTACTTTCATGACCTACCGCCCTCTTAAAAAATTTTACTTTCATCAAACTTCGCTTGCTAACCTTTATACACAAACCAAATTTTATTTGTCTAGTGCAATTGGTTCGTGAGATATCGCACTCTACATTTTTTTACCCCCCACCCCCGTACACCACTGCCCCTACCTAAAAATTTATTTCCGATCTATTCTCCTAGTATACCTACAGATATTCATTAAGTTTCAATTTTGTGACGTTAACCGTTTAGGAGACATGGATTTTAAAATGTGTCGATCTCGGCTTTTTTGCGTTTCGGACGCATTATTTTTCCCTCCACTCCCACACCCCTTCACCCATATTGAGAATTTTTATGGAAATGGGTCAAATATCAAATCTCTATATAAATTCCAAGTTTCAGCCTCCTAACATAAGCGGTTGCTTAGATCTAAAAACCAAAATTTTCCGTCTAAAACGCAGCCCCCTCCTCCCCCCTCACACCCACCCCTCATAATTTGCTCACTTCAAGGGGCCTACCCAGTCTATTCATAAAAAAATTCAATTTAATATCTCAAACAGAGCTACGAGCCTTCAAACGATGTTGCGTACGGCGTACGGCGTACGACGTACGGCGGACAGATGGACTGCAATTTTTTTTTGCTTTTATTCGTGTCTACTAGACATGAAACGTGAAAAAAATTTTCAGGTTAGCAAATTTTTTTTTTTTTTTAAATCGATCACAATACTGTATTATTAGAAAATAATAAACTAACACCCAAACTTCGTACCATACTACCCCTATTCAAACAGTTTTTGAGATACGAGTATGAGATATTATTTTTGAGAAAAAGCTAGTACTGCTCTCTTACATAAACCAAATTTCATCTTTAGTACGTAATTGGTTCCCGAGATATTATCATATAATCTCAAATTTGTGCAACCATCCATTCACACAACTACTCCTTTCTACAATTTAACTTCTCCTTTCTAAGATTTTTATTTCTACTCTAGTAGACCCACACGCAATCACCAATTTTCAACTTTTTGGCCTAAACTGTTAAGGAGATATGGATTTGGACCTTTCCACACAGTTCGGTTTGCCGCCATTAACGTACCGCTTCACCCATATCGACCATTTTTCCTTTATTCTAGTTTTCAGTTTGAAATAGATACGACCAACACTCTTCACGTTTATTCCACTAACCTTCCTCTACAAAAATTCCAAATTTCAACTTTTAGCTTAGTTCTTCGTTTTTGCTTACATACCTTCTTGCAACCAAGCTCCCACTACACCCTCCAAACTTATTATTTCATAGAACCACTTGGACAAACTATATCCTATCTCTGCCTTCTTTTGAATTACTTTCAAAATATTTTGACAGTGAAGTCAAACTAAATACGCAACCGATTTGATTTGTTCATTTAGTTCGAACGACTATCTGAAGTTATTTGTCTTCCATAACTACGATGCAACCGGTAGAAATTTCATTTTGAGATTTTGGGATGGTGTTAACGCAACAACAAAGATTTGGCATAAATTTTGGCGCGACAACAAAGATTTGGCTTTTACGCAATAGAAATTGTTTACTGGAGTATTTCTATTTGTTTTTAGACTTTGGTATACTTCCTAACTTTGTTCCTTCGATACCAAAACGCTGCTGATTGGACGCTTTTTGGAAACATGCTAGAAGCCTAAAAATAATAGAGAGGGCCAATTTATGTCGCAGCTCTAGTTAAATATTTCTTTTGCACGTACTCCTTGAACTATGCAAGTGCTACATACATACGGTGTAAAAATGAGGCGGTGTTCACCTCTTTTCGCAAAACCGGAAGAATTCAAAATTTTTTACTTAGTATTTATACGTTATTCTAAATCTTTATATTTTAGTATTTTGGCTAATACTGCGTGGCACGGAAAAAATTGCCAACAATTCACCTAGTTCCCGAATTAAAGAGTGCTAAATTTATAGCAAATTATACTTACCCAAATTTATCGTAGGCTTTTCATGTTTTCTTCTCGGAAGTATGAATTATTTCTCCTTTCATCTCATAAATTTTACAAATTTACCCACAAATTTGAATTTCGAAATAAACATCCAGATGCAGTCGTTTTAACTAAATGGCAAAAATAAGAAACAAATTCGAAAGCATAAAATAAAGATGTCTCACTATACCCCCAACATATCGTCTTAAGTGTGATATATATGAAGTGCAATGATTGGTGTCTTCCACTTAGCGCGACCAAATACACCATCATAGCCATTTCATACACCACTTAAGACAAGAATTCTGTCGACAGAGTCATCAAAAACCCATAAAATCTTCACCAAAAACTTTAAGAATCTGCGGTTTAATTTCGATGCTATTATTTTGTGTCTACGGAATAGAAACAAAAATTTTGAATTGTTTTTTTTTTCCGGGGTTCGAAAGTGGACCAATCAGAACGATGCTTTATAAGTTGTGAGTTCTGTGACTAAACACAATATTTACTTGTTAGCTAAATAACCACTCGAAAAAAAGATTAGAAGTAGTCTTATGTGTGATTTTTTTTCCATCAGACGTCTTGAAATTAATTCAAGACCGGGAAACACTCTTCCGAGCATTTTAAACGTTTATTTTTGAAAATCTCTACCGCTACGGTACGGAACCGCGTTTGTTATATGCTCAGCGATATTCGGTCAGATAACGACAAAATTAAAAAAAAAAAAAGGCTAACATATTCACTAACATTTTATGCTAAGCTAAAGACGCGATCGCAAGCGCGTAAGCGTTTAGTCAGTTAATAGTTTGCGCGCATAGCAAGATCGGTTCAGATCGCTCAAGTAAATCAAGAGTAGTTCGGAAAAAAATATAGTGCAAAATTTAAAAATATTTCGGTTTGTTTTTGTGAAAAGAGGACAATTTGAAAGAGAATTCACGGCAGTGCGATATAGTGTAAAATAAATTCAAGCATTATTTTTAGTGATCCTCTTGACCCACTTGAAAAATACAGGCCTTACAATATAAATAATAATAAATCAAACAAATTCAATTTGCAATTTTTTCCACTAATAGTTTATTAGCTTAAAAAAAATATCAAAGGTTAACACAAAACGCGATAATTACAGCGTAAACCTTGTCCGCTGGCTCGTTACTGGTAAAGATCATCGTTTAGCACGTATTTATCGCGACTGTCGTTATCATTAATGATGCTATGGTGCGTGATTTTAAATAATGTTTACCGACTTGAATACCCATTGGACATGACAATATTAGATTTTAGATGAATACCGCGAATTTTGTATGTTGTGCTCAAAATAGTTATGAAATTGCAAATAAAATTTACTCAAGGAATAGTTAAGCTACTGGAACCAAAAATGGTGACCCCGTTCAGTTTTTACTTTATCTTCAAATTTGATTGCTTAGATGACATTCAAGCTCTTACTACGATACCAGCGAGACTCCTATTATTGTTTCGGTCTTTCGAGTTTTCGATTTTGAAATTTTATGCACTTCCAATTCCAGGGCAATCACTAGAAAAGATCAGTCAGAACAAAGTAACTTCATTTTTTGAAATAAGTAAATCCGTTTGTTCTGCTGACATTAACACTACATACACCAATTACATTTGCTGTTAATTATTGTACTATATTTTAATAATAATGTTTTAACAGTACTTTGATCGACTTAAAATTCAAGCAGTTTCCTAGCTGCAATATTAATTCTGCACCGCAGTATGGCACTGTGAAATTATAATATATTTTTCGGCAGTAGTGCAGTTCTGATTCTGCTCTTAAACTATCCTACGTTAGTATAGCTTGCGGAAAATCGTCCACCATTCCTTTATATCTATGCAGCTTCTCTAGTAAGAGATTTTGTTATAACTCAAATAAAACAATTATTGCACAATTGATAGACTAGTAGCAACTACGCTAGTCTTTTTACATCGAGGTTCCGGGTCCCGAATCTCGAATCCCATCCAGGCGTTGCCATGTCAAAGATAACAAAAAGCAGTAATTGTGCCTCTCAATAGCGCTATATTGTTATGAAGACTTTGGTGTACTACGAAAAAATTTAATCAAAACAATATTTCGGAAAACTGACCCTAACATGGTAAATGATAAAAGAATAAAAAATCTGCCAATGGTCTGGGCGAAACTTTATTATTTTTCGGGTCAAAGTTCGGGAGCGGTCAAAGTCGGAGTCTACCATCAGTTCTTTCAAGATTATGACGTTTCTTGGAAAGTTAATTTTTGTTCTTAAAATAAAAATATTTAAAAAAGAGATTTTTAGCCGATTAAACATTAAAAAAGCCCGTGTAGACTACTCGATATTCGGTATATTATGCACACTAAAAGCCCATAGAAGTAAAAACGAATTTGCTGCCTTATCAGACTTAAGAGATGTGACGAATTATTAAAACGTATATAAACCAACATCCACTTGGGGTTTGAGTTTCGAAAAAATTGTGAAACAGGTTTTTAGACGATTTCATAAGAAGCAACATGATATCTCATGTGACACGAGGGATTTTGAAAAATTTGTGAAAACGTAAGCAAACCCATTACACCCCCTTGGTTCTTGAAATTCGAAAAATCTTGAAATTGGTTTTTAGGTCATTACATTAAATGCCGTAATAACCAATTTTATATCTCATCAGTACTAAGGAATGGCACAAATTGTGAAAACATATGCAAACCCTTGGGGGTTGAATATCCAAAAATTGAGAAATGGGTTTGTAGGCGATTATATAAAAAGTCTGTGGAACTGAAAAGCGATCTAATATCTCATCAAACCTAAGAAATATGTCGAAGCTTTGAAAAGCATACAACCCCTTACACTCCCCTTAGGATTGAATATCTAAAAACACTGAAATTGACTCGTTGGCGGTTATATACGAAACCTTAGGAAGTAAAAATGAATTCGATAGATCATCAGATCTAAGCAATATTGAAGAATCTGTGAAAACATATGCAACCTCCTTACACCCACTTGGGGGTTGAATATCCAAAAATCCTGAAAGGAGTTAATAAATAAATATGAAGACACGACGAGAAAGTACAAACCAATTCAATTTCTTTTCACTTCTAACAGATATGATGGAATTCGTGAAAACGTGTTGAATCCTTTATACCCCCTTAGGGGCTGAAAAATAAAAAAACTTAAAAACGAGTTTTAGGCGATTATTACGCAAGCCCATGAAAGTGAAAACATATTCGATATCGATCAGACCTGGGGGATACGGCAGAATTCGTGAAAAAGTATACAACCCCTTTACACCCTCTTAGAGGTTCTAGGTAATTATATGAAAAATCCGTACAATAAAAATGAATTGAATATTTGGAAAGACCTACTAGATATGACGAAAATCGTAAAAATACATGCATTCCATTTTCACTGACCATTTTTTTCGCCAACCCTTCCGAACGCCAATGTATATTTGAATTTTTTTTTTATTTAAACTTATTTTCTGGTTGATTTACATATACATACCAAGTTTCAACTTTGTAGCATAAGCCGTTCTATAGATATGAAAAACACCTTCCACCACCGGACCATACTACTCCTATAAAAAATTATATTTTTCCAACATGCTACTACTACATATCCATCCAAATACCAAGTTTGAGTTTTATATCATTATCGGTTATCGAGATATAAAAATTGAAAATTTTTCTTATTCACCCTCCCTCACCCTCACCCTCTACACCACCGCCACCAAATCAGATAGGGGTCTATTAGGCCTACTTCTGGTAAACATTCTAAGCATCTATCTTACACTGTTCTTGAGATATGAGACGTGATTTTTTTTAAAAAATTCTTATCCTCTCCACTTCCATGCTCCACCGACCCCTTAAAAAATTTTACTTTCATCGAACTTTATTGGTCAACCTGTATATAGAAACCGAATTTTATTTTTCTAGTGCAATTCGTTCGAGAGATATCGTAATATAAAGTTTTTCACCCCCCACCCCCGTACGCCAGTGCCCCACTCAAAAATTTGTTTCCGATCTATTCTTCTAGTATACCTACAGATGCCAATTAAATTTTAATTTTGTGACATTAACAGTTTAGGAGATATGGATTTTAGAATGTGTCAATCTCGGCTTTCGAGCGTCTCGGACGCATTATTTTTCCCCCCACTCCTTCATCCCTTCACCCATATAGGCAATTTTTTTGCAAATGGGTCCACTATTGAAGCTCTATATAATTTTCAAGTTTCAGCCTACTAGCATAAGCGGTTGCTGAGATCTAAAAACCAAAATTTTTCGTCTAAAACGCTTTCCCCACCTCCCCCCTTACACCACTCCCCTTACTATTTGGTCACTTCAAGAGGCCTACCCAGTCTATCTACGAAAAAAAAATTCAACTAAATAGCTCAAAGGGTTTGGGTGCTACGAGCCTTCAAACAATTTTGCGTACACCGGTCGACGTACGGCGTACGGCGGACAGACGGACTGAACATTTTTTTTGCTTTTTCCATGTCTACGTACTAGTCATGAAACGTGAAAAAAAAATTTTTCAGGGTAGCAAATTTTTTTTTTTTTAAAAATCGATAACAATACTGTATTATTAAAATAATAAAGTAAAAGCCAGGATAAGGGCAATAAATGCCCAGATGATGATTTCGATACTATAAATGTGTTCCCACAATATTTCAAAATTTTCAGATAAACGTTTGCCAGCTAGCTACTTTTGAGTATCCAAGCTAGCTAGCTGAAACTTCAGTGAAATGTTCACGCTTTCAGCCAAATATTCGTCATCTGATTACTATATCCTCATCGGCTTTTCAGCGAAATTTTTTCAGACGCCTTTTGGGAAAATACACGTATCGGAACAAATGCGTCCCGAATCTCGAAGACAAGTCTGCAAATGTAGCGATATTAAAAAATATTTTATATCAGCAACATCTGTTTGATAAATGCACATTTGATTTTACTTTATTATTTTAATAATACAGTATTGTTTTCGATTTTTAAAAAAAAAAAATTTGCTACCCTGAAAATTGTTTTTTTCACGTTTCATGACTAGTAGATACGAAAAAAGCAAAAAAATTTTCAGTCCGTCTGTCCGCCGTACGCCGTACGTCGACCGCTGTACGCAAAATCGTTTGAAGGCTCGTAGCTCCCAAACCCTTTAAGCTATAAAATTGAAATTTTTTTTATGAATAGACTGGGTAGACCCCTTGAAGTGGCCAAGTTTGTAGGGGTGGGAGTGTGAGGGGGGAGGAGGGGGAAGTGTTTTAGACGGAAAATTTTAGTTTCTTGATCTCAGCAACCGCTTATGCTAGGAGGCTGAAATTTGGAATTAATATAGATCTTCAGTAGTGAACCCATTTGCAAAAAAATTGCCGATATAGGTGAAGGGGTTTGGGAGTGGGGGGAAAAATAATGCGTCCGAAACGCACAAAAGGTGAGATCGACACTTTCTAAAATCCATATCTCCTAAACGGTTAATGTCACTAAATTGAAACTTAATGAATATCTGTAGGTATACTAGGAGAATGGATCGGAAACAAAAATTGGAGTGGGGGCAGTGGCGTACGGGAGTGGGTGGTAAAAAACTTTAGATTACGATATCTCACGAACCAATTGCACTAGACAAATAAAATTCGGTTTGTGTATAAAGGTTGACAAATGAAGTTTGCTGAAAGCAAAATTTTTCAAGGGGGCGGTGGAGCATGAAAGTGGAGGGGATAAGAATTTTTCTAAAAAATCACGTCTCATATCTCAAGAACGGTGTAAGATAAAAGCTTAAAATTTTTACCAGAAGTAGGCCTAATAGACCCCTAGCAGAAAACAAAATGTTGGAAGTGTGGATGTAGTGGGTGAGGGTGGGGGAGGGTGAAAAGGAAAAAGTTCCGATTTTAATATCTCGACAACCTATTATGATATGGAGCTGAAACTTGGTATTTAGATAGAACTATATTAGTAGCATTTTGAAAAAATATAATTTTTTATAGGGGTAGTATGGTAGGGGGGTGGGGGGTGTTTTTCCTATATATAGAACGGCTTATGCTACAAAGTTGAAACTCGGTATATTTATGTAAATCAACTAGAAAACTAATTTAGATAAAAAAAAATTTTAAATATCCATTGGCGTTCGGAGGGGGGGGGGCAAAAAAAATGATCAGTGAAAATGAAATGCATATATTTTCACGGTTTTCGTCATATCTATTCGGTCTTTCCAAATATTGAGTTCATTTTTATTCTACGGCTTCTTCATGTAAATACCTAGAAAGCGTTTTCAGGATTTTCTAAAATTCGACCCCTAAGGGGGTGCAAAGGGGGTTGTAAACTTTTTCACGAATTCTACTATGTCCCCACGTCTTATCAGATATCGAATATCTTTTTACTTTCACGTGCTTGCGTAATAATCGACTAAAACTTGTTTTTAAGTTTTTTTATTTTTCAGCCCCTAAGGGGGTATAAAAGGATTCAACACGTTTTCACGAATTCCATCATATCTGTTAGAAGTGAAAAGAAATTGAATTGGTTTGTACTTTCTCGTTGTGTCTTCATATTTATTTATTAACTCCTTTCAGGATTTTTGGATATTCAACCCCCAAGTGGGTGTAAGGAGGTTGCATATCTGGTGATATATCGAATATCGAATGCATTTTTACTTCCTAAGGTTTCCTATATAAAAAAGCCAAAAAGGCAATTTCAGTATTTTAGATATTCAATCCTAATGGGTGTAAGGGGGTTGTATGCTTTTCAAAGTTTCGACATATTTCTTAGGTTCAATGAGATATTAGATCGCTTTTCATTTCCACAGACTTTTTATATAATCGCCTACAAACCCATTTCTCAATTTTTTGATATTCAACCCCCAAGGGTTTGTATATGATTTCACAATTTTTGCCATCCCTTAGTTCTGATGAGATATAAAATTGATTATTACGGCCAACCAATTCACGATTTTTCGAATTTCCAGAACCAAGGAGGTGTGAAGGGTTTGCTTAAGTTTTCACAAATTTTTCAAAATCCGTCTTGTCTCATGAGATATCAAGTTACTTCTTATGAAATCGTCTAAAAACCTTTTTCACAATTTTTACGAAATTCAAACCCGAAGTGGAAGTAATGGGTTTGTATACGTTTTAACAATTCGTCATATCTCTTAATTCTGATAAGGCAGCAAATTCGTTTTTACTTCTATGGGCTTTTAGTGTACATAATATACTGAAATTCGAATAGTATACGCGGACTTTTTCAATGTTTAATAGGCTAAAAATCTCTATTTTAAATATTTTTATATTAAGAACAAAAATAATTTTCCAAGAAATCTAATAATCTCGAAGCAACTCATGATACACTCCGACTTTGACTGCTCCCGAACTTTGACCCGAAAAATAATAAAGTTTCGCCCAGACCATTGGCAGATTTTTTTCTTGTCATACATTTCAAAATAAACAATAGACAAAAATAATATTTATTTATTCACACTTTAATCGAGTCGATATTAAATCACTCCTAAAAGAACACGGGCAACGCCAATTTACTGGAATAAAACTGCGATACAGTAATTTGCTACGAATCATTTAATAATACCTACTATAAAGGCCGGTATCCATTTGTTGCATTTCTGCGTATCGTATTCTCGTTGCATATCAGTGAACACGACAAACGGATCTTCGTTCTATATCAAAATCTGCTACAAAGAAACTTGTAATCGCGTTTCGTGAATTTTGAAATGCAACGCACTCTAGATACGAGAAAAATCGTGCAGTAAGGGAAGAGCACCTAATATCGGATAAGTGCACAATACTGGATACCGTGTTAAAATGGGATCTAAATACCGCCATCTAAATTTTTTGGCGGGAACTGAAATATCAAAAGAAGTTAGTCACTTACACTTCAAAGATAGCCAAGCGGCAATAAAATCGTTGGAATCGGCCTCGACAACATCAAAGGTCACAGCAGAATGTCGATCATCTCTTAAGGAGATGGCTGAACAGTTCAATATTCTTCTGTGCTGTGTGCCAGGACACAGGGATATTCCAGGGAACTGCATGGCTGACGAACTCGCTCGACGCAGTACTACCCTTCAGATTATGCCGGAACATCGGAATCTGGGTGTGCCTCTCTCTACATGTAAACTGCTACTGGGATTGGACTCAATTGATAAAAGCAACTCAAGATGGGCGGACGGCGTTACATGTTATACCCCAATTACATGTTGGGCCAACGTAGGCCAGCGCGAAGTCGGACAAGTGCAGGCCAACACCACCGTGCACAAGTGCTGCCATCCACACGTTGGCCATGATTTGTTTAACTTCAGCTGTCAGGTGTTCAGTGTGAACTGTCAATCGTGTGGTGTTCGACGTGAATTTCGTGTGATGGACGCAAACGAGGAAATAATTGCTGCAGCAGCAGTTAATTTAATGGCTTCCTGCAACAATTACATCAACATATACGGATGTCTGTCGTTCTTGAGTTCCAAACGATGACTGAGCGGCTAGCCAACATGTGTACGCCATTGGCCAAGCGTTCACAAATCCCTTTGATTTGTGACGAAAAACCGACACAGCGGCGAAGTAGCACCAGCGCCGACAAGTGGTAGCCAACGCACACAAGTGGACTGTCCACATGTTGGCGCTTGGACGCATTTGCTTTGGTTGGCCCAACATGTATTTGAGGCATCACACTGCGAGACAGATCTGGCCGGAGCTGGATCTAAAACGCTCTAAAAAGCTGACTTTCAAAAGGGCGAATATCAGCACCACAGTCGGGGTCCTGACCGGACACTGTCTTATAGGTCGACATGCTAAAAGACTCGGTCTCCTCTCAAACGACTTCTGTAGAAGCTGCCTGGATGATTAGGAGACAGTCCTTCACCTTCTCTGTACCTGTCCAGCTCTATAACCAGAAGGAAAGCTCATCTTGGAGCTTACTTCTTCAACTGTCTCGGTGACCTTGCCTCAATGGAGGTCGCGAGAATCCAACGCTTCATTGCAAGCTCTATATAGTTCGACGAGTAGGACCGGATTCGATGATACTGTGGTAACACAACGGACCTTTTAGGCCTAAGTGTGTCCGTGTAATCACTTATGTAATGCCAGCAATTCCATATTTACTGTCAGTTGTTTCTGAAAAATCGCGAAGCGTTCTTGCGCGCAACAAGTTTTTAAATTTTCCCTTCAAACTGCTCTTAAATACGATATGTATTGATATATATTATTTTGGTTTAACGTGTTGCTTAACTACATACTCCGAAACATGCTTTTAACATTTTTTATCAATTACAAGAAATAGTGAAATTTGTGTAAATATGGTAGGGTAAATTTCCTATATGCCTCAATACTGGATACTGAACTGTTCCCAATTCTGGATATCCAGTATTAGGGTACTATCCTAGCAGTAGTAGCTATCAGACTTGTAAGGTTGGTAGGCTTTTTAAAATGTGCAGTACATCGCATATTTACTGAAAATTTGGTCATGAGTAAGTTGTGCGGAAGATGGCTGCCGCGTTTGCTCACAATGGAACAAAACAGCGTCTTCAGCATGTTTCGAGTGTTTGGCGATGTTTGACAGCGATAAAGCGGAGTTTTTCGTTGATTCATAACCATGGATGAAACATTTGTCCATCACTTCACACCTGAAACGAAGAAACATTCAAAACAATGAACTAACAGGGGAATATCGAATATTTTTTCACTTCCACGGGCTTGCGTAATAATCGCCTAAAACCTGTTTTTAATTTTTTTTCTTTTTCAGCCCCTAAGAGGGTATAAAAGGGTTGAACAAGTTTTCACGAATTCCGTCATAGCCTTTAGAAGTGATAAGTAATTGAATTGGTTTTTACTTTCTCGTGCGGTCTTTATATTAATCTTTAACTCCTTTCAGGATTTTTGGATTTTTAACCCCTAAGAGGTTGCATATATTTTCACAGATTCCTACATATTGCTTAGATCTGATGATATATCAAATTCATTTTTACTTCCTAAAGTTTCCCATATAAGACCCAAAATGTCAATTTCAGTGTTTTTAGATATTCATTCCTAAGGGTTGTAAGGGGGTTGTATGCTTTTCACAGCCTCGACATATTTCTTAGGTTTGATGAGATATTAGATCGCTTTTCATTTCCACAGACTTTTTATATAATCGCCTACAAACCCATTTCTCAATTTTCCGATATTCAACCCCCAAGGGTTTGCATATGTTTTCACAATTTTTGCCATCCCTTAGTTCTGATGAGATATAAAATTGGTTATTGCGGCATTTGATGTGATGACCTAAAAACCGGTTTCACGATTTTTCGAATTTCAATAACCAAGGGGGTGTGAAGAGTTTGCTTACGCTTCCACAAATTTTTCAAAAACCCTCGTGTCTCATAAGATATCAAGTTGCTTCTTATGAAATCGTTTAAAAACCTGTTTCACAATTTTTTCGAAATTTAAACCCCAAATGGAAGTAATAGGTTTTTCGTTCTTACTTCTATAGGATTTTAGTGTACATAATATACCGAAATTCGAATAGTCTGCACTGGCTTTTTTGGTGTTTAATCGGCTATAAGTCTCAATTTTAAATATTTTTTATTTTATGAACAAAATTAATTTTCCAAGAAATCTAATAATCTCGAAACAACTGATGATATACTCCGATTTTGACCGCTCCCGAACTTTGACCCGAAAAATAATAAAGTTTCACCCAAACCATTGACAGATTTTTAAATAGTTCCCCGGAAAAGGATAAGTATTTATGAAATCGAGTGAATCCTTTCTGCACCTCCGATGTGAAATTAAACACTGATGATATTGTCTTATAGCTTCGATTAGCAACCAAATGGGAGTCCTTGATAAAGGCCAAACTACATGCACGCACCTAATTATACTTTATCCCCAACTACAATAAAAATCGGAGTTCAGTATTTCATCTAGAGTATTATACGAATGGCTTGTTTTTCTATTTTGAAATTTCAAATCGCAGAATATCGTTTTTTTGGTGAGGAAATTGGGTGGACCCCTTTAGGTGCTAAATTGTCGAGGTTGTGCTGTGAGGTGAGAAACATTTCAGATGAACAAAGTTGAAATTCGTAAATAGATGATAATGGAGACATTTGCAAAACAAAAATGGTTGACTTAGTGGGCGGGGTACGACAGGGTGGGGGGGGGGGGGTGGGATAAAAAATGCGCTTGAAAGCTGGCATCAAGACTATAGCAGAAATTTGATTTGAGAATTGTTTGTTGTCATACTCATATACAAATTTTAAGGGAGAGGAAGATTCGTATGAAGTAGGTTTTGGAGGTTGAAAAATTGGCGACATCTTCCGAATAATTTGCACCAGAAAGATGAAATTTGGATTTCATAATATTATATATAAAAGCGGAATAAGAGAAACGTAAAATTTTTGAGAGCGGGCGGTAGAGCACGGATAGATATATTTCAAGAAAATCAAGTCTTACTCGTATAGTTTAAGAACTGTTTCCAAATGGATCATGAAATTTGTAAAGGAATTTGACCCAATAGGCTGCAAGCAGAGAAAAACATTTCGGAATGTGTAAGGGTTGAGGATGAAGCAAGCGATTCTATAATCCATATCTCCTGAACGGTTAATGCCAGAAGGTGAAAGCACCAGGAGCCTACATACCCATGTGCAAATGCCAGTGTCTAATCAGGGCCGCGATTCTAACTACAATTCGCAAATTTTCCTTGTGAATTTTTCGCTAACTTCGAATATGTCAAAATTGATATTCGAACATACCCCATTTTGAAAATGGTTTCATTTATGTTTTGAATGTGCCCCACTAAAGTTTTGACATTTATCGGTTACAGAAATAGTCAGTAAAAACGAAACTATTTTAAATTTAAAGTGTGATAAAATGAATGCAATCTTCCCAATTTTGAACAAAGAATCTCATAATAGGGCGAGAATAATAAGGAAATTGTTACGGGACTCACAAAATCTATTTGATATTCCAGAAAAATTGTGAGATGGTGTGGTGTGGTGTGGCTCTACATAGTCGTCAATTTTCAGCTTTCCATCCTTTACGGTTTTCGACAAATAAAAATCAAAGTTTTTTCTTTCCACCCCCTCCCACCATCACCACTTACACCCTCACAATTTTTTTCTCCGCTAAAGGTCTACTGTGCCTAACTTCTGTAAAATTTGTAAGGTTTTGAAAAATGGCTGTCCCCCCACTTCCGCGCTCCTCCTCCCCCTCAAAAATTTGTATTTCAGTAGATTCGGCTTGTAATCCTTTCTTCAGAAAATTGTATCTTCCTGGTATAATTGGTTTGAAAGATATTGCAATTAAAAGTTTTTTACCCCCACACTCCCCTCCTTCAAAAACAACACTCCCCTTCAGTCGAAAGGAATAGACCTAATATTTTCAACAAACACGAAACGAAAACAGTTTCATCAATTCACATATGCGAATTTCAATTTGAATATCTAGAAAGGTCACGAAAATAATCGCCAACAGCCTTGCCTCATGAAACCGATAAATTTCCCTGTTTCAAAAATGAAGGGAAATATGCGGAATTTTCGCAATTCGCATGTCGTCAGAATTGCAGTTCAGAGTTGCCTACACGGCCCAAAATTGGCATTGGCCGCCATCACTTGTCGAGCGGTATTGTTTTGGTACTGTCAACCCACCAGACCAGTATTGTACCATTGTCAGTGATATTTGTCAGGCGCTGTCGATCGCGAGGGTGGAAAAGTGGAAAGAGATGTAAGATAGATAGATTTGGAAATAGGGGCTGGTATGGTTACCCTCTGTCACCGCAGCCTCAGTTGGGCTTATTGTGACGTCCCCCCGGTTTGATTATGATTCCTCTTCGATCCCTGCGCTTTCAATGAAGCCTAGTATTTTGCGAAGAGGAATGGTCAGGAATTCCGATGGGTCCATGAAACCCTGACCGAAGTGACGAAGTCTTTTGCGAGTTAAACCCTCACATTCACAGAGGATATGCTCTGGTGTTTCGTCTTCGTCATTGCATATTCCGCAAATTTTAGTCTCAGAGAGACCAATCCTATTGAGATGCTTCCTCATGTGACAATGTCCAGTCAGAGCTCCCACTAAGGTTCGGGTCTGATATCTGCTTAATTTTAGATAATCAGATGTTCTTTTTTCCGAGTGTTTTGGCATAAAATGCTTTGAGTGCCTGTTGCCCGGTACAAAGTCCCAGTGAATGGCACTTTGCGATTTTTGCCACATTCGGATGTTCATTCTGGCTGTGCTTAATGGTATCCCACAGAATGGATATGGTCCCATGTAGTCAGCTTCTGAACCTTTCCTGGCCATTAAGTCGGCCATTTCATTACCTACATAGCCGCTGTGTCCCGGAATCCAAATGAGACTAACTCTGTTCTTATTTCCGAGTTCAATCAGGCATTGGAGGCAATTCCAAACAAGTTTGGAGTAGATTTGAACGGACTGAAGTGCCATTATTGCTGCCTTGCTGTCCGAGAGAATATATATTTGTTGGTTTTTGTAGCCCCGTCTGATATTTTCTCTAATGCATAGTTCAATAGCATGAGTCTCCGCATGAAAAACAGTGGATGTTATGTGCATGCTACAGTAGAATTTCACATTTGGGCGCACTCCATAAACTCCTGCTCCTACACCTTGATCCGTTTTAGAACCGTCTGTGTACCAGATTATGGATCCTGGTTTTGGAGTGGGTTTGTTTGTGGCCCAATCCTCCCTTTCAGGTAGGACAACTTTGAATGGCTTTGTGAAATTAAATTTCGGTACCATTGAATCAGAAAGAGGTATCGCTAGTATTGGGTCCTTGTTGAGTTCCGCGGAGAGAGTTGGGCAAGCTATTTTGCGCTCTGACTCGTCCTCCGAGCTCAAAAGTTTGTATGTGGTGAATCTAGCTTCTTTCTGTATTTCTAAGTGTAGGGGTGCTAGGTTAAGAAGCACCTCTAAGGCAGCTGTAGGAGTGGTGCGCATCGCCCCAGTAATACCCAGGCATGCCAGTCTTTGTAATTTAGTCAGCTTGAGCTGAGCAGTTTTCTGCTTTGTTTTCTTCCACCAGACGGATGCCGCGTAAGTTATAATGGGCCTAGCAACGACGGTATACATCCAGTAGGTTAGTTTTGGTCTCAGTCCCCAGTTTTTGCCGAGAAGTCTCCTGCAGGTCCAGAGAGATATTCTGGCCCTTTCAAGAACTTTGTCCAAATGAGCATTCCAGGTGAGCTTTTCATCCAGGATAATACCCAGGAATTTTACCTCACTAGAATACTCTATAGATTGTCCAAAAAGAGTAGGCTTAGCCAGCTTGTCCTTACACCTCCTTTTGGTGAATGCAACAATTGTGCTTTTCTTTGGGTTGATACCCAATCCTGCTTTAGTGCACCAGGTTGCTACCTGGTTTAGGGTATTCTGAACTAGATCAGTCACCGTCGCTTCAAATTTACCTCTAACAAGGATGGCAAGGTCGTCAGCGTAACCCTGTACCGTGACTCCGGAATTAGTTAGGTCTTGAAGAAGGTCGTCCACTACTAAGCACAAGAGGATGGGTGATAGTACCCCACCCTGCGGACAGCCTTTCGCAGCTGTGACTGTGACTGTTGAGTCGGCTAGTGTCGAAGTTATTTTCCTGCGTTCTAGCATGGCCTTGATCCAACTGCAGGTTTTTGGATCAATACCACGCTTTTGTGCAGCAGAGTAGATACTTTCGTAGGCAGTGTTGTCAAAGGCCCCTTCGATATATAAGAAGCAACCCACGGCTATTTCCTTGTCCGTAATCGATTTCTCGATTTTCGTGACTAGGTTTTGTAAGGCGTGGGTTGTAGACTTCCCCGGTTGATATGCATATTGATTGGAGTGTAAGGGTTGAGATTTCAAAGCCCCGTCTCTGATATGCCTATCAATAATCTTTTCCATAGTTTTTAAGAGAAATGACGTTAAGCTGATAGGACGATACGACTTAGGATTATTGCTCGAGCGGCGCCCTGTTTTTGGTATGTATATCACCTTAACGTTACGCCAGGATATGGGTATGTAACCCCATGCGTGGCTTGCTCTAAATATGGATATCAGTGTTGGTAGAAGATGGTCCATTCCTCTTTGTAGTAAAGCGGGAAATATTCTGTCTTCACCAGGAGATTTAAATGGTTTAAAACTACGTATAGACCATTTAACCTTGTTGGCAGTGAAGATCTTAGCTGAGTTTTTCCAGTCCACTATGGTTGGTCTGCTCGGCTTTGGGACGGTGTACTGTTCTTCATTGCTTGGTTCTATGGTTGAGGATCCTGGGAAATGAGTTTGTGCTAAAAGTTCTAACGTCTGTTTCCCATTTTCGGTAATCGAGCCATCGGGTTTCTCTAATAAGCCCATTTTATTAGTGTGTGCTTTAGAAAGTATTTTGTGTACTCTTGCGCTGCTGGGTAAATCGTTTATACCCTGGCAGAACAATTTCCACGAATTTCTCTTTGCATGTCTAATTTCGTGGTTGTACTCTGTTAGAGCCCTTTTGTACGATTCCCACTCACCAGTTTTTTTAGCCCTATTGAAGAGCTTTCTTGTTTGAGATCTGAGCTTAGTTAGTGCTGGGTTCCACCAAGCTACTTTCCTGTTACTTGCTCTGGACCTTTCCCTCAATACTCAAAATACGTTTGAAAAGTAAATAATGGAGAATTAAAAAAAAAATAAATGACAAAAATATCACAAACATTTCAGTTGACTAAATATTTACGTTATTATTATTGGAAGATATAAAGACATTATTATTATTGGAAGTTATACATAAGGTTTTACATAAGGAAAAGGCTACGAGAAAATTACATAGAAATTAAAAAAAAAATTGATTCTGTATTGGCCCTTGTCGCTATTGATAATTATCACTGGCCTAGAGCTTCCAGCGGGCTCCGAAACAGTACTAGCCGTCAGTATATGACCGACACTCACGCAGATACTGGGGAATGACTGATTTTGGATTTGTCTCAGTACTGAAACTGAAGTATGGCCCAATAGTAGGTATTCACAACGACCCAAAACTGGCAGTCAGTATCGGGCCAGAGTTTGCACCAAGAGTAGGACCGGTGTGATCAAATCGACATTGGTCCCTCAATGATTCGGTCTAGACCACATACTGAACCCGCAACATTACTAAATGTAAGACACAGGGGACAAGGAAAAGAGCACTGAAGTGCGGGGGATTGCTATTTTTAAAAAAAAAAAAATGTTTATATCTCAAGAACCATACCGGATATGATCTTAAAATTTTGACAGGAGTTAGGCCCGACACTGATTGTACACGGCGGTTGTGAGACCTATTCTGACCTATGGGTAGTGGTGTGGTGGAAAGCCATGGATAAAAAGTATAATCTCAGGAAACTAGGAGGAGTGCAACGGACTGCCTGTGTTATGATCACGGGAGCCCTTCGCACAACTCCTACTGCCGCGTTGGAGGTGTTTATGCATCTATTGCCAGTGGATATATATATATGTGAAACAGGTAGCGGCAGCAGTTAGGCTATCGAGCTGTGCCCTCTTAAGGCCGAGCTCTAAAGGGCATAGTTCCATTCTCAACGAATTTCTGGGAAACCTGGCGGATATTAGTACGGATTACTTAATCCCGGTGATGGATTTTGCGACGCCATACGAAATTGTATATCCTAGTAGAGTGGAGCGGGAAAACAATAAGGTACTACGTGGGGGAGAGATCTCCGTATATACGGACGGATCGAAAATGAAATGCGGCGCTGGCGTCTTCTCTGAGCAGCTGAGTGTAGGGGAGTCGTTCAAACTGCCAGATGTATGCAGGGTTTTCCAAGCGGAAATTCTGGCTGTGTCGCAGGCAGCAAACATCCTGTTCATCATCATCAATGGCGCGACAGCCCAAATCGGGCCAGGACCTGCAGAATACATTGTCTGAAGTCATCTCGGTTCGGCGCCCGCGTCCTCCAATTTGTGCATCTAAGAAGTGATCTGCAATCTGCGTCAACTGAGTCCTCGTATCTTTTCCGCGGTTTTCCCACCGGTCGTTTGCCATGAGTTCTACCTTTCAGTGTGCGTTTGGGAATCCTGTTAATGGGGGAGATATGTGATCAGAATATCTCACTCTACATTGACAGCCTGGCGGCCATAAAGGCGCTGGAATCGGTCACCATTAAATCACAGTTAGTAAAGCGCTGTCGAAAAGTGCTGAAGGTACTTTGTAGTCAGAACAGAGTACTGATTTGCTGGGTGCCATGGCATAGTAATATACTAGGGAACGAAAGAACCGTCGAGCTTGCGAGATCGGGATCGGCATCGAATGGTAGGGTTGAGGAAGATGTTTGTCCACCGATATGCGTCATCAAAGCGCAAATTGGTGAGCGTGCTAATAAGGCGGCCAACTCTAGGTGGGCAGGGCTGGCAAGCTGCAGGATTTCTAGAGCCCTGTCGCCCGAGCTGGATAGTCAAAAAACTAGTAATATATTAACTTCGGATAGAGGAAGGCTGCGACTACTCGTCGGAGCACTGACGGGTCACTGTATGCTGGGGAAACACGCTATGCGGCTAGGGCTAGCGGAGACGGACATGTGCAGGTTCTGTCATGATCTGTACGCTGTGGAGGACATCACTCACATCTTGTGTGAATGCCCAGGAATCGCTAGAAGGCGACTGAGATGGCTGGGTGGTCTTTTCTTCGATAACATCGAGGATTTCAGTTCATTAGGGGTTGACAAACTGGTCAGATTTTGCTGGGAATTGGAGTGTTGTTGAGGGGATGGAACAGCCCACGATAATCTGAAGGGATCGCAATGGGACCGTATGGCGCCTAGTGAGCGCGGTGCTTCTAGCACTGCACCCCTTCTTAAACCTAAACCTAGGCCCAGTAGACCTCAAACAAATAAAAAAAATTTATAGGTTTTGGTGTAGGGGGTGGGGTGATGGTGGAAGCAGGTGGAAAGGGAAAAATTCGGATTTTTTTCTATAACCAGTAGGCTGGAACGTTATAGTTTGGTTGTCAGTTCTCAGCATTAAGCGCGTTCCGGAATTCTACTCAGAAAATAATAAAGTTACGCCCGGGATTTTTACTTCACTCCTAAAATATCTGTCCATACGTATTCTTGTATGAATTATCCCGGAGACATATAAGTTTCCGAGATTTAAAATCCTTAATCCAAAAATGTTACCCACTATCTCCCCGTTTATAATCTCACCCAAAAATTGGCTTCCAAAACAAACATATTTCGCCTAAAAAAAAGTTCACTTCTCTAGGTGCTATTGAGTTATGAGGTGATTAAATTCAATTGCGTACCGCGGATACGGCGGACAGACGGACCTTATTTATTTATTTATTTATTTTAGGGTGCTTTTTAAAACAATGATAAAGTAAAACATGACAAACTATAAGATCTAAATAAAGAAATTGCGTTTTAGAGCCGATAAAATATGAACACTTTCAAATACAAACTGTCCCTTCGAGACCTCGACAATTATTTGTATTGTATGTAAATACCGGCTGATTATTGTTAATGGCTCTAACGTGTTTTAAATTTCAATGTCTTAAGAAAATTGTCCAAACCACATAAATGTCCGACGACCTTAGTATACGGTTCTCCTACCGATTGACTAACATCTTTTTTTGGCCACGCGAACGCTTTAAAACAAAATTTAATAATTTGAAATTCTGTCAATGTTTGGTCTATGAAGCAATTACCCACCCGGAATAAGTACAAAGTTGTCTCTTAAAAAAAATTGAAATAAGAAAATGTGGTCATGAAATCATCGCCTAAAAAGTGTGTGATCCGATCGGCGATTGATTTGAATTCAATCGACGGCGACGCTTCGATTGACCTCGTTCGATTCGATCTAATGCTAAATTGAAAATTTTAAATTTTTTTTCCATTTCGTCAATTTGACGGTAGACTAGTGGCTTATCGGTAGCTAGAAGTCGGTTCTAGCGAATAAATTGCAAACATCGTCACAATCAGTTTCCGTCCCGAGATTCCTTTCTATCAAATTCAATTAGAGATAGGAATTTAAATTTTGTTGACCTATGCGCTGGTTAGTTTAAAAAATTGCCACCGAAAGTGTGATAATGTGAAGTTAGTGCTAACAAAATTAACAATGTGGTGACGATTGTTTAATTTTGTGTATTTTTTCTGGAGCAGTTCACTGTCCTCTGAAAAAACCATATTCATTGTTAACTGGGGTTGGTTATCCTCATCACGAAACACCTTGATAAGCCCCGGTTTCCCACTGATAACACCTTTGAAGCTCTTTGAACTATTTCCAAGATTGTCGTCAGTCTGGCTCTCAAGATGCTACCGATTCTTGCGTTAATCTAAGAAAATAAACATATCTACCTGCTGGTGGGTTGTGGTGTACAAAACAAATTTAACTTGAATTCTATTTACATTTGAGCAGAAAATGATTATTATGATGTGTATGGGAACTGGGCATCTGGCCAAGTGGTCAAGTCTTCTCGTCTACTTGTTACGCATTTGTGAAATTTCTAAGGGCAATTAAATCCCGACATACTAAATGCCTCGCTGAGTGGCATTGCCGCCCCGTTCGCATTTTGATCGAATTCGAAATACCTGAGCTACCTGTACGCAAATGTGCTCTACCACAGATTTGTCTATGTGCTCGCTTAATCTCGGACAGGTAAAGATACACACAGTAGCCAGGAAGCGCCGATAAGAGATTAAGTGATTTTAATGCGGTACTCTCGGTACGGAGCAACATTTAATTTGGAATTTAACGCGGAAGTAGAACATCTTACGCTTGCTCACAGTAATTTTAAGTAGAAAATGTTGTTTGAATTGAAAGGAAATTTTTGCTGTTGGTGATCTGATGGTCACCAGTTTTAAGTGTTTTTATAGCATTAATTCATCTATTGGTTCCGATAAGTTGGAACGTATTGAGCTGGCAGGTTGAAATACTGGAACAGACTCGTTGAACAGAATTTCTAGATCTTAATCATCCAACAGAAGTCTTTAAAACACGTGTTCACAATAGGGTCATTACCAGGGTTGCCAGAAAATTGGCTGCAGAACCCGCCGAGTGATCTTATGAAATAGCCCAAAACCCGCATGAAGACTTGTAGCCCAAATACCGCGCTCAACTTTGTAAATTTAAAGAGCTACTTAAACACAATTGTGATTTCAACGACGAACTGTGTTCCTGAATTCGTAAGAAACACTGTAATGTATAATAAATATTGTGTGAATACATAAATTCGTATTTATCACCATTTTAAAAATCTTATTTGAAAAACATATTAGGTGCAAATTAAAGGTAAAATTATAATTGTAAAATAATTCCGCCTGGTTTTCAAGTAAAACATAATTCGTTTTCATTCTACTTGATCGCTTTTCTCGATAAAAATAGAAAAACCTATCCCTCGGCTCTGTGGTGTTTATATACTGCATGTGTTGAGTCGAGAAATTTCCACCATATTCGGTTGTTTGTGTAGAATGCGGCAGAAGTACTTAGAGTGTCTAGAACATACGAGAAGTAAATAGAGCTCTCTACAATATTGCAAGGTTGTTATTTTTCTCTGGATTCTTAAATATCAATAATAAGTGAGTTGTTCGGGTTGTCAGAGTACACATGTGACAATAACTTTGGAGGGACTGAAACTTTTGCAACACGTGTCTGTAACCTACCAATCCAGCAAAAATTATAATTAATAAATTATGCAAAAAATAAAGGAACTTTATGACAGTCATCAATATTGGTAAATCTATTGTCTCTTGTTTGTTATATTTCTACAGGTATCTATAACTTCAAAGAAAGTGGATCATTTGTACACTCCACCAAAAAGGTACATCCAACCAATTAAAATCTACATCATTATAATGGAAAAATCATTGTTTTTGAGCCGATGCATGTATTCATAATTATTATGCAAAACCGTTCATAATTTCTCGGTCTGCTTTGGACACTCACACAATAATATAGATGATGTAAAAATTCATTGTTACAATGAACGACTTCATAATATTGATAAAATCAGTGATTTGTATTAAAGTACTGATTTATTACTACTATTAACTGTGTCACTCTCAATATAATATGATGAACGAATTCATAATATTGATGAAAAGAGTATCTAATTAATGTTACTAATGTTGTTCCTCATTTTAAAGTATAAATTTATAATTGCGATTAATCCTGTCACTGTAATCTATACTGCGTTCATAATATTAATACACATATTGATATCAATATGATGAATTTGAACATTAATATTATGAACGTGGAACTGGATATAATTTCGGCTTTTTATGACATATGAACATACTGCAGTCACGATCGGCTGCAAGCCAATCGTATAATACTCTAGATGAATACTGAACTCCGATTTATATTGTAGTTGGGGATAAAGTAGAATTACGTGTGTGCATGTTGTATGTCCTTTATTAAGGACTGCCATTAGATTGCTACTCAAACCTAAAAGACAATATTCAGTGTTTAATTATATATCTTGAACTGGGTAAGTCATCGAAAAAAAATTTCCTTTTTGAAGGACTTTCACATGGGAGGTGCAGGAAGGACTCACTCGATTTCTTACATATTTATTCTTTTCCTTGGAACCATTCAAAAATAAACGTGTACAAAATTTCAAATTCGTAGCTTGAAGCGTTCAAAAGTTATCGAAAAATATTGTTGAACACGTGTCTTAAGGACATTTTGTATGGCAGCTACCAGAAGGAGTAAAAGGATTTCGCTGATTAGTAAACTCGAACTTCGTTTTTACTCAAAACTAATTTGTACAAAATTTCCAATTCATAGCTAAAAGATTACTTGAGTTATAGTAAGTTCCGTAAATTAAAAGAAAACGTTTTGACAGGATATTTGTATGGCAGCTACACGAAGGACTAATAGGATTTTCTTCATAATTATACATTTAGCTCCAACTATTGGAAAAATACTACGTACAAAATTTCAAAGACGTACCTTAAACCCTTCTGAAGTTATCGGCCAATATTCTTAAACACGTATTTTAAGGATATTTTGTATGGCAGCTACCAGAAGGAGTAAAAGGATTTCGCTGACTAGTAAACTCGAACTTCGTTTTTACTCAAAACTAATTTGTACAAAATTTCGATTTCGTAGCTAAAAGATTACTTGAGTTATAGTGAGTTTCGTAAATTAAGTGAAGACATTTTGGCAGGATATTTGTATGGCAGCTACACGAAGGACTAACAGGATTTTCTTCATAATCATACATTTAGCTCCAACTATTGAAAAAGTAACACATACAAAATTTCAAAGTCGTAGCTTTAGGCGTTCCGAAGTTATTGGTCAATATTCTTGAACACGTGTTTTAAGGACATTTTGTATGGCAGCTACCCGAAGGAGTAAGACGATTTTGCCCGTTAACGATCTTAGCCTTACAAATTCAACCAACCATCCAGATTCAAAATTTCAAGATCCTAGGTGAAGGCGTTCTTGAGTTATCGTGCTAACGGACAGACGGACGGACGGACGGACGGACGGACGGACGGACGGACGGACGGACGGACGTCAGACGGATTTGAGGTTTTTGGGCAGAAATAAACAAAAAATAATATATAACTTTTTTTCGTCCGAGGCTTGGTTCTATGCGTTACAAACTTTTCGGCTGGATTAAACTTATAATACTCTATATGATTTCATCTAGAGTATAAAAATGAATAAAGGTTCCCAGACACTTGTACGAAATTTTTGCTGCTGCTGCGACTGTTTCTCAGCGGAACAATTGACACAATTTGATTACGTGTCAACGATTATCTACTAGTATGCGGGAACCTTAACAAAACGTAGCAGCCAACAGAGGATTCGAAACCTTGAGCTGTTCGATAGTCGTTTTCTTCAATATAATGAATGTGTTCATTATTACTAAATTAATATAAGGGTAGGTAGGTAGGTACGCGTGCCTGCCCGTGAGAACACGGACACACTTAGACCTGAAAGGTCCGTTGTGTTACCACAGGATCATCGAATCCGGTCCTACTCGTCGAACCATTTAGAGCTTGCAATGAAGCGTTGGATTCTCGCGACCTCCATTGCGGCAATATCACCGAGACAGTTGAAGAAGTAAGCTCCAAGATGAGCTTTCCTTCTGACTGATAGAGCTGGACAGGTGCAGAGAAGGTGAAGGACTGTCTCCTCCTCCTCCTCATCCAGGCAGCTTCTACAAAAGTCGTTTGAGAAGAGGCCGAGTCTTTTGGCATGTCGGCCAATAAGACAGTGTCCAGTTAGGACACCGACTGTGGTGCTGATATTCGCCCTTTTGAGCAAAGTCAGCCTTTTAGAGCGTTTTAGATCCAGCTCCGGCCAGATCTGTCTCGCAGTGTGACATGTAACACCATCTGCCCATCTTGAGTTGGTTTTCTCGATTGAGTCCAATCCCAGTAGCAGTTTACATGTAGAGAGAGGCACACCCAGATTCCGATGTTCCGGCATAATCTGAAGGGTAGTACCGCGTCGAGCGAGTTCGTCAGCCATGCAGTTCCCTGGAATATCCCTGTATCCTGGCACCCAGCACAGAAGAATATTGAACTGTTCAGCCATCTCCTTAAGAGATGATCGACATTCTGCGGCGACCTTTGATGTTGTTGAGGCCGATTCCAAGGATTTTATTGCCGCTTGGCTGTCTGTAAAAATGCTAATATCCCTAGTAGATATTACATTACACCTCAGCCAGGACAAGGCCTCCTTGATCGCCATAAGCTCCGCCTGAAAGACACTACAGTAGTCCGGAAGGCGGAAGGAGCTGCTAATGTTAAGCATGTCAGAGAAAACACCTCCACCTACCCCGCCTTCAGTTTTGGAGCCGTCCGTATATATGTGGGCGGACTCCTCCATCCGTACCGAATCCCTTTCCCATTCTAGACGGGTTGGGATGGTTGTTAGGAAAAAAAAAATAAAATAAAATTAATATAATATAATCAATAAATTTTACAAATACCAAACAAAGATGCCTAGTTTATAAGAACTTTTTAATCAATATGATGAAGGCGTGCATAAAAATTCCTAGGTGTTGATTTCTGAGAGTATGTATGCCCTTTCCATATATACAAATTGATGAACATATTTTTAATGAAATGATGTTGATAGTATTAATGTACTGTTCATATATCATGAAAAATATCAGATGATTTTCTACATTGTTGTAACGATATTTTTATTATTCCGAAGAATTTCGTTTAATGAAATGAATTCATTAATATTAAGAACAGTATTTTTTCAGTGTAGAAAGTCCACAAATAATGAACCGATTCTAAATTAATTTTAGTTTGCAAATATCAGATAGATATCGTGTGAACTATAACACTATTTTTCAATATTATCACTGGAGAACTGAGACTTAGTGGCAAGAGGATTTGTGATATGACGTAGTTTGAAAATGTTGTATTTGAGCCGTTAAGACTAGCAGATTGATTAAACCCAAAAGACCACTGAAAATAAGTTTTCTTATCTGTTTTATTTTTATTTTATCCTAGAAAATCGGGTCTGTTGTAAACTAGCAAAATAACACAATTTTCGTTGGACGAATAGCCCAAAAAGCTATAAGTAGCTTTTTGAAATTTATACCCGCGGATTGAACATGTAAATAGCCCAAATCGCGGGAAATAGCCCAATTTGGCAGCCTTAGTCATTCCATCAAGAATCGCCAAAAATGACGAAATTTGTGACCCTACCATCTCCGATTCTTTTGAAAAATTTTGTACTTGAAGAACTAGTAAAAAAAATAATTGAAATTAATTTTCTTGTTTCTATCTAATTTTTTTTGTTAGTTATAGTATGTTAAAGATTTCGCAACGAAAGGTGTCCGAGTCCTCATTGAAAATTCATATCTCTGGTAATTTTTATCCTAGAATAATAAAATAGGGCTTATTTTAAAGGGGAGATTGTCGCAATATAAAAAAAATACGAAAAAAATTATCCTTGAAATTTTTTTTTTAAAGATAACGATTTTGTACTTTATCCTTGAATATCTCAAAATGCTTTTTTTTTTTTATTTTCTTATATTTTGTAGGGTATATTGTTTTACAAAACATATCAAAAAATTAACTTGGGATCTCAATGGAATCGGGGTCAAAAACATCGAAAAACATTAGTGGCTCTCAATTATTTTA
The DNA here is from genome assembly GCA_951812415.1 of Beris morrisii. Classification (NCBI taxonomy): domain Eukaryota; kingdom Metazoa; phylum Arthropoda; class Insecta; order Diptera; family Stratiomyidae; genus Beris; species Beris morrisii. The sequence continues at coordinate 93,450,291 of OX638313.1, read as the reverse complement.
TAGAAAAAGGGTCACTTCATCAAGAATCGCCAAAAGCGTCCCATTAATTGTTTTTATTTTTTTATATTTTGTATATTATACTTTTTTTCAAAACATATCAAAAAATTAACTTGGTATCTCAAAGGGATCGGGGTCAAAAAATCGAATTAAATTATTAGAGAACTAAACTAGCCTTAATTGAGATCCACTGATGTTGTTCGATTTTTTTGACCCCGATCCCCTTAGCATCCCAATTTAATTTTTTGACATATTTTGAAAAACAGTATAATATACAATGTGTAAAAAATTTAAAAAAATTTAAGATATTCATTTTGTTATATTAAAGGTTAAAGGACAAAATCGTTATCCTTGAAAAAAAGTTTCAAGGATAATTTGATTCGTATTTTTTTTTATATTTCGACAACCTTCCCTTTAAAATAAGCCCTATTTTATTATTCGTGGATAAAAATTACCAGAGATATGAATTTTCAAAGAGTACTCGGACACCATTTTTGCGAAAACTTTAACATACACATACTTACTATAACAAAAAAAAATTAGATAGAAACAAAAAAATTAATATCAATTATTTTTTTCACTAGTTCTTCAAGTACAAAAATTTTCAAAAAAATCGGAGATGGTAAGGTCACAACTTAGGCAATTCTTGATCGAATGACCCAATAACGTTTTAAGGTATAAATTAAAAGTTGCAGGTAAGCGAATGAAGCGAAGAAAATCGAAGTCATTCGTGTAGCTGCCGAACAAAAGTCCTTAAAAAATGGCCCACGAAAATGGTTTTATCCACATTTTCACGAATATCGTTTTATCTTTTAGGTTTGTTGAGGTATTGAATTAATTTTACTTCTCCAAGCTCTTTATTAGCGCCTAGAAATGCATGGTGCGCCATCTTTTATATCGGTATGTAAACTTTGAATAATTTTGAAAAAAAAAACAACTGATTTTTATATGCGAGGTATTTTTATTCAATTTGGTCCTTTAGAATTTATTTGGATTAGTTTTTGAATACAACATCAATCAAGTGGCTGCCTCTATTGGCCACATCAAAATGAGCTCTTTTTGCTGCGTTTTCCGTTAATTTTTCGAGCATCTCGGGCGGTATTGCGATGATTTCGACACGAATGTTTGCTTTGAGCTCGTCAATGGTCTGAGGCTTGCTGGCGTACACTTTTCTTTTCAATTAACCCCATAAAAAGAAGTCCGGAGGAGTCAAATCTGGACATCTCGGTAGCCAGTCAATGTCACCTCTTTTCGACATCAGACGTCCAGAGAATTTTCGTTGCAGAAACTGAATTTTTTCTTTTGCAGTGTGGCATGGCGCACCGTCTTGTTGAAACCAGTAACCATCCAGACCTTTTTCGCGCATTTGCAGGCAGACATAATGACCTAACATCCACCGATATCGTTTTCCATAGACTGTTTCGTTTTTCGGAAAAAAATGGCCCAATGACGGTTTTGGCGCAAACGCCGGCCCAAAAAGTCACTTTTTGATCATGCAATGGCGTTTCATGGATTTTCCGTTCCCCAAATGCGGCAATTTCGCTTATTAACGCCGCCAAAGAGTGTGAAATGGTCCTCGTCGGTCATCAAAATTTGCTTCCAAAAATCAGGTTCAGTGTCAACAATTCGAGCGACTGTTTGGCCGTATTCCAAGCGACGTGGACGGTCTGTCGGCAATATTCTTCTGAATTGGCGTATCCAAAAATTGTCCAATCAAGTCAATCTGTTGAAAAATATCAAAGTTATTCAATGTTTACATACCGACATAAAATATGGCGCACCCTGTACTATTTCTTAACATTATTAACAAATATTTAGAAAAAACACCTTTAATAGCATATATGAACAAAAATACCGGATAAACTCCATTACTCTAATGAGTGGAGTGGAGATGAGTGTGGTTCTTTACACCTAATGATAAAGAACACATTAGCAAAATGATACCTAAGGCTCAAACCATAAAAACAAAGTCGGGAAGAGACTAGTTGGTAACGAGTAGCTATCATATAAAAGTATTTAGAACTTCTGTTTGCCAATCATGATTCCTTCGTGTAACTGCCATTTAAGCATCTTGAAAAAATTTCTTCATTAAATTTACTATTTATATGCTATAATATAATTAACTCAGTATAACTCAGACACACACTATGTCGTAAAGTCATACCACCTACCGGACTACGTCAGCGATTTCCAGGCGTAGATACTGGGGATCCGGAAGACCTGTCGAACTTTGAAGCAAGACTCATGTTGTAATCCGCACTGACAGCCAAGCCGCAATCATGGCCTTACATTCGGCTACCACCTCCTCTAAACTCGTCGAACAGTGCTGAGAAGAGCTAGCCTACTTAGGAAGTCAGGTCAAAGTAACTCTGCTTTGGGTCCCAGCATGATAGAGGGTAACGAGCGAGCAGATGAATTAGCTAGGCAAGGTCTGCTCTTCATGGCTCTCTCGTACAATCTGTTCAAGTCCGTCTAGTCTAGGGACTGTTAAGCGCCAAGTATTTTCTCACTTTCTTACAAACGTGAGTTCCAGGTAGAGGGGATTGACCAGCTGCGTCATATCTAGGAGGATATGGCTATCCTACTGCCGAAGCAGAACAGGAGCCGTGTAGACGTTTCCAGAGTCACGGCGGTCAGCACTGGTCACTGGTCAATCGGCGACCACAAGGCCTGCTGAGTATTCCCTTAAACGTCAATTGCCGCAGTTGTGGGGATGTAAATGAGAGGGAGACTGTTATCTACCTTCTTTGCGGGTGCCCGGCTCTACTAGACCCAGACTTCGTACACTTTGCAAAAATTTCTTTGATAACCTTGATGCGATCTCGAAAAATAAGATTGGAGAACTGATTATCTTTTTAAACAGCTCTCGAATGATCCATTCCACCTCCCGGTCTCTGTAAAACTCTGTATCTACTTCACCAGCCTTCATCGACTAGGTTAAGCGAGCTGTGGTATCAAAACGGCGCTTTGTGTGCTAATTGGGTGAACCAACCAACTATAACTCAAGAAATCCACGAAGTCGAAATTTTATACAAGTTCTTTAAGTGAAAATGAAGACTGAGTTTATTAGCGAGTGAAATCCTTCTAGTCCTTCCGGTAGCTCCCATACAAAAAGTCCTTAAGACCTGTGCTCAAGAAAATTTCCTATAGCCTTTGAACGCTTTAAGCTAGGAATTTGGTATTTTATGCACATTAATTTTAAATGGTTCGAGGCAAAGAGATAAATATGCTAGAAATCGAGGCAGTCCTTTCTGCAGTCCCCATGTGAAAGTCATCGGGAAGGAAAAAAAAAATATTTTCGGTGATTGACTACTTCCAGATATGAAATTGAAAACGGAAGCTATTGTGTTTCACTTTGGAGAAGGAGCCAAACGACAGTTTTATCCTGAACTGTAATATAAATCGGAGTTCAGTATTTCATCTAGACTATCCCCTTGACTATCCCCCTGAATATACCCATTGTAAATGTTTTGAGACCAGGTCACTAGTGGTTCTTGAGTAGTTTGAGGGCACTGCACATGCGTGCGTCGTATATCTCTAAGAAAGAGGATGTTTTAAAAGTTCTGGGTCTTTCACACTACTTCTTTTCTAGAGTAAGGTGAATCGCGCGAGGTTCTGTCAGGTGTGTTTCTAAAATCCATAACATTTTGAATGATGTACTAGACTGTCTTGATCTCTTAAGTAAAGCGTCATTATTAATTTCAAATTAAAGGTTGTGTACAGTGTGTGGGACTTTAAGAAATTGATTGAGTTACAACAGATAAAAATAGTAAAAGACATGTTTTTAAAATATTATTAAAAGTGGTAAATAAAATTTAATAATGGCTATTCGAGAGCAAGTAATAGCAGTCCTTTTGGTAAGTTTGTTAATGTCTTTTTCAAATTAAATCCACCTAAAGTTACTGGAAACTTTATTCAGTTCATTTTCTTCCTTTCAGGCAATCCATGCGAGCGGAGTAATAACCGGGTCCTTTACAAACAGCGGAACAGTTCACTGTGGTGGTTTAATATGTCGACCGATTTCGGGAATTTTCACCAAAGATCCGCTCCCCAACGGCTACGTTCACGTGGCGACTATCCCAGCCGGTGCTTCAAATATATCAATAACGGAGTTGAAAAACAGCATCAACTACTTAGGTATGATCCTAATCTAACTTCTCAATTACCAGTTTAGTAATATTTGAAATCCTTCAGTGCTGAAATCGGCTGATCAAAAGTTTGTCCTGAATGGCGACTACACTGTGTCCCCCACCGGAGTATATCAGGCTGGTGGCTCAGTATTCGATTATCAACGAATCGATGGATTGGTCACCCAAGAGGATGGTGAACAGGTGGAAGGTGTCACCGAATGGATTACTTGCACGGGTCCAACAATAGAGGCTGTACACCTAATGGTCGGTTTAGAATTGGGCATCTTTTGATATTTTTTAGTTCTTATGGAATTCTTCTTCAGGTCTTAGGACAGGATCCAAATCCGGGAATTAAATACGAATATCTTTTGCCAATCTACTCGAACAGTGAATCCGATGAAGACTTCTTGGACTCTACCATTTCGGGCGAGTCCGAATATCCAGTTGGCTCTTCTGAAGATGGAAAAATGTTAAAATCTGGCGACATGTATCCGGACTTAACCTCTAATCGACCTGTTGAGCGACGTCGACGTCGCTTTATGTGGAAGGTGGTCGGATTCAGTCCTTGCAGTAAATCGTGTGGTGGTGGAACTCAAACGCCAACTATACGATGCGTCCGTGAAGCACCTACTCGATACTTTTCGCCGCGACGATGTGCCCATTCCGAAAAGCCTGTTCTTAACGAAAACATCCTTCGTTGCAATACGCAGCCCTGTCCGGCCTACTGGCGTCTTGAGGAATGGGGTGACTGTCAGTGTTCAGATGGTGAGGGATTTAGTCAGCGTGAAGTCAGATGCGTTCAGGAATTGGCCACCGGAATTGTTATCCAAGTGAACAGTGCTGCTTGCATGGAGGAGGAACCGCCCACGCAGAAGCGTTGTGATTGTCCGAAATTTGGACGTCGTCGAAGCTATCGGCAGCGTCTTCACGAGGCTCGAGCACCCGATTTTCTGATCAGTAATAGTACTACGCAGCGTCGCGTTCCTGCTTACGAGAGCGATAAGGCGGGCGTTTGGTTGCTTTCGAACTGGAATCAGCATTGTTCCGCCGAGTGTGGAAGTGGGATCGAGTATCGATCGATATTCTGCGATCGTTCCGCACCAAATACGGATCGGTGTAATTTACGGCTAACACCGGATACGACGAGGACTTGCGAAAACGAAAAGAACTGCGGAAGTGGTGAATGGTTTACGAGCCCGTGGAGTCAATGTAATGGAAATTGCTTTGATCTGACTAAATCGCGACAGGTGATTTGCATTCGAAGTCAATTAATTGTCGATGACGAGGAGTGTGAAAGTGCGGAGAAACCCGATGCATTGAAGAATTGTACATTGGAGGAAGTGGACTATTGTAGGCCAAGATGGCACTACTCCGAATGGACAGATGTAAGTACTTTACTTTTATTAAATCTAGATTTTAGATTTTTAAAATGTAGGTCCCTATATCCCAGGAACCGCTTAAGATACGAAGTTGAAACTTGGACTATGATATTGGAGCCATTTCCAAAAGGTTGTTAATGTCGGGCCAAAGCAATGTATTTGAAGAGCTCGAAAGCTTGAGTCGGGACATTATAAAATCCATATTTTCTGAAGGGTTCAAGCCACTAGGTTCAAGCTTAGTAATAAGTTGTATTTTTTTTATTCCTTATATTAAGAGGCTCAGAGGCTGTAGCCATATTGGAGCCGTGGAAATGTTTATTTAAAATAATATTAAAAACGTATATTGTTTGCTTTAGCGAAGTTAAACAGCACTAAAAGAGGTTTGTCGTTATTTTGCATGATAGAGACTGCGATTATGTCCCGTATAAACAGAGGAGGAGTGAAGCCTAAAGTCGCCAGAGATGCAAGAAGTGTAGTTCTAAAGGGGTATTTTGAACATAACCAAAAGATATGATCGGCAGTCTCATATTGGTTGCAATAGCTGAACAGTGGGCTTGCAGAAATTCCAAGTCGGTTCAAGTTTTGAGTATTGAGGCCATTGTGATTAGCCATGAGTCGAGAAAAAAGAACTACCATTGAGCGACTGGGTTCTACCAGCAGCCTTTGGAACCATGCATGTATTGATATCATTGCAATTATGGAGTGACAGTATCTACCCATGTCGTCTTCTTGCCACCTATCTAAAAGTCTTTGTTTCGGAGTCGTCATGAAGTCTTCTTGAAGCGGATTCGAGAAGAGCGTCTGTGTGAGAGTTAAGGACGCCTCTGCGCACGCTAGCTTGTCTACTAGTTTGTTTCCTCGGATACCGCAATGTGCTGGAATCCAGCCCAGTGTTACTTTGTATCCAACACTATCGAGTTGTAAGAGGACCTTCTTGCATTTGAACACGTATGTATGGGAAGGCTTGCCAATGTTGCTTATAGCGAGTATTGTTGACAGACTGTCGTATAAAATTAAGTAGTTTCCCGGGGAGTGATACAATTGAATATTTCGGCACGCCATATATGTATACAGCGATTGCTTCCCCCGAGAATACTGATGCCGGTTCTGGCAGTTTGAAGCTCATTTGGCAGGACTCATTAAGATAGAAAGCTCCACCTGCCCCCTATGCTGATTTCGAGCCGTCTGTGTAGAAAATTATTGGCTTTTGTTCCAAGGATCCAATGAAAGACGCGAATAGATTGCTACATGAGGGAGCATGGTTCTAGGGACTCCTTTAACTATTTCGGTCATATCCAATCGGGTTGTAGGTGTGTACTGAACTACTTTCAGGTTGTGCTGAAATCGGTGTGGCATTTGTGATTTTCTAATATTTAGCTCGCATACTTGTTGATAGACCATACTCAATGCGTTCAATGGTTTACGAGCCCTTAGTTCGGATAAAGTTTCGTGTAGAATGGGAATATCGAAAATTCGAATGATTAGTTGTAGGGAAACGCGTAGAGTAGGTACGTCAGGAATAACATGTTTAAAGGGGGTGCTGTGCGTAGCGGTGGGTGAAAAGGATGACGATATCTCACGAAATAATTACACGAACTGTTGAAGGATCTAGGAATTTACGCAACAGGTAGACACAATTGTCACTTACAACGGACACAATTGAGGAAATAGGTTGTCCTACTTAATTCCATGGAAAAGGTATTAGACAGATGTATAAATAGATCGGTTGTTTTTAGCCCCGCTTAACAAATACCAATTCGCTTATCAAGCCGGTAAATCGACTGCCAGCGCTCTTCACAATTTAGTACAAAAAATTGAGAAGACGTTGGCAGCGAAGGAAATAGCGTTGTGCTCTTGACGTTGAAGATGCTTTTAACAACACCTCCTATAAATCTATTGAATTACTTACTAGTAAAATAGGAGTAAAAGAATCGGTAACAAGATGGATAGTAGCGATGTTTGACTCTCGCAGAATCTTCGCTCAATTTGAGGGTAAAGGTCGCATTGTACGAGCGGTGAGAGGATACCCTCGGGAAGGCGTACTCTCCCCACTGCTGCGGTGCATTACTGTAGATGAATTCCTTGAGGACCTGAGTATCAAGGGTTTTGACATACTCTGATGACCTAGTGATTACTGTAAAAGGTAAGCATGACTATGGCATTTTGGACCGCATGCAAGAGGCCCTAAGATAGTAGATCACTGGTGCGTCAAACAAGGATTAAGTATAAATCCAAGCAAAACAATTTCAGTGCCGCTTACTCGAAGATGGAAGGTATACTAAAGGCCCCCGATTATGGGAGGTACTACAATTGAATTCTCTTCTGATATCAACTACTTGAGTGTTACTTTGAGCAAGTGTCTGAATTGGAACTTCCACCTTAAAAACATCTCCATACGAGCAACATTAATCGCGTGTCGAAAGCTCTGTGGCACCACTTGTGGTCTTTGACCCAAAATGGTATACTGGACATACAAGTCTATTATAAAACCAATGATCCCATATGCCGCAATGGTGTGGTGGCCATAGGTTGAACAAATTCCAGTGCAGAGGGCCCTGCGAAAAAACCAGAGGCGTGCTGTTCAATCATGTCTCACTGCTGCAATGGAAGCCATAATAAACATGGCCCCGTTATACTTAGAGATAAAACAGGAGTTTCTGTGAGAGGCCGTACGGCTATAGCAATACACTAAGCGACCTTGTCGGTCATCCTAAAATTCTACACGAATTTAATCAGAAGGACTAAATCGACTCAGTAAACGATAACATGCCAAAGGTGGATGATTCTGGAAAACCATATATGGTGGCTCTGGGAGATCGTATATCATGGAAATCTGGTCTACCTGTTTTTGGAGAAGGTGTTTCAGTCTGGCACATGTACGGCTCTAAGGCTTATAATGGAAATGAACGGGTGTATTTGGACCGAATTGTACATATGAAGGCAATGGGACATTCAGTCACTGTGTTTCAGGCTGGGGTACATGCTATAGAAATGTGTGCAGGTAAACTTCCATCGAATAAACCAAAAGGCGCCATAGTTATAATCTCATCTGATAGCCAAGTGACACTGCCAGCCCTGAAATCTTATTGTTTCTGCTCTAGGCTTGTATGTGACTGCCATTCTCTTCTAAAAGAGCTGGCACATCATAACAGTCAAACCCTAATGTGGGTGCCAGGACATGAGGGTATTCCGGGAAACGAATCGGCTGAAGAGCTGGCTAAGCGGATGCGATGTTTGGTCCGGAAGCATTCTGTGGAGTAAAGGCTTCATTAAGGAGGGTAATTTAATCTTCAGGTGGAAGGTTATAGGAACTCACTTTCAGGACTTAGGCAGTCCCTGATTTTGTTCAATAAGAGAGCGTCGGAATTCCTTTCCATAAACAGGTATAACGCTAGGGTTAATGGGATATTTGTTCAGACCTTAAAATCATCTGTAAAGTATCACATGCATGTTGATTCTGTCGATTCTGTAAAACCACATCTGAAACCACTGCTCACATTCTGTGTGATTGTGTCGCAGTGGCTAGATCAAGAAGACTCCCCTGAGCAAAATCCTCTCCTTTCTTAAGGGAATTAGATATGGTCTAGGGAGTTAAGCTAGGAACAAAAGATCACTCAAGTCGTGGTTCAAGAAGCAGTAAGGCTTCTACAGGCCCAAATGAACAAATAAATCAATAAAATCAGTTGAAGTTTTTAAGTTTATGAATATAAATATTTTTAATGCGAGAAATCTTCGAGTGGCTGGATCCCGAGAACCTTCCGATGTAGCGATGGTGATATATGTCATTCAAACGGAAAAGCTGACATCATACTACGACCGATTGAATTTGATATTTGTTGTAAACAATGTATGGTACAAATTTTTGTAGTTTTAATTAGAGATGGGTATTCCGGATCTTTTTAATGGACCGGTTCACCGAATCTCGCTCTTTCAAAGATCCGGCTCTTTGAGCTGGTTCAAAAGATTCAGGTGGATCTTTTGCACTGCACTGCAACTAAACGGTTATTCAATAGGTACATAACAATTTGGTATTTTAATACAAACACACCCTTCAACTTTTTTGCTGGTGTGTAAATGTCAAAACGTCAGTCAACGTCTACATTTTTATCATGGTGAAGTTCACGAACGAGCATTTAAAATAAATTATGTACTTTAATGAAAAATGTCAGAGTTGATTATTTTAAGGCAATGCTGGGTAATGCGGGAAATAAGGGAAAACTAGATTGAAAAAATTGTGACTCTAGTCTCGGATTTGACGACATCACAATTGAATGTGTATTAAAATACTTTTTCTCGAAGACGTTTATAAACTCAATTATTCTTAACCTTTTGAAGAGTGTATTCCCCAAAATTTAAAAAACAGTCAATAATTATTGACTTATTTCTTAAATATCTATCGTTGGAAAAATAATTGAAAAGTTTGCAAAGAAGAAATTAATGATTTTCATTGAAACACATAAAATATTAAACGAAAATCATTTTGGTTTTCGTGCAGGACGCAGAGCACATGACGAAAAAGCTTCATTAAATAAATGAATTAGCTTCTCGTTAGATAAAGGGAAAAAATCTCGCCCCGTTTTCTTAGACTCGGTAAAAGCAATCGACTCAATTTCACATGTAAAAATATTGTTTATTGCATACGGTATTAGCACATTTTGGGTTAACTAGATCACCGGCTAGAGGATAGATCCCAATATTTTATAATTAACAATACACAGAGCAATATAGCAACTTTCCATTACGATGTACCGCAAGGTTTAGTTTTAGGACTAGTTATCTTTCTGTTATACTTAACGGTTATATTTGAACACCGAATCCAAAGAGGTATGATATCTTATGCTGATGACACTTTACTATTCTTCTCGGATGCTTCATAAGTAGCATGTATAGTATATGTATAATATACTACCTTGCAGTTTGTAAAAACTTCCTATCAAAAATCTGCGATTTGTAAAGATCCACGGTCTGTAAAGATTTGCGATTCTATTTTCCATCTTTCTCTTAATCTTAAATCTTCAATCTTTAATCTTAAATCTTTAATCTTTAATCTTTAATCTTTAATCTTTAAACTTTAAACTTTAATCTTCCATCTTCCATCCACCAATCTTTGATCTTTAATATTTAATCTTTAATCTTTAATCTTTAATTTTTATTCTTTAATCTTTAATCCTTAATCTGTAATCTTTAATCTTTAAACTTTAATCTTCCATCTTCCATCCACCATCCACCATCCTCTACTCTCTATCTTCTATTCTCCATTTCCATCCTTCATACTCTATCCCTCATCTTCCATCCTACATCTTCAATCTTCAATCTTCAATCTTCATCTTTCATTTTTCATCTTTCATCTTTCATCTTTCATCTTTAATCTTTTATCATTCCTCTGTGGGGTGTATGACTTTAAACAATACATACACTTGTTTCAAACACTCCACACATCGTGAAAATCAAGTAGCCGGTTGTTTGATTTCAATTAAAATAGAAATCAAGCAACCGGTAAAAACAATATAAAAAGTCATAGAGAGGAGAAAATTCAGTTAAAAAATAGAAGTGATCAATATAAATCAGTAAAAGTTAAAAATAATAATTAATTAATCCTGTGATTTTATCTAATTAATCAATTCTACAATATTATCTAATTAATAAATCCTGTGATATTATCCAATTAATAAATCCTGTGATATTAACTAATTAATGAATTCTGTGATAAATTCTAATTAATAAATCCTGTGATATTAACTAATTAATTAATTCTGTGATATTATAATTAATAAATTCTGTGATATTATTAATCACTTTAAATCGTGTTTATTATTCACACGATACCTCTATCCCCTATCCTCCCTCTTCCATTCTCTATCCTCTATCCTCCATCTTTCGTCTTTTATCGCATATCATCCAATTCTTCATCCTTCATCCTCCGTCTTCCATCCTCCATCATCCAACCTCCATCTCCCATCCTCCATCTTCCGTATACTCTCTCCCAACCCCCATCTTCTATCCTCTATGCGTTATCCTCTATCTTCCATCTTCTGCTTCCATTTTCCGTCTTTCATCCTCTATCCTCCATCCTTCACCCTCTATCTTCCATATTGAATCCTCCATCCTCCATATTCCATCGTCTATACCCTATCCTCCATCCTCCATATTCCATCGTCTATACCCTATCCTCCATCCTCCATCTCCTCCATCTATCCTCCTACCTACCATCCTCTATTCTCCATCCTCCATTCTCCATTCTCCATTCTCCATCCTACCATTCTCCATCCTTCAATCATCTATCTTCCATTTTCCATCTTCTATTCTCCATCATCATCACCTAAAAGATCCGCTATTTGTAAAGAGCAGCTTCAGTCCGCGAACCATAAAGATCCGCGAACCGCAAAGATCCGTAAAGATCTGTTGAGACGGCAATATCTGCGAATCGCAAAGATCCGCGAACCGTCAAGATCCGTAAAGAAGATCTGGCTCAGTTGGATCTTCTGCTTGAGCCGGTTCATTCAGCCGGCTCAGATCTGAGTTACCCATTTCTAGTTTTAATACATAATTTTTGGGGTTTTCTGCATTTTTTTGTACTAAGGACGTGACTATTGACGTAAATTATTATATCATTCTCTACGCGCGTTGTTGACGTGTACAAAATTGTGTAGTCTACGCAGCATAGTCTACATGGCACAAAGCTGACTTTGACACATTTCTTACGTGTACTGAGATATCTCATTTTCTTTCACGTTTACTGTTGTGTTATATTATAACGCAAAAGTCGAGATAAAGATTTTTCGGTATACAAGCCGTAAGAGGGTGTAAAGGAGTTGTATACGATGTTATGAATTCTGATATAATATGATGTAATAAGATATTAAGATGATGTGTAAGTCCACGACATATTCCGGTCAAAACTACTTTAAGGATTTTAAAAAATTCAGCCTCTAGTAAAGGGGTTGTATATTGTTACGAGCTAGAGGGGTTCGCCGGGATTTCAAATAAAAGAGAATTCGTTTAAAACCAATAGAAATAACAATAATTTATTGTTCGCATTCAATAAATGCACTAATAATCGCACTACTAGCAATGCAGTCCGATTACATGTACTACTTGATCACCGCTTAATCGCTGCTACCAATAAAAATCGCCGAATGAACACTTTCGTGTAAAACTGATTGTCGTATCGCTTCACCGTAGTAAAAACTGCTCTGTATGCAAGCTCTGAGATGCTTATATACTGCACGTGTTTAGTCGAAAGCTTTCCCGCACAGGTGATGTGTGTGGAACTTCTAAGAAGTTTCTTCAGCATGCGGGAAGTGTCGAGAGATTTCTAAGCTCCTCTGGGTGTTGGAAGGTTTTTGAAAGTTGTTGTTTTCTCGCTTACGAATGATATCATTCACAATTGGGTTGTGCTGGTTGTCAGGAAACGGATGTAAGCTGAGGTTTTTACGAATTGGGTCATATAAATTTAAGTCTGATTAGATATTGAAAAGGTTTTTAGATCATTTGGGCTTTTGGTTTGTACGATGAACCACTGATGAATTTTGAAAAAATGAATATTTAAATTTACTTTTCTCGGAACTACGCGTGCTATATTTCTACTTTGTCTGCGTCGTGAGGTGTGACCCAAATCGGCACTTCTGTCTCTTTTCGCTCCTTTGATTTTGTCCCAAAAAATAATAAAGTTGGTGGATTTTCTTGGGTTTCATGATGCCAAATTTTTGGTAAGTCTAGATTAATACTTCATCACATAAGTAATACTTATTAATAAAACTACATTCGTTCACATACCTATCTATGTCCATTGTGTAAAAGAATTCTCGGTAATTTTCAATTTTCTTAATTATTTCCATTTTCTATTTAGTGTTCAAAGACATGCGAAGGAGGAACTCAGCGTCGATCGGTAAAATGCCTCGAGCTAGACCTGCGAGAGAATACTTTAAAAGATTCAAAAAAGTGCCGATATGCCGAACGTGAGCCAATTTATCGAAGTTGTAACACACACAAATGTGAAGGTAACCCGATTCGATTTAATGTCAAAAACTTAAAGAATTCCGATCCGATCGTTTCTTTTTCAGATCCACGTGTTGATCTTATCCAAAACGACATAACACCAACGTGCGTTGACGAATTCACGAACTGCCATTTAGTATTGAAAGCGCGGCTTTGTAGCTACGACTACTATCAGAAAACTTGTTGCTATTCTTGTACCGGTGCCGAATTAGACAGTATATAAACAAAAGCATAAAAATATTTTTGTTGATCGACATAAAAAAAAACGCTTCAATTGTTTCGAATTTTATTGTGCGAGAAATGTATAAAACAAAAATAATAGTTGGTATTCAACTACGAGTACAATAAACACAAAAAATATTATTGAAAGAAGAATTAACAATTAAAAAGATAATATTAAATAAAAAATAATAATATTAATTATTATTATTATAAAGACTTCATTTTACTGTAACTTTTACGATAATTTTAATTTAATTAAGCTAATATTTTATTTATTTAAAGACGTCATAATTTAGGCGAACGTATCCAAAGGACAGTGAAGCAATTTAATTGGAAACTCGAAAAATTGATAAACATATTATACGATTAATTCTTTAAAATCAAATTTAACTATATAATTTAAAAGATAATAATCTTTGATTTATTAGAATAATAAAATAAAATATGAACCAATATACAACATTTTTGGACTTGTAAGAACCAAAGTTTTTATTTTGTTTTAAAGAAATGAATGTAACAAATAAGTGGTTTTAATTTTATCAAATTTTGCTATTAAGTCAAAATATCTCAATATGTTACTATTATTCAACCGCTAACATTTTTTTTTAAATTAATTTAATACTAAATATAAAGTTTAAGGTATAAAATAAATAATTGGTTTTATTTGCCTGGAAAGAAAGTGTTATTACTTTGACAGGAAATGGTCGGTTCAGAGAAATTTTGGTGAAGTACCTCTTTGAATTAACCCTCGAAAGGTACGGTGGCCCCGCCGAAATATGTAGAAGGTACGGTCGGGTCGATTCCGACCCATTATCATTTTATCATTTTAATAGGGTTTTTTAATTCTTTTTTTAAGGATAAATCATTAAACATGTTTCAATATATGTTGTTGCTATTTTAACAGTAATTGAACAATTTTTTTATTAACATTTAACATTCGATCACCCTTTTACATTGAGCAAATAAAGTATCTCTTAAATAGACTGAGGTACTTGGGTCGGATCCGACTCACACCGTACCTCTCGAAGATTAAGTAAGTATTTGACTGGGACTGTCCCGATTTGACCCCTTTTTAGAACTTGGTCCTGGTCGGCCTTTTGACTTGGTAAAATGGTATGCTTTCTTCTTAGTTGACATTTCTTCGCTGAAATTTTACAGACAGAAAGTTTGGATTGTTTTTATCAACGCCGACTATATTTCGATTAACTAAGCAGCATTACACAACTGTGCTTGGGACTTCACAACCCACGGAATTGCGTTTTGAAATTTATTTGACAGGATTTGACGTAAACACAATTACTTTTTTGTGACGATGAATTTGTAGTTCCAACCATATTTAATTTAACAGCGCCATCTCAACGTCAAAATTTGAAGGAAAACCAAATTAGTCATAATCAAGAGCCTGATCCGGTAAAATCAAAATAAATAATACCTAAGAGTACGTTTATGAGAAAATATTAAAATATTTAAAAAAATAAAAAATTAGAAAAAACTACCTATTTGTAAAAAAAAGAACTTGGTGGTGATGTCGCCAGAGTGAATGGGAGCTGATATTACGAACCATTTCTTCTTTTTAAAAAAATAAGTTTAAATTCTTTTGCACTCAGCTCAACTATTACAGCATCAGACAACAAAAGAAGAGCTAGTTGTATAGTTCTCAGACGATTGATAACCAAAAAATTCAAGAAAAATTAGTAGCCTTGTCATCTTCACAACAATTCCAGCCCTTGCGCGAATGAATGTCAAATACCCAAATACTATTAAAAGAAGATAACGTTGCAAACAGCCTCCTGATTATTCTTTCGGTTGTCCGTCGCATAGTAACCTGCACCGTATCTCGGAATTAAATGCGTTCCGGGCTTCTTCCAAAAAATAATAAAGTTTTGCCCGGACTGTTGGAAAATTTTTTGTTCATTTATTTATTTATTTTTCAATTTCAATAAGAACCTGGGAGAAAAAATAATCCCTTACGGATTAAATATTAACAAATTATTATATAAATTATATTAATTAAAATAGAAAGCCCGTTAAAATAAAAAACCATTTGATATATCTAATCAGACGTAAGAGATATTTCGGAAATCGTAAAAACGCTTAAAGTTCCTTACACGGTTAAATATCGCAAAATCCTGAAATTAATTTTTAGCGGAATATAGAGGCGGTTACAACCAGAGTGATCCAACCCTCATTTTTTAAGAGACTGAGTTCAGTACATAAATCGACTTGTCAACCACCTGGCCAAACGACCAGAGTGGTCTAAACAGTAACCAATCAATCCACCAAGTACAAAAAATGAATTGTGTTGCTCAATTTCTAAATAATGTATGAACTTTTTGAGTTCACCAAATCTTCACTTGTCATTATTTCGGTTAAGCTTCTGATGGAGATGGCCCACTCTGGTTCCAACCGCCTCAAAAGCACATAGAAGTAAAAGCGAATTCGATACCTCATTAGACCCAAGAAATATGTCGGAATTCGTGAAAACGGACCCAACTACTTTTCGCCCACTTAATGGTTGTATCAAAAAATCTTGAGACCGGTTTCAGGACGATAATATGAAGAGCATTCAGAAGTAAAATTAATTCGATACCTCGACAGACCTTAAAAATATGACGAAATTCGTGAAAATATACACAAACAGTTTTTTTATCCCACCTCTTTACACATATGAAATTCTGAATTTTACTTTATTATTTGAATAATAATAATAATAGATTTAATCCCTTCATGCAAAATGGGCAACTCCCTCCAACTCAAAAAGTCGGAGAAGAACTCCCCATTTGGGCACACTTTCTCAGCTTAAAGAACTGGAGACAATATTGTCACACAGCTCCATGAGCTGGAAAAATTTTCACCGTATCAACATACTCATGCATGTATGTCGACATTGGGCTCAATGTCTAAAAATTTGTATACCTTAAGCCCAAGAGTACTCCCTAGTCAGTGCATAGCACTTATATGAGGGGTAGTAGAAATAAATTTAAAAAAAATATATAAAAAAACATACTGCAGTCACGATCGGCTGCAAGCCAATCGTATAATACTCTAGATGAATACTGAACTCCGATTTATATTGTAGTTTGGGGATAAAGTAGAATTACGTGTGTGCATGTTGTATGTCCTTTATTAAGGACTGCTATTAGATTGTTACTCAAAACTAAAAGACAATATTCAGTGTTTAACTTCATACCTTGAACTGGGTAAGTCATCGAAAAAAAATGTCCTTTTTAAAGGACTTTCACATGGGAGGTGCAGGAAGGACTCACTCGATTTCTTACATATTTATCCTTTTCCTTGGAACCATTCAAAAATTAACGAGTACAAAATTTCAAATTCGTAGCATGAAGCGTTCAAAAGTTATCGGAAAATATTGTTGAACACGTGTTTTAAGGATATGTTGTATGGCAGCTACCAGAAGGAGTAAAAGGATTTCACTGATTCGTAAACTCGAACTTCCTTTTCACTCAAAACTAACTTGTACGAAATTCCGAATTCGTAGCTAAAAGATTACTTGAGTTATAGTGAGTTTCGTAAATTAAGTGAAGACATTTTGACAGGATATTTGTATGGCAGCTACACGAAGGACTAACAGCATTTCCTTTATAATCATATATTTAGCTCCAACTATTGAAAAAGTAACACATACAAAATTTCAAAGACGTAGCTTAAACCCTTCTAAAGTTATCAACCAATATTCTTGAACACGTGTCTTAAGGACATTTTGTATGGCAGCTACCAGAAGGAGTAAAAGGATTTCGCTGATTAGTAAACCCGAAATTCGTTTTTACTCAAAACTAATTTGTACAATATTTCCAATTCATAGCTAAAAGATTACTTGAGTTATAGTGAGTTTCGTAAATTAAGTGAATTCATTTTGGCAGGATATTTGTATGGCAGCTACACGAAGGATTAACAGGATTTTCTTCATAATCATATACTTAGTTCCAACTATTGGAAAAATAACACATACAAAATTTCAAAGTCGTAGCTTAAACCCTTCTGAAGTTATCGACTAATATTCTTGAACACGTGTTTTAAGGACATTTTGTATGGCAGCTACCAAAAGGAGTAAAAGGATTTCGCTGATTAATAAACTCGAACTTTCTTTTCACTCAAAACTAATTTGTGCAAAATTCCGAATTCGTAGCTAAAAGATTACTTGAGTTATAGTGAGTTTCGTAAATTAAGTGAATACATTTTGACAGGATATTTGTATGACAGCTACACGAAGGACTAACAGGATTTTCTTCATAATCATATATTTAGTTCCAACTATTGGAAAAATAACACATACAAAATTTCAATGTCGTAGCTTAAACCCTTCTGAAGTTATTGACCGATATTCTTGAACAAGTGTTTTAAGGACATTTTGTATGGCAGCTACCCGAAGGAGTAAGACGATTTGGCCCGTTAACGAACTTAGCCTTACAAATTCAACCAAACATCCAGATTCAAAATTTCAAGATCCTAGGTGAAGGCGTTCTTGAGTTATCGTGC
Source organism: Beris morrisii (assembly GCA_951812415.1). Taxonomy (NCBI): domain Eukaryota; kingdom Metazoa; phylum Arthropoda; class Insecta; order Diptera; family Stratiomyidae; genus Beris; species Beris morrisii. The sequence goes on along the minus strand of OX638313.1, from coordinate 93,432,068 downwards.
TAACGGACGGACGGACGGACGGACGGACGGACGGACGTCAGGCGGATTTGAGGTTTTTGGCCACAAATAAACAAAAAAAAATGTATAACTTTTTTTCGTCCGATGCTTGGTTCTATGCGTTACAAACTTTTGGGCTGGATTAAACTTATAATACTCTATATGATTTCATCTAGAGTATAATAAGAAACAAAAAATAAACAAATAAACAAAAACTAAGTTATCAGAGAAATAAAAATAAAATAAAATAAAGAGAACCTGATTTGCAAAATGCAAAGAAATAAATGTGGAAATGAAAGAAAGGAAAAAAAAAACATACTGCAGTCACGATCGGCTGCAAGCCAATCGTATAATACTCTAGATGAATACTGAACTCCGATTTATATTGTAGTTGGGGATAAAGTAGAGTTACGTGTGTGCATGTTTTATGTCCTTTATTAAGGACTGCCATTAGATTGCTACTCAAAACTAAAAGACAATATTCATTGTTTAATTTCACATATTTAACTGGGTAATTCATCGAAAAAAAATGTCCTTTTTGAAGGACTTTCACATGGGAGGTGCAGGAAGGACTCACTCGATTTCTTACATATTTATCCTTTTCCTTAGAACCATTTAAAAATTAACGAGTACAAAATTTCAAATTCGTAGCTTGAAGCGTTCAAAAGTTATCGGAAAATATTGTTGAACACGTGTCTTATGGACATTTTGTATGGCAGCTACCAGAAGGAGAAAAAGGATTTCGCTGATTAGTAAACTCAAACTTCGTTTTTACTCAAAACTAATTTCTACAAAATTTCCAATTCATAGCTAAAAGATTACTTGAGTTATTGAAAGTTCCGTAAATTAATTGAAGACGTTTTGACAGGATATTTGTATGGCAGCTACACGAAGGACTAATAGGATTTTCTTCATAATCATAAATTTAGCTCCAACTATTGTAAAAATAACACATACAGAATTTCAAAGTCGTAGCTTAAACCCTTCTTAAGTTATCGGCCAATATTCTTAAACACGTGTTTTAAGGACATTTTGTATGGCAGCTACCTGAACGAGTAAAAGGATTTCGCTGACTAGTTAAGTCGAACTTTCTTTTCACTCAAAACTAACTTGTAAAAAATTTCGAATTCGTAGCTAAAAGATTACTTGAGTTATAGTGAGTTTCGTAAATTAAGTGAATACATTTTGACAGGATATTTGTATGGCAGCTGCACGAAGGACTAACAGGATTTTCTTCATAATCATATATTTAGCTCCAACTATTGGAAAAATAACACATACAAAATTTCAATGTCGTAGCTTGAATCCTTCTGAAGTTATCGACCAATATTCATGAACACGTGTTTTAAGGATATTTTGTATGGGAGCTACCAGAAGGAGTAAAAGGATTTCGCTCACTAGTAAACTCGAACTTTCATTTCACTCAAAACTAATTTGTACAAAATTTTGAATTCGTAGCTAAAAGATTACTTGAGATATAGTGAGTTTCGTAAATTAAGTGAATACATTTTGACAGGATATTTGTATGGCAGCTACACGAAGGACTAACAGGATTTTCTTCATATTCATATATTCAACTCCAACTATTGGAAAAATAACACATACAAAATTTCAAAGTCGTAGCTGAAACCCTTCTGAAGTTATCGACCAATATTCATGAGCACGTGTTTTAAGGACATTTTGTATGGCAGCTACCCGAAGGAGTAGGACGATTTTGCTCGATAACGAACTTAGCCTTACAAATTCAACCAAACATCCAGATTCAAAATTTCAAGATCCTAGGTGAAGGCGTTCTTGAGTTATCGTGCTAACGGACAGACGGACGGACGGACGGACGGACGGACGGACGGACGGACGGACGGACGGACGGACGGACGGACGGACGGACGGACGGACGTCAGGCGGATTTGAGGTTTTTGGGCACAAATAAACAAAAAATAATATATAACTTTTTTTCGTCCGAGGCTTGGTTCTATGCGTTACAAACTTTTGGGCTGGATTAAACTTATAATACTCTATATGATTTCATCTAGAGTATAAAAAGTAAAAATTAAATACAGTATTATAATATATATTGTAATACATATTACATATATTATAATATATATTGTAATACAGTATTGTGATCGATTTAAAAAAAAAATGCTACCCTGAAAAATTGGTTTTTATGTTTCATTACAATTAAACACCAGAAACAAGCAAAAACAATTTCAGTCCGTCTGTCCACCGTACGCAAAATCGTTTGAAGGTTCGTACCTCCTAAGTCCTTTGAGCTATTAAGTTCATCTCAGCAACCTCTTATGCTTCGCGACTGAAACTTGAAATTTATATAGAGCTCTGATAGCGGATCCATTTGCAAAAATTGTCGATATGAACGGGCGGGTGTGGGAAGGGGGGGACAATGCGGGTGAAACGCTTGAAAGCCAAAATTCAGACATTCTACAATGAATACATTTAACGATTATTCTCACGAAATATAAACTTAATGATTGTATGTAGGGTTACTAGGAGAATAGAACGGAAATAAAATTTATAGGGGGTCAGTGGAGTGCTGAATTGGGGATGAAAAGATTATGATATCTCACGAACCAATTGCGCTAGAAAAATTAAATTCGGTTTGCGTACACAAGTTAACAATGGAGTTTGCTAAATACCTATATAAAATTATTAAGGGGGTGGTGGAGCATGGCAGTGAAGAGGATAAGAATTTAAAATAAAAATTATGTCTCATATCTCAAGAACAGTTGATGATTACAATTTTCATGTGAAGTACGTTCAACAGACCCCTAGCAGAGACAAATTTGATGGGGAAGTGGGTATGGGGGGTGAGTGTGCGGGAGGGTGAAAAGGGAAAGTGTCGGTTTTTATATATAGAGAACCCATAGTGATAGAGAGCTTAAATGTGGCATGTTGAAAAAGTAGTACAATTTTAGAGGAGTGATAAGGTACGCGGGTGGGCGGTGTTTTTCCTATCTATAGAACGGGCTGCTAAAAAATTAAACCTTGGTATATATAGATCCATTAGAAAAACAATTTAGATAAACAAAATTTTCAAATGTCGATTGGCGTATAGAAGGGTATCAACAAAAAAATTATCAGTGAATATGGAATGGATATATTTTCACGAATTTCGTCATACATATATCTTATGTCTTCTAAAATATTGAATTAATTTTTATTCTACGGATTTTTTACATAAATGGCTAGAAAGGGTTTACAGGATTTTTTTTAAATTCGACCCCTGTGGGGTGTAAAGGGATTGTATACTTTTTCACAAATTCAGTCATATCACTCAGGTCTGAATAGATTTCGAACTTTTCACTTCCACGTGCTTATTTTATTAACGCCTAAAATCCTTTTTCAGGTATTTTCCTTTTTCAACCCCTAAGAGGATATAAAAGGTTTTTATTATACTCTAGATGAAATCATATAGAGTATTATAAGTTTAATCCAGCCCAAAAGTTTGTAACGCATAGAACCACGCCACGGACGAAAAAAAGCTATATATTATTTATTTGTGGCCAAAAACCTCAAATCCGCTTGACGTCCGTCCGTCCGTCCGTCCGTCCGTCCGTCTGTCCGTTAGCACGATAACGCAAGAACGCCTTCACCTGGGATCTTGATATTTTGAATCTGGATGTTTGGTTGAATTTGTAAGGCTAAACTCATTAACGGGCAAAATCGTCCTACTCCTTCGAGTAGCTGCCATACAAAATGTCCTTAAAACACGTGTTCAAGAATATTGGTCGATAACTTCAGAAGGGTTTAAGCTACGACTTAAGACACGTGTTCAACAATATTTTCCGATAACTTTTGAACGCTTTAAGCTACGAATTTGAAATTTTGTACACGTTCTTTTTTGAATGGTTCCAAGGGAAAGGATAAATATGTAAGAAATCGAGTGAGTCCTTCCTGCACCTCCCATGTGAAAGTCCTTCAAAAAGGAAATTTTTTTTCGATAACTTACCCAGTTCAAGATATGAAATTAAACACTAAATATTGTCTTTTAGGTTTGAGTAGCAATCTAATGGCAGTCCTTAATAAAGGACATGCAACATGCACACACGTAATTTTACTTTATCCCGAACTACAATATAAATCGGAGTTAAGTATTCATCTAGGTTAAGATATAAGTTTAGTCGTAGTAATTCTCAGTATGTTTTAAAGTAGGGTATCGCGCATAGCCACATAAACACAACATACTTACAAACTAACCATACACCAGCCCATAAGCCTGGAGCGAATAAAACTAATTTAGAATAAAAATTAAATCCTCAATCCAATTGATCCACAATCACAAAAAAAAAACATACTGCAGTCACGATCGGCTGCAAGCCAATCGTATAATACTCTAGATGAATACTGAACTCCGATTTATATTGTAGTTGGGGATAAAGTGGAATTACGTGTGTGCATGTTGTATGTCCTTTATTAAGGACTCCCATTTGATTGCTACCCAAAACTAAAAGACAATATTCTGTGTTTAATTTCATATCTTGAACTGGGTAAGTCATCGAAAAAAAATGTCCTTTTTGAAGGACTTTCACATGGGAGGTGCAGGAAGGACTCACTCGATTTCTTTCATATTTATCCTTTTCCTTGGAACCATTCAAAAATGAACGTGTACAAAATTTCAAATTCGTACCTTGAAGCGTTCAAAAGTTATCGAAAAATATTGTTGAACACGTGTCTTAAGGACATTTTGTATGGCACCTACCAGAAGGAGTAAAAGGATTTCGCTGATTAGTAAACTCAAACTTCGTTTTTACTCAAAACTAATTTGTACAAAATTCCCAATTCATAGCTAAAAGAGTACTTGAGTTATAGTGAGTTCCGTAAATTAAGTGAATACGTTTTGACAGGATATTTGTATGGCAGCTACACGAAGGACTAATAGGATTTTCTTCATAATCATATATTTAGCTCCAACTATTGGAAAAATAACACATACAAAATTTCAATGTCGTAGCTTAAACCCTTCTCAAGTTATCGACCAATATTCTTGAACACGTGTTTTAAGGACATTTTGTATGGCAGCTACCCGAAGGAGTAGGACGATTTTGCCCGTTAACGAACTTAGCCTTACAAATTCAACCAAACATCCAGATTCAAAATTTCAAGATCCTAGGTGAATGCGTTCTTGAGTTATCGAGTTCACGAACAGACGGACGGACGGACGGACGGACGGACGGACGGACGAACGGACGGACGGACGGACGGACGGACGGACGGACGGACGTCAGGCGGATTTGAGGTTTTTGGGCACAAATAAACAAAAAATAATATATAACTTTTTTTCGTCCGAGGCTTGGTTCTATGCGTTACAAACTTTTGGGCTGGATTAAACTTATAATACTCTATATGATTTCATCTAGAGTATAAACACAACCTTAACACGACAAGTGCGGACTTTATTAAACAACAAGATCTTCCCTGAACTAACCGACTTAGAAAGGATCCTGTTTTTGAGACAATACGAGAATGTAATGCGTTACAGACAAACATTCAAATGGCACATAATCTTTTTCAATTAAAACACCTTGCAAAGAAGCAGCTTCTATGTCCAAACTAGAACCGGTATTATAAAATTTTTGTAAATAAAAATGACCTGGAAACATAAGTTATTCAAGCGGCTTCACTACCGGTCAGTTCTGGCCATACCTTCCCCGACTTTTTGAATTGAGAAAGAGTTGCCCATTTTGCGTGAAGGGATTAATTGAATCAATAATTAAATAAAATTTATTATATTTTGCGCAGAAGTCCTAGCTTCGTTTAATACGGACTGACTGTTTCTGCAAGAAGCTTTGTGTGGACGGTGTCTGAAAACCTGATTTAACTTGTTCTTATTATCAGATTTCAAATTCAAAAAATTATAGCGTAAAAAAACCGCCTTAAAAAACCACCAAAAAACAAAAAACAAGTCACACATCAAACTTTATCATGTTGACGAAACATTGTTTCGAACAAAAAATCGTCTACTGAACCGTTTCACTACAGTGCAACAAGTGTCCTGTACTGCACTATGCACGACTGAAACATGTTGCCCGGTCGTTTGCATGTCGCGTCGACGTAATATCCGCAGCCGGCTGGAACAAACAGTTGGTCGCGTTCGGCTTTTATCGTGTAGTCGCGTTGTTGTTCGTATCGTCGTATTTTTAATGTTTTATCGGGAAAACATCATGGAAATTGCGTGAAATCATTGCAAAACGATGCATTCGGTGTCCGCGCGTAAAACAACCGTTTGATATCGTCGCGAAAACGCGAAATTTTTGCGGAAAAGCGAATTTTCCCTTCGGTTGTTTGTTGTTGTTGTTTTCGTTTGTTTGACAAGTGTCCTGGCGGTCGGGCATGCGTTGCGGTACGTTTCGGTTTTTTGCAATAAGCGATCGGCGCGACGCGTTGTGATGTGTTTCATGAACGGGCGAGTGCGTGTGATTAGGTTTTTGAAGGTGGGCAAGTGGATAGGTGGGTGGGGACGGGCTATGTGGGTTGATGATTTTTTGAATTTTTCTGCTGCTGGTGGTAAGTTTGTTTATTATACTCTAGATGAAATCATATAGAGTATTAGAAGTTTAATCCAGCCCAAAAAGTTTGTAACGCATAGAACCGAGCCTCGGACGAAAAAAAGTTATATAGTATTTTGTGTTTAGTTGTGGCCAAAAACCCCAAATCCGTTTGCTGTCCGTCCGTCCGTCCGTTTGCACGATAACTCAAGAACCCGTTGGCCTAGGAAGTTGAAATTTGGTCACCACCTGCAAAATGGAAAAAGTAAGGCTAAGTTCGTTAATGGGCGATATCCTTCCACTCCTTCGGGTACCTCCCATACAAGAGTCCTTAAAACACGTATTCACAATTATTGCTCGAATGCTTCAAGTTAGGAGCTTGAAATTTTCAATACTTAAAGTTTACCATGTTTGAAACGAAAGTTCCGAATATGATGCAAATCGAATGAGTCCTTCATGTAGCAGCCTACAAAAGTCCTTCAAAAATGTATACAAGTTACAGAATCCACTATAACTCCAGTACGAGTTAAAGCAGGGATTCAAAATTTTACAGGAATTAGTTTTATATCAAAAGCAAGACTGATTTCATTAATTAGCGAAATCCATCAACTCCTTCGGATAGCTGTCATACAAAAGTTCTTAAAACACGTGTTCACCAATATTGAACGATAACTTTAGAACGCTTTAAGTTACGACTTTGAAATTTTGTATACGTTGATTTTATAATAGTCGCAGCTGAAGGTATTAATATGAAAAATATCCCGTAAGTCCTTCATGTAGTTGCCATACAAAAATTCTGTAAAAATGTCCCAACTTAATTTATGGAACTCACTATAACTCAAGAAATCGTTTAACCATCCATCGAGTAGCCACTATACAATAGTTTCTACCTGTAAATAAAAGGTCATGCAATAATTGTATGTGCACTCCTTTTGATATATTCCCAACTAAAATATAAATCGGAGTTCAGTATTTCATCTAGAGTATCATACGATTAACTTGCAGCCGATCGTGACTGCGTTATGTTTTTTATATTTATATTTACCAGGTGTATAACCTTAAAACGATCGTTTTTTAGTCAGAAAAACACATTTTTTTTTCAAAGAACACAAAAACAAATTTATTCGAAGCACTCACTCTCGCTAGCTACACATTTCTCCCATCTCTCGTGCAATTTGTGGATACCATGCCAAAAAAACTCCTTCTCTTTCGAAGCAAACCATTCATCAAGCCATTTTCGGACGTCTTCGTAAGAACCGAAGTGCTGCTCAGCGAGCGCGTGGCCCATCGACGAAAACAAGTGGTAGTCAGAAGGGGCCAGGTCTGATGAATAAGCGGGGTGGGGTAGCACCTCCCTGTTGAGTGTGTCCAAGTAGTTGCGGACCAGTTCTGACTTGTGCGATGGTGCGTTGTCGTGGCGGAAAATCACCTTGTCATGTCTTTGTTGATATTCCGGCCTTTTTTCAAGCAGAGCACGGTGCAATTTGATCGATTGTTGGTGGTAGCGGTGGGCTTTGACAGTCCGATGCAGAAACGAATTTCTTCTGTGTCTGGCGAGCAACATTTTGCATGTGTTTTGGCGTCGCTCCATCTGCCTATAGTTCAATTCATGCGGCCCCCATTTTCCTATCGTTTGAACCTTTCCAAAGGCACGTAGACGCTCGGAAATGGCTGCTTGAGTAAAATCCAATAGCTCGGAAAGCGTTTTTGCGATTGGGTATCGTCCTCGTCCAAAAGAGCCTGCAATTGATGGTCCTCAATCTTCCTGGACCGATTTTCGCGCTTCTTGTCGCTAAGGTCAAAATCGCCGTCTTTGAATCGACAAAACCAAGTCCTGCACGTTAATTCCGCTAAATCATTGTTACCATAGGCCTTCACAAGCATTTGATGCGATTCAGCAGCCGTTTTCTTCAAATGGAAGCAAAAAAGCAGAGCTTCGCGCATATGCTCTTTTTCTGGCAAAAAGCTAGACATGATCAGCACAGGACAAACGTATTGTTGCGAGCTAGGGGTTCGCCGGGATTTCAAGTAAAACACAATTCGGTTAAAATAAAAATAAGTGATAATTTATTAATCCGCACTTTTATTTCTATTCGCACAACAATTCGCACTGTATGGCAGCACTGCCCGCTTATTTATATCGCTTGACTCGATTACTTTCGCTCTCTACCAACACGGTCGCGTATACACGCTGGCTGTCACAGTCGACGTAATAAAAATTACTATGTCCCTCGCTGAAAGCTTCACCTGCTTTTATAGTAGCCGGTTGCAGTCTAGGATGTACTTGAATGTTCGCTCGGTGATGTATGTGGAATCTTCTCGAAAGCTTTAGAGCTTTCGATTTTGATCTTCGTTCGATTCTAGTACATTGGAGAGCATTCGATAAGAAGGGAGATACAATCGTGTTGTTTCTCCCTATATACTTCAACTAGGTTTCTGATTGGGTTACTTTGTAGCTAGGTATTCGGTTGTTGATGCGAAACGATCGAGTTGCGCGGTTGCCAGGTTTACATGTAACAGTATGTTGTTGAATGAAATTTGTGACGATGTGCACTGATTAATGTTAACAACTTACCAACCCTTAAATGAAAAAAATGGCGTCACTAGGTTGCTTAACATGCTCACTAACGCCATCCATGTGTCAACTATCGTTTTATGGTTATACACCTGGTACATTTTTTTTTACTTTCGTGTTTAGACTGTTCATGATTCCCCTGTTTAAATTTTTTGTCCAAAATTTAAAAACAAAATTTCGGGCTTATCCGGGTTAACTCCCAAGTGGGTGTAAGGCGGTTGTATACGTTTTCACAATTTTCGTCATATCTCTTAGGGTTGATGAGACATCAAATTGGCTTTAGCTTCTATTACAAATCAATTTTAGGACTTTGTGATATCTAGCCTCCAAGATCGTGTTAATTTCACAAATTTCTACATATTTCTTAGATCTGATGAGATAACGAATTTATATTTACTTAATTCACCGAAAGTTGAATTCAAGATTTTTAGATATTCAACCCCCTTTTACAGTGTTCGACATACTTGTTGCATTTAATGAGATATCAGATTGGCTCTTACTTCCATAGAATTTTTATACAATTCAATCACCCAAAAACCCATTTCGCGACTTTTTGATATTCAACCCCTATTCTAAAGACAAAATTAACTTTCCAAAAAACCTCCTAAACGCGAAACAACGACTTTGGCCGAGTCCCGGATTATGACCATGCGTTATTCATCTGTTATATGTGGTATGTGGCGTAAGCATTCTAGCGGCTCCCCATTTTAACCGCTTCCCGACCTTTGATCCGAAAAATAATAAAGTTTCGCTCTGACTAGTGGCAGATTTTTTTTTCACTTGTATAATTTTACTTTATTATTTCAATAATACAGTATTGTTATCGATTTTTAAAAAAAAAAAATTTGCTACCCTCAAAAAAAATTTCGGTCCGTCTGTCCGCCGTACGCCGTACGCCATACGCCGTACGCCGTACGTCTACCGGTGTACGCAAAATTGTTTGAAGGCTCGTAGCACCCAAACCCTATGAGCTATTTTTTGTGGGTAGAGTGGGTAGGCTTCCTGAAGTCACCACATTTGGAGGGGTGGAGGTGTGAGGGGGGAGGAGGGGGAAGTGTTTTAGACGGAAAATTTTGGTTTCTAGATCTCAGCAACCGCTTATGCTAGGAGTCTGAAATTTGGAATTTATATAGAGCTTCGGTAGTGGACCCATTTGCAAAAAAATTGCCGATATGGGTGAAGGGGTTTGGGAGTGGGGGGAATAATAATGAGTCCGAAACGCAAAAAAGGCGAGATCGACACATCGATCAGTCAATGTCACAAAATTGAAACTTGATGAATATCTGTAGGTATATTAGAAGAATAGATCGGAAACAAATTTTTGAGTGAGAGCAGTGGCGTACGGAGGTAAGGGGTGAAAAACTTTAGATTACGATATCTCACGAACCGATTACACTAGACAAATAAAATTTGGTCTGTGTATAAAGGTTGACAAATGGAGTTTGATGAAAGCAAAATTTTTCAAAAGGGCGGTGGAGCATAAAAGTGGAGGGGATAAGAATTTTTGTAAAAAATCACATCTCATATCTCAAGAACAGTGTAAGCTAGATGCTTAAAATTTTTACCAAAAGTAGGCCTAATAGACCCCTAGCAGAAAAAAAAAATTTGTGGGTGGGGTGTAGAGGGTGAGGGTGGGGGAGGGTGAAAAGGAAAAGTTCCGATTTTTATATCTCGGGAACCTATAATGATAGAAAGCTGAGACTTGGTATTTAGATAGAACTATAGTAGTAGCATCTTGGAAAAATATAATTTTTTATAGGGGTAGTATGGTACGGGGTACTGATTCCAATCCAGCCTTTGCTAATGCATCAGCTATTTCAAGGTAGGTTACTCTGTTTTCCTTGTTTTGGCCTCTTTCATTGGTATTTATTTCCAATGTGACCGATGGAAAAATCATACATTTGGGCGATTCTGAATATATAAATAAACCCTTTAAAAATATTATTTTTGTTTTCTCAATTTTCAGATAAGAGCCAAACCAAACCATACATGTGTCAGCTTTTTTATCATATATGGCGCTAATCCGGACAAAATATTCTTATCACGACATTTGCAGATTTGTCTTTGAGATTCGGGGCGCATTTGTTGCAATACGTGTATTTTCCCCAAAAAGGAGTCTGGAAGAGTCTCGCAAACATGCCGACATGATATCTGCGAGTTTCTTACAGATTTGACCAACTGCAGACAGGGTTTTTGAGTACAGTAGTAGACGCGCACATCAGCAGCCCTTAGTGATGAATATAGTTTCCATACAACGAACTTAACTTTTAATTTCTATAAAAGTTCGTTCGAATATTTAATTTACTTGCACAATTCTGATTCATGTCCTTGATACTTTGGTTAGATTTAATTTAAGTAATCCTGAATTACAGGTTGTAAAAGTTAATGTAGCTTCGCAAGGTTTCAAATAAGTGCCACTGTTTCTCAAAATATCCCATATCGAATTCTTTGAACTCATACGCTTCTATAAAGTCATCATAGTCACCTCTAGAAAAATTAAGGATGTAGATATATATCGCTAGGACTATTAAATTGAATGCCCCCTAGATAGCAGAACTAGGCATTTTGTTCTACAAAAACTGGCAACAACAGGTATATTAATAAATAAAACACCATAGCAGTTAATCTACAAAATCTTCTCTCTCATTTTTTTCTTTATTTGTTGTTTTTTTTTGTTTGTTTGTTTTCTTTTTTCTCAGTTATTTTCTTTGTTTTTGTTTCGTTTTATATTCTTAAACTTTATTATAATAATAATCCCATTGATTAGTATTTGTTGTTTTTCTGATTTGGTTGTTAGGTGATTCTGTTTTATACACGTTTTTATTTATCTTTTAGTTATTTAATTAAATATTGTTTTAGGTTTTTTTTTGTTTTATTTTCTGGGTATATGTAATTTAGGGTTGTATATATATTTCAAACAAATTCTTAAAAATATAAACGATATGTCCAAAACTTAATAACTTATCGCTAAAATAAAAATATATATATATATTTTGTTACAGGTTTTTCTTTTATAATAATTCTTTATGCCTCCTTCCTTTTATATAATTCATTTATTTTGTATTTAATTATGTTTTTAATTATTTCTGATTTATGTATATATAATTTTTCTTGGGTTTGTTTTATTCGTTTCGATTTCATTTTTCATTTTATTTTGTAACAATTATATTTTTATAATATCAATTTTATAACATTACTCCATTTCGTCGCTCTCATATATTTTCTATAGTTTTCCCCTATATAATATTTTCGATATAAACGACTGGTTTAGTTTGATTAACAACAATTATAGCCACTTAATAATGAATTATAACACATTTTTAAATATTTATTGGTTTAAAATAAATTAGTTTTATAAATTTCTTTCCTGTTTCATTTCTTAGGGGATTTTTGTTATAGAAAGGTACAGCGTTAAATTTGTGATTGAAGATAACTTGAACAATAATTTTTTAAGTTCGTATATAAAAAATACATAAAAAGAATCTAGAAACTTAACTACAATTAATTTTTGTTAAAGAACTCAACAAAATTGGCAATTAGATGTACAAGGGACGTAGCTGATAATAAGACGGGAATTTGAAATTGACTATGGCCCGAATGTTCAATCATTGAATGAATGTGAAAATAGCCCAATCGTCAATATGAGCGCTCCTTTAATAAGAGAAAATAGGAAGTTGTTTAAATGCTCGAAGCTTTCTGCCACAAAATATGCACCATATTGAAAAAAGCCGTTAAAAAGGATTTAAAGTAATACACGAAAAAATTATTTCCACAAATTTGGCTGCAAGCAAACTAAGCTCGACAATTTTCTACACTACGAATGTACTACACTACAAATGTACTACTAAACCTAGTAGAAATATTGTTAAGAGTCATATTTCTACTGGGTTTAGTCGTACATTCGTACTCCTTTGCTGCATAACATTTCTCATGAGCAATTTAAATATACATATTGTTACATGCACACCCTGCCAATCTGATTCAGAATTCTATGCAAACTAAAGCCTTTCAAAATTCCATTAGAATAGCGTGGAAAGCTCTACACACTTGATACATGTTCCACCACATCAGCCAATATGCTCGAAATTACTCAATTAAGGCATATAATCGCTTCTACACGGGATCTGTTTTTAACGCAAAAGCGAGACGACGAACAGTTGTGGTGGAAAGCGACGCAATGATTTTTATTGGAAACAGCGTTCCTGTATCATGTAAAGCTCTTAAAGCCCATGTGTTGTAAAATCATAATAATATATATGTAATATAATTGTTTCATATGATCTGAATCTAATGAATAATGTAGTGAATGATGTGGTGAAACATCTAGTGAATTCTCACTACTATACGTGAAGTACGTGAGTGTAAAGAACGGTTGAATACTGTTGGCAGATTCAACGAGTTAAAGCTCATATGGGTTCCCGTCCACCAGGGTGTAAATGGCAATGAAATAGCTGATGCATTAGCAAGGGCTGGATTGGAGTCAGCCATGGTCGGGGGCAGATGAATTAGCTAGGCAAGGCTCTTCAGGGCTCTCTCGTAGAATCCGTTCAGGTCCCATTAGGGACTGTTATGCGCCAAATATCCACACACTTTCTAACAAACGCGAACTCCAGATGGAGAGGACTGACCAACTGCGTCATATCTAAGAAGATATGGCCATCCTACTGCCGGAGAAGAACAGATGAACTCCTGAGTAGCAGCCGTGTGGACGTCTCCAGAGTAACGGCAGTCAGGACGGGTCAGCACGCCGATCGGCGACCACGCGGCCAGACTGGGTATTCCCTTTAACGTCAATTGCCGCATTTGTGTGGAGGTATATAAGAGGGAAACTGTTATCCACCTTCTTTGCGAGTGTCCAGCCCTAGCTAGAGCAGGACTTCGCGTACTAGGCAAACCCTTCGTTAATAACCTTGACGAGATCTCGAAGAACAAGATTGGAGAACTAATCGCCTTCCTGAACAGCTCCGGATGGATGTGATAATCCATTGGAGCCCCAGATAACTGTTAAACCATGTATCCACTTCATCAACCCTCAACGGCCAGGTTAAAGGAGTTGTGTTATCAAAACGGCGCTTCCTGTGCCAATTGGGCCCTATTTTCGGCAGACGGGCCACCACGTAAACCAACCAACCAACCAGCCTTGGTCGGACCAAAACCAGTTTTCGGTGTGCCGGTTGCCTTTGTTAGGGCTGCCATTGCTGAGTGGGTGAGTAAATCACACATTGAAAGATGGCGGCTTCGTCCAGGAATGCGGCAAACCAGAAACCTTGTTGAGGAACCAAGTGGACGAACCGCTGCTTTTCTTGGTTGGTGTCCTTACAGGGCATAACTTGTGCGGCCTACACCTGGTCAGACTGAGAATCATTGACGACCCCATGTGCACTGCTTGCGACGAGAGCGACGACACAACGGAACATTTCCTTTTCGAGTGTCTGGCTTACTCTTTTGCGAGAATGTACGTATACGGCGTTGATGCTATGAGGATGGAAGAACTCCGTTCTCGATCCCTACTTGAGCTCTTGAAATTCGTGAGGAGGACGAAAAAGTTCGGGTAGAGACTGGGGGATTCGAGTATAATGGGCCATGTAGGACTGAATGCTCAAGATGCGCTGCTTTGCTTCGTGTCTTCCCCCACATGAAACAACAAACAACAACTACTATACCTGTGAAGGTCAATTCATTGGCATTTCTGGTAAATTGTGAGCAAATGAACATATTGTGTATCAAAGGTCGCACGAAGTTTACAGAAGAAAGCCAGAAATGCACACGAAATCCTGAAGAGAGAAACTAATTGAAGCAACCATCGACTAAAGTTTAGTTAAAAGCAAGAAACACAACGAGTTGTCAGCGCACAGTAGTAAAGCTACCACACCGGAGAGAATCGGCATCGTAAAGCATATGCGAAAGCAGTGATGGGTTTTCAAATATTCTATATTAATAATTTAAAGGAGTCCAACAAGGTTTCCACATTATCATGTGTAATCTCTAGATAACTTTAAGTATAGTTACTTAATCCATTCAATCATGGTACAACGAAAGTCGAGTTACTGTAACAAGAGATGATATAATCGTCCTCGTACTGTCACTGCTTTTTATACTGTAGATGAAGCTTTGTAACGTATTGAATGGAGGACGTCAAAAAGTATAAAATTATTTTTTGTCCTTTATGGGCAAAAACCCGAAACGCGCTTCCAGTCCTTCTGTCCATTTGTCTACCTTTCAGTTTGTTCTTCTGTTCATTTGTCTGTCTCTCTATTTGACGGTCTGTCGATCTGCACACCTATCCACCTCTCCGTCTGTGCACTGTACACTTATCCGCCTTTCCACCTTTCCGTCTGCGCGTCTTTTTGTCTGCCATCTCTTCGTCTATCCCTCCGTCCGTCTGTCCCTCCGTCCGGCTGTCACTCTGCGCATCTGTCCGTCCGTTCGCCTGTCCTCTAGACCACCTATCCGTCAATCCATTACTCCGTCTGTCAGGCTGCCTCTGTCTGTTTGTCTGTCCATTTGTCCATCTGGCAGTATGTTTGTTTGTCCGTCTGTCCTTTTGTCTGTCTGTCCGTCTGTTCGCTTTCCATTCTATCAGTCTCTTGACTGTCAGTTTGTCCGTCTATCCGAATCGAAAATTTGAATTTGAAATTTTGTTTCCATTCGTTAAGTAGGCTAAGTTTATTACTGGGCGAAATCATTCTGTTTCTTGAAGCCATATCACATACAAAAGTCCTCAAAACATATTTTCATGAAAAGTGGTGTTCAAAATGGTTCGGTATAAGTGCTTCAAATGCCAAATTCACAACTTCTCGATCATGCTAAGCTGCAAATTTGAAATTTTAAATGATTCAGTTTGATGCAAAAAATTCGGTGGGTAGCTTAGTCACAAATATACTTAAAAAACGTGTTCAAATTCTGTGCATAGTTAATTAAAGTTTCAGATATATTTTCGAGTACCTGGACAAGAAAAATATCGCTCTTCATGCTTAATGTAGGCTAAATTCATGTCCTTAGGTTCCATCGCTATTGTCCGCTACATCAATAGCGTTTAGTAGCGGAACCTTAGTTACAGATTTCGGAGGATTGACATTCGATCTCTCAAGAAGCGAGAAGCAAACTTTCAAGGCAGGTTAGCATCTGGAGTATGGCATTATCGCACATGTGTCCAAAGATTTACAGGACAGCTATGTAATAGCAGAGTAGTCATATATTGGAGACGTCTATCGAATCGGAGCAACTTTGATCGTTGTATATTGATACCGATAGATGGCAGCCGCGATCGCATAAAAGGATGGAATGGGCTACCGAAAGGGATCCACATGAAATACAACAGTGGTACAGAACCTATTGCGACGACTTGAGCGGACATAAGTAGGATTTTATTTTTTTGCAATCTAGGAGCATCTACGATGTCCGCTTTGAAAATCGATTATTATGGTCTAATAATAATTTAAATCTGTACAACGTTCTATTTGAATAAAAACTGTCGTAGAAAACTTTGTAGAAAGGACACGATTAATAACCATCCTGCCGGTCTTAATATCCTTCGGACACGTAACGTTTCTGACCAACAAAGGTGTCCTTTTCGTCGGATTTTACTGCATTAATTATCCATCCAGTAGGCAGTCACACTCACTTCAGGCGGCTGAATTCACGATAAATTCAACGTTGTGACCATTTAACGAGCTAGCTACAATTCGTAGTAAATTTTTCTCTTGGCTTTGGCGAATTTTTGTAAAAACCATAATAACAATTGTAGCTTTGATTACAAATTGAGAATTGACATGTAAACTGAAGGGGATTTTCAACAATTAGCCACACGCAATACCTACAGTATTTACTGTTCAAAGGGTCATATTATCAGATTTTGATTCTGTTTTTGGTGTTAACTCCGTTCAATTTTTAATATTTAAAATTAAAAAAAAACTTTGTTAAGTCAGCAAAAGGTTGTTGTATAGGCTGAAAGTTCAGCAAGCGCATCAACCTAAAACAGAGTCCCTGTAAGGAGCATAAATTTGTTGTTATTTTTAATTTACATTAATTGAGTTAATTATAAGTTTTTTTTTGTTGGTTCAATTATTTACTATTGTCCAAGTTTCGCAGGACTTAGAACTAGTTCAGGTTCGACGATTGTTGCAGTTGTTGTAGGATTTGGTGCCGAATAAGAACCGGACGCTGAGGGAGGCGGTGGATTTCTGGAATGATGTGCCTGGGTTGAGGGATACGTAGGAATACCACCCCTATATTGATGGTAGCTACTACTTGTTCCAGGTGGCGGGCTCTGAATCATCGGCGATGCTAGAAATTGCTGATGATGATTGTGAAGCGGTAGATCTAAGCCGCGCGAAGAACACGGTTGCGGTGATTGGGACGGATGAGGAGGTCCTATTGATCTACTGGATGATGTCGATGGCATTGGATTAACTATCATAAGGGATGTCTCCATTAGGAGTGTATCCGAGTCTTGTTGTCTCGGTTCTTCTTGATGATGATTTGTCGGTGAACGCTGACGTCCTAATTTACTTTGCGATAGAACTAGTGATTCGTTTTGATTGTGATAGCTAGAGAGTGCTACTGCGCCGGCTGTATCATCGTCGTCGTCCTCGTCGTCGGTAATATCGCAAATGTTTAGCGTCGTGTCAAGCTTCTTCATTTCGATTGGTGCTTCTGAAAAAAGGGACTGGCATTAACAATTGGACTTTGAAGCCTTTCTTAGATCTTACCTGCGGATTTGTCAGGCTCTTTTATTATAGGAACAATTCGATTTGTCGAGGGTTTTTGTTCGTTTTGTAAAAATAATGAAGTTGTGGCGATTTGTCGTAGTGCTTCCATACCTTCATTTATCATTTTACTATTGCCTCTCGATTTATGTGTTAGTGGAAATTTCTGTAAGGTGAAAAAATTTATTGGATTATTGCTTCTGTATCTTTCCGTACTCATCGCCTTCAAAGTAGGGAAGACGCCTTCAGAGTAGAGAAGACCTTCTAACTCTATCTCTTCATACTATTACTTACAGCCAGTATTAGGATAAGGAATGGGAGTACACAACTTTTTGGTCAGGGGGCAAAACCAACAGAAATTGAGTTGATCACGACCAAGCCTAAGCACGCTTCAGCGTACTAAACGATCTTTCTATTATTGTGGTAAAGTACGGTTTTGTCATTTCATTGATTTATCCTTGGATAAAGCGAATCAGCTCCTTCAGGAGCTTGCTTATAACGTAAAGTGGCCTATTGCCAACCACCTTCCTAATTCCGACCACTTTGGTTTTTACTTTATTATTTCAATAATACAGTATTGTTATCGATTTTTAAAAAAAAAAAGTTCCGTACGGCGTACGCCGTATGTCGACCGCTGTACGCAAAATCGTTTGAAGGCTCGTAGCTCCCAAACCCTTTGAGGTATTAAATTGAAATTTTTTTTATGAATAGACTGGGTAGGCCTCTTGAAGTGGCCAAATTTGGAGGGGTGGGGGTGTGAGGGGGAGGAGGGGGAGGAGGGGGAAGTGTTTTAGACGGAAAATTTTGGTTTCTAGATCTCAACAACCGCTTATGCTAGGAAGCTGAAATTTATAATTTATATAGAGCTTCAGTAGTGGACCCATTTGCAAATTGCCGATATAGGTGAAGAGGTTTGGGAGTGGGGGGAAAAATAATGCGTCCGAAACGCAAAAAGGTGAGATCGACACTTTCTAAAATCCATATCTCCTAAACGGTTAATGTCAGAAGATTGAAATTTAATGAATATCTGTAGGTATACTAGGAGAATAGATCGGACAGAAAAATTTGAGTGGGGGATGTGGCGTACGGGGGTGGGGGGTGAAAAACTTTAGATTACGATATCTCACGAACCCATTGCACTAGATAAATAAAATTTGGTTTGTGTATAAAGGTTGACAAATAAAGTTTGCTGAAAGTAAAATTTTTTAAGGGGGCGGTGGAGCATGAAAGTGGAGGGGATAAGAATTTTTCTAAAAAATCACGACTCATATCTCAAGAACAGTGTAAGATAGATACTTAAAATTTTTACCAGAAGTAGGCCTAATAGACCCCTAGCAGAAAACAAAATTTTGGAAGAGAAGGTGTAGAGGGTGAGGGTGGGGGAGGGTGAAAAGGAAAAAGTTCCGATTTTAATATCTTGACAACCTATAATGATATAATGCTGAAACTTCTTGAAAAAATTTAATTTTTTATAGTGGTAGTATTGTACAGGGGTGGAGGGTGTTTTTCCTATCTATAGAACGGCTTATGCTACAAAGTTGAAACTCGGTACGTTTATGTAAATCAACTAGAAAACTAATTTAGATAAAAAAAAATTTCAAATATCCATTGGCGTTCGGAGGGAGGGGGCAAAAAAATTATCAGTGAAAATGGAGTGCACATATTTTCACTGTTTTTGTCATATCTATTAGGTCTTCCCAAATATTGAATTCATTTTTATTCTACAGCTTCTTCATATAAATACCTAGAAAGTGTTATCAGGATTTTTCAAAATTCGACCCGTAAGGGGGTGCAAAGGGGGTTGTAAACTTTTTCACGAATTCTACTATATCCCCACGTCTTCTCAGATATCGAATATCTTTTCACTTTCACGTTCTTACGTAATAATCACCTACAACCTGTTTTCAAGTTTTTTCCTTTTTCATCCCCTAAGAGGGTATAAACGGGTTGAACACGTTTTCACGAGTTCCGTCATTTCTTTTAGAAGATCGCTTTTCATTTCCACAGACTTTTTATATAATCGCCTACAAACCCATTTCTCAATTTTTTGATATTCAACCCCCAAGGGTTTGTATATGTTTTCACAATTTTTGCCATTCCTTAGTTCTGATGAGATATAAAATTGATTATTACGGCCAACCAATGCACGATTTTTCGAATTTCCAGAACCAAGGAGGTGTGAAGGGTTTGCTTACGTTTTCACAAATTTTTCAAAATCCGTCGTGTCTCATGAGATATCCAGTTGCTTCTTATGAAATCGTCTAAAAACCTGTTTCATAATTTTTTCGAAATTCAAACCCCAAGTGGATATAATGGGTTTGCATACGTTTTAACAATTCGTCATATCTCTTAAGTCTGATAAGGCAACAAATTCGTTTTTGCTTCTATGGGCTTTTAGTGTACATAATATACTGAAATTCGAATAGTCTACATGGACTTTTTCAATGTTTAATTGGCTAAAAATCTCTATTTTGAATATTTTTATATTAAGAACAAAAATAATTTTCCAAGAAATCTAATAATCTCCAAGCAACTCATGATACACTCCGACTTTGACTGCTCCCGAACTTTGACCCGAAAAATAATAAAGTTTCGCCCAGACCTTGGCAGATTTTTTATTAATATATTTTTACTTTATTATTTTGTAATAATACAATATTGGGATCGATTTTAAAAAAAAAATTTGCTACTCTGAAAATTTTTTTTTTCGCGTTTCATGACTCGTAGACACGAAAAAAGCAAAAAAAAATTGCAGTCCGTCTGTCCACCGTACGCCGTACGCAAAATCGTTTGAAGGCTCGTAGCTCCCAAACGGTTTGAGATATTAAATTGAATTACATTTTTATGAATAGACTGGGTAGACCCCTTGAAGTGACCAAATTTGGAGGGGTGGGGGTGTGTGGGGGAGGAGGACGAAGCGTTTTAGACGGAAAATTTTGGTTTTTATATCTCAGCAACCGCTTATGCTAGGAGCCTGAAATTTGGAATTTATATAGAACTTCGGTAGTGGACCCATTTGCATAAAATTTGTCAATATCGGTGAAGGGGTGTGGGAGTGGGGGGAAATAATAAAATAATGCGTCCGAAACGCAAAAAAGGCGAGATCGACACATTCTAAAATCCATATCTCCTAAACGGTTAAAGTTACAAAATTGAAACTTAATGAATATCTGTAGATATACTACTAGGAGAATAGATCGTAATCAAATATTTGAGTGGGGGCAGTGGCGTACGAGGGTGGGGGTAAAAACCTTTAGATTATGATATCTCACGAACCAATTACACTAGAAAAATAAAATTCGGTTTGTGTTTAAAGGTTGACAAATGAAGTTTGCTGAAAGTAAAATTTTTTAATGGGAAGGTGGATCATGAAAGTGGAGGGATACGAATTTTTTAAAAAATCACGCCTCATATCTCAAGAACTGTGTGAGACAGATGCTTAAAATTTTTATAAAAAGTAGATCTAATAGACCCCTATCAGAAAAATGGGTGTGAGGGTGTATAGGGTGAGGGTGGGGGAGGGTGAATAGGAAAAAGTTCCGATTTTTATATCTCAAAAACCTATAATGATATAAAGCTGAAACATGGTATATAGAAAGAGCTATAGTAGTAGCATCTTGGAAAAATATATCTTTTTATAAGGGTGGTATGGTACGGGGGTGGAGGATGTTTTTCCTAACTATAGAACGGCTTATACTACAAAGTTGAAACTTGGTATGTATATGTAAATCAACTAGAAAAGCAATTTAGTTAAAAAAAATTTCAAATGTCCATTGGCGTTCGGAAGGGGGACAAAAAAAATGATCAGTGAAAATGGAATGCATATATTTTCACGGTTTTCGTCATATCTATTAGGTCATCCCAAATATTGAATTAACTTTCATTGTACGACTTCTTCATTGGTAAATACCTAGAAAGTGTTTTCAGGATTTTTTGAAATTCGACCCCTAAGGAGGTGGAAAGGGGGGGTGGAAATTCTGCCATATCCCTCAAGTCTGATCAGATATCGAATATCTTTTCACTTTCAAGGGCTTGCGTAATAATCACCTGAAACATGTTTTTAGGTTTTTCCCTTTTCAACCCCTAACAGGGTATAAAAGGGGTTGAACAAGTTTTTACGAATTTCGTCATATTTCTTAGAAGTGATAAGAAATTGAATTGGTTTTTACTTTCTTGTGTTGTCTTCATATTTTATATTAACTCCTTTCAGGTTTTTTGGATATTCAACCGCCAAGTGGGTGTAAGGAGGCTGCATATCTGATGATATATTGAATTCATTTTAACTTCCTAAGATTTCCTAAAGTCAATTTCAGTATTTTTAGATATTCAATCCTATCGATCCTATGGTTTTCAAACCTTCGACATATTTCTTAGGTTTGATGAGATATTAGATCGCTTTTCACTTCCACAAACTTTTTATACAATCGCCTACAAACCAATTTTTCAATTGTTGGATGTTCAACCCCCAAGGTTTTGCATATGTTATCACAATTTTTTCCATCCCTTAGTTCTGATGAGATATAAAATTGGTTATTACGGCATTTAATGTAATGACTTAAAAACCGATTTCCCGATTTTTGGAATGTCAAAAACAAAAAGGGTGTGAAGGGTTTGCTTACGTTTTCACAAATTTTTTAAAATCCCTCGTGTTTCATGAGATATGAAGTTGCTTCTTATGAAATCGTCTAAAAACCTGTTTCACAATTTTTTCGAAATTCAACCCCCACCCCCCCTTGCCCCAAGTGGATGCAATTTGTTTGTATACGTTTTAAGAATTCGTCACATCTCTTAATTCTGATAAGGCGACAAATTCGTTTTTTCTTCTATGGGCTTTTAGTGTACATAATATACCGAAATTCGAATAGTCACACGGGTTTTTAGTTTTAAATAAGAAAACTAACTCCGACTTTGACCGCTACCAAACTTTGACCCGAAAATAATAAAGTTTCGCCCAGACCATTGGCAGATCTTTTTTCTGCTTTCTACTCTTATGTTCCCTTTAAAGGCGTTCCGGACTTCTACCCAAAAATAATGATATTGCACCCAGGCTGTTGCCAATTTTACTTTATTATTTTTTAATAATAAAGTATTGTGATCGACCTGAAATTTCAAACAAGTTTGCTACCCTGAAATTTTGTATTTACACGTTTTAGGACTAGTAAACACCAAAAAAGCAAAAAAAAAAAAAATTTCCGTCTGTCCGCCGTAGACGCCGTACGCCGTACGCCGTCCGCCGTAAGCCGTCCGCCGTCCGCCGTACGCAAAATCGTTTGAAGGCGCGTAGCTCCCAAACCCGTTAAGATATTAAATTAAAATTTTTATGTTGGGTAGATTGGGTGAACCCCTACGACTGGTATATTTTCGAGGGGTGGGGCTAGAAGGGGAGAGGAGAGGGGAGCGTTTTAGACGAAAAATTTTGGTTTCTAGATCTCAGGAACCACTTATGCTAGGAGGCTGCAACTTGGAACTTGTATAGTACTATGATAATGGACTCAATTGCAAAAAAATAGTCGATCTTGGTTAAGGGGTGTGGAAGTGGGGGGGGGAAAACAATGAGTCTTTAACGCATGAAAGACGGGATTGAAACATTCTAAAATCGATATCTCCTGAACAATTGATGTCAGAAAATTGAAACTTTGTTGTTGTCCTTAGGGATACTTCAAGATTAGACAAGGGCTAAAATTTTTATGGGGGGAGGGGTGGGGGGGGGGGTGAAAAACTTTGGATAACAATATCTTCCGAACCAATTACACCAGGAAGATAACATTTTGTTTCTGTATATAAGATCACAAGAGGAGTCTACCGAAACTAAATTTTTTCAGGGAGGAGGTGGAGCACGAAAGTGGGGGGACAGCAATTTTTCCAAAAATTTAATTTTTATATCTCAGAAACCGTATCAGATATGATCTTGAAAATTTTACAGGAGTTGGGGTCGGTAAACTTCTAATAGGGGAAAAAATGTTGGGGGTGTGGGTGTAGGGGGTGATGGTGAAAGGGGGTAGAAAGGAAAACATTCTGATTTTTATTTCTCAAAAACCGTAATGAATAGGAAGCTAAAAATTTAGGATTATATAGAACCACTATGGAGACATCCTACAAAAATAAAATTTTTGATAGGGGTGTCAAGGTACGGGAGAGAGGGGTGGTTTTTTATATCTCAGAAACGGCTTATGGTAGAAAGTTGAAACTTAGTACGTATATGTAGATGTACTATTAGAGTAATTAAAGCAAAAAAAAAGTTCAGATTTTTATTGGCGTTCAGAGGTTGAGTAAAAAAAATGTCTGTGAATCCACATTTTCACAAACTTCGTTAAAACTTTTAGACATGTCGAGCTATCAAAGCAATTTTACTTCTGCGCGCTATTTATATAAGCGCCTAGTAACGATCTTCAAAATTTTTCGATATCCAACCCCTAACGGGGTGTAAAGTGGTTG
Organism: Beris morrisii; assembly: GCA_951812415.1. Classification (NCBI taxonomy): domain Eukaryota; kingdom Metazoa; phylum Arthropoda; class Insecta; order Diptera; family Stratiomyidae; genus Beris; species Beris morrisii. Next base: position 93,407,850 of record OX638313.1, on the reverse strand, counting down.
TGTACATATTTACGAATTCTGATATATTTCTAAGGTATATTGAGATTTGGAATTCACTTTTACTTCTATAAGCTTTAAACGTAATCGGGGAAAAACGATTTAAGTATTTTTCTCAATTAAACCTCCTGGGGGTATTGTTCAAGTTTTCACTGATTCCGAAAATCTCTTAGGTTTAATGTGATCGAATTCGCTTTTACTACTATGAATTATTCTATTGATAAAAAAAATACGTAAATAAATAAAAAAAATCTGCCAACAGTCTGGGCGCAACTTTATTATTTTATGGGTAGAAGTCCGAAACGTGTTTAATGATGAGATACGGTGTTGGGTACTATGCGACTGACAACCTAAAAAATAACCAGGAGGCTATTTGGAACGTTATTTTTTAGGTTGTCAGTCGCATAGTACCAACACAGTATCTCATCATTAAACACGTTTCGGACTTCTACCCATAAAATAATAAAGTTGCGCCCAGACTGTTGGCAGATTTTTTTATTTATTTACGTATTTTTTTTTAAATAGAACATTCAATAGAAGTAAGGACGATCAATAAACCTAAAAGATTTTCGGAGTTCGTGAAAACTTGAACAATACCTTACACTTCTAGGGGGTTTAATATAGAAAATGCTTAAATCGATTTTTCCCCGATTATATTTAAAGCCTTTAGAGGTGAAAGTGAATTCGACATCTCATAAGACCTAATAATTATATCGGAATTCGTACAAATGTACACAACCACTTTAGGGGTTGCAAACTGAAAATTTTGAAAGGCGCTTATGTAAAGAGTCTGCTGAAGTGAAATTAATTTAATAAATCAACATGCCTTAAAGGTATAACGAAATTCGTGAAAATGTGGAATAAACGCTCTTCACGGACATTTGTTTTACTCCAACTTTGTACACTAATGAAAATTTTAATTTTTTTTTGCTTTAATTACTCTTGTAGCACATGTTAATATTCGTACTAAGTTTCAAGTTTCCAGCATAAGCCGCTTTTGAGATAAAAAGAACCACCACTCACCCCGGTTGGGAAAAAATTGGTCTAGACTTGTCGGAGGGGGCCAGCGGTTGAAAGAGCTCGAAAGCTGGTTTCACAACAATCGCTGGTGTACCTATGGTGCCAGTTCACGTGAGTTGATATTGGTATTGTGAGTCCTTTTTGGTCTGTACCTCACCTAACCGGACAGGTTGAATGAATTTCACCACGAATTCTAAAAAGACATGTCAAAGACTGTCAGCAATATTTGAAATCGTTAAGTCTAGTTAGTGATTACCATCAACAACCATGGCTGCAGTTATAAGAATACGAATCAGTCGATCTGGACGTGATCCTTAAGAGTAAGATGGGAAGAGTTAATATACTCTTTCTAAAAAAAAATACGTGAATTTATGTTTAATCAATTTGGTACCATTCCTTCAAAAAACTTTTCAATAATGTAGTTAGAATTGTTCAGCAATTGGGTCAAACGAGTTCTGTTTTAAAGCTACTCCTCTTCCTATGATTCAGGATAAGCACGGCCACCAAATTAAGAAATTGAATCGAAAAAATTTAAGGTTTTAACGGAAAACAAATGCAATTGAAAACTCACCTGATGTGGTCCTTTCGCTATCGATACGCGCTTATTTTCGCCACGCAGTAAAGAGGTTGTGTGGTCCGCATCAATCTTATTATTTTTTTTTCTAGCTCTTTTACTAGATGATAAACAGTGCGACGGACATATACAAAAACATATTCGAAGAATACAACAAACTAAACCGATACCTGTAAGTGATCGAATAAAAAATTGAATTCAATTTCATTTTCTTCATCAGCTCGAAGCTCATACTCACCTATTAACGAAGGTCCTATAAGTCTTAATTCAACAGTTTTGAACCCTTTCTCGCCGGTTCCAACGAATGCTATAACTAAACCAATTGCTATTGTACCTAAGCCAACGTATAGGAAGGCATTTGCAAATGAACTAGGTCCTCTTAATACACCTAATAAGTCTTCGTCATCTGATGAGCCACCTAGTGATGAATCTTGAATCTGTGGAGAAAGAATTAATTGAAAGAAATTTAGTGAATCAGTTGGAAGCTCTTGGGACAAGGCTCTCTTATTACTCGATTTCTTTTCACCCATCTTCGATGGCAGGAAGCAGGATTATTATCTTGAACACTACAGCGTCGTCCACGCTCTAACCAAGCTGCTCGTCCTTGTGCACACTAAAATGGAAATTAACAATATTTAAAAAAAGAAAAAATTTATCGAAATTAAAGTTCAAAAATACATTGAGAATTCAGTTAGGCACAAAGATCAGACGAAGCCATGTCTAAGGTTTTGACATAATCATGCAATCTTGTAAGACTCAGTCATGCACATTTAGAAGACACCGACATGCTTGGTTACAAATTTAGACATAAAGCCACAGAGAAATCAATTAATTTCAAAAGAAACAGGAAATACAGAATTTCAACTAAAACATTATCTTAAAAACAGAAACGGTATTTTCTTCAATTTGTAAGTACAAAAAAGAACGGGTTCCAACATTAAAGCGACAAATTTTTGCATAAGCGTTTCGAAGCATACCCATTAAAACTATATTTTCCATAAATTTCCGTCAATGAAGAGAATTAAACAAACATTGGGAGCTGTATTTTTCGGTTTATTGTTATTTTCACGTGAAAATTACATCTAAACTGTAAAAGATAATTCAACTAAAATGTTATTATGTAATTACGCATTATTTAAAATTACAACATGATCTAAAGATAAGACAAAAGATCCTGGAGTGCCCCAAAGGATCGAAATCCTTTTGGTCATTTGCGAAAGCGGTCAGCAATAATTTCATTTCGTCATCCACACCTCCTTTTTCTGATGGTAACCGCACAGTCGTTGATTCCATAGAAAAAGCAAATCTTTTGGCTTCGATTTTTGCGAGAAACTCTACTCTTCCACCTAGTGCACAGTCCCCCCCAGCTGTGCTATCTAGCAATATAGAACTTCCTCCCATCAAATTTCGCACACGTGTCATTACGAAAATCCTTCAAGATCTCAATATTAATAAATCCGCTGGTCCAGATGGCATTCCCCCCATTACCCTCAAAAAATGCTACTCTTGTTTGGCTAAACCTCTTCGCAATCTTTTCTATAGTTCTTATTCTTCTGGTAAGTTTCCTTATCTATGGAAACTAGCTAATGTTCAGCCGATACCAAAGAAGGGTAGCAAAACGAACCCCGCAAATTACCGCCCCATTGCCATTACTTCTATTTTGTCTACAGTCATGGAAACTGCTGTCAACCGTAAGATCGTGCAATACCTGGAAAGCAGTCGTCTCCTTGATGACTGTCAATATGGGTTTCGGCCACGGAGATCCACCGGCGATTTGTTGGTATACCTGACTGAACGCTGGAACGCCTGTATCCATAACTTCGGTGAGGGTCAAGTACTTGCACTTGACATAGCGAAGGCATTTGACTGAGTTTGGCACAAAGCCCTTCTATTCAAACTCAACGCATTTGGTATTAATCCTACTTGTATTCGATGGATTGAGAGCTTTCTTTCGGAACGTACTATACAGGTTGTATTAGAAAGCGTTTCATCATCCCCTTTCCCTATCAACTCCGGCGTCCCTCAAGGCTCAGTTTTATCACCTTCCTTATTCCTAATTTTTATTAATGACCTTTTGTCGTCCACTCTCAATCCTATCCATAGCTTCGCAGATGATAGTACACTTGACAACACTTACAGCTTCAACTCGATTACAGAGGCACGCCAGTCTTCGGTACCCTCTCAACGTAATGACTTAATTGGATCTTTAAACTCTGATCTAATCTCAATCCTGGAATGGGACAGGGTCAACCGAGTAGACTTTAATGCCTCAAAAACACAAGCCTGTCATCTTTCCCTTAAACACGACACGTCGGTGCCTGATCTTATTTTTGATGGTGTCGCATTGAATACTTCGGAGCATTTCCATCTTCTAGGAATGAACATCAATAAAAACTTGATTGGAGTCAACACATTTATGATGTAGCTCTTGACGCCTCCAAGCGCCTAGGTTTCCTCCGAAGGTGCAAGAAATTTTTCACACCAGCAGACCTCGCAAAAATCTACAAGGCATATATCAGGCCCCGACTTGAGTACAATTCACATATCTGGGCAGGAGCACCCAAAACGTATCTCTCTTTGCTTGACCGTATTCAGAGATTTGCGTTCCGACTTATTGGAGACGATGCCATTGCGGCAACTATTGACTCCCTCGAACATCGTCGAAATGTCAGAGTACTCAGCATTTACTACAGATATTTCCACGGTCGCTGTAGTAATGAAATTAGTCGACTTATACTTCCTTTAGTCCAGTTCCTACGTAATACTTGTTCAACTTTACGCGCCCACGAGTATACGGTTGAGCCACAAAAATTTCGTACAGTGAAATTTAGACAGTCGCTTCTCTCTCGTACAACCAGAATGTGGAACGCGTTGCCTTCGACCGTGTTTCCTAGCGGATATGACTTACAGTCGTTCAAACGTAGCATCCACCAATTGTTTTCCTTTGATCCCTCTTACTTTAAACTGTATTAAAGGTTGACCCCTAAGTTCAGTTCGGTGCTATAAAAAAACATACTGCAGTCACGATCGGCTGCAAGCCAATCGTATAATACTCTAGATGAATACTGAACTCCGATTTATATTGTAGTTGGGGATAAAGTAGAATTACGTGTGTGCATGTTGTATGTCCTTTATTAAAGACTGCCATTAGATTGCTATTCAAAACTAAAAGACAATATTCAGTTTAATTTCATATCTTAAACTGGGTAAGTCATCGAACAAAAATGTCCTTTTTGAAGGACTTTCGCATGGGAGGTGCAGGAAGGACTCACTCGATTCCTTACATATTTATGCTTTTCCTTGGAACCATTTAAAAATGAACGTGTACAAAATTTCAAATTCGTAGCTTGAAGCGTTCAAAAGTTATCGAAAAATATTGTTGAACACGTGTCTTAAGGACATTTTGTATGGCAGGTACCAGAAGGAGTAAAAGGATTTTGCTGATTAGTAAACTCGAACTTTGTTTTCACTCAAAACTAATTTGTACAAAATTTCGAGTTCATAGCTAAAATAATACTTGAGTTATAGTGAGTTCCGTAAATTAAGTGAAGGCTATTTGACAGGATATTTGTATGGCAGCTACACGAAGGACTAATAGGATTTTCTTCATAATCATAAATTTAGATCCAACTATTGGAAAAATAACACATACAAAATTTCAAAGACGTAGCTTAAACCCTTCTCAAGTTATCGACCAATATTCTTGAACACGTGTTTTAAGGACATTTTGTATGGCAGCTACCAGAAGGAGAAAAAGGATTTCGCTGATTAGTAAACTCGAACTTCCTTTTTACTCAAAACTAACTTGTACAAAATTCCGAATTTGTAGCTAAAAGATTACTTGAGTTATAGTGAGTTTCGTAAATTAAGTGAATACATTTTGACAGGATATTTGTATGGCAGCTACACGAAGGACCAACAGGATTTTCTTCATAATCATATATTTAGCTCCAACTATTGAAAAAATAACACATACAAAATTTCAATGTCGTAGCTTAAACCCTTCTCAAGTTATCGACCAATATTCTTGAACACGTGTTTTAAGGACATTTTGTATGGCAGCTACCAGAAGGAGAAAAAGGATTTCGCTGATTAGTAAACTCGAACTTCCTTTTTACTCAAAACTAACTTGTACAAAATTCCGAATTCGTAGCTAAAAGATTACTTGAGTTATAGTGAGTTTCGTAAATTAAGTGAATACATTTTGACAGGATATTTGTATGGCAGCTACACGAAGGACCAACAGGATTTTCTTCATAATCATATATTTAGCTCCAACTATTGAAAAAATAACACATACAAAATTTCAATGTCGTAGCTTAAACCCTTCTCAAGTTATCGACCAATATTCTTGAACACGTGTTTTAAGGACATTTTGTATGGCAGCTACCCGAAGGAGTAGGACGATTTTGCCCGTTAACGAACTTAGCCTTACAAATTCAACCAAACATCCAGATTCAAAATTTCAAGATCCTAGGTGAAGGCGTTCTTGAGTTATCGTGTTCACGGACAGACGGACGGACGGACGGACGGACGGACGGACGGACGGACGTCAGGCGGATTTGAGGTTTTTGGGCACAAATAAACAAAAAATAATATATAACTTTTTTTCGTCCGAGGCTTGGTTCTATGCGTTACAAACTTTTCGGCTGGATTAAACTTATAATACTCTATATGATTTCATCTAGAGTATAAAAATGTAAACTACAGCTTGTATGAAAAACAAATTATTAATTTGTTTCGTGTGGCTTAAATGTGAGTACATAATCACTGGTTCTAATACTTGCGTATTTTCAATTGGATTTGAATTATTGCAGCTATGAATGAAGGATCAGGCAACAAGTATCAGCTAGTAGATACTAATAATTTGTCTGGAGCCAGACAGTATAACCAGATACCAGCTAATTTTAGCGAACTAAATAAAGAAGTCCAATAGAATTCTAAAAGCTAAGTAAGTCCTGCGATTTCTTTGGGTAGCACTCATGATAATGATGGTGATGATAAGTGTACCATTACCAATATAGGGTCGTACAATAGGCCCAGTACGGGGCCCGTAATGGCAGCCAGCATGCCAAGAATGGCGCGGAGTGGCAACCAACACTGGGTCATTGCTGGATTACTGCTGAATGATAACTTGGGCCCGCTGCAGGTGTTGTATACTGGCCCAGTGTTGGCGACCGATACTGGCCCAGTTTTGGCGACCAATACTAGCGCCAGTGCTGGCCTATACTCTCTGCGCTTATTGCAATAAAATGAAATTATTTCCTCTTTACCTAATTCTTTTGTCATATAAATTAATCGTCCTAGCTTACTCTGGTACCAAAAATTTGGAAAAAAAGATGATGTGACAGGAACGCATTTTTGGCGACGAATGACCTGCGATGCGTTCTCGAACTCCCTACCTTACGAATTATTCTTACCTACCTTTTAGTACCTAACTACAAAAGTTTGCTAGCCAATGCTGGCGGCCAACGATGACCCAGAGGTTAACCAATGATGGCTCCCAACGCTAGGCAACCAGCACTTAGCCCAAGCAATGGCCCAATAGTAAGTGCTGGTTAACACTATATTGGTACTCTGCTAAAGGTACTGGCCAACAAAGAGGTACTACCCTGTTTCGTTAAGAAATTTTAAGGTGCTCATGCTTTTTTCCCAAAACTCTGACTAGGTCCTGATTGCGAGCTTCTTCTTCATCAGAATTAACATATGTCAGGTTCACATTCGGTTTAAACTCTCAGTGGAGTAGGTGTACACTCCAGATCTATGAATCCTTCGCATCTCATGATATTAACCCACATGCCCTTTTCCTAATATATAGGTATATTCCCTATTTTCCCAACTTCAAATCAAAGAGGAGTTCAGCATTTTATCTGCTGCCTATCGTATTTGCAGAATGTTTTTTAATTTGGATTATTTTTTCCCACGATTGTACTAATTACTTTTTTATAGTCACGTTTCCGACGAGTTGGGCCGCGTTAGCTAGAAAGCATGTAATGCCGAATGTGTATGTGAAGAAGGTTGCTTTAAAGAAGATGCTAGTATTTTTGAAGTTTTTTTTTCGAATTATGTAGATACAATGCTGGCCTTAGCACGCTTTTTTTACAGAGATATAGTTTTCAGCACTGGATATACTATTTAATCTTCCACCCCTAGACATTTTTGGCAAGCAAATGGCAGCCAGTGCAGCCATTCAACTTAGAGCCTCTACACAGTGGATTGACATATATGTAGGTCAATCAACAATCTTTAAAAACAATTTCCTAACAGCCATCTCAACCCGTCGAGAATGGGGAAGGGATTCGGTACGGATGGAAGAGTCCCCCACATACTATATATACGGACGGCTCCAAAACTGAAGGCGAGATAGGTGGAGGTGTTTTCTCTGACATGCTTAACTTTAACAGCTCCTTCCGTCTCCCAGACTACTGTATTGCCTATCAGGCGGAGCTCATGGCAATCAAGGAGGCCTTGTCCTTGCTGAGGTGTAATGTAATATCACAGACAGCCAAGAGGCTATAAAATCCTTGGGATCGGCCACGACAACATCAAAGGTCGCCGTAGAATGTTGATCATCAATTAAGGAGCTGGCAGAACAGTTCAGTATTCTTCTGTGCTGGTGTACCAGGATACAGGGATATTCCAGGGAACTGTATGGTTGACGAACTTGCTCGGCGCGGTACTACCCTTCAGATTATGCCAGAACATCGGAATCTGGGTATGCCTTTCTCTACATGAAAACTGCCACTAGAATTGGACTCAGTTGAGAAAACCATATCATGATGGGCAGACGGTATTACATGTTAAACTACGAGACAGATCTGGCCGAAGCTGGATTCAAAACGGTCTAAAAGAATACGAATATCAGCATCACAATCGGTGTCCTGACCGGACACTGTCTTATAGGTCAGCATGCTAAAAGACTCGGCCTCTTTTCAAACGACTTCTGTTGAAGCTGCCTGAATGAGGAGACAGTCCTTCATCTTCTCTGTACCTGTCCAGCTCTATCCGCTAGAAGAAAAACTCATCTTGGAGTTTACTTCTTCAATAGGCTTAGTCTCCTTGCCGCAACGGAGGTCGCGAGAATCCAACACTTCATTGCAAGCTCTAAATGGTTTGACGAGTAGGACCGGATTCGATGATCCTGTGGTAACACAACGGACCTCTTTAGGTCTAAGTGTTTTCGTGTTCTCACGGGCAGCCAAGCATACCTACCTTCCTACCTAGCTTCCAGGTATAACGTCTATTTGTCTTATTTTTGTCCAGCTGAAGGTTCGACAAATGGTTAGGAAAACTTAAACATTAAAATATTTTACCCATCACATTATTCATAAATTTAAATTCACTGGGAAATACGAAAGCGACCTTGTTGGCATATGCAATTATTAGACCAGCCTTGCAATCAAATTTACGTGAACACCAATTTAGTCAGAACAGCTTAATCTTAAGGAAATGGATTATCACTCCACATCTAACCAAAACAAAATAAATTTCAACGAACTGAGTAAATGTATGAAACCTTTAAAAGTAAGGAAAAACCATTAAAATTAGCACGATCCTCTGACATTTCCATTGGCGCATTATTTGAATAGCCAAATTGCTAGTTCCATTTTAGACCGTCGGCATAGCTCCCCCAGTTCCTAGTATCCACGCTAACTCAAATCGATTTATACTTAACTTGAATAAAATAATATAAATAAATACGTACTAGAAGAGAAAGGAAATGGAACGCGCTTACAAGTGTATGTCCTGTGCCTGTAACACGCAAATCTCCGTTCAGGTATGAGGGTAAATTTGGCGTGGATTTACACGTGACTAGTTCGAGGTAATTGAGCTCAAACAAGTCATCGGGTAACACGAATTGCATGAACGGAATTCATAATTTCAATTCACTTATATTTTTCTTTTAACAACTCCAAGTATAAAACGAAATGTTAGTAAAAATATCGTAAAAGGAAATAATTGTCTAGGTTACGGACAGGTTATAACTCTTTTTATGTTCGCAATGCCATCAAGGATTTGGTTAGTACGACTGATGACCTACTTTATTTTTGATAGGAAAATATTACTGTAGTACCACTTTTTAATCGGTTGTCTATTTAAAATCTATGCTTATTATATTACTTACATATAGGCTACACTAGACATGAAAGGAGACTGAGAATCCTCTGTCTTTTAAAGAATTCACTCTCACGGCCTTCCTTGACATCGAGGGTGCCTATAACAATGTAAAAGTTGGACCGATCAGCGATGCACTGAGAGACGTGGGGTAGAAATGTGGCTCTGTAACTGGATAGGCTCTGGTCTGTGGTACGCCATAGGGGGGAGTGATTTCGCTACTACTGTGGCTCTTAGTAGCCAATGCGATACTGACCTCGCTAGCCCGTCAGGGCACGAAGGTGGTCGCATACGCGGACGACTTGGCGATTTTGATATCGGGTAGGTTCCTACCCACTATAAGTGACTTTCTCGAAAGCTCTCTCACAATAGCGAGCGCGTGGGCGGACAACTGTGGACTGGGAGCCAATGCCTCAAAGAAAAAGTTGGTTCTCTTCACGCGTAGATCCATAATCCTAATGTCCACACTCCCTAAACTGGGGGTCTCACCCTACAGCTTAGAGATAAAGCTAAATACTTCGGTATAGTCTTGGATCGGAAATTAATTTGGAATGAGAATATCGACGAGCGACCAAGGAAGGCTTTAGGGGCTCTCTACGCTTGCAAAAATATGTTCAGGAAAAAGTGGGGAATTCAGCCAGGGATGGGTCACTGGATGTACATGGCCATAATCAGGCCTATCCTAAAATACGAGCGGTGGGTAGCGCTGGAGAAGTCCACCTATCTCAAAAAACTTAGCATCCGTGTTAGCACCACGCCTACAGCGGCGCTGGAGATGATTCTTCATCTCATACCGCTGGATATTTATCTATATCTGGGTAGAGAGTCATGTAGCTGGGTATCCAGACCTGGAAGGTACAGCTGTATACTTGGACGGCTTAGTGACTGTAACCCGTTAAAGGAAACGAACTACTTAATTCCTCAGCTCGAATTCTCTAGGAAATTCTAAACGAGGATTCCTAGCAGAGAGGGGTGGAATATGGATCAGTCCCATGAAGGAAACTTTTATATCAACACGAACGGTTCGAAGACATACGCGGATACGGGTGTACGAGTATTATCCGCTGACCTGTACCATAGTGAGGCATTCAGAATACCGGATTGGTGTAGCGTATTTCAGGCAGAAATCAAGGGGATCGTTCAGGCTTACATTTAAATATAACAATTTCTTCGGTTCCCGGTCACAGCGTGATTCTGGGCAACGAGACTGCGGATGATCTCGCCAGAATAGATTCGGCGCTGAATCAAGCGCTAGCTAGTTCTTTCACTGAGGAGGCCAATTGAAGACATTAATAATAATCAATGGCACAACAACCCAAATTGGGCCTAGGCCTTGAGGTAATGCTAGAGTTACTTCATTACTAGACCAACGGAACACTAGGAGGTGAAGTGGTCAGCCACACGCTCGTCCGTGACTATTACCCCGATTTTTAACTCAGGTACTCATTTACAGCTGAGTGAACTGGTAGTCCGGCACCCAATCCCATTCTCGAAAATTACTTGTCGCCAAACAGATTCAAACCCGGTACCAGGTGCGCCGAAGGCAAGTGCTCTAGCCACTAAGCCACCCAGACTACTATCTATCTAAGCTGTCAACGTGACGGCCATATCGCAGGCTAATACGAGGTCGTCGGCCTCACATCGTGTCTTATTGCTAGGCAGCTCTGGCCGAACAGGACAAAGCTTGCCCTACACGGAGAAAAGAATACTCTACGTATTATAATTGGTGTACTGACTAGGTGTTGCGGATGTTGTAGATCTGTGCCGCAGCTGTAGTAAAGCAGGTGCCGAGGAAAGTCACAATGGAGACGACGTCTAGTTATCTTGTCCGGAACAAAGTCATGCTACCCGAGCAAGGGAATAACTGGACAATGTTCGGATGATAGTTTGTACACACTATAGGACTGCAATGTCACATCATGTCACGAATTGTAGCCCTAATAAGAAGGAGATGGAAGTTTTGATTGACATATTTCTGTTTTGGTCCGAATAGCTTTGCAGAACTGTACCCTTCGCGTAAGTAGTGGTGATTTTCCAAACAGAGTGATTAGCATTGAAGTTCCCACATAAAATCGGTGCATGGAGACCTACCTATCCATTTTCAATAAACTGGGAGGTTTGTAGATCACGTGCAAGTTCAACTTCCCTATTGAAGAAGTTTTGACAACGATTCCCGTGTATTCTTTGTGGTTCGAATCTATCCTAGGCAGGGAGTACTGTCACGTTAGCAATATCGCACCCTCTTCTGCCTACCCTGGTTTTTTATTTATAGGTGAGACTCATCCCCAGCATTGAAGTTCGTTTCTTCAACCAGAATTACAGCAAGTTGATGCTCATCAGCAAGCTTACTGAGAAGTACTGTTCTATCTGAAGTAATTTTTCTTTGAGTTGTCCGAAAAAATATGGTCTATAGTTGGCGCATGGAAACTCTTTCGATCAGATCAACGTCATGGCCATTTTAGTCTTCCTTTCCAGGATCCTGTTATGGAGTACTGGAAAAGAAAAGTGAGTAAGGCAGCCAGTAAGATAGGGGATGAGGAAGGAAATCAATTTGGGTGTCTGAAATCAGAAGGACGTCTTTTCAATTTGGTCTAGGGGAGCGGAAGATTTTTTATTGACACACAGTTTAAGGAGAGTTCCGTTTAATTCTTATATAGAGTGGCGCGTTATCAAATACTTCTCAAGCGTATCTACTCGATTTCACATAGGGCCGTCTCCTCTGGGTCCAGGGATGAGCGAAGTATTTCAAGGCGTGCCTGTTAGAAAGCCAGTTTTTCGAGACAGATTTTTAGTCCCCGGGTATTGGTGTTGATGATGACAACCTATGTTCATTTAATACAGTGTTTTCTTGGTCTATTTATTTTTCACCTAAACTGAAGTACTACGAAGTCTGCCTTCAGAGCTGCCGGCTATTTTCTACACCAATTTACCTTGCTTGTATAATAAATGTGACGCTATTCCATCTAGCAATGACCTCATCTAGTGAATTTTCATCCCAGAACTCATGTTCCTTAGTGAGCAAAAAAGTCAATATTTCCTTGCTGCAGTTACTCGAGGGCTACCGTGTGGTGGTTTATGTAACCGTTGAAGGTATCCTTTCAGGTCGCACATAAATACTTCCTGCTCTCTGATGTATAACCTTAATAAATATCCTACAAAACATTAACCGCAAACTTTTTTCCTCTCATTCTCAAGGAATATGGGCGACGGTTGTTGGATCTCGGATGTTGTGAAAGACTTCATATTCTGAAGTATAATGGAAAATAAAAAAAAAGGATGTGAAATCCGCTTCTTCAGTTGTTTTCAATCAAGAGCTCATCATGTGCATCACAAAGATGTTACTACAGTCAGTCGGTGGCCTCTTGTAGGCTGTTTTCGTTGCATCATCTGGGCGAAGACAGCTTACACTTCACCATGAAACATCATATCCTGATGCAGGTAAAACATAGCAAAAGCCGTATTAAATCTATGCCAGGGTTATTTCCGAACAAAACAAAAGCAACAGCTTAATGGCATTCGGGGAACGGTGGCTCTCGTTCAAGTAGAAATCTTGAAAAGTTCAAGGATTACCTAGTGTGGATGATGTGTGTAGATAGTGTGCCTAGGCAGTATACGACATGAAGCGATATATAGTTGGACCTTTTTGTTGTTCGTGCAGCCTTAATATTCCAACATGTGAAAAAGCCCAAGAAAAAGACGGCAAAACGGAACAAAAGGTGTCTCTATGCCAATTCCATTGTTTCTTTATACATCCGACTATAAAAATAAAAATTGTGCATCCTCCAGCATGTGCTCTTATATCCCAGCCATGGCTCAGAATTATATCTTGAACGATGACATAGCAGAAATCGACAAAAATGATGGAAATGAAAATTTTTGAAAAAAAGTTGTTTTCTGGGAAATACTAGAGATTTATGGTTGCCTATTGATATTTTTGTAGTGCATCAGGTGGATTCAGGATGAAGAGGATAATTTCAAATAAATTATCTATCCAAAGATGGCAGCACCTAGTATTTTACTCGCGAAATAATGGAACAAACTGCTAGACTGGAGATTAGACATCTTTTTTTATCTAAATTTTAGGGTCAGAACAACTTTTTATTCCTTCAGAATATTGAACTGCACTAGCTATGGAATCGTTTCGGTACACTCGTGTGAAAACGATTTTTGGCAGTTACCGATTTCAGATATCGTTCTTCCTTCTTAAAAGTGTATCATCGGCTGCACAGATGGAGCGGTCCAGAAGATGTTTAATGACCAATATCTTATCGATATCAAACCAGACTTTCATATCACCACTATCGATGCATGACTTTGAAACTCTTAACCACACTGAGACCCAGGTCAACCATAAGGTCTCCAAGTATTTTTTTTAAAGTTTTCAAGTGGACAGTCATCAGTTAATATAACTATTAGTTATATGCAAGTTTGAATGTCAGTTCTTCCCCGACAACACTTTTGACAGTGTAGTTAATCTGCAACGCCCATGCAACTCTTAACTCCGTTCTGACAATGTCGTTACTTCCACCACTGGCAGAGAAGTCATCCCACAGTGTCCAGGTATTCAGTAGCCTAAATGTGGAACCAAAATAACTAACTATCATTATAGCAGCCTGGCTATCTACATTACCATCATCAATGGCGCGATAGCCCAAATCGGGCCAAGGCCTGCAGGATACATTGTCTGAAGTCATCTCGGTGCAGCGCCCGCGTCCTTCAATTTGTGCATCTAAGAAGCGATCTGCAATATGGTTATCTGCATAGATCCTCGCAATTTATTGGTCCTTTTATTTTTACCGATTTGGTCATAGCCAATTGAATTCCCTGAACAATTTTATGATTTCGAAATGAAGAGAGATCACTCCCACGGTCGTTCCATTTCCCATCTTCAAACAATCTGGTTTGACGGCCATGGTAACATCCAAAACATAAGGTTCTCAAAATTCATGTGAATAGTAGGTTCCGAAATATCAGACCAAATGAAATCTTTCAGAATCCTTTTGTGGCTCTCGCGCCGATTGACAGACTCTAGCAGACGGACGTTGATTCCAACTGCAACTGTCGCTACAAGTATATCTGTTGAGAGTGTGTGGAGTATATCCTCCAGCGTTCAAGTCACTGTATTTTAGAGAACTTTGTAGTCTCCGCCTTTTTGATTCGGATATCGCGCATGCCAACATATTATTATATGCAAGCATGGCAACCGCGCAACTCGATCGGTTCTGCATAATGGAAACAGCAACAACCGAATACCTAGCTGCAAAGTAACCCAATCAGAAACTTAGTTGAATTATATAAGGGGCGGAGCAACTCGATTGTACCTCCCTTCTAATCAAATGTTCTCACATGTACCAGAACAGCATAGAAGATCGAATGCTCTAAAGCTTTCGAGAATCGTCCACACACATCACCGAGCGAACATTCAGGTACAGTCTCGACTACAGACAAGTAGTATAAAAGCAGACAAAGATTTCAGCGAGGGACATAGTAATTTCTATTACGTCGACTGTGACAGCCAGCGTGTATACGCGACCGTATTGGTAGAAAGCGAAAGTGATCGAGTCAAGCGATATCGCAGTGCAAATTATTGTGCGAAAAGAATAATAGTGCGATAAATAAATTATTACTTATTTCGATTTTAAACGAATTGTGTTTTACTTGAAATCCCGGCGAACCCCTAGCTTGCAACAATATCATTGATACATATGTGCAAACTGGTCCATAAGGCAATTTTTGACAGGTAAAGAAGCCATTCGATGTAGATGTAGCCCATGATTGATGAAAGGATTCTTAATCCAGCTTAAGCTAGATTGGATTTGAATTCTAAAATGAGAAGGGGTTTCTAAAGTCGCTGAGAATCAGATTGTAATGGAACGATAACATTAAAAACTAACGTTCCTAGTAACATCCTGGTTATTCTTTTGGTTGTTGGTGGCGTAGTAACCTACACTGAGTTTCAGCATTAAAAGCTTTCGGACTTCTACCACAAAAATAACAAAGTTGGTGTATTTTTTATTAATACTTTTTTTTCAATTTCAATAAAACCGGAAAATAAAATATCGAAATAATCCTTTAGCGGTTGAATATCAAACAATTCTGAAACCAATTTTTAGGTGATTATATAGAAAGCCCGTTAAAGTAAAAACCAATTCGATATCTCATCAGACCAATGGCGTAGCTAGACATGATTTTTTTGGGGGTCAGCAACCAATTTGAACTTCAAAGTGAAGTTCGATATTACCTACAAGTAGTTAGTAACTAGTAGTAGTAGATATTATATACTACAATTAAAGAAAAAAAAGATTCACATTAGAATAGAAAAAAATTTGTAATTTAATGGAACTCTACAAGACGAATTTCCTATTGTGCAAAAATTAACACCACCCTCTCTGTACCATATTGCCCCTTTTAAAAGTCTTATTTTTATAACGTGCCACTACTATAGCTCTACCTAAATACCAAGTTTCAGCTATACATCATTAGCGGTTATCGAAATATAAAACTCGGAATTCTTTATTCTCCTCTATCTCTAGCACTACAATTTTTCCCGTATAAATTCTAAGCTTCTATCTTAAACAGTTATTGAGATATGAGACGTGATTCTTTAGAAAAATTCCTTGCTTCACTGTCGACATTAACCGTTTACGAGATGGACTTTAGAATATCTCGATCTGAGCGTTCGAGCGTTTCGGAGGTATTGTTTTTCCCCACTCCCATACCCTCCACCCATATCGACAATTTTTTCCGATCCAAGTTTTATATAAATTTTAAGTTTCAACTTCCTAGCATATCTAAAAAAGAAACTTTTTCATCTAAAACGCTCTCCCAACATCTTTACTGACCACAACTGACCACACAAAAAAAGCCACTTAAAGAGGATCCACCCGGTCTACCCACTGAAAATATTTCAACTTACAAAGAATACAAAACGATTCCACAACCAGCTTTCGAACGGAATGTGATTTAAAGCAGGGGGATAGTCTAGTGCCCATGCTTTTCAACTTAGCGCTAGAGTATGTCATCCGAAAAACCCCAGTCGACACCAATGGGACACTACTATTCAAGTCTACACAACTAGTAGCATACGCTGACGATATAAACACCCTCGCAAGATCCTTCCCTTGTGCTAAGGAGGTATTTGTCATTCTTGACTCCGCCGCAAAAGACGTCGGGTTACGCATAAACGAAAGTAAAACAAGAAAAAGAACGCCAATTAGACAGAATATAAAAATTTTGGAGTATAATTTGGAGAGTGTGGACAACTTCATATAAGACGGCAACGAAACGGACGAAATCAATCGACGGATCATGCTAGCAAATACAACTTATTATTCGGTACTTCCAACTTCCAACTTACATGCCAGTAAGCAAACCACGCAAGCAATGGGAAGACTCAGTTGATGAAGAGCCATCTTAAAAATTAGCAGCTGGAGGACGCGGCCTTTTGGGCTGTCGCGCCATTGCTGATGATGAGCTTAATGGGCTTGGAAGCTACGAGTCTTCAAACGATTTCGCGCAAGGTGTACGGCATACTGACGAATTTAAATTTTACTTTATTATTTTTTAATAATAAAGTATTGTGATCGACCTTAAATTTCATAATTTTCAATTCAATTTCAATTTCAATTTCACCCTGAAATTTTGTATTTACACGTAGGACTAGTAACCACCAAAAAAGCCAAAAAAAAAAAATGTCCGTCTGTCCGCCGTAGACGCCGTACGTGGGTGTAGGGAGTGATGATGGGAGGGGGTGGAAATGAAAAAATTCTGATTTTAATTTCTCAAAAGCCGCAAAGGATAGAAAGCTAAAAATTGATAACTGTATCGAGGCGCTATAGAGACATCCCAAAAAAATTTTGAAAGGGGTAGCAAGATACGGGGTGGGAGTGTTTTTTCATATCTCAGAAATGGCTTATGCTAGAAAGTTGAAACTTAGTATGTATATGTAGAAGGACTAAAGGAGTAGTTAAAGCAAAAAAAGTTTAAAATTTTATTGATGTACAGAGCTGGAGTAAAACAAATGTGCGTGAAAAGGGGTTTTTCCAACATTTTCATGAATTTCGTTATTTTAACCTAAAGAATAACCAGGAGGCTATTTAGAACGTTATTTTTTGGGTTATCAGTCACATAGTGACCTACACCGCATCTCAGTATTAATCACGTTTCGGACTTCTACCCAAAAAATAATATAGTTGCGCCCAGACTGCTGGCAGATTTTTTTTTGTGTTTTTGGTGTCTGCTTGTAATTTTTTTTTGTATTATATTAAAATAATAAAGAAAAGGATTGAATTCATAAGCTCCTGATTGTTAAGACCTACTTGTATCGTTCACATTCTTTGACGTGCTTTAGTTTCCAATTGAATCATTGTTATTTTTCGTAGAGATATTTGACTTTTTTCTATCGATCACCGGTCCATAATTGATGGTGGACCGATCACCATCAATTATGGACCGGTGATCGATAGAAAAAAGCATATCATTTCTTTTGAAATCATATTCACAAAATCACTACACCAATATTTTTTATATACTTGCGCACGCTTTGGATTTTGTAACTGGAAAAGAAATGAAGCCTTCACAGACCTTCGTTCAACGCTACTACATTCCAGCTTTTTCGTGCTGATGAATAGACGCGTTAAGATGAATTGGAAATTGACTTCCGACTGCAGTGACAGTCTCAGACTAGTGAAGAATGAAAACATTAAGAGATTGCCTGAAAATCTGCGATACTTTTCTAGAAACTATTCTAAACTGTTTGGATAGCCTTCTAATGCTTTTATAAGAGTTTGTCTTAAATAAAGAAAACGTCCTATTATGTGTAATTATAATTTTCTAGGTGAGCTACCTATTTCGGGGGGGGGGGGGGGGGGGTTAACCCTCCCTCTCCCGTTACTACGCCACTGCATCAGACCTCAGGCATGTGTCAGAATTCGTAAAAATCAACTGGGATTACTGATTTGAAAGCCCATAGAAGTAAACGCGTATTCGATAATTCATTAGACCTAAAATATTTGACGGAATTCGTGAAAATGTAGGAAAAAATCCTTATTACGACCAATTTTTTGCCATTCTTTTTTGTCGCATAAATTACATGTGTAGTCCTTCTTTATATAGATAGTTTACACTTTCTAACATAAGCCCTTCCTGAAATACAAAAAACCACTCGTATCTTCCTTCCACTATCAACATTTCTCCGGGATATCTCTATGATGAATCCATATTTTGCCAGGGCAAATAGGGAAATATTTCACAGCGTGGCATACAGTGTAAAATAACTATTTTTCGTCTATGCGTGACAAACTGCTTGGCTGGATTGAAATTAATCTACTAGCTATAGATTTCGTCTAGAGTATTAAATGGGAATAAGCTTGGAAGCGGGAAATGGTTTCCACCCATAATTTCGGCATAGTGAACCCGGCGTGGAAAAACCGCCCAGGACAGCTAAAGAAAATCTCTTTATACTCTAGACTAAACCAGTGAATATAATTAGTTTAATCCTCAACCTCGAAACGCAGCCGAGAGTTAGAAACTTCAAAAGATCCTCACCAAGAACGAAGCAGTAGGTGGTATGGTCTTTTGCATTATAACGTGCACTAGACCTTGCACTTTTGAAGGGGGCAAGGACATGACTTCACACCTTTCTCCTTAACTCTTTAAGGAGAAGTCCTTTCATTTAAGATAGTTCCATACACTGCTGAAGACCATGAGGCACAACCACCTCCTCCCTACAAGCAAATCCACATAGTTTCCACCCACCTTCTTTCTCATGTAATCTAACACGCTGGTGTCCTTAGCAACAACCTATGGGTTGTTGACTACTGGTAACCGAAAGGACGCAGCCAAATCATCAAATCGGAGACGAAGAGTCCCTTTTTGGAATGAATGAAAAGTACAATGTGAAGTAGAAGATGATGAAGAAGAAGTAGCAGAATAAGAACCAGCTCAAGCGCAAAATATAAGAAGAAGACGACGAAAAAGAAAAATCAAAAGGATATGAAGACGGAGGAGAAAAAAAGAAGACAGTTCAACGATAGCTGGTTGAAAATTTAAAATCAGAGGTGAATAAAAACAGTAAAACCAGAAGATGAATCCGATTTCAACGAACTTCAAACACGGAAATTTAAAAAAAAAATGTTCCAAAGGTATTCTTCACAATCAAATCCTCTACTACTAAAAGCCTTCCAACCATATATTAATAAGATCCGATAGCATTGCCTGCCAATACCAAATAAAGCAATATTTAATAGGAAATCCGCACTAAACAACTTTAACGATTGTATACACACCTGGCACGTACATTTACTTTTGGTCTAATGGGGTAGTGAGGCGTTCTTAAAGGGCTATAGAAAGTAAATGTAATAATTACAAAGGCCCCAATTACCTGCGATTTCAACGTAGGGTCGTACTTGTTAGTTCGATTGATTGACCGATAAATCGAGGAGCTACCTCGTTACCGGTAAATATTAGAGCAATTTAAAAACATCACTTCACTACACAAGTACCCTGTCCATTTCGGGACTACTGTGGTAATTTCGATAATTGAACACTCAATATGTTACGGTAACAGGAGAACGCTTTTCACAATTTATTGAGCAAGAGTAAAGTGTAGGATTGTATCCAATTGGTATTTAATTTAATATACTAATTACCGGAATTGATGACCAGGAATTTTTTTATTTAAAAAAAATTGCTAAATTCATGCAAAGATATTAATTGAATATTTTCGTTGAGTTTAGTCATGACCAAAAAACCAAATCTGATTGAAACTCGTCTATCCGAACGCACGACAACTGAAGAACGCTTTGATAAAAGGTAGGTAGGTAGGTACGCGTGGCTGCCCGTGAGAACACGGACATACTTAGACCTAAAAGGTCCATTGTGTTACCACAGGATCATCGAATCCGGTCCTACTCGTCGAACCATTTAGAGCTTGCGATGAAGCGTTGGATTCTCGCGACCTCCATTGAGGCAAGGTCACCGAGACAGTTGAAGAAGTAAGCTCCAAGATGAGCTTTCCTTCTGGCTGATAGAGCTGGACAGGTACAGAGGAGGTGAAGGACTGTTTCCTCCTCCTCCTCATCCAGGCAGCTTCTACAGAAGTCGTTTGAGAAGAGACCGAGTCTTTTAGCATGTCGACCTATAAGACAGTGTCCGGTCAGGACACCGACTGTGGTGCTGATATTCGCCCTTTTGAGCAAAGTCAGCTTTTTGGAGCGTTTTAGATCCAGCTCCGGCCAGATCTGTCTCGCAGTGTGACATGTAACACCGTCCGCCCATCTTGAGTTGGTTTTCTCAATCGAGTCTATAACTGTTCGCTCACTTTGCATTATGAAATAATACACATGTGGTTTTTCTATATATATGTTAAAAACACTTTATTTCATTTTATTTATTTCGCGTCAATTATAATTCATATTTTTCGTTATATATTTTCTTATGCGTCAATTAGTTCAAATTCAATACTTAATATTAGTTTATGATTTACTTAGATAAAAGCGAGTGATGTTTTGCGATTATTTTAAAAGGTAACTTTTAAGACACTTGTCGACTTATTCGCGCCACGTTCCGAAAGGAAGAGAGTGTTTTTATGCTAAACCGGAAATTTTGTTGTTTCCGTTTCTTTATTTAGTTTTATGAAGTTGTTCTAATTTATTTTACGATTTTTCTACTTTGACGCCTAGGTGGCAGTGCTGTTACAAGTCCAATCTCAGTAGCAGTTTACATGTAGAGAGAGGCACACCCAGATTCCGATGTTCCGGCATAATCTGAAGGGTAGTGCCGCGACGGGCGAGTTCGTCAGCCATGCAGTTCCCTGGAATATCCCTGTGTCCTGGCACCCAGCACAGAAAAATATTGAACTGTTCCGCCATCTCCTTAAGAGATGATCGACATGATTTTATTGCCGCTTGGCTGTCTGTGAAAATGCTAATATCCCTAGTAGATATTACATTACACCTCAGCCAGGACAAGGCCTCCTTGATCGCCATAAGCTCCGCCTGAAAGACACTACTTTGATAAAAAGAAAATTTCAAATTTGATATCCACTTGCAGTGGCGTAGTAACGGGGGGCGGGGGGGTGGCGGGGTTTTGGCGATAAATCCTCCCCGAAATGATTAGCGCACCTCATAAAGTACACATGACAAGAGGTTTTTTTTTATTTAAGACGAAGAATTATAAAATCATTAGAAGACAATCCATATATCGAATGATTTTTAGTAAAACATAGCAGTTAAGTTAAGCAGTTCAGGTAATCACTAAACTAGCGGAACAAATAGGAGAAGAAATAAAAATACCGAGAGTTATTAATTGTCAACGACATAGAGACAATTATGCTTCAAATTCACGAGAAGAATATTATCGACAATCTGTGTTTATACCATTCGTTGATCATTTTATATCTGAATTAGAGCAAAAATTCATAAAACACAAAAAAACACTTTCTATCATCCAAAACGTAATTCCGAAAAAAATAATCGATCTGACTGAGGATAAAATCAATGATACCATAGCAATTATATTGAAACAGTGGCCAAATGAGACGGTTTCATGTGAAATCATTATTCAGAAAGAGGTTCTATTGTGGAAGCGAAGATGGACTACAGCAAATGAATGTCCATACACCTTCATGGAAGCAGTGAATTCCTGTGACGAAATCATGTTCCCAAATGTATTTCAAGTTTTCAAAATAGGAGCTACTCTCCCTGTGACAGTTGCCAGCGTTGAGCGTAGTTTCTCAACTATGAAAAGATTGAAGTCCTATCTAAGAAATTCTACGGGAGAAAATCGACTCAATGGAGCTCTTCTAAGCATTCATCGGAAGATCTCTGTGACAGCAGATGAAGTGATCAACATGTTTGCACAAAAGAATAGGAAATTCATCTTGTAGACCTTTATATTCCATTTCTAATTATTTCATGTTCGAATATTAGTCTTTTTTTCTGTTATTATGTAATATACCTGTAATACTTTATTTCTTTCAAATTGAATTCATAGTAAGTAAGTCATAAAAATATAAAACATTTTAAAATTTAATTGTTATTTTTTTCTTTTTGGAAAACTACCAACAACCGTAAGCTAAGCTATGCAAATACATACATATGCAAAAGTCTGGATAGCCTTGCCCTGTTCAATGATATTTCTCTGATCGATTTGGATCCTTAATCTGATTTTAGTTTTTCTCTCAAAACTTCATAGACATAATTTCATTTTCGTAGATAGGTTCTCGAGCCTGTCATCTAACCGCAGCGGGTGAGAGGAGAATGGCACTGGATAATTTGCAATTGTATTTTTGGGAGATTACATATTGTTGAAAAGCAAGGAAAACTGGGTATAAGGAAAAGCGAAGGACAATGTCATGGATGGGATTCGAACCTCTGACCTCTGAGATGATAGACTAGTACACTTATACTAGACTACCAAGGCCTGAAACTAGCACTTACAAAGGTCTTAATGAATTTAAGTTCAACTGATGTGCGCAGAACAAGATAAACTCATCGAAAGTGAATCGTACTAACCGCAAAATTACTCAATTGAATTATGTACATACGCGAAAAGTACTCGGCTCGATTTTTTAACGGATTCGTGTTTTAATATTTTTTAATCGCGAGAATACTTCAGGTAAAAAAGAAATCTGCTCATAAGTTGTTTAATAACTTAAACATTAATAATTCATTAGTAACATATCAACTACTTGTAGATAATATCGAACTTTAGTGATTAATTTAAAGTTGAAATAGGTCAATATTAATTTCCTTGCTGACCCCCCGAAAATCATGTGTAACTACGCCACTGTCCACTTGTTTATTGAAACTTTTAGGGCTAAGTTCATTACTAGGTGAAATGTAGCCGACTTAAAAGAGTCATAGACGTGTCTGAAATCATTGGCTATTAACTTCAGTATACTGAATCTACTATTACACTGTATGCCACGCTGTCAAATATTTGACTAATTCCCTTGCAAATGCTGTCTGACAGTGTAATCATCAAATATTTGTTTGCCACATTATTTCCACACAAGGTCTTTTTTGGCATACCAAAATCAGACAGGTAAAACGATGATTATGACAAATATTTAACGATTTCTTCGTGTTGCTCTTATAAAAAAATCCTTGCATGGCGTTGATCTCGCGAAGCCCAGTACAAAGCAAGCGATTGTTCACGCAGGAAGTAAACATTTGGCACGCAAAAATTTCGAATTGAAAGTGAGACCGAGTTCGTTAGTGAGCGAAATTGATTTCATCTTTGGGGTAGCTTCCATACGAAAGTCTATAAAATATTTGGTTGCACCTGTTGCAGAATAACCGCAGAACCACTTAAGGTAGCAAGTTAAAGTTTTGCACAGACCCGGATTATGAACTCAATTCTAAGAGGTAAACCCACAGTTGTCGTGTATAGTCTTATTGGGTGTATCTAGTTCGAATCTCAAAACGATTTGCAACTTTTTTAGTACCGCTTTTGTCACCACTGACAAGTTAACATTGTGAAATTATTGATAATCCACTGGTTTGAGGTTCATTGCTAATATCACTGAAGACTTGGTTTACCAACTATCAAAAGGAGATATGTTGCTTTTCTTCCCGATTTAACAAAGCTCTCCGAAGCGGGTTTATCCCTAGTTCGTAGAAATATTCAATAAGCAATCGGCCTATCGCTTAACTTTCTAAGTCAAGTTTAAGCCTGATACCTCGTTTAGTTTTCGAGAAGCAGCCGTCTAAGCAAGTCGACTTACAAAAATTGTTGAAAATGGATAAAAGTGAATTTCGTGTGTTGATTAAACACAATTTTTTAAAAGGGAAAACAGCTAAAGTAACCAAAGAAAAATTAGATAAGCATTATGGGGACTCTGCACCATCGATCCGAATGATTTACAAATGGTTTTCTGAATTCAAGTGTGGTCGTACGAGCACACAAACCATACCAAGTCCAGGTCGTCCAAATGAGGTCACCACGCCAGAAATGATCGATAAAATCCATGATATCGTGATAGAAAATCGTCGAGTAAAAGTGCGTGAGATAGTTAACGTAGTAAGCATCTCATTTGAACGTGTTTGGAATATTTTGAAAAACCATTTGGACATGAGAAAGCTATCCGCAAGATGGCTGCCGCGTTTGCTCACAATCGACTAAAAACGCAATCGTGTGACAACTTCGCAGCACGGTTTGCAACTGTTTTAACGTAATACAAATGAATTTTTTCGTTGATTCGTAACTGTTGATGAAGCATGGATTCACCACTACACTTCAGAAACCAAACAATAGAAGGATGTCGGTTCAAGAGCACCGAAGAAGGCAAAACCGTTCTATCGGCTGGAAAGGTTATGGCGACAGTTTTTTGGGATTCCAATGGAATGATATTCACCAACTACTTGGAGAAAGGAAAAACAATGACGGGAGCATATTATTCTGAGTTATTGGTTCCATTGGATGTTGAAATCAAGGCAAAACGGCTTCATTTCGCGAAGAAAAAAGTGTTGTTTCACACGTCCGTCGTTGCAATGGCAAAACTGTTTGAATTACGGTACGAATTGCTCCCTCATCCACCGTATTCTCCGGATTTGGCACCCTGCGACTTTATATTATTTCCAGACTTGAAAAAATGGCTTGCTGGAAAGAAATTTACCACGAATACTGACGTCATAAGTGAAACCAACGCCTATTTTAAAGGGTTGGACAAATAATATTATTTGGAAGGGATCAAAAAATTGGAAAAACGCTGGACTAAGTGTATCGAGCTAAAAGGAGACTACGTTAAAAAATAAAATAAATTTTTCCGGATAAAATTATGTTTTCTCAATTTTTGCACGTCATTATCAATCCGCCCTCGTAGATATCATCGCATCGTACTCAACAGGTACAAGTTCGCGGAGCTATTTCCACAATAATTCTAAATACTTCAGGTGTACGTCAAGGTACCCATCTTGGACAACTTTTATTTATTTTATATAAAGGGTGTTTTTTTAGGTGCATGAGAATTTAAAATTATAATACAAGACAGAAATATTGTTGGGATGAAATTTTTTTATTATATTCTGGTAGATAAAAATCGCACTAACGAGGGGGCCAGTGAACAGAACCACTTCTGGAAATCAAGTTGTCACCAAATTGATTTTGCAAAAAATCGATTGTTAAGCGCGCTGTATGGCAAGTTGCGCCGTCTTGTTGGAACCAAATGTCGGCGATGTTTAGCTGATTCATTTTTGGAAACAAAAATTCAGTCAGCATGGCTCGATAGCGCTGGCCATTCAACGTAACGACAGCTCCTTCCTCATTTCGAAAGAAATATGGACCGATGATGCTGCCGGCGTGTAAACCTGTCTTGTTGATGGTTTTGAATCGAGAAGAGTAAAATTAGTGCGAAAACGATCAATAACTGCACGAATTGCTTGCTCACTAGGCCGATTATGTTGACCGTAAAATGGACGAAGTGCTCTATGAACTTCGCGAACAGATTTATTTTTTTCAAAGTATATTTCCACAATTTGGAAGCGTTGTTCTGGCGTTAAACGATTCATGATGACTTGCCAAACCTTACTGAACAGAAATGTCAACACAGTTTGACATTCTCAGCTGTCAAACCACAGTTATTGATTCGATAGTTCTCATGCACCTAAAAAAAAACACCCTTTATTAATGAGTGAAATAGACCTCCACGTATCTCTTTTTCCCAAATGTCAAACTTCCACCGAACTTCTTTCTATTCGCAGCGTCATAAAGAGCCCTAATTCGACTGAACCCAGTTGCAGTTTGACATTCAGAAGCCTTTAGCATTTATAAATACTTTAATTGTTCTACTTTAACTGTTCTACTCTCGAAAGGGGCTGGATTTTGCAACAAATAAATTCAAAAAGACACGCAATATATCTTTAGGATTTATTCTATTACGTTATTATTCTAATAATAAAGATTTTTAAAAAAAAAAATTTGCTACCTTGAAACATTTTTTTCCATGTTTCATGACTAATAGACACCAAAAAAGCAAAAAAAAATTTCAGTCCGTCAGTGCGCCGTCCGCCGTACGCTAAACGTTTGAAAGCTTATAGCTCTCAAACTCTTTGAACTATTAAGTTGAATTTTTTTTTTGTTGGTAGACTGAGCAGACTCCTTCAAGTGCCTACCTTTTGAGTGGCAGGGGTGAGAGAGGGGAGGTGGGGGAAGCGTTTTAGACGAAAAATTTTGGTTTCTAGATCTACCGCTTAGGCTAGGAGGCTGAAAATGGGATTTAAATAGAGCTTTGATAGTGGACCCATTTACAAACATACTGCAGTCACGATCGGCTGCAAGCCAATCGTATAATACTCTAGATGAATACTGAACTCCGATTTATATTGTAGTTGGGGATAAAGTAGAATTACGTGTGTGCATGTTGTATGTCCTTTATAAAGGACTCCCATTAGATTGCTACTCAAAACTAAAAGACAATATTCAGTGTTTGATTTCATATCTTGAACTGGGTAAGTTATCGAAAAAAATTTCCTTTTTGAAGGACTTTCACATGGGAGGTGTAGGAAGGACTCACTCGATTTCTTACATATTTATCCTTTTCCTTGAAAACATTTAAAAATAAACGTGTACAAAATTTCAAATTCGTAGCTTGAAGCGTTCAAAAGTTATCAAAAATATTGTTGAACACGTGTCTTAAGGACATTTTGTATGGCAGCTACCAGAAGGAGTGAACGGATATCGCTGATTAGTAAACTCGAACTTTGTTTTTACTCATAACTAATTTGTATAAAATTTCCAATTCATAGCTAAAAGATTACTTGAGTTATAGTAAGTCCGTAAATTAAGTGAAGACATTTTGACAGGATATTTGTATGGCAGCTACACGAAGGACTAATAGAATTTTCTTCATAATAATACATTTAGCTCCAACTATTGAAAAAATAACACATACAAAATTTCAAAGACGTAGCTTAAACCCTACAGAAGTTATAGGCCAATATTCTTGAACACGTTTTTTAAGAACATTTTGTATGGGAGCTACCAGAAGGAGTAAAAGGATTTCACTCACTAGTAAACTCAAACTTTCTTTTCACTCAAAACTAATTTGTACAAAATTCCGAATTCGTAGCTAAAAGATTACTTGAGTTATAGTGAGTTTCGTAAATTAAGTGAATACATTTTGACAGGATATTTGTATGGCAGCTACACGAAGGACTAACAGGATTTTCTTCATAATCATATGTGTAGCTCTAACTATTGGAAAAATAACACATACAAAATTTCAAAGTCGTAGCTTAAACCCTTCTGAAGTTATCGACCAATATTCTTGAAGACGTGTTTTAAGAACATTTTGTATGGCAGCTACCCGAAGGAGTAGGACGATTTTGCCCGTTAACGAACTTAGCCTTACAAATTCAACCAAACATCCAGATTCAAAATTTCAAGATCCTAGGTGAAGGCGTTCTTGAGTTATCGTGTTCACGGACAGACGGACGGACGGACGGACGGACGGACGTACGGACGGACGGACATCAAGCGGTTTTGAGGTTTTTGGGCACAAATAAGCAAAAAATAATATACAACTTTTTTTCGTCCGAGGCTTGGTTCTATGCGTTACAAACTTTTGGGCTGGATTAAACTTATAATACTCTATACGATTTTATCTAGAGTATAAAAATATTGCTGAAGGGGTGTGGGAGTGGAGGGAATAATAATGCGTCTAAAACGCTCGAAAGCCGAGATAAAATCCATATCTCCTAAACTGTTAATGTCACGAAATTAAAACTTGATGATCATCTATGGGTATACTAGGAAAATAGATGGGAAACAAATTTTTGAGTGGCGGCAGGGGCGTACGGATGTGGGGGTCGAAAAATTTTAAATAACGATGTCTCACGAACCAATTGCACTAGACAAATAAAATTCGGTTTCTGTATTAAGGTTGACAAATAAAGTTTGCTGAAAGTAAAAATTTTTAATTTTTATGTGCAAAACCTGACCAGTTTGTCATGCCCTAACGACCTCAAATCCTCGATGTTGTCGATGAAATGACGCCGCTGGGCATTTATACAAGATGTGGGTGATGTCCTCTACAGCGTACTGATCGTGGCAGTACATGCACACGTCCGTCTCAGCTAATCCTACACGCATGACATGCTTCCTCAGCATGCAGTGAATCGTCAGTGCTCCAATGAGCAACCGCAATTTTCCTCTATCCCAAGTTAATAAACGCCTAGTAAAATAGACACTAATAATAATATTAAACGTAAAATGGCAATAGTCAAATAAATCAGTCAATCATGCCGACATGTCTTCGAGATATCTGCAAGATTTTCGCAGACTTGACCAACTGGGAGTGGTTGATTTGTTGTAGTTTCATAATATATTAGGGCACTTGCTAGCTGTGAGTAGAAAATATTGACTTGAAATTCATTTTGTGTGACAAGGCAATCAATATTGGAAGAAAGAGATTACTGGGAAAAGTCTATTTTCGCCGCTAGTGGCATCTTGTAGACGATATTGACAACTGATTTTTTTTAGAATTATGTATAGTACTGTGTTTCGGAATCGAACAAAAATGCAGCTTCGAAGTAGAGTGAAATAAATTCTACAGTTCTATACTATATGTCAGTGATATAAAAGCGCGCGACATTGGCAAGAAATTAAAATAATGGCTACAAATTACAATTCCGCAACACATAACAGCAAAATATAACACACACAAAACTTCCCGAGCACAAACGAAATAATTTGCAGCGACAGTCAGGCCGCTCTACAATCCCTAGATAATCCAATCGTCTTTTCGAAGATAGTATGTGAGTGTAGAGAACGGTTGAATTCTGTTGGCAGATTCAATGGCTTAAGGCATCAGTCTACTTGTGACCGTTTGAAAAAATGGTTTTTTTTTTTTTTTGCATTTTTCGAAAGTATGTACATTCAAAAATATTGTGAAAAAAATTCATAAAGATCCGAGCAGTATAAGTGCCAATGTCGAGCAGCTGCTTGCATGAACACAAACTTATTAAAGGTTGCCATACAAAATGTCCTTAAGACACGTATTCAACAATATTTTTCGATAACTTTTGAACGCTTCAAGCTACGAATTTGAAATTTTATACACGTTCATTTTTTAATGGTTCCAAGGAAAAGGATAAATATGTAAGAAATCGAGTGAGTCCTTCCTACACCTCCCATGTGAAAGTCCTTCAAAACGGACATTTTTTTTCAATGACTTACCCAGTTCAAGAGTTGAAATTAAACACTGAATATTGTCTTTTAGTTTTGGGTAGCAATCTAATGGCAGTCCTTAATAAAGGACATACAACATGCACACACGTAATTCTACTTTACAATATAAATCGGAGTTCAGTATTCATCTAGAGTATTATACGATTGGCTTGCAGCCGATCGTGACTGCAGTATGTTTTTGTGTCAGATGAATCTGCTGGACAAAATCAATCCGGTCAGCCACCTATGTATTTTTTACACAGTTACGTTTAACGAGTATTTTCAACAACAAAAACTGTAAAAAGTAAATAAAAAAAAAATGTTTTTAGCTAGTTTTAGAGTATATTCATTAAACCCAAAAAGAATGACATCGATATTTATTCTTGTAAACTCTAAAAAAATTCCTAAAAATAGCCCTTTTTTGGGGCGTCCAAAGTAGACTGAGGCCTTAAAGCTCATATGGGTTCCAGGCCACCAGGGTATAACTGGCAATGAAATAGCTGATGCATTAGCAAAGGCAGGATCGGAGTCAGCCATGGTCGGACCAGAACCAGTTTTCGGTGTGCCGGTAGCCTCTGTTAGGGCTGATGGCGAGAGATGGCGGCTTTTTCCAAGAATGCAGCAGACCAGAAACCTTGTTGACGGACCAAGTGGACGAACCGCTTCTTTTCCTCTCAAATTGAGCAGGAAAGAATGTAGTAGTATGGTTGGTATCCTCACAGGGCATAACTCGTGTGGCCTACACATGGTCAGATTGAGAATCATTGACGACCCTATGTGCACGGCTTGCGACTAGAGCGCCGACACAACGGAACATTTCCTTCTCGAGTGTCCAGCTTACTCTTTTGCGAGAATACAAGTATACGGCGTCGATGGAAGAACTCCGTTCTCGTTCCCTACCTGAGCTCTTGAAATTCGTGAGGAGGACGAAAAAGTTCGGGTAGAGACTCGGGGACTCGAGTGCAATGGGCAACAATTGTCTGAGTGCTCAAGATGCGCGGCCTTGATGCGTATCTTCCCCCGCTTCAAACAACAACAACAACAAACGAAATAAACTGACAGCGAACGGTTGAAAATTTCGAATTGTCAAATATTTCGTCTGTCATAACAGGGTACCCTAGTTTTGAAATGACCAAGCGCCATCTATTGGTGACTAGTATAAATGTCAATTCCGCAATATTCATTCTTTTATACATGGGATTTGACAGTTCATTTCGTTTCGTTCGGAACACAGTACTAGGCTTAACATAGGTTTTACCGAACATTATAACAGTAAATGATACTTTTTATAAATTATAATGACGAACGACAGTCGGTAGCAGCTATAAAGTAAGATGTTTTGAATATTTTGATCGAGTATTGTGCGAATGCAGTTATTCAGGCTGGCGGGGTGGTTTACCTAAGATGTGGTCTTGGGTAGGGATGTTGAAAAAATATCGATATATCGAAATTGCGATATTTTTTAAACGATATATCGATAATATCGGCCGATATTTTTTTGAGCGATATATCGATATTGAAATCCGACTATCGGACCCGATCATCCTACGACTGTATAAATAAGGCAATTGTCGACAGAGGAGTAGACTCTACCACAGCAAGGTGGATCGACCAAATGCTAAGTACACGGGAGATTCACACCTCCCTGGGAACGGACACCACAAGGGTCAAAGCAGGCAAAGGATGCCCGCAGGGAGGAGTACTATCGCCCCTTCTATGGTGTCTTGTGGTGGACGACCTACTGAGCTTGCTCAGTCATAGCGGCCTTACAGTCCAAGGATATGCTGACGACTTAGTAATCATGATTAAGGGCAAGTTTGAGGAAACCCTCAGCGACCTTATGCAGCAAGCACTAAGTAAAACACAAACATGGTGCCACGAGAAAGGCCTATGGGTCAATCCGGGCAAAACCACGATTGTGCCTTTTTTTCGAAAGAGAGACCTGAGCAAAATAAAATCGCTCATGATGTACGAGACGGAAATCAAACTCGCTACAGAAGTAAAATATCTAGGATTAATTCTGGATCAGAAACTCCTATGAAACAAGCACCTATAAAAAGTATCAGAGAAAGCCACTACTGCTCTACTTTTGTGTAGACAAGTCGTAGGCAAAACCTGGGGCTTGAAACCCAAAATAGCCTTGTGGACCTATACAGCTATTGTAAGACCTATGATAGCATACGTAGCATCAGTATGGTGGCAAAGAACAAAACTAGTAAGCGCCAGGAGTAAACTGGACAAGCTCCAAAGGTTGGCATGTATCAACACGACAGGAGCAATGAGAGCCTGCCCCACGGCAGCTATGTAGGTTCTTTTTGATCTAACTCCGCTTCACATGTATATCGAATCGCAGGCAAGATTAGCCGCGATGAGAAACGAATTAAACGACAACCTATCCAGAGTAAAAAGTGGACCTAATAATCTATCCAGACTTAGAAGTAGCATTCAAATGCTAGACATGCCTGTGAACCATATGATGAAGAGATATCGCTTCGAAATCCCGTTCATAACCATAGTCTGCGACAGAAAGAACGGGGCAAGGGACCCACCGTAGTTTGGACCGGATAGCATTGTATGGTATACCAATGGATCTAAGACGACTGAAGGCACCGAAACTGGCATAAGTGGACCGCGCGCCAGGATAACGGAATCCCACGGTGAATATCCCACCGTTTTCCAGACGGAGGTCATGCTATATTCACGTCCATAGCAATAAACCTCGAAAGGGGTTACTCATATAAGAACATAGTCATTCTCACAGATAGTCCGGCAACGATAAAAGCCTTGACTGCACACACAGTAAACTCAAAACTGGTGTGGTAATGCCAAGAAAAATTATGTATCCTTAGTACCAACAACAGAGTCCTCTTGCACTTGGTACGCGGTCATGATGGCATAGGGGGCAACGAAATAGCAGACCAACTTGCAAGAGACGGAGCAGCGGTCCGCCCTACTGGACCAGAGCCGTTCTGTGGAATCCCAACCTGCTCTATTAAGAGGAGCATAAGGGTATGGGAGGAACACAAGAAATACCAACACTGGCCCACACTGCCCAGACTTAGACAGGCCAAAAGATTCATATCGAACCATTCAACTAATTGAAGCAAACAGCTTCTACAGTTTGATAGAAACAAAGTACGGGTAATAACCGGAATACTCACGGGTCACTCGCGCTTGAAAGATCATCTTAAAAGAATAGGAATCATAACTGATAATCTTTGCAGGTTCTGCCAAATGCAGGCAGAAACCTCTGAACATATTCTGTGCTGCTGTGAGGCAGTCGCAGCTCAGCGCCACAAATGTTTCGGAGAACACTTTGTGGACCATAGTACCATTGCAAAAATAGACCTACACCAACTTGATAAATTCCTAAGAGAAATAAAGCTGAGTGAGGACCTCTAGGTGGAAACTGGAGAAAGATCTATGAGGTATAGCACAATAGACCACTGGTCGCGGTGCTTGGAGGAATCCCTCCACCTCCGATGAAATCTAATCTAATCTAATCGGACCCGATATTTTTTGTTAGGTATAGCATATTTTAGAACTCGAACGGCATTTTTCATTTCTGCTTATTTTTGTGTATATGTACGTACTCATGCTTTATCCGCAAATTTAGCTATTTCTAGTTAATATTTTTCATGGCAATCTAATAAGTTACTTATGCCGAAGCATTCCGAAAACAGAACGTCTGAATATCTAAAATTAAGCAAACATCTGACCCAGAACCTAGTGGGAGCTCTGACTGGACATTATAACATGAGGAAGCATCTCCATAGAATTAGCCTCTCTGAGAGTAAATATGGAGAATTCGCGACGATGAAGACGAAACACCAGAGCACATCCTCTGTGAATGTGAGGGACTTGCTCATAAAAGACCTCATCACTTCGGTTAGGGTTTCATGAAACCATCGGAATTCCTGGCTATTCTTCGAAAAACAGTAAGTTTTCTTGAAAGCGTAGGGATCGAAGAGGAACCATAGGTAATCCAGAGGGACGTCGCAATCGGCCCAATTGAAGCTTCAATGACAGAGGTGACCAAACCAAACCCTACACGAAAATTAAATGTAATAATGTATATGAGGGATGTCAGAAAGGTTGAAACTAGAAAACTGATTTCCAATCACGCAAAGTCTATTTCTGTCAAAACAAAAAGATTCAAGACACGTGGTTTCTGTAGGTGGGGGCAACCAGGCAACTATCCTGTGCACAGGGATCTATCCGCTCAGTACATTGTTGTTATTGATTTTTAATCTTGCTCTTTCAAGTAGAAGGGATTTAAAAAACCCGGAGAAAATCCATATTTTTGTATTAAATAGTCACAGCTTACCATAACTATCCGTTGATGCGTCACAACCTTTTTTCGTATATTTTTATTATCACTTCGAAAGTGCATTTAGCCTTATTTTTTGTTGTGAAAATTTAGTGAAATGAAGAACAATTTTAAATTTCGAAATATCATTTATTTATTGGCTTTGGGTTTGTATTAAAAGCCGCGCACCGCCGTAATCTTTATTAAGGAAAGCATATCGTTTTTGGGGTAAAAAAAAACATTTTTTCTAAAATTCTTATTTTAGACTCAATTCTGGGTAAAACTTTTTAAACAACAAGACTCGACGAGATCAATAATTGCCTCTCCTGAAAAGTTGTATTTATTTACGTTTGATTCATTTTCTCAAAAACCACTCGTGCCCAGTGTTGCCAAGTATTTTTCTTGGTTGAGCACAAAAATATGAAATTTTGAGCGTTAATTTCAACTTAAAGGCACTAAAAATGTATTTTTTCATATCAATCGCAGGAATATTCAAATAACGCGCAAGCGGTAAAACTAATTTTTGTCCGCTGAGACGAAATTTTGGGCACCAAATTTATTGCTGAAAGCACTAAATTGGCATCACTGCTCGTGCCACCTCTGCTGTCAGATAGAGTAGCAGAAAATTTAAAATGTTTAATTATTTAATAATGTAATATGAGACTGACTTGACAAATTTCTGTTCGTCAAAATTAGATGTGCAATATATACAACCTTCGCAAAAATAATGAAATTTTACTCCAGTCTATTTGCTCGTTTTGCACTAAGGTATAATTGTCCAAAATTTCATTCGAGTGGTTTCTGAGAAAATGGGTCATGAATTTTAATTTGACACGGGAAGAGAGATAAGAATTTATTTTTCATTGGAAAAAATATTCGATATATCGGTATATCGATATTTTGTTTCGATATATCATCAGCCGATATTAGGGTTGCCAGGTAGTTGGCTGCAGAACCCGCCGAGTGAGCTATATAAAATAGCCCAAAACCCGCACGAAGACTTGTAGCCCAAATACCGCGCTAAACTTTGCAATTTATCAGACTAACTTAAATGTGTTGAACACAGATGCGACGAACTGTGCTCCAGAATTCGTAAGAAACACTGTAACTAATATAAATATTGTATGAATACATAAATTCGTATTTATCACCATTTAAAAAAAATTATTTGAAAAAATATTAGGTGCAAATTGATGGTAAAATTATACTTGAAAAGTAATAATTCTATAGAATCAAAAATCTTTCGTGAATTATCCTACATATAAGTTTTCAGAATAATAATGTACTCGTATTATGTATTAGTTGTGCACATCAATATTTAATAATGTAAGCACTTCAGAATCACTTTAAGAATACACTTTCGCGTAGAATTGATCGTCGTTTCACCCTCGCAGTAGAAAAACATATCTCCCGGCTCTGCGACGCTTATACTCGTATACTGCAAGTCTTGAGTCGAGAAATTTCCAGCATGTTGGGCTGTTTCTGCGGAACGCGCAAGATGTAACTATTACATGCGAGAAATGTCAAGAACATGCGAGAAGTATATACTCGTAGAGCTTTCTATGATATTGCAAGGTTGTTGTTTTTCTCTGAAAACTTTAATGCCAATAATAAGAGAGTTGTTCGGATTGCATGATTGAGTACACATGTTACAATAACTTTAATTTTTGCAACACGTGTCTGCAACCCACCAATCCAGCAAAAATAATAATTAATAAATTATAAAAAAATGGAAGTCTACGGCAGTCATCAATAAGAGTGTGTTTTTGCGTGTGTTTTTGCGACTGTAGAGCACTGTAGGGACTTCGAATGATCCATGAGCCAGAATCGCTGCACCACTGGTTGTGGTGGTGTAGTTGTTCTTCTCGCTTTGCGCTTTGTTCATGTTTTCGGATTTCGCTAACCTGCTATGTACTGGATAAGGGAGCAAAAAAACAAGCCTAATATTGGTAAATATATTGTCTCTTGCATGTTATATTTCTATGGGTGTCCATAACTTGAAAGAAAGTGATTCATTTGTGGAAAGTCTACAAAAAATGAACCGATTGTAAATTAATTTTAGTTTGCAGTGTGAACTATTATTTTTCATTAGACAGAACCGAGAACTGAAAATTTAGTGGCAACAAGATTTGTGATATGACGTGGTTTACAAACCGTATATTTGAGCCGATAACACTAGCAGATTTAACCCAAGAGACGACTAAAATTCAGTTGTTAAATTTTTATATTTCGTAATCGGCTCTGTTTTAAACTAACAAAATAACATAATTTGCGTTGGCCGAATAGCCCAAAAAGCTATAAGTATCTTTTAGAAATTTGTGCCCGCGAATTAATTATTTATATAGCCCAAATCGCGGGAAATAGCCCAATCTGGCAGCCTTAGCCGATATTGATATTTTTTTCAATATCAATATATCGATATATCGATATTTTTCTTCGATATTAACATCCCTAGTCTTGGGCATGTACATGTGGGATCACAACGGACCCATTGGCGGACCCACCTAACCTAACCTTACCTAACATTGTGCGAATTAACTATGTTGCAGATTTTACTTTATTATTTTAATAATACAGTATTGTTTTTTTTATAGTTTGCCAGATTTAATCTGTTCGAACTGTCTCAGTTACATCAATATATAAATCGTATTGTTACATGTAAACCTGGCAACCGCGCAACCGTGCAACTCGATCGTTTCACATAATGAAAACAACAACAACCGAATACCTAGTTGCAAAATAACCCAATCAGAAACCTAGCTGAAGATAAGGCGAAACAACACGATTGTTATCTCTCTTCTTATCGAATGCTCTCCAATGTACTAGAACCCTGTACATAAACCACTGAACGAAGGTCAAAATCGAAAGCTCTAAAGCCTTCGAGAAGTTTCAAGTTCATTCAAGTACATCCTAGACTGCAACCGGGTAGTATATAAGCAGGTGAAGCGTTCAGCGAAGACACAGTAATTTTGATTACGTCGACTGTGACAGCCAGCGGGTACACGCGACCGTGTTGAGAGAGAACGAAAGTGAACGAGTTAAGCGATATATGGTATAAGCGGGCGGTATTGCCATACAGTGCGAATTATTGTGCGAATATAGTTCTGTGAATTTAAAGTGCGATTAATAAATAATCACTTATTTTTATTTTAACCGAATTGTGTTTTACTTGAAATCCCGGCGAACCCCTAGCTCGCAACAGTATGTTAAATTTGCTATCTTCCTTCATTCGCATCTTATAGCGACTTTTCAGCAGTTAAACTTACCAGTGTCATAAAAGCATAACTAAAGAAAATGCTTACCCACACGTCTCCGTCATCATGCAAAACTGCTGCAATTACCAATTTCATAAAAAGCAGTTGGAGGTAAACAGTAAGACATTTAAAACTTTAAGCTAGCAAATCTCTCCAATTATCCAAACAAACACGGAAAAAAGGACATCAAAACAATTCTTTTCTTTTTTTTTACTTTTTTTTAAAGGAGATCCTTTCTATCTGGCAAGGAAATCGTTCTACTAAACAACCTAGCGGTGAGTAGTAAAAAAAAGTTGCTTAACGTTTAGCGAACTGTTTGCCAGTGATTTGTAGGTGGCAATTATTTCGGATGGAAAGTTTTCGATTTTTCCAGAACGAAATTTCTTATATTCTATTTTTTTTTTCACTAAAATTTATCACTGCAATAAGAGCAAACTTTTTCTCATTTGAAATTTATTTATTTTAGTTTTAGCCTTGTTTGGTTTTTTTTTTCTACGGAAAAAACTATTTTAAGTGCAAATAGATGCAAAAAAAATTCTTAGATACTAAGCACTGTTTTTTTTTTGCGTTTTCTATAATGTAGTGGTGGATAGACTGAAAGCAGAAGATAAGAGAAAGAGAGAGAAAATAATGTGGCTTTGGTTTTGCTGAATAATAATTTCTGTTTGTTTGGCTTGAACTTTTATAATTCGTTAAAATTGAAATTTTCTGGAAAAGTTTTCTAGTTTTGTGGGAAAAAATTTTCTAGGCGAATGAAAAGAAAATTTATTAAATTTTTTCATGCCCAGATTCGACTTCTTTGGGATAATATGGAAATTAGGATAAATGCAATATAAAGAGAAAATAAACGATTTAAAAACAAATCACAATATTTAGAGTACTTCTGATGATAATAATAAAAAATGATGTAGATAGTATAGCGCACAAATGTTTTATCTTGAGAATAGAGCGTACAAAGTTGGATTTTAAGGTTAAAATTAAATTTACATAAAAGTTTGTAGTCCTTAATAATTATAATGTAAAGCTCATTAGCGATTTAAACTAGGCTTGCGCATTTTAGTTCACCATAGTGAGCGATAATTTTCGATTCCCGATCCCTCGCGAACTAGTTCGTTCTTTTAGTTCACTACTTCGCGGAAGTTCAGCCGCGAACTAGTGAACTAAAAGATGGAACTAGTTCGCGAACTTATTGAACTAAAAGAACGAACATGAAGTTCAGTGATGAGAAGGACAGTGAAGGTTGGAGCAACTCGTAGTCGTCAATGTGATGACCTAAAAAAAAGGTCGTCATGTACAATGTGATGACGTAAAAAACAAAGGTCGTCAGTGTACAAGTAGAAAAGGTGGTCTGATAAAATGTGATGAGCTACAAAAAAAAAAGGTCATAAGTGTACAAGTATATTGTACCACTGACTTACAAACGGAAATGAATGAATACAAAAGAACTAGGAGCGGGACTCACTGCGAACTAGGAGCGAACTAGTTCGTTTAGATAGATTGACACATTCCAAAATCCATATCTCCTAAACTGTTAATGTCACAAAATTAAAACTTAACGAACATCTGCAGGTATATTAGGAGAATAGATCGAAAACAAATTTTTGAGTGGGGGCAGTAGCGTACAGGGTGGGGGGTGAAAAACTTTAGATTACGATATCTCTCGAACCAATTGCATTATAAAAAACATACTGCAGTCACGATCGGCTGCAAGCCAATCGTATAATACTCGAGATGAATACTGAACTCCGATTTATATTGTAGTTGGAGATAAAGTAGAATTACGAGTGTGCATGTTGTATGTCCTTTATTAAGGACTCCCATTTGATTGCTACCCAAAACTAAAAGACAATATTCTGTGTTTAATTTCATATCTTGAACTGGGTAAGACATCGAAAAAAAATGTCCTTTTTGGAAGGACTTTCACATGGGAGGTGCAGGAAGGACTCACTCCATTTTTTACATATTTATCCTTTTCCTTGGAACCATTTAAAAATGAACGTGTACAAAATTTCAAATTCGTACCTTGAAGCGTTCAAAAGTTATCGAAAAATATTGTTGAACAAGTGTCTTAAGGACATTTTGTATGGCACCTACCAGAAGGAGTAAAAGGATTTCGCTGATTAGTAAACTCAAACTTTGATTTTACTCAAAACTAATTTGTACAAAATTTCCAATTCATAGCTAAAAGATTACTTGAGTTATAGTAAGTTCCGTAAATTAAGTGAAGACGTTTTGACAGGATATTTGTATGGCAGCTACACGAAGGACTAACAGGATTTTCTTCATAATCATACATTTATCTCCAACTATTAAAAAAAAAACACATACAAAATTTCAAAAACGTAGCTTAAACCCTTCTGAAGTTATCGGCCAATATTCTTAAACACGTGTTTTAAGGACATTTTGTATGGCAGCTACCAGAAGGAGTAAAAGGATTTCGATGACTAGTAAAATCGAACTTTCTTTTCACTCAAAACTAATTTGTACAAAATTTTGAATTCGTAGCTAAAAGATTACTTGAGTTCTAGTGAGTTTCGTAAATTAAGTGAATACATTTTGACAGGATATTTGTGTGGCAGCTACATGAAGGACTAACAGCATTTTCTTCATAATCGTATATTTAGCTTCAACTATTGGAAAAATAGCACATACAAAATTTCAAAGTCGTAGCTTAAACCCTTCTGAAGTTATCGGCCAATATTCTTGAACACGTATTTTAGGGACATTTTGTATGGCAGCTACCCGAAGGAGTAGGACGATTTTGCCCGTTAACGAACTTAGCCTTACAAATTCAACCAAACATCCAGATTCAAAATATCGAGATCCTAGATGCAGGCGTTCTTGAGTTATCGTGCTAACGGACAGACGGACGGACGGACGGACGGACGGACGTCAAGCGGATTTGAGGTTTTTGGCCACAAATAAACAAAAAATAATATATAAATTTTTTTCGTCCGAGGCTTGCTTCTATGCGTTACAAACTTTTGGGCTGGATTAAACTTATAATACTCTATATGATTTCATCTAGAGTATAATGAAATTCGGTTTCTGTATAAAAGTTCACCGATAAAGTTTGCTGAAAGTAAAATTTTTTAAGGGGGCGGTGGATCATGGAAGTGGAGGGGATAAGAATTTTTAAAAAAAAAACACGTCTTATATCTCAAGAACAGTGTAAAATAGATGCTTAAAATTGTTTACCAGAAGTAGGCCTAATAGAACCCTATCCGGAAAAAAAAGTTTGTTGGTTGAGGTGTAGGGGCTGAGGGTGGGGTAGGGTGAATAAGAAAAAGTTTAGATTTTTATATCTCGAGAACCGATAATGATATAAAACTGAAACTTGGTATTTGGATAGACATGTAGTAGTAGCATGTTGGAAAAATATATTTTTTTATAGGGGTAGTATGGTACGGGGGTGGGGGTGTTTTTCCTATCTATAGAACGGCTTATGCTACAAGGTTGAAACTCGGTACGTATATGTAAATCAACCAAAAAATTAGTTTAAATAAAAAAAATTTCAAACACCCTTTGGCGTTTTGGCATCCAAACGTTTGGCGTTGGGGGGGCGAAAAAAATTATTAGTGCAAATGGAATGCATATATTTTCATTTTCATTTTCATTTTCTAGTAGGTCTTCCGAAATATTCAATTCATTTTTATTATACGGATTCTTCATATAGTTACCTAGAAAGCGCTTTCAGGATTTTTTGAAATTCGACCCCTAAGAGGGTGTAAAGGAGTTGTATACTTCTTCAAGAATTCTGCCGTATCCCCCAGGTCTGATCGATATCGAATATGTTTTCACTTTCATGGACTTGCGTAATAATCGCCTAAAACATGATTTTAAGTTTTTTCCTTTTTCAGCCCCTAAGAGGGTATAAAAGGGTTGAACGCGTTTTCACGAATTTCGTCAGATCTTTTAGAAGTGAAAAGAAATTTAATTGGTTTTTACTTTCTTGTGTTGTCTTCATATTTATTTATTAACTCCTTTCAGGATTTTTGGATATTCAACCCCCAAGTGGGTGTAAGGAGATTGCATATGTTTTCACAGATTCTTACATATTGCTTAGATCTGATGATATATTGAATTCATTTTTCTTCCTAAGGTTTCCTATATAAGCGCCAAAAAGCCATTTTCAGTATTTTTAGATATGCTTTTCAAAGCTTTGACATATTTCTTAGGTTGGGCGAAATATTAGATCGCTTTTCACTTCCACAGACTTTTTATATAATCGCCTACAAATGCATTTCTCAATTTTTGGGGTTTGCATATTTTTTTACAATTTTTACCATCCCTTAGTTCTGATGAGATATAAAATTGGTTATTACGGCATTTGATGTAATGACCTGAAAACCAATTTCACGATTTATCGAATTTCAAGAACCAAGGGGTTGTAAAGGGTTTGCTTACGTTTTCAAAAATTTTTCAAATCCCTCGTGTCCCATAATATACCGAAATTCGAATAGTCTCTTTTTTAAATATTATTATTTTAAGAACAAAAATTTACTTTCCAAGAAACGTCATAATCTTGAAACAACGGATGATAGACTCCGACTTTGACCGCTCCCGAACTTTGACCCGAAAAATAATAAAGTTTCGCCCAGACCATTGGCAGATTTTTAATCTCCTGAGCAGCCGTACTTGAAGACATCTTCAGAATCTTTAACTGGATGGAGTTAGTTTGGAATCCACGTAAATGGCTCTTACTTGAATAATTCACAAAGCTTGTGAAAAAATGCGATTTGCAAGAAGTTTGAGGATCGAAAACTGGCATCACGGATGTAGTTGAACGGGCGAAGCAACTAAAATAGAATTGGAGAAGACACATCGTAGAGGCTTACCGACTGCGATGGACAAAAATGGCAACAGAGTTGATACCCTAAGAAGGAAGCAGGAAAGTTGGACGCCAAAATATGATCGAAGTACGATATAGTAGCAACTACAAAAACTGGAATACAGTTGCTGGGTTTACACCCATAACTGATACGAAATATCCAGTATAATTTTACGCGCGCGGGTGAAGCGATGCAACGCGATGTCAGCTGACTGGAATGCATATTAGTGAGTGTTGTCAGTTACTGTGAAATCTGATCGCTTCCTGTGTGTGGCTACGATTGCCAATTTCCTTATTTCTTCGCGCACGTATCTAGATTTTGACTCTTGCGTTTACGCGATATGGTGCACGCGACACGATTATGCCACAGCTTGAGTCGCATGCATCGTCTTTAATATAATTCCACCTTTAGGATTGACGTGAGTAAATATATAATGCTATCTACTTCATTATTTTTTTGGTATTGCAAACTTTAAATCTTTGTTTATGAGAAAGTTTCATTTTTATATTTACAACATTTGTGCGCTACAATATCAATTTCCTGGTTGTTTTGAAGATATAAATGTTAAATATAGTTGGAGAAGAAAAGAAACAAAAATGCCACCACAAGCTGGTTTGACACTTGCCTTGTAGCATGGTAAGCCACGTATGGAGCTAAATGAAGATGAAGCAGCTTCGAATATAAGCTGCCATCAATTTCAGCTCATAGAAAGGTTTAGTAATAGAATATGTAGTAATAATAATGTAACAGTTATACGTAATAAAATTTTAGTAAAAGTTTATCATTGGCATGGAAAAAATTAAAAAATAAAATGTGAATTAATGGATTAAATTTATCGAAATTTGATTGTAGACAAGTATGATCTATTTAATTTTTTATTAAACCAGCTTCTTAAATCGCCTTAGACTGATCTAACTAGCACCAGAAAACTTCTCCCCCGAATACCAGATATATTCGCTTTAAACAAAAAATAAAAATTATTAAAAATAACTTCTATAAAATATTTCATCAACTACTTTATCATACCCATGATACTGGTGGATATTGGGGAAACGGTGCAATCTCTTTTGTTGCAACGTTGCTCGGCAGTTCGCAGAGTCGACCTAATTTTCGTAAT
This sequence comes from Beris morrisii, assembly GCA_951812415.1. Classification (NCBI taxonomy): domain Eukaryota; kingdom Metazoa; phylum Arthropoda; class Insecta; order Diptera; family Stratiomyidae; genus Beris; species Beris morrisii. The sequence goes on along the minus strand of OX638313.1, from coordinate 93,364,463 downwards.
TTTCGTCGTCTTGCCACCCGCTGGCTCGACCTTAGCATCAATGCCGCTTGCATTTTGTCGGCGTTCTGCTACCACTTGTCGAATATTGATACGTCGCCGTTTACGTCGTTGCCAGGTAGTAAGAACCACCTTCACACTGATCAAAATCATACAAAATTTCGTTAATTTTACGAAAATCTTTGCGGTTTTAATTTTTTGTGCATTTTTCGTTTTTTATGTTTCACCATTTTGATTTAGATAAATTTATTTAATTTATATGCGTTACTATTATTTGTTATTTTATATATTTATTTATTTAAAATGCCGAAGATTTTGATTAGTTTCTACGTGAATTTCATAGTCTCGTCTAGATTTTGATATGTGGATTTGATTACAAGTGTAAATTTATCACAATTTTTTTCTTTGCAGAAGTTGATCATTTTTCACTTTTTTTTTTAAAATTATATTTAATGTTGAGAATAAATTCAAAATCATTTTGCATAACTATATAAGAAAATATTTTTTTATTAGATATACAAATAGCTACAATAAATTAACGTTAAAAAAATATTTGGCAGAAGAGAGCATTCACATTGAAATATGTCCGTAGATTGTGTCGTATGTTTAATTAAATTAAAAATATTTTTAACAGTATTTAATAAATGAGAACTATAACAAGAAATCTGACAACGGTGGAGTATTCTCGTTATTACCACCTATCATCTAAAACTGGCAACTGAGTGGGAAGCAGGGTAGAAGTTCATCCCCACTCCAAAGCTCATTGCGGACTACGGGTATAAATACTCGAGACGATTCCGAGAACGAACCAGTCTCGTCTACAGGAACATGTGGATGATAATGGGGTACTCCCTGATGATCAATTTGGATTCAGATCTAGCCACTCGACTACTTCCCAATTAGTTAGGGTTGTTGAACAAGTCACTGACGGGTTCAACAGAAAACAATATACCGGCGCTGTATTCTTAGATGTCGAGAAAGCCTTCGATAAGGTCTGGCACAATGGTCTTGTGTTCAAACTCGCAGATCATGATTTTCTACTGAATCTCGTGCTCCCTACTAGCTCATTTTTAAGAAATAGGACATTCAGGGTTAAGATCAATGGGGAGAGATCATCCCTGAAACTCATCGAGGCTGGTGTTCCTTAAGGGTCGACATTGTCGCCCTTGCTGTTTGCTATCTAGTATATAGCGGACGCACCAAAGACTGACAACATCAATACCGCTTTTTACGCTGATGACACAGCTTTCCTGTGTAGCTCATGGAGCCCAGTTAGGATTACCAAATGTTTGCAGAAAGCTGCAAACGATATGGAAAACTGGTTTAAGCTCTGGCGCATCAACGTGAGCCCCAATAAAAGTGAGGCCATTCTCTTCGGAAGAAGAGGTAAGCCCCCAAGTAGCCATGTTTCCATCTTCGGGGACTCCATTCCCTGGAAACCAGTTGTCAAGTACCTCGGTCTCAAGCTAGATAAAGGTCTGTACTTCGGCCCTCACATTCAGTTTGCTGTGCGAAAAGCCTGCAGAGTATCATTTATGCTCAACCCGATGACAAACTGCAAGAGTAAGCTCTCCCGGCGGAGAAAATTACTGCTATACAAATGTATAGTCCGCTCCATCCTCTGCTACGCCTCCCCCGCCGGGGCCACTTAGCTAACTCACACGTTAATAGGCTTCAAAGAAAGCAAAACGTGTGCCTTCGAGCGGCTATGGGTGCCTGATGGTTTGTCAGAAACAACCAACTTCATAGGGAAGCAGGTCTACCTTCAATTGTGGAATTCCAAGCCTTGAAGCATTTCTCGTCGTCCTCTTCCCACACAAATCCGTTGATCCGTCATAGTGTGGACTATGACGAGTCTTGTCAACATAAATATAGGCGCCCTAAGATGGCGCTTCTTGATAACTAAGGATCTTAACGAGCCTTAGTATGTTTGGTCGAATCAACTCGTTGTCCTTTACGGACTTGAATTGCATCTGACCATAGTTCATAGTGAACTTAGTTCACTGTACAAGCATTCTCGCAGGTTTTCCATGGTTCCCTGTGTGCTTGGATAAATATCAATGTTTTATAAAGTCGGCCATGGCCGCACATTTCGATACTTGGTTACATTTATCAATTTTTTTATTTATGAAATCTTTATTGTTTCTGGCACGTTCACCGCACTCCCTAAATTTTAGTTTTTGCTGCGTTTGCAGAAGTTATTGATGGACTACTGGTCCTTGTCTGGATGTGACCCTTGGCGGGTTGATGTGATCTTTTTAGACTGTCTACTTTGTCTTTGGTGATCACCTGGAGAGGTTCCGGTATGCTGTTAGGCAAAGGTGGCTTAACCACCAACTCCCACCAATTAATTCATTAAATTTGTCTCTCCTTTAAATTTTCATTAAAGTAGTTTCAGATAATATATTAATGTTCTGGCCTCTCCAGTCATTAATTACCACTTTGGTACATTACTCGTGCCATTACACATTTAATAACCGCTACCCTGTCGGGAATTTTAGATGAAGGAGTCAGCGCCTCGGGCGCGACTCATCTCTACGCTGACGGAGCCCTTCGAGTTCCTATGTCGGCTCCAGTATTTCGTGAGAACGAACCAGAGCAGCTTGAGCACTTTAGGGTCTCATTTCTGATCGTACATTTAAGATTGTTATAAAGCATAATAATAAAGAACTACAGCGTATTAAAGAATCTATTTTTCACGGTAGCGCAAATGCAAAATATACTGCTCAATAGATAGAATGAAGTAGGTTACGATATAATTCGCGGTAAAAAATTACATGACAGGTTAGGACCCTGTTTCAATGGTTAGCTTCGTCTACGTAGCATACATAGCATTACAATTATAGTTGTCTAGAAAAATCTAAGCAACCACTCCAAATTTGCAAATTTAATATAATAATACCTCTAAAAAAATGCTTCATATTTACAGAAACAAAAATCAAAATATTGTTTCTTCATACCTACAATAAGAAATATTTAAATTTGCTCTACGGCTTACGTCGTCAAGAGACAGGCAAAGGTGGTCTTCATACCAAAGATAGGCAAAAGATCGCGCTCTGACCCAAAGTCATTCAGACCCATCTGCCTAACATCTTTTCTTTCGAAAACCATGGAAAAGATAATAGACCACTGCCTGAGACACGAAGCACTTAGCAAAAAACCACTACACAGTAATCAATTTGCCTACCAAACCGGCAAATCGAGAGAATCAGCACTCCTCCAAATTACAGCGGAAATTGAGGCAATTTCCGACAAATAAATTGCGCTATGAGCATTTCTGGATATAGAAGGAGCATTCGACAACACATGCTACGACTGTATAAATAAGGCAATTGTCTACAGAGGAGTAGACTCTACCACAGCAAGGTGGATCGACCAAATGCTAAGTACATCACACCTCCCTGCGAACGGACACCACAATGGTCAAATCAGGCAAAGGATGCCCGCAGGGAGGAGTACTATCGCCCCTTCTATGGTGTCTTGTGGTGGACGACCTACTGGGCTTGCTCAGTCATAGCGGCCTTACAGTCCAAGGATATGGTGACGACTTAGAAATCATGATTAAGGGCAAGTTTGAGGAAACCCTCAGTGACCTTATGCAGCAAGCACTAAGTAAAACACAAACATGGTGCCATGAGAAAGACCTACAGGTCAATCCGGGCAAAACCACGATTGTGCCTTTTTCACGAAAGAGAGACCTGAGCAACATAAGATCGCTCATGATGTACGAGACGGAAATCAAACTCGAGACAGAAGTAAAATATCTAGGATTAATTCTGGATCAGAAACTCCTATGGAACAAGCACCTAGAAAAAGTATCAGAGAAAGCCACTACTGCTCAACTCTTGTGTAGACAAGTCGTAGGCAAAACCTGGGGCTTAAAACCCAAAATAGCCTTATGGACCTATATAGCTATTGTTAGACCTATGATAGCATACGTAGCATCAGTATGGTGGCAAAGAACAAAACTAGTAAGCGCCAGGAGCAAACTGGACAAGCTCCAAAGGTTGGCATGTATCAACACGACAGGAGCAATGAGAACCTGCCCCACGGCAGCTATGGAGGTTCTTTTAGATCTGACTCCGCTGCACATCTATATCGAATCGCAGGCAAGATTAGCCGCGATGAGAAACGAATTAAACGGCAACCCATCGAGAGTAAAAAGTGGACCTAATAATCTATCCAGACTTAGAAGTAGCATTCAAATGCTAGACTTGCCTGTGGACGATATGACAAAGAGATATCGCCTCGAAATCCCTTTCAATTCCATAGTCTGCAACAGAGAGAACTGGGCAATGGACCCACCGCAGTTCGGACCGGATAGCATTGTATTGTATACCGATGGATCTAAGACGACTGAAGGCACCGAAACTGGCATAAGCGGACCGCGCGCCAGGATAACGGAATCCCTCGGTGAATATCCCACCGTTTTCCAGACGGAGGTCCATGCTATATCCACGTCCATAGCAATAAACCTCGAAAGGGGTTACTCAAATAAGAACATAGTCATTCTCACAGATAGTCCGGCAACGATAAAAGCCTTGACTGCACACACAGTAAACTCAAAACTGGTGTGGTAATGCCAAGAAAAATTATGTATCATTAGTACCAACAACAGAGTCCTCTTGCACTGGGTACCCGGTCATGAGGACATAGAGCAAGAGACGGAGCAGCGGTCCGCCCTACTGGACCAGAGCCGTTCTGTGGAATCCCAACCTGCTCCATTAAGAGGAGCATAAGGGTATGGGAGGAACACAAGAAATGCCAACACTGGGCCACACTGCCCAGACTTAGACAGACCAAAAGATTCATACCGATCCACTCAACTAAAAGAAGCAAACAGCTTCTACAGTTTGATAGAAACAAAGTACGGGTATGTATAACCGGAATACTCACGGGTCATTCGTGCTTGAAAGATCATCTTAAAAGAATAGGAATCATAACCGAACACCTTTGCAGGTTCTGCCAACTGCAGGCAGAAACCTCTGAACATATTCTGTGCTGCTGTGAGGCAGTCGCAACTCAGCGCCACAAATATTTCGGAGAACACTTTGTGGAACATAGTACCATTACAGAAATAGACCTACACCAACTAGATAAATTCCTAAGAGAAATAAAGCTGAGTGAGGACCTCTAGGTTGAAACTGGAGAAAGATCTATGAGGTATAGCACAATAGACCACTGGTCGCGGTGCTTGGAGGAATCCCTCCACCTCCGATGAAATCTAATCTAATCTAATCGAATCTACGTCGTCAACTATCGTAAGACTATCAACGTAAACCAAGACACCAACCAAATTTTATCTGTGACAAAAATTTCTTATCTATGACGCTAAAAACTGTTTCAATTAGACGAAGAAGACTATAGGATCAGGTCCTATAAATGAATTTAAAAGTAAATAATAGTCGCTGTTCTAATTACTCCCAAAGATTTTATTCATTTGATTATATTCTTCTTGTAGATATTGTGGTATTTTATATAAACGTTTTGTAATTGTAGATACTCGTATAACAATACCCCAAAAGAAACTTGACAAATCACAATGTCACTATAATTTTTCTCAGATTTCCAAAATTGATTTTATTTGCAGTTTTTGTACTTTTACGGTTTGTGCCAGCACTTCGTATCCATTAACTGAACTTTCCTTGAAAATACGAAAAACCAAGACCTCAATGCAAATATTGAATATTGGCATTCGCCACTTAATATGTTTACTTGGGAGTAATTTACGCTGGTGGGTGCCACTTTACTGTCACCTAATTACGCCAAAACCGACCACGAACACGACAATATCGCGCCGAAAATTAATTGGAATTGGACGCGAAAGGACAAACTATTAAAGAGTGTCAGCTCCGTTCAATATTTACGCTGGTAAATTGTTTTTTTTTTCTGCAGATATAGTACGATAATAACTTTTCGGTTATAGGGTATCGATTTGATTCATGACTGGCAATTTCCTTTTTAGTGAGAAGGGAAATGAGTCAATTTTTGTTTTTGGTATTTCTTTAAACAAGTCAAAAAAAATCTGGAGTATATCATCAGTTGTTTCGAAATTATAAAGTTTCTTGGAAAGTTAGTTTTGTTCTTAAAAAAAATATCTAAAATAGAGATTTTTAGCCCATTAAACATTGGAAAAGCCCGTTTATGGTAGACTATTCGAATTTCGGTATAATAGGTGCGTTTTAATGCTCTCCAGAGTAGGATAGGATAGCATAGAAAATTTATATACAAAATAACAACAACATTGCTGTTTTTACGATTCTTCATTACTTTTTTCCATAGATAGTAGGCTAGAATATAGATTTTAACCGGAATAGTTCCCCCAGTGAGCTCACTGGGGGAACTATGCGCGATAAATTCTCTAATGTAGCCTACTATCTATGGAAAAAAGTTATAAAGAATCGTAAAGACAGCAATGTTGTTGTTATTTTGTATATAAATTTTTTATGCTATCCTATCCTACTCTGGAGAGCATTAAAACGCACCTATTATGTACACTAAAAGCCCATAGAAGTAAAAACGAATTTGCTGCCTTATCAGACTTAAGAGATGTGATGAATTGTTAAAATGTAAGCAAACCCATTACTTCCACTTGAGGTTTGAATTTCGAAAAAATTGTGAAACTGATTTTTAGACTATTTCATAAGAAGCAACTTAATATCTCATGAAAACGTAAGAAAACCCTTCACACCCCCTTGGTTTTTGAAATTCCAAAAATTTTAAAATGGTTTTTAGGTCATTACATCAAATGCCGTAATAACCAATTTTATATCTCATCAGAACTAAGAGATGGTAACAATTGTGAAAACATATGCAAACCCTTGGGGGTAGAATATCGAAAAATTGAAAAACTGGTTTGTAGGCAATGATATAAAAAGTCTGTGGAAGTAAAAAGCGATCTAATATCTCATCAAAACTAAAAAATATGTCGAAGCTTTGAAAAGTATACAACCCCATTACACCCCTTAGAATTGAATATCTAAAAATACTGAAATTGACTTTTGGCGTTTATATAGTAAACCTTAGGAAGTAAAAATTAATTCGATATATCATCAGATATAAGCAATATGTAGGAATCTGTGAAAACATATGCAACCTCCTTACAATCACTTGGGGTGGGGGTTGAATATCCAAAAATCCTAGAAGCGGTTAATAGATATATATGATGATAACACGGAAAAGTAAAAACCAATTCAACTTCTTATCACTTCTAAAAGATATGACGGAATTCGTGAAAACGTGTTCAACTCTTTTATACCTTCTTAGGGGCTGAAAAAGAAAAAAAAGTAAAAACTTAAAAACAAGTTTTAAGCGATTATTACGCAAGCCCGTGAAAGTGAAAAGATATTCGATATTTGATCAGACCTGGGGATATGGCATAATTCGTGAATAAGTATACAACCCCTTTAAATCCCCTTAGAAGTCGAGTTTCAAAAAATCCCGAAAACACTTTCTAGGTATTTATATGAAGAAGTCGCGGGATATAAATGAATTTAATATTTGGGAAGACCTAATAGATATGACGAAAACAAATATAGAAATAATATAGAAATATAGTGTAAAGTTCCCATTCCTGAGCCCCCTTAAGAAAAATTTTTAGTTTGAGTCTTCCGCATCTTGACATAACAAATTATTTTGGTTACCTGTTTTTTTTTTGTTCTAAGGACTATGTAAGCAGCTATTAAACTAAATAATTAGTTTGACGTTTGCAAAGAACATTATTTAAAAAATTTAATAATAGTGAAAAAAGACCAGTGTGCCCAGTAATGAGCCCTTTTTTTTCCAATACTGAGCCATGGCCGAATTTCTCTAGAATACAATTTTTAACGATGATATATACATGGTGTCCGGTACTCCATGCACAACCTTGTAAGTTTTTATTCCTTGATATATTTTGAGACAAAAATTGTTGTGCAGGGAGGGTCAATTTTCAATATCCGTGGAGATACAGGGGGGTCAAGAAAAGTGTTTCGGACCTGTACCCTCACTCACTTAAAACGTTATATCTTGAAAACTAATAATCCGAATTCTAAGTGATATAGCTTGTTTTTCAGGGAATCGAATTACCTATCATTTGATGTAAAAGTTCAAATTGTAACTATACCTGATCTTGAGATATTTAGTTCAAAACATAAATCTTGCTACTTCTATTCTATTATAAAAATTTCGTGATCAATAGTTTTTTTCAGAAAACCCCATTATAAAAACGCCAGTTTAAATTAATATTATTGCTTCCAAAAGTTGACACTTGCATTGCATAATAATAATAATAATTAAGAAAAATTTATGATTCAAGAAATATTGCTCTTTTATGCAAAAAAGAAGAACATGTTGATCTACACTTTTTGCTTGAACTGAAAGAATTTAATAATAGTTTTTATGCTTCATTTCAAAATTTTTTATTTACAATAAATGTTCAAAATGACCATCTTTATTTTGAATGTACGCTAAAGCTCGTTTTGCAAGTGTTCTCTTGGTATTCATACTCCTCAACTCCTGCCTTAGTTCTGTTGCTGACGCATCGATCCTGATATTTAGATCTTTTAATGTTACTACTGCCGTTGCTTAGTCAAGGTCCTTCATCTGTCCCCATACAAAGAAATCCATATTAGTAAGATCAGGAGATCTAGCACGGAAGTGTATCGGTCCATTTCTACCGATCCGGCGATTGCTATAATTGGATTTTAACCAACAATCTGTGATTTGTTAACCGTAATTAGCTGGAGCACCATCGTGCTGGTAAAACATGAAAGCCAATCGTATTAGTGGAATATCGTCTTATAAGTCTTGTAGATCATTTGTTAAAAAATGGAAGTAATTGGAACTATTAGTAGGCGGAAGCCTAATAGATCCAATGACATCGTCGCCAATCACACCTGCCCATAAATTGACACTGAATCTGTGCTGAAGTGATGCCACTCTTTTTGTGTGTAGATTATTCTCAGCCCACGTATGTAGGTTGTGGAAGTTTGTGATACAGTCTCTGGTAAATTGGGACTCATCCGTCCAAAGAATGTTGTTCATAAAATTCTCGTCATCTTTTTGTCGTTCAAGGAGCCAATTGCAAAACTCCATCTTTTTGGGCAAATCAATGGGTAGCAGCTCCTGCACTGGTATGTGATGGTAATGATGCAAGCGTTGGATATTGATGGATGGATCATTTTGAACTGCATGCAGTATTCTTTTATCGATCTGAACAACGATTATCGGCGTAGGATTTGCATTTATTCTGCTTGTCCCAATGGTGCCAGTTTGCCAAATCCTTCTGTAAACGTATTGAAATACTCTCCTGTCAAGTGACAGTCGATTAGAATATATCTAGTGATACAGCGATCGCGCCGCTAGTGCATTTCCCTGCCACTCTTCATAGATGAACATAATGTCTCCATATTCTTCATTCATATTCCTATGATGTTCAGTTACGTTCTCACTGGAACTTTAACAGATTCTCATACAAAATTTCCGGTTAAGGTTCCAGTTAAAGTTTAACTGACGATCGTAATAATGGCCCTAAATTCTACTGATACCTTCTAGTTTTAGCAATGTAACTGAAACTGATCAAAATATAAAGGTAGTTTTGCTTTTATAGGCTTTTTATTTTGTTAGGTACTGTTACGAATGCAGCCCGGCTAAATTTTTTTATATAGATGTTCATTTCTTTCTCATGCAAATGGTCTCAAACTCAAAATGTGTTGTGGTGTAGTCATACAGTGATCGTTTCGATATAACATCGGCTCCTGAGCAGTCGGCGAAATATGCTGTCTAGGTCCAAAGGAGCCCATTATTCTGGAAGCGAAATGGAGGCTGCCCAAGCGGCCGAAAACATATTCGTAACAGTGGCGCCCAAACGTGTGTGTGTGTACACGTCTACATTTCTATTGCCTTAAAAATTTCCAATTTCCTACCTATACAATTAAAATCAATTTCATGTCTTTCTTTTAATTGTAATATCCCTAATCCCGTTCTAATTATACGGATCCAGTTTCATATCAAGCAATATCAAATACAGGCTTAGGAAATTTTCCGTTCTAGCTGAGAGGCGAATGACTTCGCTTAACTTCATTAAATTTTTTTTCGTTAAAATTCTTGGTGTTGTTGCAACCGGATTCGCTTTCTACTTTGGATATTTTTGTATAGCGCCTGCCTATCCAGCGATGTCATTGCATATTTCCGAAAATTCTTAAATAAAAAAATCGGTCCATTTGAGGATTCGATCCAGGTTCACCCGCGTGATGGTTGCCATGAGTTGACTTGAAGCTACTGCTTAGGTAACTTAGTACATGGCTGAACAATTAATACAAATCGCAATATCCTAGAAATATGCAATTCAATACCTTCAACCTTCTCACAGCTGATTGCCTTTGTTGTGACTGGAATTTTGCATACAATATGCAGTGCCTCGTTTGCTAGGTGGTACAACAACACATTAGAGTTCAATTAAGAATAATTTTACGATTCATAATGAGTAACGTCGTACATAAATGTGCGTGTTCATTATTTTTTTTCCTGTAGATTTTTTTTCTATTCCTTGTAAAAAGTTATTGTAATTGGTTGGAGTTATGGTTGAGCATTTTCAATTATTCTCGCGCGTTCCTTTCTTCAATTAGGGGATACAAGTACACCTTAAGTGCCGAGCTACTTTGAAGCCGAATATACTTGTTTTTATCTAACCCCTGCTAAAATCACATTGTTTACGGGTGTGCGCACAGGTTATCCGCATTTGCGTCGGTTTCGTATGACCTATCGAATACCTGTGTAAGTACAAAACCACTATTCAATGTCGCGAACTAAGACTCGATTTGATTTCTCGCGGAATTTAATCCGGGCGGTCCCGTCAGTTGCAGCAATTGTTGTGCAGCTTCACGAATAATTTCGTTTGTCGAAACAGAAATCACATCGATGAGCTCCCCGAATCTTTTTTTTGTAATTCTAAAATAATTTAGTATGGTCAGCTATAGCACGTCGTACCATCTACCGCACTCATCGGTTGGGAGCGAATTGTTTATTTGGGGTTTTCCCGAATTTCTTTTATACAAAGAGAGAGAGAGAGAGAGTAGGTTGCATTCCGAAGTCTGGTGGATCCCAGGACCCCCTTTGATTTCTTTACGATTATACAACACACTTTGTTATTGACTATTCACATGTACGCAATTCAAGGATTTTAGGATTTCGTATATTATATTTTTTTTGTGCATCTTTATTTCGCACATTGTTTTTTATTTTTCTTTATTTTTTTTGTTATTACTATATATTTGCATTCAATACAATGAATTTCACCGTGGACCATTTGGAACCCGATGAGTTCCAGATGGAATGCATCATTCGTGGCATTAGTGGGACGGGTCTGGGCCAGTTGGAAAGTCTTGAGTCGCAGCTGAAGTTGGAAAAGGAAAGACCGGTCTTGAGACCAAGCTCCAATTTGCCGGAAATCATTCTCCGAGATCTACCAAGGGAACTCGAAAATTGTCAAGAGGGCTTAGACGACATTTCCAGTATTTTAAAAGAGTGTAAGATGGGAAAATCTGATGATTTGGATAAGTGTCTTTCTCGTCTCAAGCACTATACTGGTCGTTTAACGCGGTTAGTGAAATGCTCTTCGGGGTCGATTCAAGCTACGGGTCGGGAACATTTAGGAAAAATCAAAGAGCTAAATTCGGTGATTGAGGATCTTTTAGCTAAGCCTGATGAGGTAGCCCTGGAAACTTTTTATCGAAAGCTTTCAGAGATAAATTTTAGTACCACCTCTTCTCCGGATGCAGGGGCTACATTTCTTAAATTCCAAGGAGGGGCTCCTGGAGTAGAAGCTCCAAACAGTATCGGCGAGTGTGATGCTCCGGAAAGAGGACTGAAGGCTCACAATGACATTTCTCCAGCACAAGTACAGGAACGCGAACAGGCACCGCTAAATTATCAAGCACCTGCTTGGCCTTTTTCAAGCACTCGTCAGGATTTTATCCCTGTTTCGCGCAATACGAACTTTGCAGCACATGGTCAAAAGCGTTTTATTCCGATGTCAAAGTGGGGTGTTACTTTTGATGGATCTAGCACGAGCATGAATGTCAATAGGTTTCTTTTCAGGGTTGAGACATTGGGCAGATCAAATGGGATTTCCGAATTGGAATTGGTTTCGGAGATTTTTGTTCTATTGAGAGGTCCAGCTGCTGAGTGGTATTGGACTCTGCGGGAAACTATGCCTGATATTATATGGCCTGAATTTTGCCATTCATTACGAGAGCGCTTTGACACACAAAACACAGATTTAGATGTCCGTAGGTTAATAGACGGTCGCTTTCAGAAAGCTAAGGAACCATTTCGGGATTTCGCGGATGCAATTGATAACCTTGCTCTTCAGCTGTGTTCACCTTTGTCAGATCAGCAGCTGCAACAAATCCTGTGGCGCAATATGCGTCCAGGATTACAGGCACATTTAGCTGGGATCGACTTTGAAACTGTAATGCAGTTGAAGAGAAGGTGCGTCACCATTGAAGATACTTGGAAGAGGATTGGGTATGATGGTGACTCGAATTGCTCTGGTCGAAAACATGTCAGCGAAATCCAAGTTGACGCTCACGTAAGCACAGCGCAAAGGTCTAAAGGTGTAGTACAACGGGAACCCGGTTCAGGGAGAGGAATGGCAATCTGTTGGAATTGTAAAGATATTGGACACGTATTTTCCGATTGTGCAAAGGAAATCACACATACGTTTTGCTTCGGATGCGGTACACCAAACGTTGTAAAACCAAACTGCGCAACATGTAAACGGAAGTCGGAAAACGGTCAGAGGAGTGCGAATCAAACTGGGACGAGTCGCACCCAATCTACAAAGAGTCCCTATCAGAACCAGACTACCAATATGGATCCGCCACCCAAATCCACAATATAGGAAAGATCTCAATTCCAACTAAACTTAAAACTCAGGTATGTCAGACTAGTCCACCAAATCGTAAACGCTCACGCTTATCACGTTCCCTCCGTTACTGGAAAATTCGTCGGCAATTAAAACAAGCCGATGTGTCATCAATCTTCCAAATAAATGGCGACAACCGTCCGTATGCTGAGATATTTATAAAAGGGCAACGTTTTAAGGGGTTACTTGATAGTGGTGCCAGTTCGAGCGTACTCGGGGCCGAAGGGTCCAAACTCATCACAGATCTCTCACTACCGGTTCATTCTCTGCATTCACACTTATCTACCGCATGCGGTCAAAAGTGCGAAGTATTGGGTTATGTTCGTGTTTTGGTTACATTCGCAGGAAAGAGTCGAATGATGCGATTTCTAGTTGCTCCATCCCTGAAAAACCCTTTATACCTGGGCATTGATTTCTGGGATCTTTTTGGATTGGCTCCAACGCAGGTTGAAGAAATAGTTTGGCAACCACCCCCTATAAATTCCGTACAACATAATTTGAGTGAAGAAGACAGAGTAAAACTAAGAGAGGTCGCAGATTCGTTTCCATCATTCAATCGCATGGGTTTAGGGAAAACCTCTCTAGTTTCACATGAAATTGATGTGGGTTCCGCAGCACCGGTTAAGCAGCGTCATTACTCCGTATCCCCGGTCGTTCAAAAGCAATTCTACGATGAACTGGACCGGATGCTAGAGCTAGGCGTAATCGAGGAGAGTTCAAGCTCTTGGTGTTCTCCAGTAACGTTGAAGAGCAAGGCCAATGGAAAAGTTAGGTTGTGTTTGGACGCTCGGCGGATCAATGAGGTTACGTGTAAGGACGCTTACCCCCTTCCGTTAATTGACGGTCTTCTCTCGCGTTTGCAAGCTACTAAATTCATCTCGAGTCTGGACTTAAAGGATGCTTTTTGGCAAATACCATTGAGTCCATCTTCGCGCGATAAAACTGCGTTTACGGTACCTGGGCGACCGCTCTACCAATTTACGGTCATGCCTTTTGGGTTGTGCAACGCGCCACAAACAATGTGCCGTCTAATGCATAAAGTCATTCCCTATCAGCTTCACGACAAGGTATTCGTTTACTTGGATGACTTGCTCATCACCTCCAGCACATTGGAAGAACACTTTGATCTTCTTCATCATGTTGCTCAACTCTTGCGAACTGCCAATCTCACAATAAATGTGGAGAAAAGCAAATTCCTCATGAAGGAAATAAAGTACTTAGGGTATGTTGTTAGTGACGGCATACTTAAGACTGACCCGGAAAAAATCTCTGGTATTACGGCGTACCCGATCCCCAAAAGCACACGGGAAGTGCGCAGATTCTTGGGTATGGCCGGCTGGTACAGGAGATTTATACCAAATTTTGCCTCAGTCACTTCACCGCTAACTGACCTACTCAAGGGAAAGAAAGCATTCATGTGGAATGGCTCTGCAGATCAGGCCTTTAAGGCGACGAAGGAACTCCTCACAACCGCGCCGGTACTGATAAATCCGGACTTTTCAAGACCATTCTTCATTCAATGCGATGCAAGTGCCACAGGCATCGGGAGCGTCCTGTTCCAAAAGACGGACTTAGGTGAAGAACATCCGATAGCCTTCATGTCTGCAAAACTCAACGCTGCACAACGTAACTACAGTGTGACAGAGCTAGAGTGCTTGGCTGCTGTCCAGAGCGTGAAGAGGTTTCGGGCCTACGTCGAAGGACTTGAGTTCACGATAATTACGGATCATGCAAGCTTAAAGTGGCTCATGCAGCAACAGGATTTGTCTGGGCGCTTAGCACGATGGAGTTTAAAACTGCAGGGTTTCAAATTCCAAATTGAGCATAGGAAAGGCACGCTAAATGTTGTTCCGGATGCACTTTCGCGAGTGTTTTGTAGCGAATTAGAGCTGGAGGAAGATTTTCCGTTCCATGTCGATGAAGCCGTACCAATGACAGCTTTCGATGACGCGTCGTACACTGATTTAGTCTCTCGAATATCAGAGTCCCCGAACCGCTATTCGAATCTCAGTGTTTTGGATGGGAAAATTTTTATCTGCACTAACCCCAAAACCGTGGCAAACACTGACATCCCAATGCATAAACTGTGGGTGCCACATTCAGCAACTGAAGAACTGATTTCGAAGGCGCATGATGACCCAATTTCATCTCATTGCGGGGTACAAAAGACGGTGGAACTTTTACAGAGGTACTACTATTGGCCGAAGCTACGACAGGACGTTGCTAATTATGTTGCATCCTGTGTAGTTTGTAAACAAAGCAAGCCCGCGAACCATATCATGCGTCCCCCAATGGGTGAAAGAGTTGAAGTCGTTCGTCCCATGCAACGTTTGTACATTGATTTCTTGGGTCCGTATCCTCGGTCAATTGGCGGAAACAAGTTCATTTTTGTTGTGCTGGACAAATTCACGAAATTCGTTTGGTTGAAATCAATGCCGAGCGCCACATCAGATCGTGTCATTAAGTTTCTGGAAAATGAAGTATTTCTAACCTACGGTGTTCCCGAATATATCCACTCAGACAATGGCGGACAGTTTACTGCCAGAGCGTTTAAAACGCTCTTGGATAATTTTGGTGTAAAGCACACACTTTCTCCTTTCTATGCACCACAGGCTAATGCCTCCGAAAGGGTCAACCGAACCATCTTATCGGCCATACGCTCGTATGTGGGTTCTGATCACCGAAATTGGGATGATCATCTCAGCGAGACATCGTCAGCACTTCGAAATGTGGTACACGCTTCGACTGGCTACTCACCGCATTTCTTGATGTTTGGCTATCACGCAATACGCCATGGATCAGATTATGAGCTCCTCCAAGCTTTAAACTCTTTAGGAGAGGGGGATATATCCATAACGCCCCATATCGAACGTATCCGAATGTTACAGGACAAAATATGCCAAAATCTAGAATTAGCTTCTAAAAAAAGTGCGCATACCTACAACCTGCGTAGTACACCCAAATCCTTTGTACCAGGGCAAACAGTATATGTAAGAAACTTTGTACAAAGTAGTGCCGTCAATCGTTTTGCAGCTAAGTTTGCTCCGAAATTTATCGAAGCCAAGATAAAAGAAAAGATAGGAAATGTTTCCTATCAACTTGAGGATGGAACCGGAAACATTATTGGCATATACCACAGTAAGGATATTAAGACCTAATTATTAGACAACCATCCCTTTCAGTTGGTTTTATGTACGAAGCCCGGCTAATTTTTTTGAGACGTCTCTCCTGGGTCTGGGTCGTCCCCACGATTGTTACGAATGCAGCCCGGCTAAATTTTTTTATATAGATGTTCATTTCTTTCTCATGCAAATGGTCTCAAACTCAAAATGTGTTGTGGTGTAGTCATACAGTGATCGTTTCGATATAACATCGGCTCCTGAGCAGTCGGCGAAATATGCTGTCTAGGTCCAAAGGAGCCCATTATTCTGGAAGCGAAATGGAGGCTGCCCAAGCGGCCGAAAACATATTCGTAACAGTACCCCATTAAAAAATACAAAGTTATGTACCCAGTTTTGCTTACCACATAAAGGTAAGTGCATCACTTATGTTGAAACTCATTTACATTTAATTGATTTTCTCGATACTTAAAATATAAATAAATGGGCAAAACAAATTTTTTATAATGGGGTTTAAGTAGAAAAATTTGTGTTTTGAAGTAAATATCTCAAGATGGGGTGTAGTTACAATTTGAACTGTTACATGAAATGAAAGGTAATTCGATTCCCGGAAAAACATAACACTTTGAATTCTGATTATTAGTTTTCAAGATATAACGTTTTAAGTGAGTGAGGGTACAGGTCCGAAACACTTTTCTTGACCATCCTGTATCTCGGGACACCCTATATAGATTTCATCTAGACTACAAAATATCACAGGGCTCATTACTGGAACGCTATATTTTTCCATTAATTCAGTAGTGAGCCCCACTATGGCTTATTACTAGAAATTATGAAATTTTTAATCCGGTAATGAGCCCCCCTTTAATTTCGCAAGAAATTCTTTAATTCCAGGCCTTATACAAACTATAGTAAAACCTAAGATTGAAATACGGTACTTATCTACTGTTTGAATCAAAATGATGTCCTTATACATTTGCACAAGAATAGTTAATTTTTCACATCACTAAGAAGGCCAGTCCGTTCGCCACGAAATAATTCTTCCGACAGAAGGAGAACCACGCGAACTGACAATAAAGAATAACGGCATTTAACGAAAAAAAACAAAATTTAGCTAAACCAAGCATGTTCTTAGCTACTGGTGAAAATTTTGCAAAGAGGGCTCATTACTAGTGAGAGGGCTCAAGAATGGGTACTTTACCCTATGCATTCCATTTTCACTAATCAATTTTTTCGCCCCCCTTCCGAACGCCAATAGATATTTGAAATTTTTTTTATTTAAATTACTTTTCTAGTTGATTTACATATACAAACCGAGTTTCAACTTTGTAGCATAAACTGTTCTACAGATAGGAAAAACACCCCCCAACCCCGTACCATACTATCCATATAAAAAATTATATTTTTCAAACATGCTACTACTATAGCTCTATCCAAATACCAAATTTCAGCATATATCATTACAGGTTCTCGATATATAAAAATCAAAACCTTTTCGTTTTCACCCTCTACACCATCACAACCAACATTTTTTTTCTGCTAGGGATCTATTCGGTCTACTTCTAGTAAAAATTTTAAGCATCTATCTTACATTGTTCTCGAGATATGAGACGTGATTTTTTTGAAAATTCGTATCCCTTCCACTTTCATGCTACACCGCCCCCTTCAAAACTTTTACTTTCAGCAAACTTCATTTGTAAACCTTTATACAGAAACAGAATTTTATTTCTCTAGTTCAATTGGTTCGTGAGATAACGTAATCTAAAGTTTTTCACCCCCCACCCCCGTACGCCACTGCCCCACTCAAAAATTTGTTTCCGATCTATTCTTCTAGTATACTTACAGATATGCATTTCGTTTCAATTTTGTGACGTTAACCGTTTAGAAAATATGGATTTTAGAATGTGTCGATCTCGGCTTTTTTGCGTTTCGGACGCATTATTTTCCCCCCACTCCCACACCCCTTCACCCATATTGACAATTTTTATGCAGATGGGTCCACTACCGAAGTTCTACATAAATTCCAAATTTCAGCCTCCTAGCATAAGCGGTTGCTAAGATCTAAAAACCAAAATTTTCAGTCTAAAACGCTGCCCCCTCCTCCCCCTGCACACCACCACACCTCAGAATTTGGTCACTTCAAGGGGCCTACCCAGTCTATTCATAAAAAAAAATCAATTTAATATCTCAAACCGTTTGGGAGCTACGAGCCTTCAAACGATTTTGCGTAGGGCGTACGGTGGACAGACAGACTGACTTTTTTTTTGCTTTTTTCGTATCTACGAGTCATGAAACGTGAAAAAAAATTTTTTTTTTTTAAAAATCGATCACAATACTGTATTATTAGAAAATAATAAAGTAATTGTTGCTTTCTACCCTCTCTCACCCTCTTCTCTTAGATCGCAACCCCAAAATTTTTTGTTGCTAAAGTTAGAGAAATTTCACGACCATATTTGGTACGGTTCTCTCATTTAAAAATTGATTTTGCTGAAAAATTGTTATCGTCCCACTTTCGTGCTCCAACTCCCTCTAAAAAATTTTACATTTAATATATACACAAACCAAATTTTATATTTCTAGTATAATTTCGAAGGATATAGTAATCCAATGTTTTGAAAGGTAATAAAGTAAAACCGCTCTAGTATCTCATCAGACCTAAGAGATATGCCGAAAATCGTGAACACGTATGCAACTTCTTTACACCCCACTTGGAGTTGGATACACAAAAAATCTGGAATAGTTCTTAGGCGAGTTTATAGAAAGTCCCAGGAAATACTAACCAATTCGATCGATATTAGATCTAAGAGATATGTTAGAATTGGTTATTACGTATGTAACCCTTTGAAAATAACACGATATCTAATTAGACCTAAGAAATGTGACAGAATTCGTGAAAACGTGTACAGTTCCGTTACATGCCTTAAAGGTTGAATGCATTATAAAAAAAATTTCTTAATACGATTTCTAGGCTTTTATGTGGACAATTTGTGGAAATAAAATTAATTCAATATTACGGAAGACCTAAGAGAAATAACAAAATTCGTGAAAATATATGGAGATACACTTATTTCATTTCTCCGCGTGTACGAAACCACTACCCCTAAAAATATGATTGTTAATTTACTCACTTAACATGCTTAATCAAAAAATTTGATATTTTTGAGGTGAGGTTCAGGAGATCTGTTTTCCGAGCCTCTCCTTCCAAGTCGACAATTTTGCAAATGGCTTTCAACTTTCTATTGTAAGCCTGAAATATAAAAACCAAAATTTCTCTTCTAAAACGTTACCCTCACCTCCTCCCTCACACCCTCACTCTCCAAAACCACTGAAGAAGTCCACTCAATCCACCTACTAAAATTTGTTAGTAAAATATTTCAAAGTGTTTTTAGAATTCGAGCCTTAGGTCAAGCACAAAAGAAATAAGATTGGGATGTAGACACTTGTACACTTACTTAATAGGCTCGTATAACACGAATCCCAACAGCCATAAACGTTGCTCTACATCAAAGTCTTAATGTCCTTTCATTCAGATAATCAAGTCACGAAAGGATTCCAATTATTCATCTACTGCACGATAAAGTAATTCTTTGGCAAACTACAAACACTTCATCTCCAGTTTCATTATCGCAATCATCACGCTACCAATTTCTTCGCTCGTACAGAAAACTACTCGGAGTAGTGCTCAGAAATATCCGATTTCATATCCTGGATAATGTTCTTTCATATCTTGGATAAGGTTCCTGCTCTCTTCGAGCGAAAAGGGTTTCGAATGTGCGAAGCTTCTTCTACCCATTCGTCCATCTTGGACATACTCATTTACCTTTTCTCGTAATAAATCCATCTGAACGACATGCAGTTCTGTAGTATCTGCTTGGTCCGAAAATGGAAGATTTTTTATGAGTCAATGTGAAAGGGACATGCAGTCTTCAAAATCCTACTTTAGGTGGATAGTGTAATTCCAATTGTCCTAGTTTTTTCCAACCCACACGCAATCAGTGAATGGCTGCCTAAATCCCATTTTCCAGGTAATGAAGATACCGAGAACCAGTCCCCAGTCGTATCTATAGGATTTTCATTAAATCCTTGGAATTGGGTCAAATTTAGTTCAATTTTATCCAATTATATTCGAAATATGTTTTGAATTTACGGCACATATCGTACTATCATCCCCCCCTGAACAACTACAACAATTACACCACCGTTGCTGATGCAATCGAGTTTCGATAGACAAGTACGCTGTCCGTCGAGAGGAGTTTGATTAAATCACCCCGATTGCAGGATGGACTAGATTAGATTGTCGCCGTTAGGGAGATGCAACTATTTTTTATTTGTCCCCTTGGACAGAATTTCCCACGTCAATTTCGCAACCATTTCACAGCCCGTAGCAAGACCAACCCTCTGATGTATGGCACAGGGTTGTTTGTGCAAGGTAAAAGCTTGTGTCATACTGTCGTTTCTATTGATTTGGTTAGTTGATATGCTGCTATAGTTGCCGTAACCAAGCTTCAGTCGTCTGTAAACATTCAATCAAGTTTTTCCAGCTAGGAAAAGCGTTGGACTTTCCCTCAGAAAGTTGACACTACTTTAAGGTCGTTGTGAGCTTCGTTCTAAGTTATTGCAGAATAATCAAAATCTTATCTCCGTCCGGACATTGTTCTAATCACGGCAAACAGGATACTCTACCAAGGCAGTTATCCACTCAATTTAGCCACTCTCCAATGTACTTAATTATTATTTATCGAAGTAGTTGAGTGGGGTAATGAAGTGCCGCATATAAACACACCCTCCCACAACTATCCCCCACATTGGACAATATGAAGGTTGTTCAAATATTTACAATGTTCGAACGAAAAATCGCTATGCTGAGTTGGTCGCTTTCTACCCCGTTTTGCATAAAGTCAACGCTTTTGTTGTTATTTTCCGACTGTAGGTACTGTACAGATCTTATGGGAAAATAATTATGCTGACGCTAATGCGGAATTAATTGAATTTGAATATGTGTGGGGATTGTAACTCTATTCGTATGTAGGTACGTGGTGGGTACTTGCGATCGGATAATGTTGTTTACCGGGCCCGTGGAATAATTATGAAAACCGCTGAATATGGTAAATATTTGGTGGAGCACAAGTATGTTGTATTTCATGAGCAATGTGTTTGTTGTATGTAGGTACCTGTGAAGTAATCGCGGTAGGGTAGAAAATCGCAATAACTAAAATTACGGTCAAAATTTTTATGAAAAATTTCCACAATGAGTCAACTACTTCTTGCGCAAAGATAAGGAAAAGTGAAAAAGACTGAATGACCGCACCTTCAAATGCCAACTAAGCTCTAAACACGTTACTGAGTTTATCTTTAATTTGGCAAAGTTATCAATTTTAATGGAATAAATTAACAACATAATGGAGCACACACAAGTCCTTACGTTATTTGTATGTACGGAGTACGGTGCAGTTCAAACTGGGCAAAGTTTCAACAAGTGTGCACCCAATAAATACAATTCGTAATTAATTCAATCGCATGGAATAGCATAATCTAATTGGGAAATGATAAATGGAATAGGACATTTGAATAGGAAGTTAATGTTTTTGTGAGTTAGAGTTAATGCAATTTCTGATGTTTCTATAAACTTTTGTTTAACTTGAGGCCGAACCATCGTTCCTGGTTGGGTATATTATTAGAACTAAGAGATATGGCGAAATTCGTTAAAAAAATGTCAACCCCTTTTCACTAGTGTAGGTAGGCAGGGTTAAATGTTAAAAAATCATAAAATTGGGCTTTAGGCTATGGTATAAAATCCACGAGTAAGATAAAACTAATTCGATATGTCATCAGTTCGAAGATGTTTGGTAGAATCCATGAAAAAATTTTCAGTAGTTGGTTGAAAGTCGAAAAATCTGGAAATGAATTTTTTAGGATTGTACAAAAAGGTCGCCATTATAAAAATCACTTCTCCTCTTCATCAGACCTAATGGAAATGTCGAAATTCGTTAAAGCATATGAATGGGTCCATGCTAAAAGGTCATCAGTTCATTTTTGTAAACTGTTGGAAAAACAAAATGAAAAAACGCCTGTAGACAACAGTTTAGTTAAATTCATAACAATACTCTACCGAATCAATAAAAGAGGTTATTTATAACTCATATAATTATATTCTACAAATTTATCTATGTCGCGCGAATTTTGGCGAATTTTTGAAACCCGTGGACTGATACCCTTTTAGCATGGATCGAATTAGCCAAAATAGCTTGGTAGCTTTACTCATCATTCTAAAATCCATATCTTCTGAACGATTAATGTCAGACGGTTGACACTTTGTGGTTGACTTAAGAAATACTAGGAGATTGGAAAAGGGTTAAACATTTTAAGGGTGGTAGTAAGGTGTGAGGATGGGGGGGGGGGGTGAAAAACTTTGTATTACAATATCTTCCGACTCAATTGTACTAGGAAGATGAAAAATCTGCCAACAGTCTGGGCGCAACTTTATTATTTTATATATTATATATATTTTATTTATTTGTGAAAACTTGTTCAACCCTTTTATATCCCCTTAGGGGCTGAAAAAGGAAAAAACTTAAAAACAAGTTTTAGGCGATTATTACGCAAGCCCGTGAAAGTGAAAAGATATTCGATATTTGATCAGACCGGGGGGATATGGCATAATTCGGGAATAAGTATACAACCCCTTTACACCCGCTTCGGGGTCGAATTTCAAAAAATCCTGAAAACGTTTTCTAGGTACTTATATGAAGAAGCCGTAGAATAAAAATGAATTCAATATTTGGGAAGACCTAATAGATATGACGAAAATCGTGAAAATATATGCATTCCATTTTCACTGATACATTTTTTCGCCCCCCCTTCCAAACGCCAATGGATATTTGAAATTTCTTTCTATCTAAATTACTTTTCTAGTTGATTTACATATACATACCAAGTTTTAACTTTGTAGCATAAGTCGTTCTATAGATAGGAAAAACATCCCCCACCCCCGTACCATACTACCCTCATAAAAAATCTTTAATGATGAGATGCGGTGTAGGTTACTATACGTCTGACAACCTAAAAAATAACGTTACAAATAGCCTCCTGGTTATTTCTTAGGTTGTCAGTCGCATAGTAACCTACACTGCATCTCACTATTAAACACGTTTCGGACTTCTACCCACAAAATAATAAAGTTGCGCCCAGACTGTTGGCAGATTTTTTTCATTTAGTTACGTATTTTTTTATTAATAGAAGAATTATTCATAGTAGTAAAAGCAAATTCGATCACGTTAAACCTAAGAGATTTTCGGAATCAGTGAAAACTTGAACAATACCCCCAGGGGGTTTAATAAGGAAAAATACTTAAATCAGTTTTTCCCCCGACTACGTTTAAAGCTTATGGAAGTAAAAGTGAATTCCAAATCTCAATATACCTTAGAAATATATCAGAATTCGTGAATATGTACGCAACCACTTTACACCCCCTTAGGGGTTGGATATCGAAAAATTTTGAAGAAAGTTACTAGGCACTTATATCAATAGCCCGCAGAAGTAAAATTGCTTTGATAGCTCGTCATGTCTAAAAGTTTTAACGAAATTCGTGAAAATATGGATTCACGGATATTTTTTTTACTTAACCTCTGAACGCCAATAAAAATCTGAACTTATTTTTGCGTTATTTACTCTAATAGCACATCTACATATTGTGAGGACGCAAATTTCAGAGCACGGCAACCGTCGACGGAGCAGATCAGGCGAACAGAGACAAGATGACGATCAGTAACCAGGGTCAAGTTAAGGCAAGCAGAGTCGTGCCAGGAGTCGGCCTAAAACCAGCTACGACATGCTACGACGAACTTTACTAGAACGACGACAAACAGACACAGCGCCACCGAGACGAACAAAGCAGAAGCCACACAGATAGACGAAGACAGGGAAGGACGAAGACAGGGTAGGACGAAGACAGGGAGGACAAAGCAAGGGCCACACGCGGAGACGAAGACAGGGAAGGACGAAGACAGGGAGAGCAAAAGCCACACAGAGAGACGAAGACAGGGAGAGAGCTGAGCAGAGGGAGTCGAGGCAAGGCGAGTGAAGTCGTACCCACCGAAGATACGAATCGAGTCACGTTTAGCAGAGACGATGATCAGACAGCAAGGAGAAAACCCAGAGGAAATCAAATAATAATTTTAATGTATGTCAACAAATAATAATAAAGTGAAGTGTAATAACAAATAAATATTTTGTAACGGATCCTGGCACCCGATGAGCCTACCCCGGACATTCGAGTCGTTACAATATACGTACTAAGTTTCAACTTTCTAGCATAAGGCGTTTCTGAGATATAAAAAACCATCCCTCACCCCCGTACCTTGCTACGACTATCAACAATTTTTTCTAGGATGTCTCTATAGTGGCACTATATAATCCTAAATTTTTAGCTTTCTATTCATTATGGTTTTCGAGAAATAAAAATCAGAATGTTTTCCTTTCTACCCCCTTTCACAATTACCCCAAACACCCACACCCACAAATTTTTTTTCCCTACTAGAGGTTTACCGACCCCAACTCCTGTAAAATTTTCGAGATCATATCTGATACGGTTTCTGAGATATAAAAATTAAATTTTTTGAGAAATTGCTGTCCCCCCACTTTCGTGCTCCACTTCCCTTCTCCTCTTGTGATTCCATATGCAGAAACTAGATTTTATCTTAATTTTGTAATTGGTTCGGATGATATTGTAATCCAAAGTTTTTCACCCCCCACCCCCACATCCCATAATCCCTCTTAAAAATGTTAGCCCTTGTCTTATCTTGAAGTATCCCTAAGGGTAACAACAAAGTTTGAATCTTCTGACATCAATTGTTCAGGAGATATCGATTTTAGAATGTTATAATCCCGGCTTTCAAGCGTTTTGGACTCATTGTCCCCCCCCCCCTTCCACACCCCTCAACCCTTATCGACCATTTTTTTGAAAATGAGTCTACTATCATAGTACTACATAAGTTCCAAGTTTCAGTCTCCTAGCATAAGTGGTTCCTGAGATCTAGAAACCAAAATTTTTCGTCTAAAACGCTCCCCCATCATCCCCCCTTACACCCCCATCCCCCAAATGATGACAGTTGTAGGAGTTTACCCAATCTACCCACCATAAAAATTTCAACTTAATACCTCAACGGGTTTAGGAGCTACACATTTTTTTTTTTTGCTTTTTTGGTGTTTACTAGTCCTAAAACGTGTAAATACAAAATTTCAGGGTAGCAAATTTTTTTGAAATTTCAGGTCGATCACAATACTTTATTATTAAAAAATAATAAAGTAAAAATTATATTTTTCCAAGATGCTACTACTAGCTCTAACTAAATACCATGTTTCATTTTTACATCATTATAGGTTTTCGAGATATAAAAATCGGAACCCTTTCCTTTTCACCCTCCCCACCCTCACCCTCTACACCCTCACACCCAAAATTTTTTCTGATAAGGGTCTATTAGACCTACTTCTGGTAAAAACTTTAAGCATCTACCTTACACTGTTCTTGAGATATAAGACGTGATTTTTTAGAAAAATTCGCATCCCCTCCACTTTCATGATAGACCACCCCTTTAAAAAATTTTACTTTCAGCAAACTTCATTTGTCAACCTTTATACAGAAACCGAATTTTATTTTTCTAGTGCAATTGGTTCGTGAATCTAAAGTTTTAACCACCCACCCTCGTACGCCACTGCCCCCACTCAAAAATTTGTTTGCGATCTATTATCCTAGTATACCTACAGATATTCATTAGGTTTCAATTTTGTAACTTTAACCGTTTAGGAGATATGGATTTTAGAATGTGTCGATCTCGGCTTTTTTGCGTTTCGGACGCATTATTTTTCCCCCCACTCCCAAACCCCTTCACCCATCATGACAATTTTTATGCAAATGGGTCCACTAGCGAAGTTCTATATAAATTCCAAATTTCAGCCTCCTAACATAAGCGGTTGCTGAGATCTAAAAACCAAAATTTTCCGTCTAAAACGCTTCCGCCTCCTCCCCCCTCACACCCCCACCCTTCAGAATTTGGTCACTTCAAGGGCCCTACCCAGTCTGTTCATAAAAAAAAATTCTATTTAATATCTCAAACCGTTTGGGAGCTATGAACCTTCAAACGCCGTACGGTGTACGGCGGACAGACGGACTGACATTTTTATACTCTAGATGAAATCATATAGAGTATTATAAGTTTAATCCAGCCCAAAAGTTTGTAACGCATAGAACCAAGCCTCGGACGAAAAAAAGTTATATATTATTTTTTGTTTATTTGTGGCCAAAAACCTCAAATCCGCCTGACGTCCGTCCGTCCGTCCGTCCGTCCGTCCGTCCGTCCGTCCGTCCGTCCGTCCGTCCGTCCGTCCGTCCGTCCGTCCGTCCGTCCGTCCGTCCGTCCGTCCGTCCGTCCGTCCGTCCGTCCGTCCGTCCGTCCGTCCGTCTGTCCGTGAACACGATAACTCAAGAACGCCTTCACCTAGGATCTTGAAATTTTGAATCTGGATGTTTGGTTGAATTTGTAAGGCTAAGTTCGTTAACGGGCAAGATCGTCCTACTCCTTCGGGTAGCTGCCATACAAAATGTCCTTAAAACACGTGTTCAAGAATATTGGTCGATAACTTCAGAAGGGTTTAAGCTACGACATTGAAATTTTGTATATATTACTTTTCCAATAGTTGGAGCTAAATATATGATTATGAACAAAATCCTGTTAGTCCTTCGTGTAGCTGCCATACAAATATCCTGTCAAAATGTATTCACTTAATTTACGAAACTCACTATAACTCAAGTAATCTTTTAGCTACAAATTCGGAATTTTGTACAAGTTAGTTTTGAGTGAAAAGGAAGTTCGAGTTTACTAATCAGCGAAATTCTTTTTCTCCTTCTGGTAGCTGCCATACAAAATGTCCTTAAAACACGTGTTCAAGAATATTGGTCGATAACTTCAGAAGGGTTTAAGCTACGACATTGAAATTTTGTATGTGTTATTTTTCCAGTAGTTGGAGCTAAATGTATGATTATGAAGAAAATCCTATTAGTCCTTCGTGTAGCTGCCATACAAATATCCTGTCAAAATGTATTCACTTAATTTACGAAACTCACTATAACTCCAGTAATCTTTTAGCTACGAATTCGGAATTTTGTACAAGTTAGTTTTGAGTGAATAGGAAGTTCGAGTTAACTAATCAGCGAAATTCTTTTACTCCTTCTGGAAGCTGCCATACAAAATGTCCTTAAAACGCGTATTCAAGAATATTGCCGATAACTTCAGAAGGGTTTAAGCTACGTCTTTGCAATTTTGTATGTGTTATTTTTCCAGTAGTTGGAGCTAAATGTATGATTATCAAGAAAATCCTATTAGTCCTTCGTGTAGCTGCCATACAAATATCCTGTCAAAAAGTCTTCACTTAATTTACGGAACTCACTATAACTCAAGTAATCTTTTATCTTTTAACTCGGAATTTTGTACAAAGTAGTTTTGAGTGAAAACGAAGTTTAAGTTTACTAGTCAGCAAAATCCTTTTACTTCTTGTGGTAGCTGCCATACAAAATATCCTTAAGACACGTGTTCAACAATATTTTTCGATAACTTTTGAACGCTTCAAGCTACAAATTTGAAATTTTGCACACATTAATTTTTGAATGGTTCCAAGGAAAAGGATAAATATGTAAGAAATCGAGTGAGTCCTTCCTGCACCTCCCATGTGAAAGTCCTTCAAAAAGGACATTTTTTTTCGATGACTTACCCAGTTTAAGGTATGAAATTAAACACTGAATATTGTCTTTTAGGTTTGAGTAGCAATCTAAAGGGAGTCCTTAATAAAGGACATACAACATGCACACACGTAATTCTACTTTATCCCCAACTACAATATAAATCGGAGTTCAGTATTCATCTAGAGTATTATACGATTGGCTTGCAGCCGATCGTGACTGCAGTATGTTTTTTTGCTTTTTTCGTGTCTACGAGTCATGAAAAGCGAAAAAAAAAAATTTTTCAGGGTAGCAAATTTTTTTTTTAAAAATCGATCACAATACTGTATTATTAGAAAATAATAAAGTAAAATACAAATTTTACATAGTACAATTACATACATACCTACATTATCTCAGGATTTGCTAATGGTTCACTTCCCTAATTTTGAGCATTCGTATATGAAGCAAGGTTATTTGAACTAAAGGAGTTTTACTTATTGTTCCAATGATAGGAATGAAATGGAGGAAGGAGGACAACGAATACGTTTGTCCTTGTCGCCAATTTTAAAGTCCGATCTGTTAATCTCTGACTTATTTTCTTTCGGGCGAAACAACTTTCGGCTTCACAAAGTTCCACAAGTGGTTCATAAAAGTAATAGGTGAATTTGTTTCAACTAAATCGCGGCTTTAAAACTATGTCGTTTTGAAACATTTGTAGTGCGCGATAATAAGCCAACGACAATTTAACGCACGAGTTAGCTCGAGCTAACAAGGCCGTAATTTTTGTTTTACATCCCCAATATACCTGCTCGTAAAATCGTTACTATCATTAGTTATAACAGCTGAATAGCACGACCGTAAGCCGTACTACCATCAAATGTGTCGACCGTACGTGCTGCTATCCACACTCTATGGTCATTTGCATTTAAATGTGTTTGAAGGCGCACTGATTTTGCACGGTTGACCATCGCAAATCGATGAAAGTCCACTTAAACGCCACCCAATCGGGCGTGAGAACAATTTGATGTATGCAGCTCTGCAATGTGGACGAATCGTTTAATTCCGGTCTATTCCCCACTTGAAACTCAACCCGACCACCCCCTATTACACGCATAGAAAGGACATTGAATGGCCGGGTCCTTTCTATATATAGTGGTATAGATTTTAGCCTGGTGGATACATTAGTAAGCTGTTAGCTGTTCAATCGAAAACACTAACATCCATAGATATGAGACACATACCGAGTATATGCAGCCCAAAAAGCTGTTGATGGCAAGATTAATGGATTTCCTGTTAGCAACAGATCGAGAAATGATGCGATTTCCGTATAAAGTGATGGGAAATATATTGCAAGCCTTGCCTGACCGACCTCCCCCGGCTATCTATAAATTGGAGCGGGCAATAGCAAAACTACTAGAGCACGAATCCATGACCTTTCCCAGATATGCAGGCATGCATGCATCGTTGCATCGTTTTTAAATTCAAAACATTTTATGTTTATGTTTCAGGTTCGATAAAAATTTTTTTTTCAATTCGGTAGTCGAATAATGTGCACTTAACTTAAGCATTTTCTGTTATTGTGTGTGAGATGATTTTTAATGATTTAAAATTTTATCTTTCTTTTTTTTCACCCTAGACTACCAATTTCGATTGAACTAAAATAGAAGCGTTTAGACAAACCTGCATAATATTCGTGACTGAATAGGTTTACTAACCAAACTACTTAAAATCTAAAATAAAATTGTAACATTTGTAAATAACTAATTAATGCAAGCACGCAGCGGACAACTGGCATATAACACACCGTCTACCGTCGAATAAATATTTCTATAAGAAGAGGGATGCACAAATATGATCATTCCATGCTTTAACTTTATTATTTCAATAATACAGTATTGTGACCGATTTTTTAAAAAAAAAAATTTGCCACCCTCAAAATTTTTTTTTTATGTTTCATGACTAGTAGACACGAAAAAAGCAAAAAAAAATTTCAGTCCGTCTGTCCGCCGTACGCCGTACGTCTACCGGTGAACGCAAAATTGTTTGAAGGCTCATGACACCCAAACCCTATTTAGTTGAATTTTTTTTCCTGGGTAGACTGGGTATACCCCTTTAAGTAGACACATTTTGAGTGGTGGAGGTGTGAAGGGGGAGGTGGGGGAAGCGTTTTAGACGGAAAATTTTGGTTTCTGGATCTCAGCAACCGCTTACGCTAGGAAGCTGAAACTTAGAATTTATGGAGGGCTTCAATAGTGGACCCATTTGCAAAAAAACTGCTGATATGGGTGAAAGAAGAAGTGGGGGAAAAAACAATGCGCCCGAAACGCAAAAAAGTCGAGATTGAGACATTCTAAAATCCAACCGTTCTAAACCGTTAATGTCATGAAGTTAAAACTTAAGAAACATCTCTAGGTATACTAGGAGAATAGATCGGGAATAAATTGTTCAGTGGGGGCAGTGGCGTACGGGGGTGGGGGGTGAAAAACTTTAGATTACGATATCTCACGAACCAATTACACTAGAGAAATAAAATTCGGTTTCTGTATAAAGGTTGACAAATGAAGTTCACTGAAAGTAAAATGTTTAAGGGGCGGTGGGGCATGAAAGTAGAGGAGATAAGAATTTTTTTTTAAAAATTACGTCTCATATCTCAAGAACAGTGTAAGGTAGATGCTTAAAATTTTTTGAACTGCCTCTAATGCTCGTGTTAAAGCTGTTTTGATGGTCGAAATATCATTAAAAAAACATCCCTTCAACTTCAATTTCAATTTCGGCAATAGAGAGAAATAGCATGTGGCCAAATCAGGTGAATACGGTGGATGATTCAACACACAGACTTTATTCTGAGCCAAAAATTGACGAACAATGAGTGAGGTGTGGCTCAGTGCATTATCCAGTTCTCAAGATCACAATATTCGGTTCGAATACGACGGATTCTGGCCATCACACGCTTCAAAACTTCGAGATAAAATGCGGCAGTAATTGTTTGGCCAGTTGGTACGAATTCCCCGTGGACAATTCCTTTGCTATCGAAGAATGTAATGTTTTTTTTGTTTGAGCAACATTTTAATATTTCAACATCGACAAAAAAGTTATTTTGGAGAACTGG
Organism: Beris morrisii; assembly: GCA_951812415.1. NCBI lineage: Eukaryota > Metazoa > Arthropoda > Insecta > Diptera > Stratiomyidae > Beris > Beris morrisii. The sequence continues at coordinate 93,333,618 of OX638313.1, read as the reverse complement.
CATAACTTTGCTATCTATCAACCAATTTAAACAAAATTGGTATTACCGGGAAGAGGAGTGTCACAGCTTTCAAACGCCGGTCTGTAGATATAGATGGCCCTACTAGTTACTCAGATATGGTTCGAATCTGGGAACTTTTTTGTCGCACTCTGTATCTCCTTTTTACTTTATTATTTTTTAGTAATAAAGTCTTTTAAATTTCTAAAAAATTTGCTACCCAGAAATTTTATATTTTCACGTTTAAGGAGTAGTAAGCCCAAAAAACGCACAAAGCTTATGTTAGGAGGCAGAAACTTGGAATTTATATAGTGCTATGGTAGTGGAGCTATCTTTAAATGGGTGGAAAAGTGTGGCAGTGGATAAAAATAATGCACCCGAAACGGTCGAAAGCTGGGATCCTGACATTTTAAAATCCATATCTCCTGAACAATTCATGTCGGCATTGATTATTAGTCAGGAAAAAGGATCGGATTTACATTGGCAAACAAATTGTTTTTGAAATTGGGTTTTTTTTTACATTTTCACGAATTTTGTCATATCTTTTAGGTCTGTCATGGTTTCGAACTAATTTTACTTCTGCGGACTTTTTGTATAAGACGCCAGAAATTATTTTTCAGATATTTCGACATTCAACCCTTACGGAGGTGCAAAGTTGTTTTGTGCGTTCTCACGAATTACTACATATTTCTTAGGTCTAATGAGGTATTGAATTCACTTTTACTTCTATGGGCTTTCTGTATAATCGCCTAAAATTCAATATAAGGATTTTGTGATTTTCAACTCAAGGCTAATTTATATTTACACCTCAGGGGTAATTAATCAGATGGAAATTTAAAAGGTGAATTACTTAGAGTGCCTGAGTCGACACAATGAGTGTCATATTTTGACTTTGAGCAGTTTACTTCTGTTGCACCACGACTTTGTCCTGCAAAATGAATAAGTTTCGCACTGTTAGCAGGTTTTTTTTAAATTAATTCTGTCATTACACAGAGTTTAACAAGCCTTTTTTTATCAAGCGCTGAATGGAAGGGAGGGGGTAAATAACAAATCAAAAAGAGACGCATTTTAATCCGTAATATCAAGAACTCAAATTAGTTCATCAACAAGCTGGTTAATTTTAAAGTACCCTAAACATCCGGTCACCTAAATTGAAAATTTAATAATTTCCAGTTAGACTTAATTTGGCAGCTATAAAGTTGCTTACACACGGCCCTTCTATGATCAAGAAGAAGATTCTGTGATCACAGTGAATAACTTGGTAAGTCTAAAAACGGAACTATTCAGAGCAGCACTTTTTTGCTATTTTTACAATTAAACTATTCCTGTAAATCCAGTTTTTGTGAAAAAATTAAATTTGTTGACATATCAGTGATCAAATAACATATAACAATAACTTTTTCACAGTGCGTGTAAGCCTTGGGAGATGACCACAGTACACTTATCCCATTTTAATATTTTTCGACTTACCAAGTTATTCACTGTGACCACAGATATGTCATTTGACAGTCTGGTAATGAAAAATTTATGAAATGTTTTCTTGACATATTTCCAGCAGAACATTTAATCGTTTTCCGCCGAAGAAATACGTTTCATTATGCTCATATCGTTTTGACAGCATAATTTAAAACAATTGACATTTAAATGGTATGTCTTTTTCTTTATGGTACGTTTAAAACCTTTCGTGAAATATGAACTCTAGCATGTTACTCACAATTTAGATATTATTGTCCATTCCAAATTGAACATTAAGATGAGACGGTTATAATCAATGTTTGAACTTCTTAAAAGACCTTTATAATAAATTTTGACACGGAGTAACTAAATGGGCAATTATGATAACTGGTCATTAAGTGTGTAGGGTGTAAAAGACATACTCAAATTTACCTTTTAAAATCACTATTATCTTAAGTCTACTATCACACCAAACCCTGTGTAACCAAAAATCCGCAAAATTCACCTTCTCTTTCTTGAAGTTTTCTTACGGTAACCGTGTACACTCCAATTGACATTTTCTTTGATTTATTTATTGGGCATATGATAGCTTAAGTGCCATCGCTTTTATTGAAGCCAACGTTCCTTCCAAGTGCTAAAAGGCATGATATGTGCGATATTTATTAAGAAACCTCAAAGTTATCGACAAGCCCATATCAATCGATCCCTAGTCGCGTGTGTCACCAATTTAGAATAATAACATATGTGTGACGTGAACGTGAATATATGCCGGTGGAATTGCGGTGGGGTTTGGGGTAAGAAAAATGGCAAATTGTATGCGGTAGCGGTTGGTACTCTGTCGATAATATACAATAATCGGTTTGAAATTGTCATGGAAAGAACCAGGTTAAACGGTTCATTATATTCATAACTTGATTAATCGATTAATTCGATCTATTGACAATTGCGTATTTAAACGATTAGCAGATTTGGTTGTTATTTCAGTAAACAATATAAAACTAGTAAAATTGAGTCATAAGTTCTCCAGGTAAAAATACTGTTGAGTTTTATTTAAGTACAATCTTTTGGAGTCGACTTCATCAATCATGATTTATCAGTTTGACAGTATTTTTACCCGTAAAACTTCTTTTTCAATTTAATAATATACTAAAAAATATTCACTAAAACAAAATAAAAATAATCTGATTATATCTACAATAAAACGTGAGTGTTTCAGGCTGTTTTGTCATTTTGTATTGATTTTATACACTGCAAACCAGAACAATTGATTTCATAAGCCAAATTCCATGCAGTTCTTTCAACTCGCTAACAATTTTATATCTCATCAGAACTAAGGGATGGCAAAAATTGTGAAAACATATGCCACCTCTTAACACCCCTTGGGTTGTGATTATTGAAAAATTGTGAAATGGATTTATAGGGGAGTATATGGAAATTATGTAGGAGAGAAAACCAATCTAATATTTCTTCAAACCTAAGAAATATGTCGAAAGTTGTGTGCAACCTCCTTACACCCCCTTAGGGTTAAATATCTAAAAATCCTGAAATCAATTTTTCGCGATTATATAGGTAGTCTAAGGAAGTGAAAATGAATTCAATATCTCATCAGATCTAAAAATATACAGGAAAGAAAGTAAAAACCTCAATGTCAATCACTCAATGTCAATGTCAATGTCTTATCACTCCTAGGAGATGTGACAAAATTGGTGAAAACGTATTAAGCCCTTTTATGTCCTCCTAGGGGTTGAAAAGGGAACCTTAAACGGGTTTCGGACTTCTACCCATAAAATAATAAAGTTGCACCTAGACTGTTGGCAGATTTTTATACTCTAGATGAAATCATATAGAGTATTATAAGTTTAATCCAGCCCAAAAGTATGTAACGCATTGAACCAAGCCTCGGACGAAAAAAAGTTATATGTTATTTTTTGTTTATTTGTGGCCAAAAACCTCAAATCTGTCCGTCCGTCCGTCCGTCCATGAACACGATAACTCAAGAACGCCTTCACCTAGAATCTTGAAATTTTGAATTTGGATGTTTGGTTGAATTTGTAAGGCTAAGTACGTTACCGGGCCAAATCGTCCCACTCCTTCTGGTAGCTCCCATACAAAATGTCCTTAAAACACGTGTTCAAGAATATTGGCCGATAACTTCATAAGCGTTTAAGCTATGTCTTTGAAATTTTGTATGTGTTATTTTTCCAATAGTTGGAGCTAAATGTATGATTATGAAGAAAATCCTATTAGTCCTTCGTGTAGCTACCATACAAATATCCTGTCAAAACTTCTTCACTTAATTTATGGAACTTACTATAACTCAAGTAATATTTTAGCTATGAATTGGAAATTTTGCACAAATTAGTTTTGAGTAAAAACAAAGTTCGGGTTTACTAATCAGCGAAATCCCTTTACTCCTTCTGGTAGCTGCCCTACAAAATGTCCTTAAGACACGTGTTCAACAATATTTTTCGATAACTTTTGAACGCTTCAAGCTACGAATTTGAAATTTTATACACGTTTATTTTTAAATAGTTCCAAGGAAAAGGATAAATATGAAAGAAATCGAGTGAGTCCTTCCTGCACCTCCCATGTGAAAGTCCTTCAAAAAGGACATTTTTTTTCGATGACTTACCCAGTTCAAGATATGAAATTAAACACTGAATATTGTCTTTTAGTTTTGAGTAGCAATCTAATGGCAGTCCTTAATAAAGGACATACAACATGCACACACGTAATTCTACTTTATCCCCAACTACAATATAAATCGGAGTTCAGTATTCATCTAGAGTATTATACGATTGGCTTACAGCCGATCGTGACTGCAGTATGTTTATACTCTAGATGAAATCATATAGAGTATTATAAGTTTAATCCAGCCCAAAAGTTTGTAACGCATAGAACCAAGCCTCGGACGAAAAAAAGTTATATATTATTTTTTGTTTATTTGTGCCCAAAAACCTCAAATCCGCCTGACGTCCGTCCGTCCGTCCGTCCGTCCGTCCGTCCGTCCGTCCGTCCGTCTGTCCGTGAACACGATAACTCAAGAACGCCTTCACCTAGAATCTTGAAATTTTGAATCTGGATGTTTGGTTGAATTTGTAAGGCTAAGTTCGTTAACGGGCAAAATCGTCCTACTCCTTCGGGTGGCTGCCATACAAAATGTCCTTAAAACACGTGTTCAAGAATATTGACCAATAACTTCGTAACGCCTAAAGCTACGACTTTGAAATTTTGTATGTATTACTTTTTTAATAGTTGGAGTTAAATATATGATTATGAAGAAAATCCTGTTAGTCCTTCGTGTAGCTGCCATACAAATATCCTGTCAAAATGTATTCACTTAATTTACGAAACTCACTATAACTCAAGTAATCTTTTAGCTACAAATTCGGAATTTTGTACAAGTTACTTTTGAGTAAAAAGGAAGTTTGAGTTTACTAATCAGCGAAATCCTTTTTCTCCTTCTGGTAGCTGCCATACAAAATATCCTTAAAACACGTGTTCAAGAATATTGGTCGATAACTTGAGAAGGGTTTAAGCTACGACATTGAAATTTTATATGTGTTATTTTTCCAATAGTTGGAGTTAAATATATGATTATGAAGAAAATCCTGTTGGTCCTTCGTGTAGCTGCCATACAAATATCCTGTCAAAATGTATTCATTTAATTTACGAAACTCACTATAACTCAAGTAATCTTTTAGCTACGAATTCGGAATTTTAAACAAGCTAGTTTTGAGTAAAAAGGAAGTTCGAGTTAACTAATCAGCGAAATTATTTTACTCCTTCGGGTAGCTGCCATACAAAATGTCCTTAAAACACGTGTTTAAGAATATTACCGATAACTTCAGGAGGGTTTAAGCTACGTCTTTGAAATTATGTATGTGTTATTTTTCCAATAGTTGGAGCTTAATGTATGATTATGAAAAAAATCCTGTTGGTCCTTCGTGTAGCTGCCATACAAATATCCTGTCAAATAGTCTTCACTTAATTTACGGAACTCACTATAGCTCAAGTATTCTTTTAGCTATGAATTGGAAATTTTGTACAAATTAGTTTTGAGTGAAAACAAAGTTCAGGTTTACTAGTCAGCAAAATCCTTTTACTCCTTCTGGTAGCTCCCATACAAAATATCATTAAGACACGTGTTCAACAATATTTTTCGATAACTTTTGAACGCTTCAAGCTACGAATTTGAAATTTTGTACACGTTCATTTTTAAATGGTTCCAAGGAAAAGGATAAATATGTAAGAAATCGAGTGAGTCCTTCCTGCACCTTCCATGTGAAAGTCCTTCAAAAAGGACTTTTTTTTTCGATGACTTACCTAGTTCAAGATATGAAATTAAACACTGAATATTGTCAGAATGGAATTTTTCATGGTAAGCTACCATAGAAGCAAATTTGATTAAATGTTGGTTGTTTTCCGGCGTCAGTAGGGTTTCTGGTGTGAAACCCCAACACGAAATCCCCGACTGTTGATTAATCGCTGTCCTTGAGGACATGACAGTTGGAAAACCTTCACTGGATACGCCAGTTTCATAAGATTGTGTTGGACTAGGTCCGAAGGAGCTGTTTCGTCATCGGAGGGCATAGACTCGTCAGAGCCCTCCGATGACGAAACAGCTCCTTCGGACCTAGTCCAACACAATCTTATGAAACTGGCGTATCCAGTGAAGGTTTTCCAACTGTCATGTCCTCAAGGACAGCGATTAATCAACAGTCGGGGATTTCGTGTTGGGGTTTCACACCAGAAACCCTACTGACGCCGGAAAACAACCAACATTTAATCACTGAATATTGTCTTTTAGGTTTGAATAGCAATCTAATGGCAGTCCTTAATAAAGGACATACAACATGCACACACGTAATTCTACTTTATCCCCAACTACAATATAAATCGGAGTTCAGTATTCATCTAGAGTATTATACGATTGGCTTACAGCCGATCGTGACTGCAGTATGTTTTTTATTTATTTACGTATTTCTTTAATCAATAGAATAGAATAGTAAAAGCGAATTCGATCACATTAAACCTAAGAGATTTTCAGAATCAGTGAAATCTTGAACAATACCCCCAGGGGTTTAATACGAGTAGAGAAAAATACTTAAATCGGGTTTTTCCCCGACTACGTTTAAAGCTTATAGAAGTAAAAGTGAATTCCAAATCTCAATATACCTTAGGAATATATAAGAATTCGTGAATATGTACACAACCACTTTACACCCCCTTAGGGGTTGGATATCAAAAAAATTTGAAGAACGTTACTAGGCGCTTATATAAATAGCCCGCAGAAGAAGAATTGCTTTGATAGTTTGACATGCTAAAAGTTTTAACGAAATTCGTGAAAACGTGGATTCACGGACATTTTTTTTACTCAACCTCTAAACGCCAATAAAAATCTGAACTTTTTTTTTGTTTTAGTTACTCTAATAGCACATCTACATATACGTACTAACTTTCAACTTTCTAGCATAAGCCGTTTCTGAGATATAAAAAACCACCCTCACCCCCATACCTTGCTACCTCTATGAACAATTTTAGTTTTCTAGGATGGCTCTATAGTGGCTCTATATAATCCTAAATTTTTAGCTTTCCACTCATTACGGTTTTTGAGAAATAAAAATCAGAATTTTTTTCCTTTCTACCCTTTTTCACCATCACCCCCTACACCCCAACACTCAATTTTTTTTCCCTACTAGAGGTCTACCGATCCCAACTCCTGTAAAATTTTCAAGATCATATCTGATACGGTTTCTGAGATACAAAAATGACATTTTTTGAGAAATTGCTATCCCCCCCACTTTCGTGCTCCACCTCCCTCCTCAAAAAATTTACATTCAGTAGACTCCTCTTGTGATCCCATATACAGATCTTCCTGGTGCAATTGGTTCGGAAGATATTATAATCCAAAGTTTTTCACCCCCAACCCCACACCACACAACCCCCTCTAAAAACTTTAGCCCTTGTCTAATCTTCAATTATTCCTAAGGGCAACTACAAAGTTTCAATCTTCTGACATCAATCGTTCAGGAGATATGGATTTTATAATGTTTTAATCCCGGATTTCTAGCGTTTTGGACTCATAGTTTTCCCCCCCACTTCCACACCCCTCAACTCTTATCGATAATTTTTGCAAATGAGGCCACTATCATAGTACTACATAAGTTCCAAGTTTCAGCATCCTAGCATAAGTGGTTCCTGAGATCTGGAAACCAAAATTTTTCGTCTAAAACGCTCCCCCCTCATCCTCCCTTACACCCCCACCCCCTTAAAAGATACCATCCGTAGGGATTCACCCAATCTACCCACCATAAGAATTTCAACTTAATACCTCAACGGGTTTGGGAGCTACGCGCCTTCAAACGATTTTGCGTACGGCGTACGGCGTACGTCGTATACGGCGGACAGACGGAAATTTTTTTTTTCCTTTTTTGGAGTTTACTAGTCCTAAAACGTGTAGATACAAAATATCAGGGTAGCAAATTTTTTTGAAATTTCAGGTCGATCACAATACTTTATTATTAAAATGTCATGGTAAAGCTACTATAGAAGCTAATTTTAAATTTTTTTGGTTGTTTTTCGGCGTGAAAAGAGTGTCTTATGTGAACACCCACACATTAGCTTCTATGATTGCTTTACCGTGAAAAAAGCCAATTCTCATTAATAGTAGGAAAAATAAAATTGATGTTGACTGAATTTGATCCTGTGCGCTTAGTGTTAGAGTCAAAAGTATTTCGCTAATTGGTAGGTGCAGCCTGCGATTAGAATTAATATACCCTAGTGAACAAAGTTTTGTTGTTTGGTTGAAATATGAGGTGAACTTCAGTGCATGTACCTTAATTTATAATTCGCGAAAATGAATTTTGGTTCTATGGTATATCCACACGTAGGGAAATCCTCAGAAATACCACGAGCCGTAAGGGTGTCCCCGAATAGTAGCCTTAATACACCCCCTGATGAGTCAATGCCATCCGATGACGACACCTTCGGTCCAAGTCCAACACAGTTTTAAACTGGCTTCACCAGTGAAGGTTTTTCAACTGCCATGTCCCCAATGGCAGTAGCCAGGACAACGATCGATCCCAGTAAAGATTTTAGCGTGGGTATTTCACACAAGAAACTCCTCTGACGCCGAAAAATAGCCAACAACATTCTTTAAAAATCTGCCAACAGTCTGGGCGCAACTTTATTATTTTATGGGTAGAAGTCCGAAACGTGTTTAATGATGAGATACGGTGTTGGGTACTATGCGACTGACAACCTAAAAAATAACGTTCCAAATAGCCTCCTGGTTATTTTTTTGGTTGTCAGTCGCATAGTACCCAACACCGTATCTCATCATTAAACACGTTTCGGACTTCTATCCATAAAATAATAAAGTTGCGCCCAGACTGTTGGCAGATTTTTTTTATTTATTTACGTATTTTTTTATCAATAGAATAATTCATAGTTGTAAAAGCGAATTCGATCACTTATTTTAAACCTAAGAGATTTTCGGAATCAGTGAAAACTTGAACAATACCCCCAGGGGGTTTAATAGAGAAAAATACTTAAATCGGGGTTTTCCCCGACTACGTTTAAAGCTTATAGAAGTAAACGTGAATTCCAAGTCTCAATATACCTTAGGAATATATCGGAATTCGTTAATATGTACACCCCTTTAGGGGTTGAATATCGAAAAATTTTGAAGACCATTAGTAGGCGCTTATATAAAAAGTCCGCAGAAGTAAAATTGCTTTGATAGCTCGACATGTCTAAAAGTTTTAACGAAATTTGTGAAAGTGTGGATTCACGGACATTTTTTTTACTCAACCTCCGAACGCCAATAAAAATATGAACTTTTTTTTGCTTTAATTACTCTAATAGTACATCTACATATACGTACTAAGTTTCAACTTTCTAGCATAAGCCGTTTCTGAGATATAAAAAACCACCCCTCTCCCCCGTACCTTGATACCCCTATCAAAAATTGTATTTTTCTAGGATGTCTCCATAGTGGCTCTATATAATCCTAAATTTTTAGCTTTCTATTCATTATGGTTTTCGAGAAATAAAAATCAGAATGTTTTCCTTTCTACCCCCTTTCACCATCACCCCCAACACCCACACTACCAACCTACTCTCCTACTAGAAGTTTACCGACCGCAACTCCTGTAAAATTTTCAAGATCATATCTGATACGGTTTCTGAGATATAAAAATGACATTTTTTGAGAAATTGCTATCCCCCCACTTTCGTGCTCAATCTGCCCCCTCAAAAAATTTAGTTTTGGTAGACTCCTCTTGTGATCCCATATACAGAAACTAAATTTTATCTTCCTGGTGTAATTGGTTCGAAAGATATTGTAATCCAAAGTTTTTCACCCCCACCCCCACACCCCTCCACCCCTCTTAAAAATGTTAGCCCTTGTCTAATCTTGAAGTATCGCTAAGGACAACAACAAAGTTTCAATCTTCTGACATCAATTGTTCAGGTGATATCGATTTTAGAATGTTTCAATCCCGTCTTTCATGCGTTAAAGACTCATTGTTTTCCCTCCACTTCCACACCCCTTAACCAATATCGACAATTTTTTTACAATTGAGTCCATTATTATAGTTCTACATAAGTTCCAAGTTTCAGCCTCCTAGCATAAGTGGTTCCTGAGATCTAGAAACCAAAATTGTTCGTCTAAAACGCTCCCCTCTCCTCTCCCCTTGTACCCCCACTCCTCGAAAATATACCAGTGGTAGGGGTTCACCCAATCTACCCACCGTAAAAATTTCAATTTAATATCTCAACGGGTTTGGGAGCTACGCGCTTTCAAACGATTTTGCGTACGGCGGACGGCGTACGGCGTCTACGGCGGACAGACGGACATTTTTTTTTTTTTGCTTTTTTGGGGTTTACTAGTCCTAAAACGTGTAAATACAAAATTTCAGAGTAGCAAACTTTTTTGAAATTTCAGGTCGATCACAATACTTTATTATTAAAAAATAATAAAGTAAATTAATAAAGTTAAATGAATTACTTCAGATAAGAGATGGTTCGAGGCTGTTACACCGCTACAAGAATAAATAGCCAGAATATTCTCATTCTAAACTACTAACATTTGTGCTCAAAAATCACTCTTTACTTGCAATCAACAGTGAATACTGTCGGAACTACTTCACCTCGTTACTTGGCTGCAATAATGAAACAAGAAAAACCGAAAAAATTAACTACCACTAAACATAGGACAAAAATTAAACAAATTTTCGTCCACTCAGGAAACTCATTGTATCCACTTGGCTTAACAAAAATTTTTCTGGATTAATCGTCATCCATTTCAGTGTACTTTAAGCTTTGTGAAAAAAGTTCCGATTTTTGTTGAACTGAAATTTTTGTTAGCAGTTCAAATAAAACGAACTTTTCGTAATAGTTGAACAGTATAAGAGTCATGCTAAACGTGACTCATACTGTACATTGCAATTGCTCCCTTAACTACCCCCTTTGTCCTTATTACTACCATTTTAGATACTATGAGAAACGACTGTAAATATTTTAATACCGGACTGGCTTATTGTTGAATTGGGGTGGCAAATGCTTCAAATTCTTCATGCTATACCACGCTAATGGAAAGTAGGTTAACCGATCCTTTAAAAAATGTTGTGTAAAATTATTTCTAATGATACATATGCAGGGGGTGTTTATGTTTATAAAAGGTTTGTGATGTTTCCTAGATTATTATAATTAGACTAGAACCAGCCGTGCCGTATTCCGTGCTAACATGATGCAGAGCAGTTTAATGCATTAAAAATGTAGAGGATTCGCGCACTATTGCATTTTGTATCTAGGCTACTCGGGTTTTTCCTTTCGTTCAACAGAGTCCTTCGTCCTTTAGATACTTTACTATGCAAATATATCACTTAGTAGTATTATGTGCATATATTCAGGAGCCACAACCTTCTTATTTTTCGGGATAAAGTCGAGGTACGATTAACGTCCAGAATGTTTAACGCTTCTGACACCCGTAAAATACCAGTTTCGATTTTGGGTAATAAAGCGCAGTGCTGTTAAAGTCGAAATTTTGGTGTTTTGAGACATGGCAGTTATCTGGAAAGGCAATTTTGTCACTAGAGTAGAATACAACGTTTAACGCCTAAGATATTACAAAGAAAAACGCCTAAGATGTTGCAAAGAGTTGAATCTCTATTTTCACGAATTCTGTTATATCCCTTAGGTCTGAAGTAGGATACAATCTCCTACGTGGCCAAAACAGAAAGCTACCTATTTTGAAAGTAGATTTTTTTAAAATCCGGTTACTATCTGATGGATACACCGATTTCAGTTTAAGGTTCCGAAGCTTCTCTTCGAAGGATCTGGTGGATACACCGATTTAAGTTTAAGGTTCCGAAGCTTGTCATTTTTGCAATAAGTTGTGGTAATGGTACTACGAAACGTTGCTAGTTGCGAGATTTAATTAAAAAAAATATCAACGTAAAAACATGTAGACACCATTCAAGCATGCAACTCACATACACCAACAAATCGAAAACACCTTAATCCTAATTACCTCAATATGATCGCAGATATAGGAGCCATCGTCACAGTAAGCGCAATAGGACGCCTGCTGCGTCCACTTGTGACCACTGCCACCATTCGGAAGTCCGTAGCAAATTCCGTCCTCTACGTAAGGATCGGCCTGATTCTCAGCCTGCGTTGCAGTAACGCCCGTTCCAGGACCACCTGTCGAACTCGCATCATATTCGAAAGCGTCACTTCGCCGCACTCGATAGAAGCTACACTTCCGTTCCAAATGGGTAGCCGTTTCATTCGAAGCGTTCGCCGTAGCTCGATGTCCGGGCGATGTAAGCGGTGTTGCAGGCGTAACAATAATGGAATCCTGCGGTACCGGCAGAACATGCGTATAGGCACCATATTGGTTCTGGTCGTTCACGCGAGAATCGCCCAGTCCGGACTTGGTACCGCTTGTCGTCACCGATATTATTGGTGTCGCCGGTGGTGTAGCGTTCGCCTGAGAGTTCAAAGGCAGCGTTGCCGTAGCCGATTTGGTCAAATGTTGACAAGCTCGCGGGTCTGTCGGTCGGATTGAATTACGCGGCGAAAGTGGCCTGGTGTACGGCTCGAACTGTTGATGATGCGGCTGACATAGCGACTGTGGATTGTTGCCTTCAACAATCGGCAATAGAAGTTTCGATTGTGTCGCATATCCGGCACTTAGTTTGCGCGATTGGGTTTGCGGCGTTCGCAAATACGATGACGGTAATTGATGAAATTGACGACTCTGTTGCGTACGTGGTGGTGTTACTACGCCACTGGTTTTCGCTTCGGCTAATTTTGCCTGTTGCTGAAGGACTTTGTTCTTGTTGTTTTGCTGTCGTTGACGTTGTCGAGCTTGCCGCGATGCAAGTGATGCACCGCCTGCAGCCGCATACATTATTTCACTTTACCAGGACCGGGAAGTTTTTTTTTCGGGATTCGTTGGTGAAAGTTGATTGGGAAGTATTGGGATTAGAGGTTTCGTGTAGTGTTCAATGTTCGGAGTAGAGGTAAGTTTTTTTTTTATGTATGAATAAAATAGAAGATATAAAGTCGTTGGTGAAGTGTTCACCAACGATTTTTTCAAACGCACTATTCTTCCTACTCCATGATAACTTACAACAAGGAAGAGTTTTGCGAAAAAGTATCTCATAAATGTTTCTACAATATCATAACTGAACAGTAGACATCTTTGTTGTTGATTGTTCAACTTGAATTTCTTTTTTCCTAGATAAAATTCTTTAATTTGTGCGTCTTTATAGTTTGTTGTTTAATTGGTGGGATTTGGATGACTTGAGTTATGGTTACTATTTTACTTTGTATAATGAATTGTCAACAATTTGATTGTTTTTGTGTGTTTCTGTATGTATGACTGTTGGTGTATTTCTATAAGTTTGAATTTTTTTTTTATTTATAATATTTATTTCCCTGTAGATACGTTGCAATATTTGATATCGATTTCAATAGGTTTTTAGAAAAAATGTCTTGTGTAGTTAGTTCTTTAGTGGAATGGATCGCTACGCGATTGTACTATAAATTTGCTAAAGAATTGGTGAATTGAGGTACAAAGTCGTCGTTTACATACACATATTTGAAACATTATTGCTTGATGTAATTGTCTGGCTCATAGCGTCTGTATTTTTTGTTGTTAAGTATTCTGATTGTACTTGGAGTTGAATTCATTTGATTGTTTGCGTTGTTTTAATATGTCTGATTTGTTGATGGTTGAAACCCTTTTTGCCCGTTTTCTCTGTTTTTGCTGCTACACTTATCTGTTGCCTCTGATGAATTAGGAGAGGAAAGGAAACGTTTGTAGGATGGATTGGAATGATAATGTCTTAATTCATTTTCAAATGAGATTTTAAATAACATTATTTTTTTTACTAAATATTTTTACAATGAACAATAATCACAAAATGCTTTATAACAATAAAAGTTTTAAATTTTTTTTTATATATAAACTATTTCTTTTAACAAAATCACTTAAATTTTTCAAATTCTATGAATTCTGGTTTTTGTCTTTGTTAAATACTGGGAAAAATAATTGAAATTATAAAAATATGACCGATTTTAAATAACAACAAACTTAATACAATATTTTTTTTGTTAATATTTTTTAACTGTATTGTCTTGCGGTTTTACTTTAATTTCATAAATTTTCAGTTGTTAATTTCTCTATGAAGTAATCGTGATGAGTTGGTTGAATTATTCATAATTTATAAAAATATCAGTTTTATAATTTAATCTAGTGATGACTTTTCGTTCGTATAAAATAAAAAGCAACATTTATTTCAACAAGCATTTATAATAACTTTTTATAATCTATGCATTTTTTTATAAATCTTACTAGTTTTTTGTTGCCTTCAATCGATTATTTATTTGTTGTTTTTCTTTTTCTTCATATATAAAAATCTAATTTCGTTTATATTTCTAACATTTAAAACTATTCAATTTTTTTTATTTTTATAATTAAGACACTTAGGGATTTTTCATATATTTATTTTCTTTTCTCACTTATTTTTTTGGTATTTAATTTATCTACTTATAGAATTAAATATGAGAAGCTATCATTTTTGGTTAAGATTGTATTTATTTGTTAATTTTGTTGTATTGTTTAATTTTCTGATTTTCTTGGGACTGTCTAATAATAAGGTTTTGTTTTGGGGAGAAATTTACATGTGTGGGATTGTTTCTGTTTTTGTGACGGATATTTTAAGGAACACGATTTACATTATTTTCTTTTTAATTTTCATTAACAGTTGCTGAAAAAGAAATATTAAGAGATGTGATAGGATTGCAATGCAGTGATGGTATTTTAAATTTATAATTAAATCAAAAGTATTGTTAAAAAGTTGCCATATTAGTGTAATATTATTTAATTTTTAATGTTGGTATAGTTTTAATGAAATTATTTGTAATTGTGTTTTTATGGACTAGAATTGAATTGATTTGATTTAATCCCTTCAATAGTATGCACTATGCAGAAAAACAATGTTTTTCATTTCTTTACAGCCCATGTACGAAAAGCAGAACGGCACAGCACAGGCTTAGTACTGGTGCCAGATTTGCCTGTACTGCCAATGTTTCGGGCCCAGTATGTGGCCAAGACCAAATCATTGCCGAGCCAATGTCGATTTGATCACACCGGTCCTACTCTTGGTGAAACTCTGGCCCGATACTGGGCCTAAGTAAAGAACAGAAACAAAAATAATATTATTTGAAAAATGCGAATTGATTTTACTTACACACCTTGCACACTCTCGGATTCGAACCATGGTCCGTCACATATTAGTCCGCTACGCTACCCACTAGACCAATCTGACATATTCTCGTAATAGGGTTGAAACCGAATCAATTGATATGTTGAGAAACAAAATATATTTCTACTAAGATGTGCCCAATACAGAGCCGACCGTCGAGCCAATGCCGACAGAGTTTAGACACCAATAATAAGATAATTCTAGGCCCGACATAGGCCCAGCAACTCGGCCCAAAGTCGGCTCAGATCAAGTGGGAGTACTGATCACCAGGATTGGCCCGACACTGGTCTGGTGGTTTGTCAGTACCAAAACAATACCGATCGACAAGTCTTGGCGGACAATGCAATGCCAATTCTGGGCAGTGTACGGGACTCTGGTTGGACTCCGGCATTTCGCACATGGCAGATACATATACTGCAGATGTTCTTCTTAACTATTTAATTTGCATTCTCTACGAACTCGACTCGGTCACCCTCTTGCACGCACAGTGGATTATTCCCTGGCAATTTTGGGGTTTCCTCTACCAATATACTGATATCTAATAGAATACAGTGACAAAGAAAATGCTTTTATAGTCTGATGAAAATCAACAAAGACTTATATCTGTCAAATTCTTACACACAATCTCTGGACTAATACAGGGAGCGCTACAGAAATTGTATAAATGGGCAGTAAGCTGCGGTTAGATGGTCAAAAAACGCGAGGAAAACCTCAATTACAATTCCAAAACTAGGTGGTACCGCTCTCTAAAATCGTCAACGATACGTGCAAGAAGGCCTTTGGCAGGATATGGTTATTAAATTCCGAAATGGTTCACTAGATAGTCTCCTCACCTCAATCATAAGACCTATTCCTGTTTAAGGTGGGCTGGTATCGTGGAGAGCTCTGGACAAAAACATAACAATAATCTATCGAGAGTGCAGATGGCGGTGTGCCTAAGCATCACTAGAGCTTTGCCAGCAACATCAATACCAACAACTGCAATGAAGATCACGCTGCTCTGCTGCCTATAGACATTCAAACCAGAAATGTTGCTGCCAAGAGCGCCTTGAGACTACAAGAGTCTGGTGGCTGCTGGAAATCTGCGAATTATGAGCATAGCAAACTATTTTCATTAATGCTAGATTGTAAGCTTAAGGCAGGCGTCCACTAGGGCGGACAGGCCGGGCCGGGCCGCATCGCAAAAATCCGCTTGCCATACATTATTATGGAAGTGCGTCCACTGAACGAGACTCGCGACGGAACAAAGTACGTAGAAAAAAAAATGCTCGCCGCACCGTTGCGATGCGGCCCGCCTCTAGTGGACGCCTGAATTTAGGGAACTCACCGACAGTTCAAACAGAACACCGACTTCGTCCGCGATCTGCGCTGTACAGTCTTTAGAACGCACACGATTGTATGCTGATGCCCACAATAGCAAATTCGACTGCTCTTCAATACAACTGCACAGTCGGACATCATTCCATTTCTGAGACTGCGGTCGTTCGCACAGGGCTGCCACTTGCAATCTCGAATTGCAATTATTTTCCAGTAGGCAAAGTTTCATACTATACGTCGAAACGAAACAATATTGTCGGTTGGTTTAACGTGAACACCTGTCGTAAAGGCTTAATTCCACGGTCCTCTTCAGACACGGATTGATTTTGTGACGACAATCAACGCCCCTCCAATAATGGTGGTATCGGTTTATATACATTCATACCGATTGATGCGAGACCTATCTAAATCTCTGCCGTTCTGTGGGTCTCGGCATCCGGTTGATACGTAACTTCACGTCGAGCTCCACAAGGAAACTCTGCCCGCTTGGGCATAACCACAGCCATCACGATGCTCCCCTAGGGGCCTCTCCAGTATCGGGGATGGAAGCAACCTTCCATGGGCTACCCGACTCCCGTGGTACTGGAAATAGAACCTCCGGTCAGGATTCGTAGCTTAATAACACTACTACCAAATGTTTGAGTTACTTGCAACTCGGGACTGGTCGAAACGAAACAGTATAAATGTCGCATAACATCACAGCGTATAAGGTTTTCTTATGTTGAGTTTCGGCGAACAAAAAGATGCCAGGAGTTGAAGCAGCCGATAAGATGGCCGAGGCTGCTGACCATGCAACTCAAGTGGTGAAAATACCTCTTAATTACGTCAAGAAAACGCTTCTCAAGAAGGCAACGCCTAGACATTCTATATACTGACTTAAGCAGAAGCTGGAGAAGTGACGAAGAAAAAGAGAGCTTTAGAGATCTACTTTGACAGTGTCCTTAACTAGCTGCTCCTTCTCCAGTATCAAGCACATATCAAACACGCATAGATGAACTAGCCAAATTTATTCGCACTTATGGCTGATTAAACTAGCTACATCCCTTTGTACTACGATCCCTCCCTATATTGGACTTCATTAGGATATCACGGGTGTGGTATCACAATGGATCCATCGAATGGTCTAAGTGAGTCATTCCATGGTTTGGATGATTGCTACTCTAACCTAACACTAAACAAAAACCTAAACATTATCCAACTTTTAACCCAAAACTGATTCCTATAAAATTTTAACATCATAGCTCAACAATTTCCTCAGGTATAGCGGGTTTCGAAAGATGAATAGATTTTCCAAGGATCTTTGTATGGCAGCTACACGAAGAAGTTACTCGATCTTCTCCATACTGGTTCCTCTATGCTGCCATTGAAATATGAAATTCGTTAAAATTTCTAATTTCCCGCTTGAAGTGTTCTGAAGTTATCGCAAAATTTTTGATCACGCGTTTTAAGGACTTTTTGAATGGGACGTAGCAGAAGGAGTAGGGGAATTTTACTGACTAAATAAACTCGAACTTCATTTCCACTCAAACCTAATTTTGACTTCGTAACTAAACGATTTCTTAAGTTAATGTGGGTTTAGTAAATTGAGTTCAGGTTTTCGTATGGCAGCTAGATCAAGGACACATAGAATTTCTTCCATATTCAAGCCTTTACTTGCAACTCTAAAAATTTCAAAGCCAATATTCTTGAAAACGTGGTTTAAGGACCTTTTGTATGGCAGCTACCTCAAAGAGTAGGACGATTTTACCCGTTAACGAACTTAACCTCACAAATTACGGACGGACGGACGGACAGCAAGATAATTTGAAGTTTCTATTCACAACTGAATAGTAAATGATTCAAACTTTTTTCGGACAGCTTTAAGAGGGAGAGTGCTTCTTCTAAGTTTGGCCCCGACATTTGCAAGTAGTATGCTTCGTTACCTGTCGTTCTAATGACGCCAATCTAGCATCTGGATCTTTCCCTCCATCATTGTCATTATGTATTGGGATTCGATTCACTTTAAATTAAGCAGTGTATTTTACATTCCCGTGGATAGTGCAATAACTATATATGTTGACCGCCAAGGTTCTATTCAGGCTGGTTCTATACAGGCTGACTATATTCACAAAATCTAGACTTGTGTGAAAGAATTTTCCAGGTGGTGGTTTTGAATAATAATGATAATAATAATCAATGGCACAACAGCCCAAATTGGGCCTGGGCCTTGAAGTAGTGCTAGAGTTACTTCATTACTAGACCAACGGAACACTAGGAGGTGAAGTACACGCTCGTCCGTGATTATAATCCCGATTTTAACTCAGGTACTCATTTACAGCTGAGTGAACTGGTAGCCCGGCACCCAATCCCATTCTCGAAAATTACTTGTCGCCAAGCAGATTCGAACCTAGTACCAGGTGCACCGAAGGCAAGTGCTCTAGCCACTAAGCCACCCAGACTCCCGGGTGGTTTTGAATAATTGTTTGAAAATCTGCTGGATACATGCTCACTGTGACTTCCCTGGAAATGAAATGGCAGACGAGCTCGAAAGAAGTGGGTCAGAGATGAAGATAGAGTTAGCTGAGGAGTTGATTCTATGTCCCATCGAGACTGAGTGGGCTTGGGTATCCATTACTGATTGGTGTTCTTGTAGTGACGAAAATGTAGAACCGACACTGGAACATGTAGTGTATGTCTAGCTCATTCCAGATATCGGTACTTAAGGAAATTCTTCTTGACCGATCGATCGAAACGTGCGACGATACCTTTATGAAGAACTACTTCCTTCATAAGAAAGAGCTATATTTTGCGTAATAACGCGGTTAATATGAAGGGAGCTCAATGGATCCATAGTGTTCTGTGGTGATGGATTGTGGCCAGGCCATCATAAGGAGGGGGGGGGGTTTCAATCTGTTTGACGAAATAGCTGCTAAATGCTCAAACATTTTCTAAGCAATTTGAATCCGATGAATGTAACGGTCAATCCAGTACGGCACTGTCTCTGCAAGAAGACACCACCTAAATCCACTATTCTGCACTCTACATGCACCATCCAGCTTCAGAAAAGTTTTAGTTGGTGCACTGATTCATATGATTTTCATATAGGTATAAAGCGTGGTTAATTTGGAAGTTATAACTGGTATATTAACTGGTAGTATTTCAGGTAATTTAGTAGTCAATTATAGGGTAGCGGTAATGAGGAGTGAAAAAGATGGCTATATTGAAGGAAAGCGGTGGAGAATCGCGCTCTTGTTCACCGATATGAAGTATAAAAGTGGATTTTGTTTCGAGGTGAATATATTCTAACTGAAATATTAACCGATGCTACAGAGCTTCCAAAAATACTTGATTGTTTCCACTCAGTACAAAGACGACTTCCATGTATTGGATTGTTGTTCTCTTGCTGTATATAATTTTAATTTTTTCTTATACCCCATCTTTGGCCTTCGGATGTGTTTTGACCATTTTGAAACCGTTCAAAATGTCTTAAAAAATGTACAAAGTGCCAAAATTGAAACAGCCCCTAGCGTAGAATATTAACAGATTCTTACAAGTCCGCTGGATGAGTCTTGTTGTGTTGGTACAGCAGGTAGAAAGAACATTCAAAAATGAAGCTTCGACAGAAAAAATTTGGTTCTTCCAATCGCAATTCAAACTTTCTTTCGTTCAAGCTAATCCTTCTACGACGTGTCTTAAGGTGGTCTTACATGAGCAATTTTTGAAGCAATTGATTGCCCAACGACTATTTCTAATGTCTCATTTCCACTATCACGCGACATGTTCGATCTAGGGCGTATGCATATGTGGGAACAGCACATTCGCTTTAGTTCGCAACTCTAGTCAAGAATTGCGTAGATTCGCATCGATAGCGGTGCTTAAACGCACAACAAAGGGATTTGCATTGAACACGAATGTAGTGTTTCCACTATCGCCTATGCATTCGCGTTCAATGCATATGTTCAATGCACATGAATGCGATAGTGGAAACGCGCCATAAAACTAGTGGAGCGATTAGTAGACTAGAACGGAGCAATATTATTCGAGTTGCGGAAATGTTGCAAATTTGATATTGCTCTCCCTATAGTAGCCGTGTTTCCACTGTACTTGGAAAATTTTCAAGCAATTTTCTTCGTTTGGTGAATACAATTAGTCGGTCGTTCGTTTTTTTGGAGTTTGATTCGATTGTCGCCTGTTCTTCTGAGTTTTAGATTTGTTTGTCAAGTTTCCTTCCTTGTTATCATGGCTTGGAGAAACGAAAAACAATGCGTTTTAATGACACGATCCATTTGCAGAATTCTTTGTGTACAGGTGCTCATACACGATCAATTTTTCAAGCAATTGATTGCCCGAAGACTATTGCCAAAATTAGTGGAGCGATTAATGGAGCAATACAGGGCAATATTATGCTAATTGCGGCAATGTTTTCACAGATTGATGGTATTGTGCGCCCTATAGTTGCTGTAATTCCACTAACTTGGAAAATTCCGAGCAATTGTCCTCATTCGGTGATTTAATTGTCAAGATTTGTTTTGAGTTTTGTCTTTATTTGTCAAGTTTCGTGTTATAATAGCTCGCAATTCAAATATTTGCAAGTTTTATTTTAAGTTTTAGATTTGTTTTTCAAGTTTTCCTTCGTATTGTTCATAGACTGGATTGGTCGTGTAAGCCCTTATTGCTAAATTGCTAGATTTTGGTCAATATCGCTCATCACAATTCAGCAACGAGTTGATGAAAACTTGAACCACATCGCCTGTTGCTATTGTTGTTGTGTATTGCTTCATATTTTCGTGACGTCAAAATTGACGAATATTGCTGCAAATTGAGAAATTTTAATCGCTCGTGTAAGAGCACCTTATAATCTCGTTGCGAAACTGCTAAGTATTGCTCCATATCAGTACTCACTGTTGAGCAACGTGTTGTAGTGATGGGTCGGTCGCGAACGATTCGGTAGAAATGACCGGATTAGTACTATGACCGAATTAACTCGAGTCATCTGAAATGAAACAAGTCGTTCAATCGTCTTCTACGTCTCGTATCGTACCCGATGCTGATAGCCCTACAGTGGCAAAAGTTTCTCTTCGTGTCGGTCTGTCTGTACTCGGTGCTCGAAAGTAGCTAATGATTACATTAAACACACTTTAGAAGAAAATGCGCCAAGAGAAAATCGAAATCGAAACTAAACAATTTTTCTGTGTTGAATTTACGAATTCGAAGAACATTCAAATTCATTCATTAACCGTACACTCTCTATAAATTCCAAAAATTAAAACATTAGAATTTGTTCTTTTTCCTCGAATTCATAAAACCGTACTTCGAGTTTGATTTACTCTTGGCGCATTATCGCCCTAAAGTGTCTAAAGCCTAATTATTTACCGCTGCCTTCGAAGTTCGAGTACCGACCGACCAGCGACCACCGAAGACCAACCGACTCGAAAAGTCGAGTTAATAGAAGCTTTTTCTAGTGACCGTTGACCGAAATGACCGACCCACCGAATCATATAAGTGAGCGAACACCGAAGTGACCAAAATTACTCATTTGAGTCATTTCGGTCATTGCGATCACTTCGGTGTTCGGTCACTTCTATGATTCGGTCGACCGATCATTTCGGTCAGCGGTCACTAGAAAAAGCTTTTATTAACTCGACTTTTTGAGTCGGTCGGTCTTCGCTGGTCGGTATATATTCGAACTTCGAAGGCAGCGTATGACACTTTAGGGGGATAATGCAGCAAGAAAAAATTGAATTCGATGGTCGGTTTTCGAGGAAAAAAATCAGTTCTAATGATTTAATTTTTGGAATTTATAAATAGTGCACAGTTAATGAATGAATTCGAATATTCTTTGAATTCGTAAATTCAGTAGGAACATTGTTTGGTTTCGATTTCGATGTTCTCTTGGCGCATCTTCCCCCAAAGTGTATAATGGAATTATTCGCTACTTTCGAGCATGTGGTGGCATGCGTTGGAGGTCGGGACTAACAGGGTCGCCATGATCAGAATTCAAAGAATGGCACTCATTGGGATCACTGGAGCCTTACGTACCACGGCCTCGCAGGCTCTGGAAGTAATGCTCCACATAATCTCATTGGAATTAGCGGTAAAATCAATAGCAGCAAAGGGTGCCTTGAGTCTGCGTGAGGCAGGCTATTGGATGGGAAGCAGTGTGGGCCACACTAGGATCTTGTCAATTTCTCTGTGTTCCGCCATGCCGGAGCGCACCGACTACAGGACACCGTCTTGCAGTTTTGGATATTCCTATGCTGTGAATATTCCCACCAGACTGGAGTGGCGATCTGGAATCATCGCCCCAGACACGTTTGCTATCTACACTGATGGCTCCAAAATGGAAAGCGGAACGGGCGTGGGAGTGTACTCTTGTGACCTTGACATTATGGAATCGGTCAGGCTACCGGATAGCTCGAGCGTGTTTCAGGCCGAGATTTTTGCGCTGACAAAAGCAGCGGAGATAATTGTGCGAAAACAGTGCGTGAATGGTACAATAACTATTTATGTTGACAGCCAAGCTGCCATCAAGGCTGTTGAGGCGCACATTACTAAATCCAGGCTTGTGGGAGAATTTAAAAGAATATTGCAGATGGTAGGTATGAAAAACAACCTGAAGATTAGCTGGATTCATGGTCACAGTGACTTCCCTGGAAATGAAAAGGCAGACGAGCTCGTCAGAAGGGGGTCGGAGATGAGCATAGAGCTGGCCGACGAGTCGGTCTATGTCCCATTGAATGTGTAAAGGGAATGACTGATTTTGAAGCGCTCAGACAGATGGAGGGGGCCTGGGTGAATCTCTCGGGATGCCGGCAAGCAAGAATCTGCTGGCCGAAACTTGATAGGAGGAACTCTAGCTTCATTTTGTCTCTGGGCAGGGACATTTGCAGACAACTTATAGGGGTCCTAACGGTGCACTGTCCCTTTGGGAGGCATGGAGAAAGGCTGGGAATACCCATGGCTGATCTGTGTCGCTGTGGTGATGAGAATGTTGAGCCAACACTGGAGCATCTAGTGTGTGAATGTGAAAGTCTGGCACGTACCAGGCGTACTTGGGGAAATTCTCCTTAACCGATCTATCAGAACTTGCGATGATTCCTTTATGGAGAACTACTCTCTTCATAAAGAAGAGCAATATTTGGAATCAGTAGTCTAGAGCTCGGTTTTATACGAGGGAACCACAATGGATCCACAGTGATCTCTCGTGTTGGACTGGGGCACATTGCTTTAGTCCACCCTTCTCAACCTAACCTAACCTTCGAGCAACGAGTACCGATCGACACGAAAAGTCGAATAGACTTTTGGCGCTGTACGACTATCAACATCGGGTACGATACGAGAATATTTTTTCTAGTGACCTCTGACCGATCGACCGACTTGTTATTTTTCGTATATCGTGAGTCATTTCGGACGGTCGGTCATTTCGACCGAATCACAGAAGTGACCGAAATGACTCAAATGACCGAATCTTTTTTAATCGGTCACTTCAACGAAAAGAGGACCGAAGAGGAGATAAGGGCAACCCTACAAGGGATGTTATGTTATAATAACTAATAATTAATATAAAACTGAATAATTGTGAAATATAATTAGGTTAAGGAGTTAGGGACACAATCGCCAGCAAGCCGCGCGAAAATCAAATTATAATAATTTCAATTCGGTTATTACTTGCGCGTAATGTAAACATTTGAACCACAGTGAATGAAACAAACTAATAATGCCCACGAAAATGGTAATACAGTGCGACAACACCGAACAGGTACTGAACTTGAACTTAACCGCGGGGGAGTCAGTTCCGGAAGGGCACCGTTAGTCTTTTTTGGGAAAAAAGAGTTTGAAAATAAGTTGGGAAGTGAGGACCATGAGGTTGGTTAGTCGAGTGGACTGTGCGAAAATGAATTAAGAATAAAGTAAAGAAAATCAAGTACCACGAGTTAGTGGTTTTGTAAAAATTAATAAATATAAATCGCGAGTGAGATCCCTGCAATTGTAAGAACGGACGTTCGAGGAAAAGAATGAAATCTAAGAATTGATCGCCGAAAATCGGCGGTGGAATTGATTGGCGAGAATCGACGGCAGAGTGGATGGCGACATCGGGGCCCATAGGCTAAGATACTAATATTATTTTTTTTACTTAAATTTATTTCTTTGCGATATATATATTACTTTAGTTTTTTTCTCTTTTTTTCAATATTAAATTTTAAGTCATATAGAAAAAAATTGTGTATGATTAGTGTATGCTTGGTGTTCGTTTCTACAGCTCCCAATAGTTTCTTTTGCGTATCGTGTTTCCCGGAATTCCCAGTTTCGGCCGGGGAATGCAGTGAAGAGTAGTTCTGACATTGAAACTGGGTGGCGCCCAGGACCCCTCTTTGGGTCTACGCCGGCCACGACTACTCGCCTCCGTTCGGAAATCGTGTTCCGACGGGGTTTTAGGGCAATAACCTAACAGCATACCTGGTAGACATTTTAAAATATGTTCATCTGTGACGAAGGTCGAACGAAAACTGACAATTTCTATACAAAGTGTCAATAGAAACGGGTGTCGCAACGTGCTTGCTTTTGTATATAACATCTACCAGTTTTCGGGAAGGAAGACAGTTGGTCCAAGAGCTGCGTATAAATTTCCTCTTCGAGAATAGCCAATCATTTTTTTCGAAATACATATATCATAATGGGGGTGTTTTGAACCTCCAAAACCCCACCTCCTTGGCAACGGACCAGGCTGTGACCATTTACTATAATTCTCTCGCTCAACCCACAACAATTTAAGCGAAATCTTCATCGTTGTTTTCCATCCGCTGTCTTTCATCTCGCTCCCATCATACGATAATAAAAAATTTATAAACGTTAAAAATTTCCAAGAATATTTCATTCGAATTATTCGATTAAAATCACAGTTTGTATTTTTTCATATTATATGTTTAATTCAACGGCATCCTATCCGGCAGAGGTACATTATCCTTGTAAATAATGAATAGTCCAAAAACAACTCCATGAAACTCACTTTAAATTTCAGAAACAAAATTACGAAGTCATTGCGAATTGCCTTCCATAGCGCGAAAAAGCCACATTGATATCAACCTACGCTTGCCATTAATTAACTTTTATTTAAAAAATTCAGAACAAAGTCGGAATATTGACTCACGCCTATGCGAAAAATTCGTTCCGTTTAATGTATAAAAGTGCTGTACTCGAAATTTACAATCAATTTATTATTGAGGTGTAAGTTTTATTTTTTAAATATTGTTTCATATTTTTTAATTGGTTGAAATATAGGTTTTTTGATTTTGTTATGTTTTGAATTGAATCGAGAATTAAAAAATTTCCGGATAAAGTTTGTATTGAAAAATTAAATAAAAGTTTTTAATTTGGTAGCTTGTCCATTGCATTGCTTTTAAACAGGAAAATGAATTGTAGTAGAAAATTCCAAGTTCTAAATAAGCAGTGTTGAAAGTTCGGAACAAGTATTTTACATTGTCATTTTGCTTTATTATTTTAATAATAAAGTATTTTAAATTCTTTTGAAGATTATTTTATATTTGGTTTTGAATTTTATATGGCAACTTCTTAACAATTAACAACAATACAATTATATAATATACTGATTATTATCACAGAACAATTTTCTTTCAAAATAAGTAATGTTTAAGTTACAACGACAAAAATATGTATATTAAACGTTAAAGAAATTATACAAGCAGAATACAAAATGTAAGTTTCATTCATATTTATTTATTATTTATAGAAATTCATACAAACAACAAACACACTATGCTAACAGCATAAAATCTTTTAAGAAAAACTTAACTTAATTAAAGCCGGACAATCATAATAACAAGATATTCAGGCACATTCAGAAAGAATAACACAATATAAATTCAACCTATTCACTCGATTTGGCTCTTTCATCTGTTCCCAAATTGAAAACTATCCGGGCAGGACAGACATATTTCGAGGACCCTTATTAAATCTACTTCAGGGAAGAAATTGGAAACCCGGAGAAACGCTAGACATACTACAGGTATTTATTTACAACATTTTAGTAAAAATTGTTGTTTGTGAGACTTGTCTATTTTTGGTATCAACGTAAATACCATGTTAAATATTAATTTGCCGTTGTAAACAAATTCGGCCAGATTTTCCTGTGAAGTGGAGAATGGTCCTTGTTAGTAAACGGGAATTCGTCAAAACTTCTTAAGTTTCGTATTCATTTATTTTTTTTTTGTGACGTGGTATCCACAAAAAACTTTTAAGTTTGGCAGAAGTTATGATAAAACTCACAAAACCTACTTTACATTTAATTTATTTCACCACCTACCTACCAGTGGCGGTGTTAATATTTTTCTTGGAGAAAATATTATATTTACCATTCGTGGAGCATATACTATAAGTGTAGTTGGTATTCACTGCAACTGACACAACCTAAAATAAACTGAAAACCAAAACGAAAATAAATTATAACTCAAATGAGTATTGTACAGTCAGGTCTCCTATAACGCGATTGATTCGTACCGCGTTATATGGAAACCGTGTTATAAAAAACTCGAAATTAATTGAAATCAGGAAATGCGTTCTATAGAAACTGCGTTACGATAAACATAAAAATATGCCAACAGTCTGGGCGCAACTTTAATATTTTATGGGTAGAAGTCCGAAACGTTTTTAATGCTGAGATGCGGTGTAGGTTACTCTGCGACTGACAACCTATAAAATAAAGTTTCAAATAGCCTTCTGGTTATTCCTTAGGTTGTCAGTCTCATAGTAACCTACACCGCATCTCAACATTAAACACGTTTCTGACTTCTACCCATAAAATAATAAAGTTGCGCCCAGACCGTTGGCAGATTTTACTTTATTATTTTTTAATAATAAAGTATTGTGATCGACCTGAAATTTCAAAAAAGTTTACTACCCTGAAATTTTGTATTTACATGTTTTAGGACTAGTAAACACCAAAAAAGCAAAAAAAAAAAAAATGTCCGTCTGTCCGCCGTAGACGCCGTACGCCGTCCGCCGTACGCCGTCCGCCGTACGCCGTACGCAAAATCGTTTGAAGGTCCGTAGCTTCCAAACCCGTTGAGATATTAAATTGAAATTTTTATGGTGGGTAGATTGGGTGAACCCCTACGACTGGTATATTTTTAAGGGGTGGGGGTACAAGGGGAGAGGAGAGGGGAGCGTTTTAGACGAAAAATTTTGGTTTCTAGATCTCAGGAACCACTTATGCTAGGAGGCTGCAACTTGGAACTTATATAGTACTATGATAATGGACTCAATTGCAAAAAAATTGTCGATCTTGGTTAAGGGGTGTGGAAGTGGCGGGGAAAACAATGAGTCTTTAACGCATGAAAGCCGGGATTGAAACATTCTAAAATCGATATCTCCTGAACTATTGATGTCAGAAGATTGAAACTTTGTTGTTGTCCTTAGGGATACTTCAAGATTAGACAAGGGCTAAAATTTTTAAGAGGGGTGGTGGGGTGTGGGGGTGGGGGGTGAAAAACTTTGGATTACAATATCTTACGAACCAATTACACCAGGAAGATAAAATTTAGTTTTTGTATATGAGATCACAAGAGGAGTCTACCGAAACTAAATTTTTTCAGGGGGGAGGTGGAGCACGAAAGTGGGGTGACAGCAATTTCTCAAAAAATGTCATTTTTATATCTCAGAAACCGTATCAGATATGATCTTGAAAATTTTACAGGAGTTGGGGTCGGTAAACTTCTAGTAGGGAAAAAAATTTTGGTGGTGTGGGTGTTGGGGGTGATGGTGAAAGGGGGTGGAAAGGAAAACATTCTGATTTTTATTTCTCGAAAACCATAATGAATAGAAAGCTAAAAATTTAGGATTATATAGAGCCACTATGGAGACATCCTAGAAAAATAAAATGTTTGATAGGGGTATCAAGGTACGGGGGAGAGGGGTGGTTTTTTATATCTCAGAAACGGCTTATGCTAGAAAGTTGAAACTTAGTACGTATATGTAGATGTACCATTAGAGTAATTAAAGCAAAAAAAAAGTTCAGATTTTTATTGGCGTTCAGAGGTTGAGTAAAAAAAATGTCCGTGAATCCACATTTTCAGAAATTTTCGTTAAAGCTTTTAGACATGTCGAGCTATCAAAGCAATTTTACTTCTGCGGGCTATTTATATAAGCGCCTACTAACGATCTTCTAAATTTTTCGATATCCAACCCCTAAGGGGGTGTAAAGTGGTTGTGTACATATTCACGAATTCTGATATATTCCTAAGGTATATTGAGACTTGGAATTCACGTTTACTTCTATAAGTTGCGCCGTAGTCGGTTTAAGTATTTTTCTCTATTAAACCCCCTGGGGGTATTGTTCAAGATTTCACTGATTCCGAAAATCTCTTAGGTTTAATGTGATCGAATTCGCTTTTACTACCATGAATTATTCTATTGATAAAAAAAATACGTAAATAAATAAAAAAATCTGCCAACAGTCTGGGCGCAACTTTATTATTTTATGGGTAGAAGTCCGAAACGTGTTTAATGATGAGATACGGTGTTGGGTACTATGCGACTGACAACCTAAAAAATAACCGGGAGGCTATTTGGATCGTTATTTTTAAGGTTGTCAGTCGCATAGTACCCAACACCGTATCTCATCATTAAACACGTTTCGGACTTCTACCCATAAAATAATAAAGTTGCGCCCAGACTGTTGGCAGATTTTTTCATTTACTTACGTATTTTACTTTATTATTTCAATAATACAGTATTGTGATCGATTTTTTAAAAAAAAAAATTTGCTACCATGAACATTTTTTTTTTTACGTTTCATGACTAGTAGACACGAAAAAAGCAGAAAAAAATTTCAGTCCGTCTGTCCGCCGTACGCCGTACACCGTAAACCGTACGTCTACCGGTGTACGCAAAATTGTTTGAAGGCTCGTAGCACCCAAACCCTATGAGCTATTTAGTTAAATTTTTTTTTCGTTTGTAGAGTGCGTAGGCCCCCTAAAGTGATTCTGAGTGGTGGGGGTGTAAGGGGGGAGGTAGGGGAAGTGTTTTAGACGAAAAATTTTGGTTTCTAGATCTCAACAGCCGCTTATGCTAGGATGCTGAAACTTTGAATTTATACAGAACTTTGATAGTGGACCCATTTGCAAAAAAATTACTAATATGGGTGAATGGGTGTGGGAGTGGGGAGAAAAATAATGCGTCCGAAACGCAAAAAAGCCGAGATCGACACATTCTAAAATCCATATCTGCTAAACGGTTAACGTCACAAAATTGAAACTTAACAAATATATATAGGTATACTACGAGAATAGATCGGAAACAAATTTTTTAGTCGGGGCAGTGGCGTACAGGGGTGGGGGTTAAAAAACTTTAGATTACGAAGTTTGAAGAAAGTAAAATTTTTTTTAGAGGCGATGGAACATGAAAGTGGAGGGGATACGAATTTTTCAAAAAAATCACGTCACATATCTCAAGAACCGTGTCAGATAGATGTTTAAAATTTTTATCAGAAGTAGAACTAATAGACTCCTAGCAGAAAAATGTTAGGGGTGAGGGTGTAGAGGGTAAGGGTTGGGGAGGGTTAACAGGAAAATGTTCCGATTTTTATATCTCGAGAACCTATAATGATATAAAGCTGAAACTTGGTATTTGGATAGATCTGTAATAGTAGCATGTTGGAAAAATTTTTTATGGGGGTAGTATGGTACTTAGGTAGGAGGTGTTTTTCCTATCTATAGAACGGTTTATGCTACAAAGTTGAAACTCGGTATGTATATGTAAATCAATTAGAAAAGTAATTTAGATAAAAAAAAATTCCAAATATTTATTGGCGTTCGAAAGGGGGGCATAAAAAATGATCAGTGAAAATGAAAGGCACATGTTTTCACGGTTTTCGTCATATCTGTTAGGTCTTTTCAAATATTAAATTCATTTTCATTCCATGAATTCTTCATATAAATACCTAGAAAGTGTGTTTAGGATTTTTTGAAATTCGACCCCTAAGAGGGTGAAAAAGGGATTGTATACTTTTTCACGAATACTGCCATATCACTCAGGTCTGATCAGATATCGAATATCTTTTTACTTTCAAGGGCTTGCCTAATAATCGCCTAAAACTTGCTTTTAAGGTTTTTCCTTTTTTAACCCCTAAGAGGGTATAAACGGGTTGAACAAGTTTTCACGAATTCCATCATATCTTTTAGAAGTGATAAGAAATTCAATTGGTTTTCACTTTCCCATTTTGTCTTTATATATATATATTAACTTCTTTCAGGATTTTTGGATATTCAACCCCCAAGTGGGTGTAAGGAGGTTGCATATCTGATGATGTATCGAATTCATTTTTACTTCGTAAGGTTTTCTTTATAAGCGCCAAAAAGTCAATTTCCGTATTTTTAGATATTCAATCCTAAGGGGTGTAAGAGGGTTGTATGCTATTCAAAGCTTCGACATATTTCTTAGGTTTGAAGAGATATAAGATTGAATTTCACTTCCACAGACCTTTTATAGAATCGCCTACAAACCAATTTCTCAATTTTTGGAAATTCAACTCCCAAGGGTTTGCATATGTTTTCACAATTTTTGCCATCCCTTAGTTCTGATGAGATATAAAATTGGTTATTACGGCATTTGATGCAAAGACCTAAAAATCAATTTCACTGTTTTTCGAATTTTAAAAACCAAGGGGGTGTGAAGGGTTTGCTTACGCTTTCACAAATTTTTCAAAATCCCTCGTGTCTCATGAGATATCAAGTTGCTTCTTATGAAATCGTCTAAAAACCTGTTTCACAATTTTTTCGAAATTCAAATCCCACGTGGAAGTAATAGCTTTGTATACGTTTTTACAATTCGTCATATCTCTTAATTCTGATAAGGCAGCAAATTCGTTTTTACTTCTATGGGCTTTTAGTGTACATAATATACCGAAATTCGAATTGTCTACGATACACAGGCCTTTTAAATATTTTTTTTTAAGAACAAAACTGACTATTCAAGAAACTTCATAATTTCGAAACAACTGATGATATTCTCCGACTTTGACCGCTCCCGAACTTTAACCCGAAAAATAATAAAGTTTCGCCCAGATCATTGGCAGATTTTTTTTTTATTAATATAATAATTATTCATAGTAGTACTATAAAAGCGAATTCGATCACGTTAAACATAAGAGATTTTCGGAATCAGTGAAAACTTTAACAATACGCCCAGGGGGTTTAATAGGGAAAAATACTTAAATCGGTTTTTCCCCGTTTAAAGCTTATAGAAGTAAAAGTGAATTGCAAATCTCAATATACCTTAGAAATATATCAGAATTCGTGAATATGTAAACAACCACTTTACACCCCCTTAGGGGTTGGATATCAAAAAAATTTTAAGAACGTTACTAGGCACTTATATAAGTAGCACGCACAAGTAAAATTGCTTTGAAAGCTTGACATGTCTAAAAGTTTTAACGAAATTCGTGAAAATGTGGATTCACGGATATTTTTTTTATTCAACCTCTGAACGCCAATGAAAATCTGAACTTTTTTTTTGCTTTATTTACTCTAATAGCACATCTACATATACGTACCAAGTTTCAACTTTGTATTATAAGCCGTTTCTGAGATATAAATAACCACCCCTCACCCCCGTACCTAGCTACTCCTATCAACAATTTTAGGATGTCTCTATAGTGGCACTATATAATCCTAAATTTTTAGCTTTCTATTCATTATGGTTTTTGAGAAATAAAAATCAGAATGTTTTCCTTTCTACCCCCTTTCACCATCACCCTCAACATCCACACCCCCAAATTTTTTTCCCTACTAGAAGTTTACCGACCCCAACTTCTGTAAATCTTTCGAGATCATACCTAGTACGGTTTCTGAGATATAAAAATTATATTTTTTGAGAAATTGCTGTCACCCCACTGTGTAGTAGACTATACTTGTGATCCCATATACAGAAACTACATTTTATCATCCTGGTCTAATTGGTTCGGAAGATATTGTAATCCAAAATTTTTTACGGGCCTTTTTTTTTTTGTTTTCTTGGGGTTTACTAGTCCTAAAACGTGAAAATACAAAATTTCAGGGTATCAAATTTTTTTGAAATTTTAGGTCGATCACAATACTTTATTATTAAAAAATAATAAAGTAAAATTGGCATCTATTTAGAGCTACTATAGAGACATCCCCGAAAAATAAAATTTTTGATAGCGGTAGCAAGGTACAGGGGTGGGGGTGGGGTGGTTTTTTATATCTCAGAAACGGCTTAGGCTAGAAAGTTGAAACTTAATACCTATATGTATACACTGTATAAATTAATGATAAGATGTGCCGGACCTCCAAGACTTCAAAACTTGTGAAATCGCAATTTCGATAAAAATTGGACTGATGAACTTTTAGCATTGACCCATTCATATGAGAACTACGTTGAAGTTGAATTCTCCTTAGGGGAGCTAGAAGGAAGCAGGTTATGTAGACATGCAGCCACTGGCACTTCACTGCTTTCATTCTGTATGATTTTGTTTCCTTTTAGCATACTTTCATGAGTATCAGCTCTTTAATCCCGTCCTGGTTTTCATACTATTCAGGGGTTCCT
The DNA here is from genome assembly GCA_951812415.1 of Beris morrisii. Taxonomy (NCBI): domain Eukaryota; kingdom Metazoa; phylum Arthropoda; class Insecta; order Diptera; family Stratiomyidae; genus Beris; species Beris morrisii. The sequence continues at coordinate 93,300,508 of OX638313.1, read as the reverse complement.
TACCATTCAGGGGTTCCTTACTATTCAGGGTTTCCTGACTATTCCGTGGTTTATGAAGAATCGCTTATGTAAGGTATTTATTAATCAAAGGCTTTCATTCTATAACTTAGCTGGGACTAGTAGCACTGCACAAACTTTTTAGTTATCCTACTATTTTCCAGTGTCCCTTGACAAATAACGCCCGAAGTTCCACCACTAGGCTTAGTGACATAATACAAAAAAAGTTATCAAGGAAAAGTTTATCAAATTTCTCGTTAACTACTTTCATTCAACTCTTATAATTAAATTTATTTCGGACTAACTACGATGTAGTTACTAGATTTTCCAATGAAAATTTCTATTCGGGCAATGGCTAACAATTCCCTTGGCGAAAAGCGTTAGCCTTATGGCATTCAGCTCTAGTAGGTGATCACGTACAGTATTCTTCGCTAACGCAAATGGAAAAACCATTATTTTTTTTTTACAATTGAATTATATGCAACGATAACGCGCAAGCATAACGAAGTTTTTCAGTGTTTCTTCCACAATTTTATTCAAAGCAATAATCGGATGCTATGTGATAAATCAAAATTTAATCCCGTCACGATAATCTCTCAGCGGCACGTCCAATTTATGAAATATTAAAATGAAACTGAAAAATTTAAATTCGTGCGTTTTGCTGCCATTGGCACACATCCTTTTCGCATGGATACCGAAAGCATTACACAAAGTACACCTGTAAGGTAAAAATTACACTATACCTTTTTCATATATGTCAGTAAGTTCCGACATACAATTGAGAGGCGCACCTCTGAACAACCTGGCACCAAGCGGCATGCACTCCTGTCTAACTGTCGCGTTTTTATTCAAATCCCAGATCCAATTCGGCACGTCTGCCTATGAATTTTTGAAGACATCTTCTTCCTCTCCTTCGAGTATGAAAGGTCTGATTCGCAACTCAATGAAATATTCAGTCTCACATATCTTCATGGCGGCATATGTAGAGGGTAGGTCCCGGCTTGACTTCTACCTCGCACACATCCCTTTCCTTAACTGAATCAATTTATACGGCTGAATACATTTCTGTGCACGAAATCCTTTCAGAGGGATCCTTTGCCGAGTGTTCTTCAAATCGTTGTAGACTTTGATATCCGATTTTACTCAGTTTCGAGTAAAGAAGGGAAATATTCCGTGTATTTATGCCACCGAAATCCACCTTTTTTTCTGTGGCATTCTAATTTTCCGGCACCCGGAAGTTTTTTTCTTCTGTTTTCTCCTCGTTTTCAGCATTAATCACCTGCCTGATTTAAGTACAATGGAATTTCCGTTTGCCGGCTGACTAATAGCCAAACTCTTAGTACATTTGTCAGTAGATAGAACCCACCCGGAAACAGCCTGATGCCGAAAAAAGGTGCATGTTAAACTACCCCATGTGTGCCATACGAGCGAAATGCAAATACGAAATGGCCGAAGTCTTAATTTGCGATGGTATCGAAGATTCAGGGCAGCGATGGCGAAGGTCGTAATTTATGGACTCGAGGGACTCGCAAAGGAGCTGATTTATTTGATCCTGAACAAATTTAGTGTATGATGGCTGGTAAGCGAGTGTTCGGATTGCATAGCAGGGACACCGGACGAATACACACTCCAAGTATTGCATGTCTTACGCTTTTACAGTAGAACGAGTCCAATACTGCGACTAGTAACTGAGAAGCCGATGGTTCTTCGAGCTTACGCTCGCGATTCATTTTCAACTTTTAACCCTTGACGACAAAAACTGACCCTGACATTTTCGCTTTTAAGAAAATTTAAATAAAGGTATTGGATTTGAGGTAGTCCTTTGCGGTCGGTATGCATCCCCTCCCAAACTCTCAAAACCACATACCACCCATGGCATAGGTGCGCTTATCTTTGAGCTTATAAAATGTTCACAATTTTGTTTTCTTTCGAATCCTTGAAAGTTAAAAGAAAACTTATGCCCCGCTATGCGATGGGGATTAGTTTAACGTGAACGTGAAACGAGAAAACAAGGTTTTAATTTTATTTTTCAGGCTCTTGAATTTCCAATTTCGAGAGGCAAAAAAAAGACAAGTATGCGGTTTCGAAACCGCTGTACAAACAATCGCTTTGCATAATAAGGACTCAGGTTTTATTTGCCACTTATGTAGGAGGGGATACGATGAAAACAGACTTATCTACAGGTCGGATCTTAGGTGTACAATTCTAATTTCAATTGGAAACTACGTGTTGGTTTCTGCGAGAGGAATCTTCTAAATAAAAAATTAAAGAAATCAGATGGGAAACATTGTACATGGTATTTCTGCAATTATTGCCAGAACGTAATCCTGATGGAAACAGTTTTGATCCCCCTAGATTGAATCTGAATTCGAAAGAACTTGGCTTCTATGTTGTACACGATTAGTCCAGAATATGGTTCTGGTAGTCACTGTAAGACGAAACCACTTAAAAGGAACCAGAATAATCGATAATTGAAGGTGCCAGTGCAATAACCATACAACTCCACATTTTTCCAAAAATTACTTTTTCACTCCAAATATTAGAGAACGCTTTCCGCTTCTTTTGGTGCAACAACCATACTTCTATGTTCAAATTTCACGTTGTAAAAGTAGATAGTACTTTCATTTTAGATCTTAAAAACAGCTTAGCCCCATTTTTTAAAGCTCCGACTAACTCCCAAAAAAATTAAATGGACCATTTCGAAATACAGGCGGTTTGAGTACATCAAAGATGAACATATTGTAAAACTTTCTGCTTCTGTAAGTCACAGTGGCCCTTTAACAGACTTCGGAATTCAAAAAAAAGTAAACTTGTAAGGGGACCCGTTTTTAGCTAAGCTATTGTACCAGGCTGACTTGCCAATAAACTCAAAAAAGTACAAAGACGTTATGACTTTAGCAAGGAAATACGTTCCACCATCAAGAACAAGCAATGACGGATTCTGAATATGACGATTATTAATCAATACTATACTAGCTTTACAACAAAAAATTTAACTCCCAGTGCAAGAAGCAGACAACTCCAAAATTTCATTTATTTTTTTGTGTTCACTTGAAATGTTCTTTTACTTTATTATTTCAATAATACAGTTGGTTGGTTAGTTGGTTTAAGTGGCAGCCCTGTCATCCAGACAGGGCTCAATTAGCTCAGAGGCCGTTTTGAAACCACAAACTCGTGTTAAACTCGGCTGTTAAGGGTTGTTGATACTGGGGAATACAGAAGATGAATGATAGAAAGGTTGATTGAATTGGATCGCTATAGCCACCCTGTGCTGTTCAGGAAAAGTAATAACTCTCCAATCCTTTTCCCCGAAATCTCCATCAGGTCCCCGTAGAAGGGCTTGCCTAGTGCTCGCTCTCGGGCTCTAGCTAGAGCCGGACACTTGCAAAGGAAATGAACAAGCGACTCTCGCTCATTAGTGTCCTGGCAGCTGCGGCAGTGTACATTGAATGGAATGCCCAGTTTGGCCGCATGATCCCCAATCGGCCAGTAACCTGTACTGATCGCCGTGATTCTGGAGACGTCTGCCCGGGTCTTGTATAGAAGTTCGTCTGACTTGGCTCGGTTGTAAGATGGCCACATCTTCCTAGATATGGCGCAGGTAGTTAGGCTTTTCCATCTGGAATTAGCCACTGTCTGGAAGTGTGAGAGTATGACCCTCTTTACGACTCCTAAAGGAACATGAACTAGTTCCGCAAGAGAGCCGGGAAGAGCGGAGCCCTCCCTGGCCAGTTCATCAGCCCGCTCATTTCCCATTATGTCTCTATGCCCCGGGACCCAGAGCACAGTGACTTTGAGCCGTTCCGCCAGACCGGCTAGTTCGTTGCGGCATTGCTGAACTAGCTTAGAGGAGGTGGTAGCCGAGTCTAGTGCTTTGATTGCGGCTTGGCTGTCGGTGAAAATGACGATGTTGTGTTTTGGCGATGAGTCGTGTTTTAGTGTACGACACGCCTCCCGGATCCCCAGTATCTCTGCCTGGAAGACGCTAGCGTGGTCCGGGAGGCGGTAGGACTTAGCGATATTATGTGTATCTGAGAATATTCCTGCCCCGACCCCGCAGTCTATTTTCGAACCGTCGGTAAATATTATCGTGTCGAAGTCTGCTTCCACCGCACCGTTCTTCCACTCCTCTCTAGTTGGGAAACCAACAGAGAATCGTTTCGTGAAGCTCAGTTTGGGGGTGATGTAGTCAGTCGGTGACGTAACCAATTCCTTTGGTAACTGTCCCAGGATATTACTATGCCCGTATGGCTTCGTAGTCCAGCACCCAGATTCTTTGAGCCTGACGGCATTGTTTGATGCGGTGTTTTACTTTATTATTTCAATAATACAGTATTGTTATCGATTTTTAAAAAAAAAAAATTTGCTACCTTCAAAATTTTTTTTTCTACGTTTCATAACGAGTAGACACGAAAAAAGCAAAAAAAAATTTCAGTCCGTCTGTAAGCCGTACGCCGTACCCCGTACGCCGTACGCCGTACGCCGTACGCCGTACGTCTACCGGTGTACGCAAAATTGTTTGAAGGCTCGTAGCACCCAAACCCTTTGAGCTATTTAGTTGAATTTTTTTTCGTGGATAGAGTGGGTAGGCGCCCTCTAGTGACCAAATTTGGAGTGGTGGGGGTGTTAGGGGGGAGGAGGGGGAAGTGTTTTAGACGGAAAATTTTGGTTTCTAGATTTCAGCAACCGCTTATGCTAGGAAGCTGAAATTTGGAAATTATATAGAGCTTCGGTAGTGGACCCATTTGCAAAAAAATTGTCGATATAGGTGAAGGGGTTTGGGAGTGGAGGGAAAAATAATGCGTCCGAAACGCAAAAAAGGCGAGATTGACACATTCTAAATTCTATATCTCCTAAACGGTTACTGTCACAAAATTGAAACTTAATGAATATCTGTAGGTATACTAGGAGAATAGATCGGAAATCAATTTTTGAGTGGGGGCAGTGGCGTACGGGGGTGGGGGGTGAAAAACTTTAGATTACGCTATCTCACGAACCAATTACACTAGACAAATAGAATTTGGTTTTTGTATAAAGGTTGACAAATGAAGTTTGCTGAAAGTGAAAATTTTTAAGAGGGCGGTGGAGCATGAAAGTGGAGGGGATAAGAATTTTTTTAAAAAATCACGTCTCATATCTCAAGAACGGTGTACGATATAAGCTTAAAATTTTTACCTAAAGTGGGCCTAATAGACCCCTAGCAGAAAACAAAATTTTGGAAGTGTGGGTGTAGAGGGTGAGGGTGGGGGAGGGTGAAAAGGAAAAAGTTCCGATTTTTATATCTCGAGAACCTATAATGATATAAAGCTGAAACTTAGTATTTAGATAGATCTATATTAGTAGCATGTTGGAAAAATATAATTTTTTATAGGGGCAGTATTGTACGGGGGTGGGGGGTGTTTTTCCTATCTATGGAACGGCTTATGCTACAAAGTTGAAACTCGGTATGTTTATGTAGATCAACTAGAAAACTAATTTAGATTAAAAAAAATTTCAAATATCTATTGGCGTTCGGAGGGGGGGGCAAAAAAAATGATCAGTGAAAATGGAATGCATATATTTTTACGGTTTTCGTCATATCTATTAGGTTTTCCCAAATATTGAATTCTTTTTTATTGTACATCTTCTTCATATAAATACCTAGAAAGTGTTTTCAGGATTTCTTAAAATTCGACCCCTAAGGGGGTGCAAAGGGGGTTGTAAACTTTTTCACGAATTCTACTATATCCCCAGGTCTTATCAGATATCAAATATCTTTTCACTTTCACGTGCTTGCGTAATAATCGCCTAAAACTTGTTTTTAAGTTTTTTCCTTTTTCAGCTCCTAAGAGAGTATAAATGATAAGAAATTTTCCAATGTTTAATCGGCTAAAAATCGCGATTTTAAATATTTTTATTTTAAGAACAAAATTAATTTTCCAAGAAATCTAATAATCTCGAAGCAACTCATGATACACTCCGACTTTAACCGCTCCCGAGCTTTGACCCGAAAAATAATAAAGTTTCGCCCAGACCATTGGCAGATTTTTTTATATAAAGGTCGATTGGTAGGAGGTAGAGTAGCACGTTTAGAGCATCGGTCGGGCATGACCGCATAGCACCTGTAATGCCTATGGCCGCACTTCGTTGAACTTGACTGAGTTTAGTTATGTTATAGTCCTTACTCAGAGCGGGCCACCAGACTAGTGACCCGTAGTTGAGAATTGGACGTATTACAGCAGTGTACAGCCACAAAACCATCCTAGGTTTGAGTCCCCACTTCTTGCCGAAGGTTCTTTTGCAGGCGTAGAAGGCCACACGGGCTTTCTCCACCCGGTTTTCTATGTTGAGTTTCCAGCTCAGCTTTGAATCAAGGATAACACCAAGATACTTTGCGCTCAATAATACAGTATTGTGACCGATTTTTAAAAAAAAAAAAATTTTCTACCCTCAAAATTTTTGTTTTCACGTACTAGTCATGAAAAGAAGACACGAAAAAAGCAAAAAAAAATTTCAGTCCGTCTGTCCGCCGTACGCCGCAAAATTGTTTGAAGGCTCGTAGTAACCAAACCCTATAAGCTATTTAGTTGAATTTTTTTTCGTGGATAAAGTACGTAGGCCTTATAAAGTGACCAAATTCTGAGGGGTAGGGGTGTAAGGGGGGAGGTGCGGGAAGCGTTTTAGACGAAAAATCTTGATTTCTATATCTCAGCAACCGCTTACGCTAGGAAGCTGAAACTTGGGATCCATATAGAGCTTTAATAGTGGACTCATTTGCAAAAAAATTGCTGATATTGGTAAAAGGTTTTGTGAAATAATGCGTCCAAAACGCAAAAAAGCCGTGATCGACACATTCTAAAATCTATATCTCCTAAACGGTTAACGTCACAAAACTGAAACTTAACAAATATCTGTAGATATACTAGGAGAATAGATCGGAAACAAATATTTGAGTAGGGCAGTGGCGTACGGGGGTGGGAGGTGAAAAATTTTTGATTACGATATCTCACGAACCAATTGCACTAGAGAAATAAAATTCGGTTTGTGTATAAAGGTTGACAAATGAAGTTTGATGAAAGTAAAATTTTTTAAGGGGGCGGTGGAGCATGAAAGTGGAGGGGATACGAATTTTTCTAAAAAATCACGTCTCATATCTCAAAAACAGTGTAAGATAGATACTTCAAAATTTTACCAGGAGTAGGCCTAATAGACTCCTAGCTCCTTTTGTGGTGAGGGTGTAGAAAGTTAGAGTGGGGGAGGGTGAAAGGGAAAAGGTTCCGATTTTTATATCTTGAGAACCTATAATGATATAAAGCTGAACCTTGGTATTTAAATAGAGCTATAGTAGTAGCATCTTGGAAAAATATTATTTTTTATAGGAGTAGTATGGTACAAGGGTGGGGTGTGTTTTTCCTATCTATAGAACGGCTTATGCTACAAAGTTGAAACTCGGTATGTATATGTAAATCAACTAGAAAAGTAATTTAGATAAAAAAAAATTCAAATTTCCATTGGTATTCGGAAGGGGGGCAAAAAAATGATCAATGAAAATGGAATGCATATATTTTCACGCATGCATATATTTTCACGGTTCTTAGGTCTTCCCAAATATTGATTTCATTTTTATTTCACGGCTTCCTCATATAAATACTTAGAAAGTGTTTTCAGAATTTTTTGAAATTCGACCCCTAAGGGGGTGGAAAGGGGGTTATATGCTTTTTCATGAATTCTGCCATATCCCTCTGGTCTGATCAGATATCGAATATATTTTCACTTTCAAGGGCTTGCGTAATAATCGCCTAAAACTTATTTTTAAGTTTTTTCCGTTTCAGCCTCTAAGAGGATATAAAAGGGTTGAACAAGTTTTCACGAATTCCGTCATATCTTTTAGAAGTGATAAGAAATTGAATTGGTTTTTACTTTCTCGTGTTGTCTTCATATTTATCTATTAATTTCTTTCAGGATTTTTGGATATTCAACCCCCAAGTGGGTGTAAGGAGGTTCAATATCTGATGATATATCGAATTCGTTTTTACTGCATAAGGTTTCCTATATAAGCGCCAAAAAGTCAATTTCAGTATTCTTAGATACGCAATCCTAAGGCTTGTAAGGGGGTTGTATGCTTTTCAAAGCTTCGACATATTTCTTAGGTTTGATGAGATATTAGATCGCTTTTCACTTCGCCAACAAACCCATTTTCGATATTCAATCCCATATGTTTTCACAATTTTTGCCATCCCTTAGTTCTGATGAGATATAAAATTGGTTATTACGGCATTTGATGTAATAATCTAACAACCAATTTCACGATTTTCCGAATTTGAAAAACCAAAGGGGAGTGAAGGGTTTGCTAACGTTTTCACTAATTTTACAAGATCCCTCGTGTCTCATGAGATATTAAGTTGCTTCTGATGAAATCGACTAAAAACCTGTTTCACAATTTTTTCGAATTCAAACCCCAAGTGGAAGTAATGGGTTTGTATACGTTTTAACAATTCGTCATATGTCTTAAGTCTGATAAGGCAACAAACTCGTTTTTACTTCTATGGGCTTTTAGTGTTCCAATGTTTAATCGGCTAAAAATCTCAATTTTAAATATTTTTATTTTAAGAACAAAACTAACTTTCCAAGAAACAACTGATGATATACTCCGACTTTGACCGCTCCCGAACTTTGACCCGAAAAATAATATAGTTTCGCCCAGACCATTGGCAGATTTTTTATAATACTAACTAACAAAAAGTTGTGTAATCATCTGTTCTAATGAATCCAAAAATCTTTAATTTAAAAAAAATTCTCGTTAATACAAATAACAATAACAAAAAATCGGCCAACAGTCTGGGCGCAACTTTATTATTTTATGGGTAGAAGTCCGAAAAGTGTTTAATGCTGAGATGCGGTGTAGGTTACTATGCGACTGACAATCTAAAGAATAACGTTCCAAATAGCCTCCTGGTTATTCCTTAGATTGTCAGATTGTCACCACATCTCAACACGTTTCGGACTTCTACCCATAAAATAAAAATGTTGCGCCCAGACTGTTGGCCGATTTTTTTTCTAGTTTTAATTACTCTAGTAGCACATCTACATATAGGTACTAAGTTTCAACTTTCTAGCATAAGCCGTTTCTGAGATATGAAAAACCACCCTCCACCGCAGTACCTTGTTACCCCTCTCAAAAATTAAATTTTCCGGGATGAGTTCATAGTAGCTCTACACAATTTTCAATTTCTAGCTTTCTATCCTCAATTTTTTTCTCCGCTAGAGGTCTACTGATCCTAACTCCTGTAAAATTTTCAAGATCATTTCTGATACGGTTTTTTAAAAATTTAATATTTTTAAAAATGGCTGTCTCCCCACTTTCGTGCTTCACCTTCCTCTCAAAAATTTTACATTCAGTAGACTCCACTGGCAATTCTATATACAGAAACAAAATTTTATCTTCCTGGCACAATTGAGTCGGAAGATATTGTAATTCAAAGTTTTTCATCCCCCAACCCCATACCTCATCACTCCCCCTTAACGTAATTAACCCTTTTCTAATCTCCTAGTATCTTCTAAGACAACTACAAAGTTTCAGCCGTCTGACATCAATCGTTCAGGATATATGGATTCAATCCCAGCTTTCAAGCATTTTGGACGTAATTGGGTCATACTCCCCATACCAATATAATTTTATTTGATAATTAAAAATTATTATTTTAGCATGGCTAGAACATACAGTATTGTGCGAATTAATGTGAACACAAGGATTTTTATCGTATATATTGTTTATTTGAAATAAAACTATTCTTAGACCTATAAACAAAGTTTAAATACTATTATTACTATTATATAATATGGAATATGTCCTCCCTTTGCTGTAATAACGGCTTGAGCTCGGCTCGGCATGGGGTCAACTAAATTTTTACAATTATCGTTGATTGCCTCCTCTCGAAACCATACCTGCATTACTGTTTCCACCATCTTGGTTTTCGTTGTACAGTCCATCTTTTGTAATTTGACCTTGCAGATCGCCCATAAATTCTCAATAGGATTGAGATCTGGTGAATTTTCAGGTCAGTATAAAACGCTAATCTTCTCGTCCTTGAAATATTTCACCATAGTCTTAGAAGTATGGCATGAAGCTGAGTTTTGATGAAAAACTGCATTACCGTTGGCTTGAACTTTCTCCAGCTCCTGAGAAAATAGCCCCAGAACATCTTCTTAACTGGATGTTTGATTGATTGAACAATATGGGCTACAGTAAGCTTTTCACCCACACTCTTAAGAACGAATTTTAATCGTTGGCGCTGCACTAGAAAGTGTATCTCGTCTGAGAACAGCACCTTCCTCCAGTAATTTTCGGTCCAATCGGCATATTTTTTGGCCCAAATCAGTCTCTTTTTCATCATAGGAGCAGTCAATAGTTGTTTTTTCTGTGGCCTCATGGCTTTTCTTCCACCTTCCAAGAGTCTTCTGCATACTGTAGAGTCATGAATTTTCATCCCAACCGTGGCTTGTTTTTCTTGGATGCAATTTGCTGTTTCGTAGAAGGCTGCCTTCATCTCGAGGAGTGGTCTTCCTTTTTCTTCCACATTTCCCTCTTCGCTGCACTTTAACAGATCATCGGAAATCAAGGAATCTGGGTGCTTGTATGGCAAACCTTACAGTCACAGCAACATTCTAAAAACCTTACCAGCGGAAATAGTTAAATCTCCGACCGACTACATTATCCCGAGACTGACCTTCAAGAAGGATTTCGCTGTGGGTTTTCCAACCAGAACGGAATGGAAGAATGGTTCAGTTATACACGAATTCGACACAGTCATATACACTACCAGTTCAAAGATGAACTGTGGAGTCGGAGCGGGAGTTTTCTCAGACACACACTATATCCGCAAGGTCTTACCACTTACCGGACTACGGCAGCGTTTAGGCGGAGATACTGGGGATCCGGGAGGCCTGTCGGACTTTGCAGCAAGACGCTACGCCAAAGCGAAATGTTGTAATCCTTTCTGACAGCCAAGCCGCAATCAAGGCCTTAGATTCGGCTACCACCTCCTCTAAACTCGTCGAACAGTGTCAAGAAGAGCTAGCCCACTTAGGAAGTCAAGTCAAAGTTACTCTGCTATGGGTCCCAGGCCACAGCAAGATAGAGGGCAATGAGCGGGCAGACGAATTAGCTAGGCAAGGTTCTGCTCTTCAGGGCCCTCTCGTAGAATCCGTTCAGGTCCCACTAGGGACTGTTAAGCGCCAAATATCCACCCACTTTTTCACAAACGCGAACTCCAGATGGAGAGGACTGACCAAGTGCGTCATATCTAAGAAGATATGGCCATCCTACTCCCGTAACAGAACAAACGAACTCCTGAGCAGGAGCCGCGTGGACGTCTCCAGAGTCACGTCAGTCAGCACGGGTCACTGGCCGATCGGCGACCACGCGGCCAGACTGGGTATTCCGTTTAACGTCAATTGCCGCAGTTGTGGGGATGCAAATAAGATGGAAACTGTTATTCACCTTCTTAGCGAGTGTTCCGCCCTAGCTAGAGCCAGACTTCGCGCACTAGGCAAACCCTTCTTCAATAACCTCGATGAGATCTCGAAAAACAAGATAGGAGAACTGATTACCTTCTTGAACAGCTCCATTCAAGCCCCAGGTCTCTGTAAAACTATACATATACTTCATCAACCCTCAACGACCAGGTTAAACGAGTTGTGGTATCAAAACGGCGCTTCCTGTGCTAATTGGGCCCTGTTTTCGGCAGACGGGCCACCACGTAAACCAACCAACCAACCATCAACAGATCACGTCTCTCGCTTCTGCTTTAATAATTTGTTTACTGCACCCAAACTCACACCACATTCCATTGCAATGCTTCTCTGTGTTATAGGAGTATGTTCACTAAGCGTGATTATCTTCTCTCTTTTCCTTGGACAATGTTCAAACACAACCTAAAAATTATTATTAATTGCACACGTTTCTGCGGTAAGTAATGGCGATCATATGGTTAAATGATTTACCACCAAAACAACTGTCAGAATGGACATAACAGTGTTGCCATAACCAAAATACTCACTTTTTGGTTGTGTTCACTTTAATTCGCACAATACTGTACAAAAAAAATCAATGCAACAATCGTGGACTGAAGTTGCGATGAAAAATGCACTAGCTTCTGTGCTGAAAAAATTGACCTAAAGAAAGCCAGTAAATATTTTGGTGTCCTCAGCGCTACTCTTTAAAGCAGAGTACACTCTCAATTCACTTAATTTCGCATGAATTTATTAAACTCATAATATTTGTCTTAATTGATCCATTGCCATATTATTTCGCTCCAGTTTTGGGTGAAATTATACTACACCCCTTGGAAGGGCTCACTTTATCCCAGTAGTAAGGCAAAGTGGGTAGTTTGAATTATGTATAGAAAGGGGTAGATATCTTTTTTATCAACAGCAATAATTTAATTTCACGGATATATGACTAAGCTACCATCCTAAGCTATCGATTTTGCGTGAAAAGAATTTTATAACTATTACCCATTTTACAGAATCTCGGTTCAAACCTTAGGGGGCTCACTTTGCCACACATTCTCCTACAGGCCGGTTTCAGTAGATTGGCAACTAGATTTTGTCGTAAGCTCGCGATTTTAAAATCTCAATCGGAGAATCTAGTAGATTTGCGAAATCGCAAGATTTCGGGGCAGTGGAAACATAACATTGGCACAACTAATTACTAATCCTACTAATTCAGTGTATTTCTCAACTTCCACTCCGTCAAACTCTTCTTACATCTTATTGTCAAAAAATGATTATTGCTTGATTGATTTTTCGTAGCAGCGGTCATAATTCAATACTTCCCAAAATCAGATAACTTTTTACCTTAAGCTCACTACTGATATCTATTTTACATTCCACTTTTTTATTGGACACGATTTTCACTCCCCTGATCAATAAACCGAAAGTCTTATCACAAGATAGTTTCTTTTAAACTGTCACCACCCTAAAAACCAATTACCGAACAACAAAACCACAATCATGTCCAATGTCCATGTCCAACAACGACCAGCAATTTCATTTTCCCTTAGTATAATACTTGTACCAGTTCCAAGAAACCTTGTCGAAGAGTATCCTTTCATACTAACAACACAAACCTTACCACAGATGCATATCCTGTCCATTGTTTGCGCTTCAGTTTCGACCAGACTTCTTTTTTCTCTCCGCGTTCCCATTCTAAAAAAACTTTCCACATCTCATATCGTAATGGCATACATTCAAAATAACGTGATGAAAAAAGTAGTTACCCCGTTATGAAAAATATAGCTAGAACCTTCCCTACAAGGATCCCAATGAGTCGGGATTGACTGAAGTGTATGGTGGTACGGGAGGAACATGCTTGAGAGGAAAAAAAAACTAAAAATTTTTCGCCATCAAGGATATGGGAGGAAAATTTACTAAGCCGTTAGTCCCAAGGCGATAGTTGCTTTGGTAGCCTCAGCGAGGCTAATAAAATGCACCGAACCACCCTCTCCCATTAAACCGAGGCTCAGCTGAATGAAACGACTTCTTGACTACTTGTAAGAAGAAAATCGCCACGCTTTAAGTTTCATGTTGATGTGAATTTGTACAGCCCCCGCCGTAATTAGCTCGTTAAATAAAACTTGCATTTTATTATAAATACGACTGGGTATGTGCATGGCTACCATATTCAACGACATCAACCTCTAGAGGCTGTTTGCATCCTTAAATAGTCCCCGGATCACATGCTTGCTCTATCTAATTATTATTTATATTGCGGCGAAAATATGTAGAATTCCGTAGACTCGAAGAAAACCGTGTCTTCACTTTGATGTCCTTGAAGGATGATAAGTATCACTGTTACAAGTATAACACTTTTTAAGATATTCGTTTAAGGGGTTTGTCCTCGGAAAATTGAAGCTCAACTGATCTACCAAAAAAAAAATTTATCCGTCTGTCCGCCGTTTATATAAACGCGTCAAAACTCAGTGAGTGATCGACTATCGATGATGCACTATACGGGCCATAAGAGAATGTTATGGGGCAATTAAGGCGAGAATTAGAGATCTTAAGATCTAAGAATCTACTAATAATCTGATGCTGCGTTTCCACCATCGCAGTCGCACATCGTCTACATTCGCATAGCACACGAATGCATAGGCAAATCTGTAGACACTACATTCGTGATCAATGCGAATGCCTTTGATTCGCGTCTAAAAACCACTATCGACGCGAATGTCAATGCGAATGTGAGTGGCACTAGTGGCAAGTATTCAGTTCTCTGTTTTAGAACAATTCAATAAATGAACTAAGGCGAATGCGTAAACACTGCGTTCGTGTTCAATGCGAGTTCCTTTGATTCGCGTCCAAAAACAGCAACCAACGCGAAGCTACTCCATAGGCGTACCGTGGACTGAAATCTGGCAGGGGCCAGGGGCCGAATCGCTCAGAACATACTACTTCTTCCGAAAGGCACACATGCTTTTCATACAAGTTCGTCCTTTTTGTGTTTACAGATTGGGTGTTCGTATAAACAACGAATGATTAGTCTTAGGCTACGACTTTGAAATGTTTTATACGTTGTTTTTACCAATAGCTGCAGTTGAAGGAAAGAATTTGAAAAAGTTCCTATGAGAGTCCTCCTTCGAGTAGCTACCATGAAAAAATTCTGTAAAAATGTCTTCACTCAATTTAGGGAACTAACTGTCTTTTAGTTTCGAGTAGCAACTAAAAGAGAGTCCATAAAATTGGATTCAATGCTCATGATTGAGAGATTCGAGAATTTATCTTGAGCATTACCAGCGATGGCAATTTTTCTTCAATTTGAAGATTTTTAGCGTTACCGAAGATTTGAAGATTTTGATGGCTATTTAGAAGTTTTTTTTTCGATAACAAAAACAAATTTAATTTATAAATTCCTAGCTTATTTTCTATTATTTTCACTTAACAGCTTCGTTTTTGTTTATATTTTCTCATCTATCTTCATGTTCAAAGTCAGTCAGTACCGGCAATACTGATCTAATTACCAAAAATAACGTTTTCTTCGATCGCGTTTCATTTCTTCTTTATCGGGACACAAAATTAAAAATAAACAGTTTTTTATCCAGAATCAATTTGAAAAGATTTTTACGAGGTACAACGAACCAGTGTTTTGAATTTAAGAAGCTTTTTTTAAATTTACAAGACAATTATTAACAACAAGCTATTGATCTATAGAATGGTTATGCAGCCGATCATATTATATGCAGCACCAATATGGAACCAGTGTGCTTTAGTTCATAAAATAAAACTCCAAACACTTCAGAACAAATGCCTTAAAATAATACTGGACAAACCATTTTATTTTTCTACCGCTCACCTTCACTACTTAGCAGGCATTCCCAAGATCACGGACACAGCCAATAAATTTCAGCTAACCTTTCTCGAAAAATGTACAATATCTGTTAACCCTCTGGTTACGTGAACTAATAATTAGACTTATAGTTTCAATTTTTTATTTTTATTTTATTTTTGTTTTTGTTTTTATTTTATTTTTTATTTTTGTTTTCTTTTTAAGTTAGTATATAAGTGAATAGAAATAGGTTTTTGTCTAAATTTTCCTATCACAATGATACACCAATTTCAAACGAATTCGAAATACTTGTATGTAAAAAATACCCCGCAAAAGTAAAGATGTAAAGACTATTGTCTAATCTCTCGTTATTAATAACATAAGTTTATACTCGAAATCAGCACCGAATAAATATTATTATTATTATTATTATAAAGATCGTCTTGTATATATCAAAAACACTTCTGATATTGAAAACCTTTTTAAATCTTTCTTGTAATAATTCGCGTCGCTATTCGTTTGCATTTTCTTTAGTTGCAATGCAAACAAAACGATCGGAAGTTTAGAAAACCCCCTGAATTTCTACTTTACATTTGTAAAATTGAAAACATCTTCTAAAGTTCTCGTAAAATTCAAAAATATTCTCAAAAAAAGCTGGTTCCATTAAAAAACAAATCTTCTATAGTTTATAAACTTAAAGAAAATCTTGTTACAATTTCGTGTAAAACCGCCAAAATATTTCATGAGAATCTCGTTGTTTCAAAAACAATTTTCAATTTATTTTGCTAAATTGAAAAAATTTTGTAAAGCTCTCGTCAGATCGAAAGAACAATGATTGTAAAATTCAAAACTGTCTTGTTATTTTCAAAAGTCAGTTGAGATTTGATTCGTTAATTTTAAAAGATTCTTTTATATTGTTTGTATTGTTAAAAACATTTGACAAAAAAAACAATTGACCAGTAAAGTGTTTGCGGTAGGATAGGAAGGAATTATTTTTCAGGAAGGGGCCAGAATTATTTCTCTGGGAGGATCCAAGCCGGGATCTGGGAGGTCCCGGCCACTCCTGGCCCCCCGCACGGCGCGACTATGAGCTACTCGAATCTCGACTGGAGTTGCGAACTGACGCGAACTTGATGTTTCTACATTCGCATTCGCCCTAGTTCGTACAGGTTTGCTCGATGGTAAAAACGCAGCATGAAAGTTTGAAGATACGTAGCAATATGCAATGCGAAAATTCAAATAGCAAATTCGTTGGCTCCCAAAATACGATATTATTAATCATATCTTCGGAAAACCCCATTTCCATGAACCCGTTTTAAACTATCGACAAGGGTGGGAAGGGAGAGCTAGGGAAGGGCTCACAACTCCATTGAGATATTAAGTTGAAATTATTTGGTGAGTAGATTGGTTGAACCCCTTCGAGTGGTAACTTTTCCGGGGGTAGGGGTTTAAGGGTGCGTTTTAGACGAAAATTTTTGGTTTCTAGATTTCAGAAACCTCTTACTCTAGGAGAATGGAACTTAGAATTTGTGTAGAAATATGAGAGTGGACCCATTTGTAAAGTCTGGGCGAAACTTTATTATTTTTCTGGTCAAAGTTTGGGAGCGGCCGAAGTCGGAGCATATCATCAGTTGTTTCGAGATTATGAAGTTTTTTGGAAAGTTAATTTTGCTCTTAAAATAAAAATATTTAAAATAGAGATTTTTAGCCGATTAAACATTGAAAAAGCTCCTGTAGACTATACGAATTTCGGTATATTATGTACACTAAAAGCCCATAGAAGTAAAAACGAATTTGTTGCCTTATCAGACTTAAGAGATATGATGAATTGTTAAAACGTATTCAAACCCATTACTTCCACTTGGGCTTTCAATTTCGAAAAAATTGTGAGACAGGTTTTTTAACGATTTCATAAGAACCAACTTGATGTCTCATGAGACACGAGGGATTTTGAAAAATTTGTGAAAACGTAAGCAAACTCTTCATACCCCCTTGGTTCTGGAAATTCGAAAAATCGTGAAATTAGTTTTTAGGTCATTACATCAAATGCCGTAATAACCAATTTTATATCTCATCAGAACTAAGGGATGGAAAAATTTGTGAAAACATATGCAAACCCTTGGGATTGAATATCCAAAAATTGAGAAATGGGTTTGTAGGCGATTGTACAGGAAGTTTGGCACTCTGTGTGCCACCTTATAAGGGGTTATTCCTTGATACATTTGGAGAAAAAAATTGTTGTACAGGGTGGGTCAATGTTCAATATTAGTGGAGATACAGGGTGGTTAAGAAAAGTGTTTTTGACCGGTACCCTCACTCACTTAAAACGTTATATCTTGAAAACGAATAATCACAAGGCAAAGTGTTATAACTTGTTTTTTAGGCAATCGAACTATCTTTCATTTGATGTAACAGTCTAGATTGTAACTGCACCCAATCTTGAGATATTTACTCGAAAACACAAATTATAAAGTTATAACACTTTGCCTTGTGATTATTCGTTTTCAAGATATAACGTTTTAAGTGAGTGAGGGTACCGGTCAAAAACACTTTTCTTAACCACCCTGTATCTCCACTAATATTGAAAATTGACCCACCCTGTAGAACAATTTTTTTCTCCAAATATATCAAGGAATAACACCTTACAAGGTGGCACACGGAGTGCCAAACACCCTGTAGAAAAAGTCTGCGGAAGTGCAAAGTGATATAATATCTCATCAGACCTAAGAAATATGAACTTTGAAAAGCATACAACCCCCTTACACCCCTTAGGATTGAAAATCCGAAAATACTGAAATTGACTTTTTGGTTCTTATATGGGAAACCTTAGGAAGTAAAATGAATTCGATATATCATCAGATCTAAGCAATATGTATGAATCTGTGGAAACATATGCAACTTTCTTATACCCACTTGGGGGTTGAATATCCAAAAATCCTGAAAGGAGTTAATAGATAAATATGAAAACAGCACGAGAAAGTAAAAACAATTGATTATTACGCAAGCCCGTGAAAGTGAAACGATATTCGACATTTGATCAGACCGGGGGGATATGGCATAATTTGTGAATAAGTATACAACCCCTTTACACCCTCTTAGGGGTCGAATTTTAAAAAACCTTGAAAACGCTTTCTAGGTATTTATATGAAGAAGCCGTAGAATAAAAATGAATTAAATATTTGGGAAAACCTAATAGATAGGACAAAAATCGTGAAAATATATGCATTCCATTTTCACTGATACATTTTTTCGCCCCCCTTCCAAACGCCAATGGATATTTGAAATTGTTTTTTATCTAAATTACCTTTCTAGTTTCAACTTCATAGCATAAGCCGTTCTATAGATAGGAAAAACATCCCCCACCCCCGTACCATATCACCCTTATAAAAATTTTTTCAAGATGCTACTACTATAGCTCTATCTAAATACTATGTTTCAGCTTTACATCATTATAGGTTTTCGAGATATAAAAATCTGAACTTTTTCCTTTGCACCCTCCCCCACCCTCACCCTCTACACCCTTTTTCCTGATAGGGGTCTATTAGGTCTACTTCTGCTAAAAACTTTAAGCATCTATCTTACATTGTTCTTGAGATATGAGACGTGCTTTTTTAGAGAAATTCTTAGCCCCTCCACTTTCATGCTCCACCGCCCCTTTCAAAAATTTTACATTTATCAAACTTTATTTGTTAACCTTTATGCACAAACCGAATTTTATTTCTCTAGTGCAATTGGTTCGTGAGATATCGTAATCTAAACTTTTTTACCCCCACCACCGTACGCCACTGCTCCCACTCAAAAATTTGTTTGCGATCTATTCTCCTAGCATACCTACAGATATTCATTAAGTTTCAATTTTGTAACTTTAACCGTTTAGGAGATATGGAGTGTTGATCTCGGCTTTTTTGCGTTTTGGATGCATTATTATTCCCCCCACTCCCACACCACTTCACGCATATTGACAATTTTTATGCAAATGGGTTCACTACCGAAGTTCTATATAAATTCCAAATTTCAGCCTCCTAGCATAAGCGGTTGCTGAGATCTAGAAACCAAAATTTTCCGTCTAAAACGCACCTCCCTCCTCCCCCCTTACACACCCACCCTTCAGAATTTGGTCAATTCAAGGGGCCTATCCAGTCTATTCTTAAAAAAAAATTCAATTCAATATCTCAAACCGTTTGGGAGCTACGAGCCTTCAAACGATTTTGCGTACGGCGGAGGGCGTAAGGCGTACGGCGGACAGACGGACTGAAATTAATTGTTTGCTTTTTTCGTCTCTACTAGTGAAACGTGAAAAAAAAAATGTTAAGTGTAGCAAATTTTTTTTTTTTAAAAAATCGATCACAATACTGTATTATTAGAAAATAATAAAGTGAAATATTATTAGAAAATAATAAAGTAAAAAACATACTGCAGTCACGATCGGCTGCAAGCCTATCGTATAATACTCTAGATGAATACTGAACTCCGATTTATATTGTAGTTGGGGATAAAGTAGAATTACATGTGTGCATGTTGTATGTCCTTTATTAAGGACTGCCATTAGATTGCTACTCAAAACTAAAAGACAATATTCAGTGTTTAATTTCATATCTTGAACTGGGTAAGTCATCGAAAAAAAAAGTCCTTTTTGAAGGACTTTCACATGGGAGGTGCAGGAAGGACTCACTCGATTTCTTACATATTTATCCTTTTCCTTGGAACCATTTAAAAATGAACGTGTACAAAATTTCAAATTCGTAGCTTGAAGCGTTCAAAAGTTATCGAAAAATATTGTTGAACACGTGTCTTAAGGACATTTTGTATGGCAGCACCCAGAAGGAGTAAAAGGATTTCGCTGACTAGTAAACTCGAACTTTGTTCTTACTCAAAACTAATTTCTACAAAATTCCGATTTCATAGCTAAAAGATTACTTGAGTTATAGTGGGTTCCGTAGATTAAGTGAAGACATTTTAACAGGATATTTGTATGGCAGCTACACGAAGGACTAATAGGATTTTCTTCATAATCATATATTTAGCTCCAGCTATTGGAAAAATAACACGTACAAAATTTCAAAGTCGTAGCTTAAACCCTTCTGAAGTTATTGACCAATATTCTTAAACACATGTTTTAAGGACATTTTGTATGGCAGCTACCAGAAGGAGTAAAAGGATTGCGCTGATTTGTAAACCCAAACTTCCTTTTTACTCAAAACTAACTTGTACAAAATTCCGAATTCGTAGCTAAAAGATTACTTGAGTTATAGTGGGTTCCGCAAATTAAGTGAAAACATTTTAACAGGATATTTGTATGGCAGCTACACGAAGGACTAACAGGATTTTCTTCATAATCATATATTTAGCTCCAGCTATTGGAAAAATAACACGTACAAAATTTCAAAGTCGTAGCTTAAACCCTTCTGAAGTTATGGACCAATATTCTTGAACACGTGTTTTAAGGACATTTTGTATGGCAGCTACTCGAAGGAGTAGGACGATTTTGCCCGTTAACGAACTTAGCCTTACAAATTCAACCAAACATCCAGATTCAAAATTTCAATATCCTAGGTGAAGGCGTTCTTGAGTTATCATGTTCACGGACAGACGGACGGACGGACGGACGGACGGACGGACGGACGGACGGACGGACGGACGGACGGACGGACGGACGGACGGACGGACGGACGGACGGACGTCAGGCGGATTTGAGGTTTTTGGGCACAAATAAACAAAAAATAATATATAACTTTTTTTCGTCGGAGGCTTGGTTCTATGCGTTACAAACTTTTGGGCTGGATTAAACTTATAATACTCTATATGATTTCATCTAGAGTATAAAAACGAATTACCCAGATGAAGAAATGGTTTTAGTTAAATGTGGATTACCTCTGAAGTAGGTCAATTAGAGCGATGAATTACCTTAAAATTAAAGGTGACAAAATGATATTTTGTAATACCAAGAAAAAGTTTTCAATCAATGATCCTTTTTTTAATTATTTAAAATCATTATCGGTTCGAAAGTTATTAGTATAAATAGTAAAAAATCTGCCAATAGTCTGGGCGAAACTTTATTATTTTTAGGGTCAAAGTTTGGGAGCGGTCAAAGTCGGAGTGTATCATGAGTTGCTTCGAGATTATTAGATTTCTTGGAAAATTATTTTTGTTCTTAATATAAAAATATTTAAAATAGAGATTTTTAGCCGATTAAACATTGAAAAAGTCCGTGTAGACTATTCGAATTTCAGTATATTATGTACACTAAAAGCCCATAGAAGCAAAAACGTATTTGTTGCCTTATCAGAATTAAGAGATATGACGTATTGTTAAAACGTATACAAACCCATTACTTCCACTTGGGGTTTGAATTTCGAAAAAATTGTGAAACAGGTTTTTAGACGATTTCATAAGAAGCAACCTGAAATCTCATGAGACAAGACGGATCTTGAAAAAATTCTGAAAACGTAAGCAAACCCTTCACATCTCCTTGGTTCTGGAAATTCGAAAAATCGTGAATTGGTTGGCCGTAATAATCAATTTTACATCTCATCAGAACTAAGGAATGGCAAAAATTGTGAAAACATATACAAACCCTTGGGGGTTGAATATCGAAAAATTGAGAAATGGGTTTGTAGGCGATTATATAAAAAGTCTGTGGAAATAAAAAGCGATCTAATATCTCATCGAACCTAAGAAATATGTCGAAACTTTGAAAAGCATACAACCTCCTTACACCTTTTTGGATTGAATATCTAAAATACTGAAATTGACTTTTTGGCTTTTTTACATAGGAAACCTTAGGAAGTAAAAATGAATTCGATATATCACCAGATATGCAACCTCCTTACACCCACTTGGGGGTTGAATGTTCAAAAATTCTGAAAGGAGTTAATAAATAAATATGAAGACAGTACGAGAAAGTAGGAACCAATTCAATTTCTTATCACTTCTAAAAGAAATGACGGAACTCGTGAAAACGTGTTCAACCCGTTTATACCCTCCTAGGTGGAAAAAGGAAAAAACTTAAAAACAAGTTTTAGGCGATTATTACACAAGCCCATGAATATGAAAAGATATTCAATATCTGATAAGACGTGGATGTAGTAGAATTCGTGAAAAAGTTTACAACCCCCTTTGCACCCCTTAGGGGTCGAATTTTAAAAAATCCTGAAAACACTATCTAGGTATTTATATGAAGAATCCATAGAATAAAAATGAATTCAATATTTGGGAAGACCTAATAGATATGACGAAAACCGTGAAAATATATGCATTCCATTTTCACTGATAATTTTTTTTGCCCCCCCTCCGAACGCCAATGTATATTTGAAATTTTTTTTTATCTAAATTAGTTTTCTAGTTGATTTACATAAACGTACCGAGTTTCAGCTTTATAGCATAAGCCGTTCTATAGATAGGAAGAACACCCCCCACCCCCGTACCATACTACCCCTATAAAAAATTATATTTTTACAAGATGCTACTAATATAGCTCTATCTAAATACCAAGTTTCAGCTTTATATCATTATAGGTTATCGAGATATTAAAATCGGAACTTTTTCCTTTTCACCCTCCCCCACCCTCACCCTTTACACCCACACTTCCAAAATTTTGTTTTCTACTAGGGGTCTATTAGGCCTACTTCTGGTAAAAATTTGAAGCATCTATCTTACACCGTTCTTGAGATATGAGACGTCATTTTTTAGAAAAATTCTTATCCCCTCCACTTTCATGCTCCACCGCCCCTTTCAAAAATTTTGCTTCTAGCAAACTTCATTTGTCAACCTTTATACAGAAACCAAATTTTATTTATCTAGTGCAATTGGTTAGTAAGATATCGCAATCTAAAGTTTTTCACCCCCCACCCCCTTACGCCACTGCCCCCACTCAAATTTCCGATCTATTCTCCTAGTATACCTACAGATATTCATAAAGTTTCAATTTTGTGACATTAACCGTTTAGGAGATATGGATTTTAGAAAGTGTCGATCTCACCTTTTTTGCGTTTCGGACGCATTATTTTTCCCCCCACTCCCAAACCCCTTCACCTATATTGGCAATTTTTTTGCAAATGGGTCCACTACTGAAGCTCTATATAAATTCCAAATTTCAGTCTCCTAGCATAAGCGGTTGCTGAGATCTAGAAACCAAAATTTTCCGTCTAAAACACTTCCCCCTCCTCCCCCCTCACACCCCCACCCCTCCAAATTTGGCCACTTCAAGGGGCCTACCCAGTCTATTCATAAAAAAATTTTTAATTTAATAGCTCAAAGGGTTTGGGAGCTACGAGCCTTCAAACGATTTTGCGTACAGCGGTCGACGTACGGCGTACGGCGGACAGACGGACTGAAATTTTTTATTGCTTTTTTCGTGTCTACTCGTCATGAAACGTGAAAAAAAAAATTTTGAGGGTAGCAAATTTTTTTTTTTTAAAAATCGAAAACAATACTGTATTATTAAAATAATAAAGTAAAACGACGATAAATTTTATAAAAATTCATATTTTGAAAACACTTTGAAACGGGCATATGTAACTCAGCTTTTGAAGCTTTACATTATTTTTGCGTGCATATATTGCGTTCCTAACTCAATAAAAATACACACTGTATACATACTAGTTTTAAAATCAGAATAATTCCGGTATGTTAGTGCTCTACGGATTTTTCGGTCATATTTCGGAAACGGTTAAAGTTGGGCATCTTAAAAATTTGGCAGAAGTTTTCATGCAACTTTTTTTTGTTGGAAAGATATATTTAATATGTGATTCATCCTTTTATTCCGCTTCCAAATTAAAAAAAATATAGCGGACTATTTGAAAAAGGTTGTTTAAGGTTTTTGATACGTAGCATTGAAAGACCCTTTCTGGCTGTTGTTCTTAGTTTGACAACGACAAACCTATCAAAGTCAGCATTCTAAGCGAGAGGATATGTTTATTTGTTGCAATTATTTCTCCATACAAATAAATATCCATCCACCCATACATCAACCTACTTGACTCGAACCCGAAAAGAAAAGTCATCACATATCCTTAATAAAGGCTCGATTAACAATATCAGCTGAGAGTCATCAATTAGGAAGTGACTAGGTCGGGTTGCGTGCCGCAGCTATCATTAAGCCACACATTGACAGAAGGACCTGTTGATTTTAATACGAATTGAAAAGGCCCACTTTCATCCCTAGACTAGGATACGAGGTTTTGCTGGAATGCCGTGTTGACCTTCTTGTGGCTTTTGATGAGGTCACCACATCGATATTAACCAAACCCTAGCATAAACTCGGGTTGTGGGTTGTTCCTCTCTATGGATTTTTTTTCCCCGCGATGTTATTTCAGAAATTCTCTCGCGGGAAGGTTAAATGTTTTCACTAGCCCCCGAGCAATGTTGCTAAATTAGCGCAGTTTTAGGTTAATGTTGTGGAGGAGTGTAGCCTGGAGTATAGTGCTTTGGTCGCTTTTGCTGCCGTATTTTATCGATCTGTGTCCTTGCATGCGAGCCGAACATAACGATTTTGCGTTGAGTTATTATCGTTTTTTGGGCTCATTGGTTTTGTTTGTATGCCTACAGTTTACTCGATTTGGTAGGATTTGATCTAGTCCTTGGGTTGTTCATATATAAATAAAAAAGTTTTCGATTTCTTCGGGTTGGTATTTAGGGAAAAAAATAAAAACTCTAAAGTAAAATCTGAAGAAGTGTTTACTGTTCTAAAATCAGAAAATCTATTACTCTATAAAGCTCTAAAAATATTCAATGTGTTTTGTCGTCACTTACGGATAGCGTTTAGCGACCACGCCTTTAGTACGGGCAGTCAACCACCGCACCACGCTCGTCCTCGGACGCCGGCGATAGCGCCAAGCGACCAAGCCTCTCGATTTTGCATACTCTCATTTTCGGACGCAAGCAACAGTGGACATTCATCAACCTCTTCTACTCACGTGACCACTGGCCTGCGGACGCAGGCGACCGCTTCAAGCATCATTAGTGTGTCGTTCATACTAGGTACCGCTACACACCTTAAACTTACGCCGCCCGCGTACGGCATCAGACGTACGCAAAATGGATTAAAGGCTCTTGGCACTCAAACCATTTGAGTTTTTAAAATAAAAATTCTTTGGCAGGTCGAATGGGTGGAGGTTGGAGAGAATAACGATTTAGATGAAAAATTGCGATTTTTTTATCTAAGGAACAGCTCCCGATGGAAAGTTGAAACTTGGAACTTATCTAGATCTATGATAGTGGAGCCATTTGCCAAAAAAATTGTTGACTTGAGTAGATGGTTCATACTACAAGATTAAAATTTCGTGATATTTGTAAGTTCAAAGAATAGATCGGAAGTAAAATTATGAAGGGCATCAATGGCGTGCATAATTGGGTGGTGAAAAACTTTAGATAACGATATCTCATGAACCAATTAAACAGGAAAGATAAAAATATGGTGCATGGAACTGGGGGATAAAGTTTTTTCTGTGAAATCACGTCACATATCTCAAGAACTTATTAAGATAGGATCTTATAATTTGTACGGGATGTGAACCTGGTAGTTCCTAGCAGCGAAAGAAATTTGGGGTGAGGGAAAGATATTCTGGGAAACTGTTTATGATAGATAGCAGAATTTAGGTAGAGCTATAGTGGTCGCTCGTTTTATAAATTTAATTACTACAGAAGAGTGGGGTGTTTTTACTATCCCGATAACAACTTCTGCTAGAAACTTGAAACTTAGTGGGTGTATGAATATGAACTAATGTGGAAAAGTAATTTAGGCAAAAAAATTCATGTAGGGGAGACTAGGTAGAAATGCACAATTTTTCATTAATTACTCCATATCTCCGAAGAAAATAGTGGAACTTGATTAATTTTTCTTTCTTTATTTGATCAAACACCTTGCGCAAATATTTTATTCATAACAAAGAGCAAAATATAAACAGAACTTGAGGACTAATGAAGAAGAACGCAGTCAGTCCAAATGGTGCATTTCTTCCATCATACGGGAGAAATGCACCACATTTTAAATATATAGCCAACCCAAACCAAATTAGTTGAAACAAAAAACATAAAATATATTTACAAAAGTAACAAACAATAACGAACTTAACAGTAAATATATTAAACCTTTTTCGATTTTTATACTAATATAAAATAATAGAAAATACAGAATAATAATAATTCAATGGTTTTATATAAGTTTTGACAAGTCAACGGATATTAAAATTTGAAAAATCGATTGCAAATTTGAAATGTTACTGCTGTCTCCTTGTAGCACTAAGCCGTTCTGGTTGCATCAAAATAATTTGAATATCATTAAGATTTGTGGCCATGAATTCAGGCAAAGGAGGCATAACAATCTGGTGCATATCTCCCTATATGCTCGAGGTGCAATTCTATCGATTCCGACCAGATGGATATTTTTTATTTTTATTTTTAAATAAAAACAAATAATAAACTAGCACTTTACTAAAATAAACCTTAGACTACACGCTATATATGTGCCTACCTAGAAAGGTTCACGATCGATAATTTGTCCTTAAACAAAAATGTTGCATATATAATAAAAGTTAGTTTCCTTTGCGTTTTTCCTTTTCTCCGAATAACTGTTCGGCATTACTCGGTATTTTAACGTTTCCTGAACGCGATCATATGGATAGGAAAGAGAAAGAGAATACTACTTCTGCTTTGCAGATTTTACTTACGGGAGAGCGCCAATGGCGAGTGGTGCATTTCTACCTATGGTGCAGGGCTACCCATTCTACCCTATACATGAGCGTACGGACGTGGAGCCAAAATGGGTTGTATACATTTTCACGAATTTCGTCATATCTCTTGGGTATCTAAAATATTGAATTAATTATTCTGCTACGTTTTTTTTAGATAAATGCCTAGAAAGGTTTTTTTTTGTTTTTACTTCAATGCGGTTCCTACGTTTTTTTTTCAGAATTGTTTGCTTTTCAACCCAAAACAGCGTGAAAAAGGATTGTACACGAATTCCGACATATCCCTTAAGCCTAACGTATCGAATTGATTTTACTTCCAAGAAAACAAACTTCACAATTTTTGGTATTCAATGGCAAGAGGGTGTAAATGAGTTGCATACATTTTCACTAAATAAATGCCAATGGGTTGCATACATTTTCATTTTCAGTTGTTACTGCCAAACATATAATCGCTGAAAAACTGATTTCAGGATTTTTTTTATTTTCAATCTCGAAGGGGTTGCAAATGGGTTGCACATGCTTTCTCGAATTCATACGTACCTCTTTGATCTGATCGGAAATCTAATTGGTTTTTATAGGAGTATGTGTATAATCGCCAAAACATTAATTTTCACAATTTTTGGATATTCAACGCCAACTTTTTATGGTATCGCTTAAAACCAATTTACATTTTTTTCCGAAAGTCGACACCCAAACGGTGTAAAGGGTACACACTTTTTTACAAATTGCTTTATTATTTTAATAATAAAGTATTGTTATCGATTTTTAAGAAAGAAATTTTCTACCCTGAACATTTTTTTTCCACGTTTCATGACTAATAGACACCAAAAAAGCCAAAAAAAATTGCAGTCCGTCTGTGCGCCGTCCGCCGTACTCAAAACCGTTTCGAGGGCTTATAGCTCCCAAACCCTATGAGTTACTAAATTGAAAGTTTTCTTGTGAATAGAGTGGGTAGGTTCCTTGAAGTGACCACTTTTTGAGTGATGGCGTTGTGACGGGGGGAGGTTGGGGAAGCGTTTCATACGGAAAATTTTGATTTCCAGATCTCAGCAACCGCTTATGTTAGGAGTCTGAAACTTTGAATTAATATAGTGCTTCGATAGTGGACCCATTTGCAAAATTGTCGATATGACTCATTTGCAAAAAATTTTTCGATATGGGTGAAGGGATGTGGGAGAGGGGGGAATAATAATGTGTCCGAAATACTCGAAAATCGAGATCGAGACATTCTAAAATACATATCTCCTAAACGGTTAATGTTACGAAATGGAAACTTGTTGATTATCTGTAAATGTACTAGGACAATAGATCGAGTGGGAGCAGTGGCGTGCGGAGGTGGGGGGTGAAAAACTTTAGATAACGATATCTCACGAACCAATTGAACTAGAAAATTAAAATTCGGTTTCTGTATAAAGGTTGACAAATGAAGTTTGATGAAAGTAAAATTTTTTAAGGGGTTGATGCAGCATGGAAGAGGAGGGGATAAGAAAAAATCACATCTCATATCTCAAGCACGGTGTAAGATAGATGCTTAGAATGATGCCAGAAGTAGGCCTAATAAACACCTAGCAGAAAACATAATTTTGGAAATGAGGGTGTAGAGGGCGACGGTGGGGGAGGGTGAAAAGGAAAAAGTTTTCGATTTTTATATCTCGAGAACCTGTAATGATATAAAACTGAAACGTGGTATTTAGACAGAGCTGTAGTAGTACAATGTTGGAAAAATATAATTTTTTATAAGTAGTAGGATGATACGGGGGTGAGGGGTGTTTTCCTAACTATAGAACGGCTTATGCTAGAAAGTGGAAGCTCGGTATGTATATGTAAATCAACTAGAAAAATCAGTTTCATTAAAAAAACTTGCAATTATCCATTGGCGTTCGGAAGGAGGCAAAAAAAACTATCAGTGAACAGTCACGATCGGCTGCAAGCCAATCGTATAATACTCTAGATGAATACTGAACTCCGATTTATATTGTAGTTGGGGATAAAGTAGAATTACGTGTGTACATGTTGTATGTCCTTTATTAAGGACTGCCATTAGATTGCTACTCAAAATTAAAAGACAATATTCAGTGTTTAATTTCATATCTTGAACTGGGTAAGTCATCGAAAAAAAATGTTCTTTTTGAAGGGGAGGTGCAGGAAGGACTCACTTGTTTTCTTACATATTTATCCTTTTCCTCGGAACCATTTAAAAATAAACGTGTACAAAATTTCAAATTCGTAGCTTGAAACGTTCAAAAGTTATCGAAATATATTGTTGACAGGGGCGGAGGTTCCATAGGATCAAGTGGAGCAACTGCGCCGGGCGCAAACTTTTTAGGGCGGCGCACCTAATGTTCCACCTACCTACACAATTGTTCGACCATGTATTAAACATTCATGCAATTATCACTAAATTCATTGATTGAAAATTTTGCAATTCTAAAACACGGCATCCTACTTGCATATACCTATCCATCCAAATACAATTTAACAACACGTCGTACACCCAAACATTTGTTTCATTCTCCTAAATATACGGTTGCGGTTTGATCGTATTATATACACGTTCATATCGCCCTCATCAAACAAGTTTACACAGCTTTGTATGATCAACATGACTTTCCTACACTGATCCGACACGTCTCAACGCATTGTTTGATCATACATGGGCGAATCTATTGACTTACTCATTGGCGCAAACTTCATCCGCACCATTGTTCGACATACACACGGTACAGTAAACGTTCAACGTTCTTATGCGCGACGGCATGCGTTGTATTCCGCTGAGTGCATATGTATTCATGGCATAGAGCTACTGGAGACGACAAGTCACCGGTTTTGTATAAAGCGCTTTGAAGCCAAAAACACGATAAAAAGTGAGACAAAACAGGATCGTTGTTGTTGTTTTAGCGTGAGAGTGAGTGAGACAGAACAGGTTCGTTATGTCAATTGTTGTTGTTTTTGCGTGCAAGTAAATGCGACGACGTCCGCCTTCCACTCAATCGCTGCTTGTCACCTCCAGTATATATATCTCTATGATTCATGGTATCTGGCGCAGTTTATGAAAGTGCGCCATATGAATGCATTGGGACCTCAGAGACCACAGGCGCATGCACGGTGCCAGTGCTTCAGATCTTTATGCACACTATTTTTAATATCAATTCCGATGGGCTTTTTAATTTTCTTTAGGTATGTTTTTTAAATATATGTATTAGGAATTAAACTCTCATGACGTGATCACCACTATACGAATGCAATTAAGAAGTGTTGTCTAATAATTGAACGAAAATACCGATGCATTTGTTCTAATTTTATCGAGAAAATTGAGATATTTAGAATTCTCACGAGTTGGAAGTTGACAACCAAAGAAAGTGTGATATTTTTCTTGCTAGGTTTTAAAGTGGAAAAAAGTGCTAATATCTAATACGATTCAAAGGCTACTTTAAAATGTTTCGTTATGTCGATTAAGCCTTCAAACTTAATTACTTAAAATACATTCAAAATAGGATTAAAGTCTCACAGTTTCTAAAAAATTATATAAATCCAAAAATTCTTGCATACGGCATCATTGAAAATGTGTGGATAATATAGCATCGGAGAGCCAAATTAAATGTGTGTATAAAACCATAGGGAAAATAGCTAAAAAATTAAATATTATTGGCAAAAATAGCCTTCTGCTCCAGGACATTCATTGTGCTCCAAAAAATTACAATTGCAAATGCATATTTTACTTCTTTGGTTAATAGGAAAGGATCCTTAACAAATTGTGTCTTCAATATCAGATGCCGAATAAAGAGACATAATTTGGGGTGAATGGTCAATTCCAGAATTAAAGAGAACCGTTACTTTTTGATTTTTTCAAGAAAGACTATTTTCAAAGGAGTTTAAAAAATGTACGTACTCCTTGAACTGTGTTGGCGCGCATGTATACACTACATTTCTTAATATCGACAAAAATGCATTTAAATGAAGTGAAAAAGATCTTGCCCGTAAAACTTAAATGACGTCCCTGGTCGAATTGTATTCAGTCGAAGAAGCCTCATTTTCGCCACTTTCAGTACTAATGTTTTCATCATTCTGTATCACATCCACAGTCTTGACCGCGGCTATGTTTCGCTTATTGAGATCTTTTGATATCTTTCATTGATTCTTATAGGATGCACCTTTGAAGTCAATACAGATGTTGATGGAATAAATTTTGCATATCTTGCGGAAGCAATGCGATCCGTCGTACAAATAAGCAATGCACTTCAGTTTTGTTCTATGGTACTTATCTGTTACATATTAGAAAGCCCGATATGTATCAGAAACCATAAATGGTATTATGAATAATTAGAAATAATTAAGGGGCAAAATTAATAGCAGGGGTCACTTTACCACCCTCTCCTCTAGTTATATCATGCAAAATCTTGAAAATCACCTTTGATTTTTCGAAACAAAATATAAAATTTTGGGCACCAAAACTATCAGCACCGCCACTGATTGTTGAACACGTGTCTTAAGGACATTTTGTATGGCAGCTACCAGAAGGAGTAAAAGGATTTCGCTGATTAGTAAACTCGAACTTTGTTTTTACTCAAAACTAATTTGTACAAAATTTCCAATTCGTAACATAAAGATTACTTGAGTTATAGTAAGTTCCGTAAATTAAGTGAAGACGTCTTGACAGGATATTTGTATGGCAGCTACACGAAGAACTAATACGATTTTGTTCATAATCATACATTTAGCTCCAACTATTGAAAAAATAACACATACAAAATTTCAAAGACGTAGCTTAAACCCTTTTAAGTTATCGGCCAATATTTTTGAACACGTGTTTAAAGGACATTTTGTATGGGAGCTATCAGAAGGAGTAGTACGATTTTGCCCGTTAACGAACTTAGATTGAAAATTTCAAGATCCTAGGTGAAGGCGTTCTTGAGTTATCGTGCTCACGGACAGACGGACGGACGGACAGATGGACGGACGGACGGACGGACGGACGTCAAGCGGATTTGAGGTTTTTGGGCACAAATAAACAAAAAATAATATATAACTTTTTTTCGTCCGAGGTTTGGTTCTATGCGTTACAAACTTTTGGGCTGGATTAAACTTAAAATACTCTATACAGAA
The DNA here is from genome assembly GCA_951812415.1 of Beris morrisii. Taxonomy (NCBI): domain Eukaryota; kingdom Metazoa; phylum Arthropoda; class Insecta; order Diptera; family Stratiomyidae; genus Beris; species Beris morrisii. The sequence goes on along the minus strand of OX638313.1, from coordinate 93,268,417 downwards.
TTACTTTTTTTTTAAGGATTCTTCTCACACCTACAAAGTGTTTTCACAATAGAAATTCGACCCCCAAGGTGGTGTAAAGAGGTTGTATACATTTTCACGAATTCAGCCGTATCCCTCAGGTCTGATTAGATATCGAATAACTTTTCACTTCCACAGGCTTGTTTAATAATCACCTAAAACCCATTTTCAAGTTTTTTCCGTTTTCGACCCCTAAGAGGGTATCAACGGGTTGAACACGTTTTCACGAATTCCGTCATATCTCTTAGGAATGATAAGACATCAGATTGGTTTTCACTTGCTCGAGCTTTCTTAATATACGAGTATATCTAAAAACTCATTTCAGGATTTTTGGATATTCAACCCTAAAGTGGGTGCAATGGATGCATGTTTTCACAAATTCTTACATATTTCTTAGTTCTGATGAGATATCGATTTCATTTCTACTTCCTAAAGCTTCCTACATATTCGTCAAAAAGCTGATTTCAGGATTTTTTTATATTCAACTCTAAGAGAAGCTTTCGACATATTTCTTAAGATTGGCTTTCATTGCCACAAACTTTTTATGTAATCGCCTACAAACGCATTTCCGATTTCATGTAGTAACCCACAACAAAATCACGAAAAACCTTCTAATGGCGTAACAACTTTATTATACTACGACTTTGACCGCGTCCCAGAGTGTGGCCCAATTACGTAATTCATGTGTTATATGTGGCAGCGGCGCAAGTATTCTATCGCGACCCCATAATAACCGATTCCCGAACCTTTTTTTAGGCTTTCAGTAGTATAGCACTTCTACCCAATAAATAATAAAGTTGCGCCCAGAATGTTGGCAGATTTTTTACATTATCTCCGGCTAAAAAACAGATTTCAGGTTCTTTCGATATTTGTAATTCTATGGGCAGTTTATTGATGCCAATGTTTTTAAACATTCCAAAGAAAAACCTTCTTGTCTCGGATCAAATAATGTTACATTTCGACTTTGACAGAATTCGAAGAAAGGGTTAGAGTTTTACTAATTTGGGAGCATTATCAGCATCGATAGTCGAGCTGAAAAGATGTTGAATATCGATCCAAAAATGTTTGCCAGCCCTTTTTGCATCAAATCTGACAATAGTTCTACCATATGAAAATGAACTGATAAACTTTCCAGAAAAGGTTTATTACGGTTCAAATTACGCGATACGGTCTTCAAACCGCAGTTTAAAACCCCCTTGCACCAAAAGGGGCCGAACGGGTCCTTGCCGGCCAAACCCAGAGAAGGGTCGTGGGCGCCAGTGGTTCCTGAGTTTAAGGAACCCGCTCTTAACACGATTTACCCGTCCGAACCACTAGATCGGGAATCATTCTTAAATTTTTCACTTTAAACTACCCTATGCACGGAAAAGGGGCTGGAAAACGTCACAAACATTTACAAGGATACGCACTATTTAAAAAAAGGTATTATAATTCAACAAAAGAAAGATCTACTGTAACGGTTATACTATTGTAATCCTAGGTAAAATATGTGACATTCCTCTACTCCTACCGAATCCCTATACGTCTCTAAACTCAATATGATATACTTTTAACTTACTTACTATCTTAATATTTAGGGCGCCGCTGGTGCGTCGTCCCGCGATGTCTGCTTCAACGATGTCTGCTTTTGTCTACTATCCTTGGCTTTAATCGCTCGTCGAACTCGAGACTCCTCCGTCGAAAATCAGGAAAAAATCGTACGACTCAAAGATTCTCCTCCCACTTCTCTAATTCCTTCTCCACTGTTTTGTTGGGCTTCTGCGCTTAATTCTGCTCGGTCTGATGTGAAATCCAAAAAGAGACCGTTTTTGAGTCCGGCACTTCCCGCGAAACCTCGGGTCAGCTTTTTCATCGGTAAAAATCTCCGTTTGGGTCAATGAACGTTTTCTTTAGGTCATTCGTTTAATTTTAATAACTTCCCGTACTGATTAGCTTTTATTTCGGTTGATTCGGTGTCCACTTTATATTCACCATCCGACTTTTATCATGGACCCAAACCTTGCTGATCTGCCTTATCGACTTCCCTCTCTCGCGGTTCGTGCCGTGCTCGTCGGTATTGTCGTCGAGTGACGTTTCTCAATGTTGTGACATTAGTGCGGTGTTGTGCTATATTTCCGTGATCGTTCTGCGTTTTCCGTGTTAATTGTTTTCTGTGTTGTGCTCTCGTTAAATGTCTTCTGGGTGTCGTTCATGTTAATTGTTTGTTCGTACCGTGCTCCTCTGTGTTAATTTGTTTGGTTACCACCGATCTATCAATAACTGAAGTGATTCCTTGCTTCTTCGTTTCAGGTTTGACGGAGTCAGCGGCTACGCAGGAAGGAGTAACCATCGGTGAGTGTAAGTATTACGATTAGGCTGCATACTTGTTTTTGATGTTGTGTGCTTCGGTTCGGTTACGGATACGGTTCCGTGGGAATAACAATATTTATGTTGGTTGCGTCGACGAAGTCACGTCTCTCGTAAGTATCCCCTTGGTTTTGATACGATTAGTCACTTGACTACTAACACTAGCCCTAAATCTAATTTACCCTGATATGACATAATAAACCTGATTCCTTCGTTTTTTTTTTCCGCCTCTTCTCCGTGTTTACTGAAAAATAACTAATACTTCTTAATTGGTTTACTTTTAGGTGCTTGAGCTAAGAGCGTTCATCGCCTCAGGAAGAGTGGAAGCCATACAAAAAAACAAGCAATTCGGAGGTAAGTAAACTCCAATATAATTCTGAATTCAACAATAAAGATTTGTTTTATTTCTTTGCAGGTCGACAATATAGTTCCGGATGGATCCGTAACATTCCCCCCTTACGTAACAGAGAATTTCCTAAATTCTCAGTGGTGTCGGCGGTAAATCCTCTCACGTAAGAACACTTAAATTATTATTTATTCTAATATTATACCCATAATCCCCCACAAAATTCTCGTAATCCCTCTATTCCAAGAAAATATTAATGCTTCGTACTACTTGGATTATTTCCTACAATGTGGCTTCAAGTCTTTAGCGTGCCATATTCCTCCATGTTTCCCGTCTAAACCTTCTAATTCATAAGTCCAAGGAGACACTCGCTTCCGAACCACGAATGGACCGATGTACTTCGGGGCTAAATTAGCCGAGAAAAATTTCGACGCGTCTGACACGACGTAATTTTTCCTTAGGACATGGTCATTTGGGAGGTAATCCACATCTCGCCGTCTTAAGTCATAATTTTTCTTGGTTTGGTTAGCCGCACGCTCGAACCGCAACCTAATATCGTTTCTAACATCCTCCAAAGCCTTGGCTCGGTCAATAGGATCCTTACATGACGAAGATGGGACGTCAGGTTGATCTGGTGACTCTATCACCACGGTCATATCCCTCCCGAAATTGGCAAAGTATGGCGAAACCTTCATCACTTCATGCGTGGCGGTTCGTATCGCACAACCTATTTTGGAAAGATTTTCGTCCCATTTCCGGTGATTCTCATCGACATAGGCTCGCAGCATCGTTTTTACGGACTGGTTGATTCGCTCTGCAGGGTTAGCCTGAGGGTGGTAGAACGCAGTGAATTTAATTTCGGTTCCATATGACTCCACCATACCCTTAAACTCCCTCGATCGAAATTGTACACCGTTGTCGCAAACCAACCATTTTGGTACTCCAAACAATAGAAACACTTGATCTTCTAGAACTCGTGAAACAGCGGCCGCCGTTGCCGCTCTAAGTGGAAACAACAACGCGAACTTCGAGAAATAGTCCACAACCGTGAGGATAAATGTCGAACCTCTAGACGAGCGCGGAAGTGGTCCTACCAAATCCACACAAATCATCTCCCACGGTTGTTTCGCTTCGCCGCACCTTGTAGCCATTAAACCTGCCGGTAATCTCCGCTCGGGTTTTATTGCCTGACATGTTTGGCATGCTTGGACATACTTTCGTATGTCACACTGCATCTTAGGCCAATAAAAACTTTGCCTTACCCTGTCAACTGTCTTTCGCACTCCAAAATGTCCCGATTTCGGATCATCATGGCACCTCCGCAGAACATCCACCCGCTCCCCCTTCGTTGGTACCCTCTTCCACGAACACTCCTCACTGAGTTCTGGATATTTGGATGGAACATGCTTCCATAAGGTGTTCCCTTGTACTCGCCATGAGGGATATTCTGCAGATTGCTTCGGCACCGTCTCCAGCATTTTTGAATACCATCGATCAGTTTCCACGACTGAAAACAACGTTTCCACCAACGGTACGGACCTCGACAACGCATCCGGGACCAGATGTTCCTTGCCTTTTCGGTGCACGATCTCGTAATCGTATTGTTGAAGACGAACTGCCCAACGCGCCAATCTGCCTGTCGGATCCTTCAAATTGTGAAGCCACACCAAAGAATGGTGATCTGTTATCACGCTAAACCGACTCCCCTCAACGTAAGGTCTCAACTTCTCTACTGCCCATAAAACAGCCAAGCATTCTTTCTCCGTCGTTGAGAACTTACGTTCAGACTTCGTCAGCGATCGACTCAGATAACAGATCACTTTTTCCCCGTCTGACTGTTCTTGCGTGAGTACTGCCCCCAACCCAAAATCGGAAGCGTCGGTCTGGATCGTAAACGGTAGCTCGTAGTCGGGGCAGGTTAAGATAGGTGCCGTGGATAATTTCACCTTCGCCGTAGAGAAAGCCCTATCGCAATCTGCATCCCATGCAAATTTATGACCCTTCCTCAAAAGCGAAGTCAAAGGTGCAATTAACGTTGCAAAATCCGGTATGAACCGTCTATACCACGATACCATGCCTAGGAACTGCCGAACCTCCCTGATGTTCTTAGGCGCCGGAAATCGAGCTAAACTTTCCACCTTATCTGGATCCACATGTAGTCCATACTCATCGACAACATAGCCCAGATAGCGCAGTTCTGATCTACAAAACTCACACTTCTCTTTTGATACCTTCAGCCCAGCCTCTCTCAGTCTTCGGAATACTTCTCGCAAGATTTCAGTGTGCTTTTCGAAGGTTTGTGTCACCAGGACTATGTCGTCGAGGTACACAAACACATATGGCTCCAGATCGGCTCCCAAAACTTGGTCGATCAACCTTTGCCAAGTAGCCGGGGCATTTTGTAGTCCGAAAGGCATACGGTTGAATTCAAACAAACCTCTACTCGGAACTGTGAAGGCAGTATACTGCTTGGAGTTTTCAGCCATCGGAACCTGCCAATACGCGGATTTAATATCTAGAGAAGATAGGTACTTGGCGTCTCGTAATTTATCTAGCGTCGCCGAAACGTATGGGATGGGATATGCATCTCGCTCTGACACTTTATTTACTTTACGAAAGTCCACACAGAATCGAAAGGAACCATTTTTTTTTCTCACCAGTAGTATTGGAGACGACCACGGACTTTTTGACGGTTGCACTATTTTCGCCTCAAGCATATCTTTTAGTTCGTGGTCTATATCCTTCTGCCTGACTGGCGACACCGGATAATAACGTTGTTTGATAGGCGGAGAGTTTGTTTTAATCGTATGCTCTACCACCGATGTCCTGCCGAGCCCCTCTCCCATACTACCCAACTCTTCTTCAAGCAGATCGTTCAACTTCTTCAACTCCTCCTCTCCCAATTTTGATCTAGGCTGCAAGAATTCAACCGTTGCCACGTCTAACATGCTGCTCAGGTCCACCTGTCCTCGTCTAAGATCCAACACGATACCAAACTCCCTCCAAAAGTCGGCCCCCAATATGACCGTATGTGGAAGTCTCTTCACCACTAAACACTTCATCCAGCGTGTACAACCATCGACCCTGAATGGTATGCAGACCACCCCATCCACCTGACAAACATCATTATTCGCTAGACGAATTTCATGTGCGGATGTTGGTTGCAGTTCAATCCCTAGCTTCCTTAGACTTTCCCATCCTTTACCTCCCCATATCGTTCTTGAAGCCCCTGAGTCCAACAAACCGATGAAGTCTACTCCAAAAACGTCAACCAGTAGATGCGGACGATTGTCGCCACACATCGGAGTCAAAGCAAAATCTAGATGTACGGGTTTTGTCGCTTTGACCTCCGCACTCACTACCCCGCATTTTAGTGAGCACTCGGTTCGTTTCCCGAACTAGTACTGGGTTGGTTTTGCATGGCTCCAATACCCTCCGGATTGCAATTCGGACATTTCGACCGGAAAACCCCTACTTTCCCGCAGCCGAAGCATCGTCTGGCTTCGTTGCACTCGCTAGCGATATGCCCGTTCTTTTTGCAGTTGTAGCATAGTATTGTTTGTTTCCGCGTAATGTGTTGCGTTTGCGTTGTGCTTCCATCTTCGAATCTGTTGCATTCAACTGCGTCTACATACGCTAAATCTGCTTCCAAAATGTTCGCACGGCGAGTAGGAGGTGGTATAAATGCTTCCACCGAGATTCTTGTTGCCTCCAAGGTTCGGCCTAGAATTACCAGCTCATCCACCGACTTTACTGTCACTAATGCGAGTTGTGCCTGATAGAATGGCAAAATGTTTCTCCTTATTATTCGTAGCTTCTCACTGTCAGTGGGTATATTCGAGAGGCGTCGGAACAAATTCTCCATTATTGCTGTATACACCCCTATGGATTCATTGCTTCCCTGAGTGCGACGCCGAATTTCGTCCATAAGCCGATCGTCATAATCAGGCGGTAAAAATTCTGCACGCAATTCGGCTACCAATCCGTTCCAACTCTTACATCTAGTCCTAATTGCCCTCAGCCAAATGAGCCCTCTGCCCTCGAAAAGATCCACCGCGGAGCGAAAGAGCAACGACTTCGATACCCCCCGAGCTTGGCGTAGTTCTTCTACCCTTTCGAGAAATGAACATAACGTGTTTGGTTCGCCGCTAAATTTAATATTCCATTTAGCTAATCTATTCGACTCATTGTTATCCACATTAGTTGCAATACTCCCCTTTGCATCGACAACTTCCTCCTCCTCGTCCTGAACATCCTTAGCTTTGTCGTACAGAGAACCTAACAATATTAGAACTGATGCCCGAATTACTCTTTTACTTTTCTGTTCTTCATCTGTACACTGAGCGCCCTCCATTCTTCTAAAACACCACTGGATTTTTGCATTTAATTTCTTGTATGCTCCAGACGAAGTGTCTCCCACGAATGTCTCCAACAACCCCTCAATTTCCTTGCACTTAGCCTCTGTCGCTGCCAAATCTTCCGCGAATGTGAAAGGGTATTCCTCCTGCGAGAAAGAAATTGCTCCTTCCCTTTCTACACGCAAAGCTGTTCGTAGCGCCTTACGCATCGCGTCTACCGAATCTGACTCTAGCCCTCGAATAGCCATTTCGTATGACAATTCCTCTTGGCTGAGTCTATCTACATCGATTTTTGACATGATTCACTAATATGCCCACCCGTAAAGAAATAAATAACTACCAGAAAGAGTACACACAAAAAAAAAAATTTTAAAAGAACACACAAAAAAAAATATTTCCACGCAAAAACCTTCACTTATCTGAAACTCCGAATTGCTTATTAATTCTCCTCTCACAATTTCCCTAACACGTTGGGCGCCAATTATTACGGTTCAAATTACGCGATACGGTCTTCAAACCGCAGTTTAAAACCCCCTTGCACCAAAAGGGGCCGAACGGGTCCTTGCCGGCCAAACCCAGAGAAGGGTCGTGGGCGCCAGTGGTTCCTGAGTTTAAGGAACCCGCTCTTAACACGATTTACCCGTCCGAACCACTAGATCGGGAATCATTCTTAAATTTTTCACTTTAAACTACCCTATGCACGGAAAAGGGGCTGGAAAACGTCACAAACATTTACAAGGATACGCACTATTTAAAAAAAGGTATTATAATTCAACAAAAGAAAGATCTACTGTAACGGTTATACTATTGTAATCCTAGGTAAAATATGTGACATTCCTCTACTCCTACCGAATCCCTATACGTCTCTAAACTCAATATGATATACTTTTAATTTACTTACTATCTTAATATTTAGGGCGCCGCTGGTGCGTCGTCCCGCGATGTCTGCTTCAACGATGTCTGCTTTTGTCTACTATCCTTGGCTTTAATCGCTCGTCGAACTCGAGACTCCTCCGTCGAAAATCAGGAAAAAATCGTACGACTCAAAGATTCTCCTCCCACTTCTCTAATTCCTTCTCCACTGTTTTGTTGGGCTTCTGCGCTTAATTCTGCTCGGTCTGATGTGAAATCCAAAAAGAGACCGTTTTTGAGTCCGGCACTTCCCGCGAAACCTCGGGTCAGCTTTTTCATCGGTAAAAATCTCCGTTTGGGTCAATGAACGTTTTCTTTAGGTCATTCGTTTAATTTTAATAACTTCCCGTACTGATTAGCTTTTATTTCGGTTGATTCGGTGTCCACTTTATATTCACCATCCGACTTTTATCATGGACCCAAACCTTGCTGATCTGCCTTATCGACTTCCCTCTCTCGCGGTTCGTGCCGTGCTCGTCGGTATTGTCGTCGAGTGACGTTTCTCAATGTTGTGACATTAGTGCGGTGTTGTGCTATATTTCCGTGATCGTTCTGCGTTTTCCGTGTTAATTGTTTTCTGTGTTGTGCTCTCGTTAAATGTCTTCTGGGTGTCGTTCATGTTAATTGTTTGTTCGTACCGTGCTCCTCTGTGTTAATTTGTTTGGTTACCACCGATCTATCAATAACTGAAGTGATTCCTTGCTTCTTCGTTTCAGGTTTGACGGAGTCAGCGGCTACGCAGGAAGGAGTAACCATCGGTGAGTGTAAGTATTACGATTAGGCTGCATACTTGTTTTTGATGTTGTGTGCTTCGGTTCGGTTACGGATACGGTTCCGTGGGAATAACAATATTTATGTTGGTTGCGTCGACGAAGTCACGTCTCTCGTAAGTATCCCCTTGGTTTTGATACGATTAGTCACTTGACTACTAACACTAGTCCTAAATCTAATTTACCCTGATATGACATAATAAACCTGATTCCTTCGTTTTTTTTTTCCGCCTCTTCTCCGTGTTTACTGAAAAATAACTAATACTTCTTAATTGGTTTACTTTTAGGTGCTTGAGCTAAGAGCGTTCATCGCCTCAGGAAGAGTGGAAGCCATACAAAAAAACAAGCAATTCGGAGGTAAGTAAACTCCAATATAATTCTGAATTCAACAATAAAGATTTGTTTTATTTCTTTGCAGGTCGACAATATAGTTCCGGATGGATCCGTAACAGGTTTGATTTCCGTTAACCCAACGATCTTTAAATTATGGTAAGTTTTCAAATCTATAGAGGGACTATGGACCAATCGTACCAAAACGTCTGATGGGTCGGCCAAGAAAGACATGAAAATAAACAATTGAGAATAAAATAAAGGGAGTGACTGAGTCCTGGCGACAGGTAAACACTATTCCACAGAGAAAAATATCTGTAATAAATTCTACAAAACAGTGTAATAAATTCAAAAAAATATCGTTGCCATAAAATTTTTTTACAAATGTGGTAAAATTTGAACAAGTGTAGTACTATTGTAGTAAAATTAACGAACATTTGTTATATCATGTAGTAAAATTTACTAAAAATGTAGTAGCCTTGCTAAGGTAATATAATTGACTACATAATTGTAGTTAAACTAAAAGAAAATATTCGAATTACAGTAATTGTAGTAAATTTGACTAAAGTTGTAGTGAATCTGTCGAATGTAGTAAAGATAGCAATAAATTTTACCAAAAAAGTAATGTGTTTGACGACAGTAGTAGTAAATTTGACGAAAGTTGTAATTAATTTGACTAATGCGCTAGTGTTTTTGACTACAGAAGTAGTAAGTTTGCAGAAGTGTCGCCAATTGATTGCATATTACATATGTACTTGTTCAGTTGAATTGTAGGTACTGTTTTTGTTAAATTTTTGTGTGTTTTTCTCTGTTTTTCTTGGTAAAAGTGCAATTTTAGTTACTGGTTATGAATTTTACTATACGTAGTAATGAACTTTACTATACATGGTTATAAATTTCACTATAGTTCGTAATGGAATTTACTATACTTGGTAATTATTTTTACTACACTGGTACCGTGCGATTTTAAATATTTGTAATGAATTTTACTAATCTGTAATAACTTTAACAACAACTCTTTACGACAGAATTTCATTACACGTCATAGTTTTCATTACGGCTGTAATGGGTTGGAATTTCATTGCATTTGTAATGGCAATCATTACATTTTTTGTTAGATTTCATTACACATTTCTCTCTGTGTACCCAGGATTTTGTCTTATGGCGCTCTTGGCGTTTTCTGCCCTAATCGGGGGTCATACAGGACCGCAAGAAGAAGACAAAGCCTGAATAAGCATTTAAATGAAAGAAAAATGAAAAGAAAATGTTAATTGAACTGAAGAAAAACATTCGATTTCAATACTGAAATACATCCAACCAAAACGATGCAACCGTACTTTCTATCGAACTTTTCATATTATTCAAATTTCCTCAACCTAAAGCGCACTTCTTTGCTTCTATAATTTAATTTCCTCTTCTTCCCACATAAAAAAAACAATTTTAATAAAAAAAATTTTTCAGAACTGGGAAAGTCCTCGACCTGCTCTCGGCATCCTTAAACTCAATATGAGCTCATTTTAGCCGTTCTGATTTCCAACCATTTGTTTTGATAGGGTTCAATCATGCACTAGCTCCTCATATGAAATCTATTGATTACCTAGGAACTGTAATACCTGCATGTAACCACTATGCACAGCACCACATGACGTCAGATATTCTGTTCAAAATAGTTTCGTGAAATTTACCTGTCCTTTTCACCGGTTCCGGGTTGCACGGTGGTGAAAGCCACAAGCTATGCACAATATTCGGTAACCTTGCTTATACCGCCGAAAAATATGTTCTATTATTAGAGATGATATCGACTGATGGGTTTTACTGGCAACCAAAAGAAAGAAAAAACCTGGGAAAATAATGTTCCTGTCATGGCATCGTCATACCTGTGAACTACTTTTCGCATCAGATCACCTCACATCACCATACATGTGAACTTCTAATCATAATCCCGTGGTGTATTATACACCTACCCGTAACACGGTTCAGTGAAAATTCACTTTAAAACCGCGCGTTTAACGTTCTCCTCGATGCGGTCCTTGTATTGATTTTCTCAGGTGTTTTTCTTCAAATCGGTGTATCGCATTTTTCGAGCTCCTCTCGGAAAATGTTTTTCGCATAAGGACGGATAATTTAAAGAAATGTCGGTATATAAACGCGATAAGGACAGGAAGTGCGATATAAACATCATCCTTAAAGCAGGTGAAATCTATTTTATTTCTGTTGAAAACGTGATAGTTCGAATTATTAATCGATTGCGTGATAGTCGTAAATTGAATAGGTAGTACCTACACCTTAGGTGGTAGACTCCCATAGTGCCGCATAGGAAAAAGGTTGTTAGAATTTCAATTTCTTGCACGGGGAGTCCTCAGGAATTAATTTAAACTACTTTGAGACACATGCTAACATAGGGGAGCACTAGTAACTGGAACATAACCATTCTGAGATTTGACACGACGTCTGACGCGAAATAAAATGGTGTCTAAGTTCCCATTTTGGCTTATGCCATTTATTGAGTATCACAGCAAGGAAGTGAAGGAGTTTGGGTGTCAACCCCCACTCTGACGGAGAGGAAAACGAATTAGATGAAAAGTTTTATGGAAATGAGTGCGTAAATTTGTTTAATACAGTCAATTGTAGGGAAAAGTGGGGCAAAGTGAGCACCCTAAGGTTTGTATCGGGATTCTGTAAAATGGGTAATAGTTATAAAATCCTTTTCTCGATAGCTTAGGATGTTAGCTTAGTCATATACAGGGTGGGCCATCTAGTGGTTTCTTTTTAAATCATAGGTTTTTTTGACACTGAAAGCTGTTTCCCGCTCGAAATCATGACAGAAAGTCAGTGTCATACCTCCGCGAAACGAAATGAGTCGCTTTACGCTTGAACAACGTTGGGAAATATTGAAAATTTATTTCCAAAGTGAGTGCTGTGTAGCCCAAACAGTGCGTTTTTATACTCTAGATGAAATCATATAGAGTATTATAAGTTTAATCCAGCCCAAAAGTTTGTAACGCATAGAACCAAGCCTCGGACGAAAAAAAGTTATATATTATTTTTTGTTTATTTGTGGCCAAAAACCTCAAATCCGCCTGACGTCCGTCCGTCCGTCCGTCCGTCCGTCCGTCCGTCCGTCTGTCCGTGAACACGATAACTCAAGAACGCCTTCACCTAGGATCTTGAAATTTTGAATCTGGATGTTTGGTTGAATTTGTAAGGCTAAGTTCGTTAACGGGCAAAATCGTCCTACTCCTTCGGGTAGCTGCCATACAAAATGTCCTTAAAACACGTGTTCAAGAATATTGGTCGATAACTTCAGAAGGGTTTAAGCTACGACATTGAAATTTTGTACGTGTTATTTTTTTAATAGTTGCAGCTAAATATATGATTATGAGGAAAATCCTGTTAGTTCTTCATGTAGCTGCCATACAAATATCCTGTGAAAATGTATTCACTTAATTTACGAAACTCACTATAACTCAAGTAATCTTTTAGCTACGAATTCGAAATTTTGTACAAGTTAGTTTTGAGTGAAACGAAAGTTCGAGTTTACTAATCAGCGAAATCCTTATTCTCCTTCTGGTAGCTGCCATACAAAATGTCCTTAAAAGACGTGTTCAAGAATATTGGTCGATAACTTCAAAGGGTTTAAGCTACGTCTTTGAAATTTTGTACGTGTTATTTTTCCAATAGTTGGAGCTAAATGTATGATTATCCAGAAAATCCTATTAGTCCTTCGTGTAGCTGCCATACAAATATCCTGTCAAAAAGTCTTCACTTAATTTACGGAACTCACTATAACTCAAGTAATCTTTTAGCTATGAACTCGGAATTTTGTACAAATTAGTTTTCAGTGAAAACAAAGTTCGAGTTTACTAGTCAGCAAAATCCTTTTACTCCTTGTGGTAGCTGCCGTACAAAATATCATTAAGACACGTGTTCAACAATATTTTTCGATAACTTTTGAACGCTTCAAGCTACGAATTTGAAATTTTGTACACATTAATTTTTGAATGGTTCCAAGGAAAAGGATAAATATGTAAGATTTCGAGTGAGTCCTTCCTGCACTTTCCATGTGAAAGTCCTTCAAAAAGGAAATTTTTTTTCGATGACTTACCCAGTTCAAGGTATGAAGTTAAACACTGAATATTGTCTTTTAGTTTTGAGTAGTAATCTAATGGGAGTCCTTAATAAAGGACATACAACATGCACACACGTAATTTTACTTTATACCCAACTACAATATAAATCGGAGTTCAGTATTCATCTAGAGTATTATACGATTGGCTTGCAGCCGATCGTGACTGCAGTATGTTTTGAAAAGAAGTTTTGGCCGAAATGAAGCACCCACCGCGCCTGCTGTACGCAAGTTTGTTCAAAAAGTTCGTGAGACTGGCATGCTAGTGGACAACCCTCATGGCACCCGTCGTCGTACGGTGCGCACAGACGAGAATGTGGTTGCTGTAGCCGAGAGTGTGAGACTCACTCCACGAACATCAACTCGCCGTCGATCTCAACAGCTCAACATTTCACGCACTAGCCTGAGGAGAATTCTGCACAAAGATCTCGGATTATTCGCTTACAAGGTCCAATTGACTCAGCAATTGAAGGCGCACGACCATCCGCTTTGTTATCACTTCGCAATTTGGGCCTTAGAACAGCTTGAATTGGACAACGATCTTGGGCGAAAAATTATATTTTCTGACGAGGCGCATTTTCATCTCGGCGGCTAAGTTAACAAACAAAATTGCCGCATCCGGGGCTCGGAAAACCCGCACTTTATTGTCGAGAAGCCAATGCATCCACAGAGAGTGACAGTTTGGTGCGGATTGTGGAGTAGTGGCATAATTGGACCATTTTTCTCCGAAAATGAGGCTGGGAACAACGTTTCGGTCAACGGTGAACGTTACAGAGCCATGTTATTCGACTTTTTTTTACTGAAATTGAAGACATGGATTTGGACGACCTCTGGTTCATGCAGGATGGCGCACCATGCCACACAGCCTATGCCACAATCGATCTTTTACGCACCAAATTCCCAAATCGTGTTATCAGCCGTCTTGGCGATGTCAATTTGCCGCCTCGGAGCTGCGATTTGACCCCTTTGGATTTTTTTTTGTGGGGAACCGTGAAGACCGATGTTATGCCAACAATCCAGAAACGATTCAAGCACTTAAGGCCAATATCATCCAAGTAATCCGTGAGCTACAGCCCGAAACCATCAACAAGGTCTTGGAAAATTGGAGTGACAGAATGCGCTACTGCGCAGCCAGCCGAGGCAGCCACTTGAACGAAGTTGTGTTCCATCATTAATGGGAATGTTTACTCTTACTAATAAAGCCATAATACATGGAACAAAATTTAATTTTCTTCATTTTATTGCATTTTTAAAAAGAAACTTCTATTTGGCCCACCCTGTATTCGTGAAATGAAATTATTGCTGCTGATAAAAAAGATATCTACTCCTTTCTATACATACTTCAAAGTGCCCACTTTGCCCCACTACTGGGGCAAAGTGAGCCCTTCTAATTTTACCCAAAACTGAAGCGAAAACTGGAGCAATGGATCAATTAAGACAAATAATATGATTTTAATAAATTTAAACGAAATTAAGTGTGTTGAGAGCGTACTCTGCTTTGAAGAGTAGCTCTGAGAAAACGAAAATATTTGCTGGCTTTCTTTAGGTAATTTTTTTTTCAGCAACAGAAGCTTGTGAGGACGGTAATTTCTGGTGAAATTTCCACACACGCAAACAGCACGGTAACACTAAACATAAAATATGGTCAACATGTAACACTGAATTAAAACTTAAAATAAGACAAATAAACAAACATATAAATATAAAACTTAGAAGTAGACAAATAAACAAAACTGAATAAACGAACGAAGTAGAACGTAGAACGAAGAAACAAACAACATAGAACACCAAAACATAAAGGAACGCACGGAATGCACGGCATAAGACACAAAGCTAGAGAAAAAAATGCGATTTGGCAAAATACCTGAAAAAGCCGGTGGGACCGCAACAAATGCCTCAGGCGACACTGTACGGCTGGATAAAACGCACCGACAAAAACGTAAAATGCGAAAAGACTATATACTGGCGGCTGCATAAACCAACCCCGAATTATAATAGAGTGAAAAATCAAAACCGTCAGGAAAACCGGCCGAATACCTATATAAGGAACAACGAGCAAGCAGAAGGAGGACAGTCAGCAGTAACTAGTCTGCTACAAGGCAACGTGGACTTGAAGTTCCTCTTGCAGCAACATTGACTACTGTTCTGATAGGACAACCGTCTCTAATCGGTTCCCAAGCTGGAGAAGTTAATGTGGACTTAAAGTTCCTCTTGAAAAGCTTGAGACCAATTAGTTCGTGTCCAGACCACGCAAAGTCGAGACGACAGGGAAAAGAAGAAGACGGCAAAAGAAACAAAGACAACAAGTGAACACAACAAGCGAGGACAGTAGAACGAAGACAACGAGTAAGGAGAAGGAAGACAAGGCAGGACAGAAACAACAAAGACGATCGAAGAAAGAGAACCAAGACAACGAGCGAAGGAAGACAAGGACAAGGAGCGAAGGCCAGGAGAGAAACAACAAAGACGAGCGAAGGAAGACAAGGCAAGGACAAGAAGCGAAGGCCAGGAGAGAAACAACAAAGACGATCGAAGAAAGAGAACGAAGACAACGAGTGAAGGAAGACAAGGCAAGGAGAGAAAACGACGAGTAAGGACAAGGAGCGGAGGAACACAAGACAGCGAAGGAGAGAAAACAACAAACGAAGACGGCAAGCAATAACAATAACATGGAAATATCTAAAATAGTGTAATAATTTAATGATATGAATAGATTAATAATAAAGTGAAGTCATAATAACTAATAAATAATTATTTTATAACGGATCCCGGCACCCGTTGAGCCTACCCCGGAAATTCAAGTCGTTACAAGCTATTGCATTTTTCATCGCATCTTCAGTCCACGATTGTTGCATTAATTTTTATACTCTAGATGAAATCATATAGAGTATTATAAGTTTAATCCAGCCCAAAAGTTTGTAACGCATAGAACCAAGCCTCGGACGAAAAAAAGTTATATATTATTTTTTGCTTATTTGTGCCCAAAAACCTCAAATCCGCCTGACGTCCGTCCGTCCGTCCGTCCGTCCGTCCGTCCGTCCGTCCGTCCGTCCGTCCGTCCGTCCGTCCGTCCGTCCGTCCGTCTGTCCGTGAACACGATAACTCAAGAACGCCTTCACCTAGGATCTTGAAATTTTGAATCTGGATGTTTGGTTGAATTTGTAAGGCTAAGTTCGTTAACGGGCAAAATCGTCCTACTCCTTCGGGTAGCTGCCATACAAAATGTCCTTAAAACACGTGTTCAGGAATATTGGTCGATAACTTCAGAAGGGTTTAAGCTACGACATTGAAATTTTGCATGTTTTATTTTTCCAATAGTTGTAGTTAAATATATGATTATGAAGAAAATCCTGTTAGTCCTTGGTGTAGCTGCCATACAAATATCCTGTCAAAATGTATTCACTTAATTTACGAAACTCACCATAACTCAAGTAATCTTTTAGCTACGAATTCGGAATTTTTTACAAATTAGTTTTGAGTGAAAACAAACTTCAAGTTTACTAGTCAGCGAAATCCTTTAACTCCTTCGGGTAGCTGCCATACAAAATATCCTTAAAACACGTCTTCAAGAATATTGGTAGATAACTTCAGAAGGGCTTAAGCTACGGCATTGAAATTTTGAATGTGTCATTTTTCCAACAGTTGGAGCTAAATATATGATTATGAAGAAAATCCTATTAGTCCTTCGTGTAGCTGCCATACAAATATCCTGTCAAAATGTATTCACTTAATTTACGAAACTCACTATAACTCAAGTAATCTTTTAGCTACGAATTCGGAATTTTTTGCAAATTAGTTTCGAGTAAAAACAAAGCTTGAGTTTACTTGTCAGCGAAATCGTTTTACTCCTTCTGGTAGCTGCCATACAAAATGTCCTTAAAATACGTGTTTAAGAATATTGGTTGATAACTTCAGAAGGGTTCAAGCTACGTCTTTGGAATTTTGTACATAGTATTTTTCCAATAGTTGAAGCTTAATGTATGATTATGAAGAAAATCCTATTAGTCCTTCGTGTAGCTGCCATACAAATATCCTGTCAAAACGTCTTCTTTTAATTTATGGAACTTACTATAACTCAAGTAATCTTTTAGCTATAAATTGGAAATTTTGTACAAATTAGTTTTGAGTAAAAACCAAGTTTGAGTTTACTAATCAGCGAAATCCTTTTACTCTTTCTGGTAGCTGCCATACAAAATGTCCTTAAGACACGTGTTCAACAATATTTTTCGATAACTTTTGAACGCTTCAAGCTACGAATTTCAAATTTTGTATAAGTTCATTTTTAAATGGTTCCAAGGAAAAGGACAAATATGTAAGAAATCGAGTAAGTCCTTCCTGCACCTCTCATGTGAAAGTCCTTCAAAAAGGAAATTTTTTTTTGGTGACTTACCCAGTTCAAGATATGAAATTAAACACTGAATATTGTCTTTTAGTTTTGAGTAGCAATCTGATGGGAGTCCTTAATAAAGGACATACAACATGCACACACGTAATTCTACTTTATCCCCAACTACAATATAAATCGGAGTTCAGTATTCATCTAGAGTATTATACGATTGGCTTGCAGCCGATCGTGACTGCAGTATGTTTTGTTGTATGTTCTAGCCATCCTAAAGTTATTGTTTTTAATTATCAAATAAAATTTTATTGGTATGAGATAAAATGCGCCCGGGGCAAAGTGAGCCCCGAATGAACATTAAATAGCAAGCATCAGCTAAAATTTCCAAATTTTTTAAATAATCATCAACGCTTACTTTTCAAGTTTCACAATCCGTACGCCGATCTCAAGGATACTGCTCCAAACAATTCTCAGTCGCTAACAATTTTCTTAATGACATTATTAAATACTGATATTTACATCAGACGGTGCCAAAATCGTAATATGAGAAAAATTCAAGGAACTGTAATTAAAGTGGATTTCGTTTATATTGCATTGTGGTCAATTTATGAAGCTTTATCGTCTAATTTATTTTGCTAAGAGATGGCGCTATTGCAAACTGGAAATTTTAAAGGAGCAAACTTTACCTTGCTAGACCACTTTGCCCCACTCTCCCATACTGTACTCTAGTAAGGTGTACTCTGATTTTTATTGATATTGGGGAAAAGACAGAATGAGGAGTGCTCATGTAGTTTGCTCTTCATCAATAGTTTCTGTTCGCCATTTCGTACTTGTAACTTTAGGTAAATCAGCGTATGACTTCGAATGGTTTCCTTGTCTCTTTCTAAGGGACTTTTGTATGGGAGCTACCCCGAAGAAATTACGAGTTATCGTTAATTGGCGAACTTAACTATGCCATTAATCCAAATTAAATACGACTTTGCAACTCAACCGTTTCCTATGTTATAGTTGGCTTCGGAATTTAACCGCACAAATTTTTCAAAGAACTTTGTATGGCAACTTCAGGAAGGACTCATCGCACCGTGATTGATGTTAATGCTACAAATACTGCAGATTAACTTTCATCACTTTAAAATGACATCAGTCTCCATACTGATAGATCCGTGTCTTGATTGATGAACCATGATAAGCGGTGTATTCTATATTACGGATTAATGCAAGACAAGAGATGCATCCCAGCGAAGATTAACTGAAATCTATTTCTTCTTCCCAATCATCGAGGCTGTACTACAAGTGCACAACAAGAGGAACTCGCTAATCTCGGAAAACCCTCATGGATCGTTACCATCTAGTTACTTGGGCGATAAGGCTGGTATACAGATACTGAGTGAGTATATATACACCATGGTGGCTGTAGATAGTTTCAGCGTACCGGGATACCTACAGAGAATTATATCTAACAGATCGACACTCAGATGTCCTTCTTTTGGCGCCCAGTAATAAAGTTTGAAAGGTACATTGGTGCACTAGCACGAATCATGGCGAACATCGGCGGCCCATGCTCCATAACGCTATACGGTCCACCAATCTGGGCAGATGCGACGTAGAAGCCGCCTAACCTATCCTAACCCAGTGTTTCTTGAACATACTCAGATGAAGCAATCAAAATGATAGTCAATGTTCCCAATACGTATACAGCAGCAATCAAAACATTGAAAGTCGACGAGCGAAGGCGCAGCATCCTGAAATTGCAAAGACGCCCGGAATGGCAGACCAATGGGAGATGGACAATCTCTCTGATTCCAAAAATCGACCGCTGGATAAGCCGCAAACAACGAGAAGTAAACTTTTACGAGACGCATCTGCTCACCGGACATAGCTTTTTTCAGCAGCATCTTCATTGCTTTAAGCATCAGACCCGTTCAGTCCCTACTCCCCTTACGAGATGTAAGACGACTAATTTATTCTAATATACTCTCCACTCTTCAACGTCGATGAAGCCAAGGTTACAGTAACCTTCAGAGAAGCTCGGACTTTGACAAAGCTTATGACCGACATGTGCGGCAGAACCCTCCAGTGGAAGCCTTCTAGATGGCGGTATTGAAGATTATATTTGCACTGCAACACATTAAGGTCATGAGAAGCATGCAACACGAGGCAGCACTGAAGATGAGTAACTAGACGGACCAGTAACTGATGGTTTTAGTAACAATGCTGTGATGGTCTGACTACAAATAAAAATACTACACCTTTCCAGACATCAAAGAAACTTTCAACAACAAGAGACCAGAATGAATCACGCTCTCCTAAGCCTGAAGGATTTACAAATCAATCTGATGGTCACATTTGGAATTGGCAACACAAAGCTGGGCGACTCCTTTGCTCGAAGGTTTGTCGGTAGGAGTACACTGTAAAATAACACACTCTCCACTCATCTTTGGAATTTAGTATCCTGATATTGAACCTCAAGTGAGAGGGCTGTAGTGGGATTGCTCATGCAGACGATAGTATCTTTCGTGTCTCAAAAAAGAACAAGGTCACTATGCAACTGATAACCTAAAAAAAAAATACGTAAATAAAAAAAAAATCTGCCAACAGTCTGGGCGCAACTTTATTATTTTATGGGTAGAAGTCCGAAACGTGTTTAATGATGAGATACGGTGTTGGGTACTATGCGACTGACAACCTAAAAACTAACGTTCCAAATAGCCTCCTGGTTATTTTTTAGGTTGTCAGTCGCATAGTACCCAACACCGTATCTCATCATTAAACACGTTTCGGACTTCTACCCATAAAATAATAAAGTTGCGCCCAGACTGTTGGCAGATTTTTTTTTTATTTACGTATTTTTTTTATCAATAGAATAATTCATAGTAGTAAAAGCGAATTCGATCACATTAAACCTAAGAGATTTTCGGAATCAGTGAAATCTTGAACAGTACCCCCTGAGCGTTTAATAGAGAAAAATACTTAAATCGGGGTTTACCCCGACTACGTTTAAAGCTTATAGAAGTAAACGTGAATTCCAAGTCTCAATATACCTTAGGAATATATCAGAATTCGTGAATATGTACACATCCAATTTACTCCCCCTTAGGGGTTGGATATCAAAAAATTTTGAAGACCGTTACTAGGCGCTTATATAAATAGCCCGCAGAAGTAAAATTGCTTTGATAGTTTGACATGTCTAAAAGTTTTAACGAAATTCGTGAAAATGTGGATTCACGGACATTTTTTTGACTCAACCTCTGAACGCCAATAAAAATCTGAACTTTTTTTTGCTTTAATTACTCTAATAGTACATCTACATATACGTACTAAGTTTCAATTTTCTAGCATAAGCCGTTTCTGAGATATAAAAAACCACTCCTCTCCCCCGTACCTTGATACCCCTATCAAAAATTTTATTTTTCTAGGATGTCTCCATAGTGGTTCTATATAATCCTAAATTTTTAGCTTTCTATTCATTATGGTTTTTGAGAAATAAAAATCAGAATGTTTTCCTTTCTACTCCCTTTCACCATCACCCCCAACACCCACACCACCAAAATTTTTTTCCCTACTAGAAGTTTACCGACTCCAACTCCTGTAAAATTTTCAAGATCATATCTGATACGGTTTCTGAGATATAAAAATTACAATTTTTGAAAAATTGCTGTCCCCCCACTTTCGTGCTCCACCTCCCCCCTCAAAAAATGTAGTTTCGGTAGACTCCTCTTGTGATCCCATATACAGAAACTAAATTTTATCTTCCTGCTGTAATTGGTTCGGAAGATTTTGTAATCCAAAGTTTTTCACCCCCCACCCCCACACCCCACCACCCCTCTTAAAAATTTTAGCTCTTGTCTAATCTGGAAGTATCCCTAAGGACAACAACAAAGTTCCAATCTTCTGACATCAATTGTTCAGGAGATATCGATTTTAGAATGTTTCAATCCCGGCTTTCATGCGTTAAAGACTCATTGTTTTCCTCCCCACTTCCACACCCCTTAACCAATATCGACCATTTTTTTGCAATTGAGTCCATTATCATAGTACTACATAAGTTCCAAGTTTCAGCCTCCTAGCATAAGTGGTTCCTGAGATCTAGAAACCAAAATTTTTCGTCTAAAACGCTCCCCTCTCCTCTCTCCTCATACCCCCACCCCTCAAAAATATACCAGTCGTAGGGGTTTACCCAATCTACCCACCATAAAAATTTCAATTTAATATCTCAACGGGTTTGGGAGCTACGCGCCTTCAAACAATTTTGCGTACGGCGTACGGCGTACGGCGGACGGCGTACGGCGGACGGCGTACGGCGTCTACGGCGGACAGACGGACATTTTTTTTTTTTTTGCTTTTTTGGGGTTTACTAGTCCTAAAACGTGTAAATACAAAATTTCAGGGTAGCAAACTTTTTTGAAATTTCAGGTCGATAACAATACTTTATTATTAAAAAATAATAAAGTAATAACGTTCCAAATAGCCTCCTGGTTATTCTTTAGCTTGAAATAACGAAATTTATGAAAATGTTGGAAAACCCCTTTTCACGGTAATTTTTTTTACTTCAGCTCTGTACATCAATAAAATTTAGAAATTTTTTTTTTGCTTTAATTACTCCTGTTGTACTTCTTCATATACATACTAAGTTTCAGCTTTCTAGGATAAGCCATTTCTGAGATATAAAAAACCACCCCCCACCCCTCACCCCCGTACCTTGCTACCACTATCAAACATTTTATTTTTCTAGGATACTTCTACAGTGACTTTATATAGTCGTAAATTTTTATCTTTCTATGCTTTGCGGTTTTCGAGAATTAAAAATCAGAATTCTTTTTGTTCCACTTCCTCCCACCATCACTCCCAACACCCACACCTTCAAAACCTTCAAACGGTTTTGCGTACGGCGTACGGCGTCTGCGACGGACAGACGGATATTTTTTTCTTTGCTTTTTTGGGGTCTACTAGTCCTAAAACGTGAAAATACAACATTTCAGGGTAGCAAATTTTTTTGAAATTTCAGGTCGATAACAATACTTTATTATTAAGAAATAATAAAGTAAAATAGACCGACTGAATAGTCCGTACTCTCCGCTAGTCCGCAGGGCTAGATAGTTATTTACCTACTAAATGATCACCTGATTTTAGTATCAATCTGTCACTACTGCTGGTGGCATGTTACTATGAATACTATATTTAAGTATAGCACACAGGTGGTGTATCGCAACTCGCAATCTATTTCGTCATGTCTCATAAGTAACATACCCGCAAGCCAACTAATAATAATCAATGGCACAACAGCCCAAATCGGGCCTAGGCCTTGAAGTAATGCTAGAGTTACTTCATTACTAGACCAACGGAACACTAGG
Source organism: Beris morrisii (assembly GCA_951812415.1). Taxonomy (NCBI): domain Eukaryota; kingdom Metazoa; phylum Arthropoda; class Insecta; order Diptera; family Stratiomyidae; genus Beris; species Beris morrisii. The sequence goes on along the minus strand of OX638313.1, from coordinate 93,245,521 downwards.
AGGTGAAGTGGTCAGCCACACGCTTGTCCGTGATTATTACCCCGATTTTAACTCAGGTACTCATTTACAGCTGAGTGAACTGGTAGTCCGGCACCCAATCCCATTCTCGAAAATTACTTGTCGCCAAGCAGATTCGAACCTGGTACCAGGTGCACCGAAGGCAAGTGCTCTAGCCACTAAGCCACCCTGGCCGACCCGCAAGCCAACTACATCCAGCAAAAATAAATACATACGTATTCTCGCCCAATAGTTGCACAAATATTTAATCAAAACTAAATCGTCAGGCACTTAAACTATTTAGTCGGGGTGATTTCGATTTGGTTGCTTCGCGCGTTTCCATAGGTAGGTAGGTAGGCAGGTACGCGTAGTTGCCCATGAGAACACGGACGCATTTAGACCTAGAAAGGTCCGTTGTGTTACAGGATCATTAAAATCGGTCTTACCCGCTAAACCATTTAGAGCTTACAATGAAGCGTTGGATTCTCAAAACCTCCGCTGCGGCAAGGTCACTGAGACTGTTGAAGAAGTAAGCACCTAGATGAGATTTCTTCCTAGCGGATAGAGCTCAACAGGTACAGAGAAGGTGAAAGACTGTCGTCTCCTCCTCCACAGCCAGGCAGCTTCTACAGAAGTCGTTTGAGAAGAGGACGAGTCTTTTAGCAAGCCGGCCAATAGATAGTGTCCGGTCAGGACACCGACTGTGGTGCTGATACTTGCTCCTTTGAGCAAAATCAGCTTTTTAGAGCGTCTCAGATCCAGCTTCAGCCAGATCTGTCTCGTAGTGTGACATTTAATATCGTCTGTCCATCTTGAGTAGGTTTTCTTAACTGAATCAAATCCCAGTAGCAGTTTACATATAGAGAGAGGCACACACAGATTCCGATGTTCCTGTGTAATTTGAAGGGTATTATGAGCTAAGTGAGTTCGTCAGCCATACAGTTTCTTAGAATATCCCTGTGCCCTGGCACTCACTTCAAATGTATATTGAACTGCTCTGCCATCTCTTTAAGAGATGATCAACACTCTATGCGACCTTTGATGTTGTCGAGGCAGATTTCAAGGATTTTATTTTTAGATTTTACATTACACTTCAGCCAGGACAAAGCTTCCTTGATACAGTGGTCCGGAAGGCGAAAGGAGGTGTTAATGTTCAGTATGTCAGAGAAAACACCTCCACCTACCCCGCCTTCAGGCTTGGAGCCGTCCGTATATATGCGGACTGGCGCTGCAATCAAACAATCAGCCGACTAAAAATCGATGAAGGACTACCGCCTCACATTTTCAAGAAATGGATGTTGTTTTAATTTCGTCTTTCATAACCTTCTAGGCGAATCGGAGACTTCTACACCTCAAATGTTAATTACAAATTTAAGGATGACCAAAACTTCAACATGCTAGCGAATTTTTACCCAAATGCATTTCTTTACACAAATTCTGACTCATTGCCACTTTTTAACGTCACAGGAATTACGGAATCCTTCGGCATTTATAGCTTCATTAGACGTTTTTAATTAAATTACCTGCTATCATTCTGGCATTTGCACAGTATGAAGACTCGATTTATTCCCTTCGCTCTAGCCATTTTGCTCTACGGACTAAAAAAGTGCAGAGCCGAATAATGAACTAAACCATATTCTTCCACCTTTTCACATTCCTTCTACTAAACTGTGTATCCTTGAATCAAATATATCTTCCGCCATCTACTCGTTTTCAATGTCCCTCATACGATTTTAATGAGATATTCCACGAAATATCACATCATCATAGTCACATACCGTCATCATTCTGATGCCATCGCGCCCGCATCAACCGAGGAGTCCCTTCAGTAAAAAGACTTCGGGCCGTTTTATTACAATGCAAATCTCAAGTTCACTACTCTACGACTACTGTAAGGATTCTAGCTACGACAGCGCAGGGTATAAGGAAGCGGTAGACTGTGCAAGAGGCACACTAAAAGGATACGACTGGTGTTGGATAAAACTGGAATTAAAAATGACATTTCATTAATGAGGTATGGAGGTGGACTGCTGGTTGGAATGAAAAAAAGGATTTCATTATTTTCTTGTATTTCCCATCCTTTGGGGTGAGCGTTTAACGGAGGATGAATGAAATAAAAACTGCTTCCGTTTTTTCTTTTTTAAAATTGTAATTTTTTGTCAAATGGTTAAGAAAATTACTCCAGAGCGATTTATAACTTCATTTAAACTCTCTAATTAGGAATATCGCAGTATTTACTGATTTTTTCGGAATGGCACATCTCCTTGGAATATGATGAACGGTGCCACCATTAGTGCGAAAAGTGTATTGGCACTTGGGCGAACATAGGGGCCAATTGTTTGACCCTGTTTCGTTAAGAAACTTAACGGCGCTCATGCACATTCCTGAATCCTAGCCGGTTTAATTTCCTACGATATTCGTACCCTGACTTGGTCCTGATTGTGAGCTCCTCCTTCAGATTCCTTCACTTTCCCAAGCCGGTTTAATCACTGTACACCTTGGCTGGATCCAGGTCTGCGAATGTTTCGCTTCTTATGAAGTAAACGCATAGTAGGTTAGGTTAGGTTGAGAAGGGTGGACTGAAGAAATGTGCCACAGTCCATCATTAGAGATCACTGTGGATCCATTGTGTTCCCCTCGTTTAAAACCGGGCTCTAGACTACTGATTCCAAATATTGCTCTTCCTTATGAAGAGAGTAGTTCTCCATAAAGGAATCATCGCAAGTTCTGATAGATCGGTCAAGGAGAATTTCCCCAAGTACCGATACCTGGTACGTGCCAGGCTTTAACATTCACACACTAGATGCTCCAGTGTTGGCTCAACATTCTCGTCACCACAGCGACACAGATCAGCCATGGGTATTCCCAGCCTTTCTCCATGCCTGCCAAAGGGACAGTCCTGTTAGGACCCTTATAAGTTGTCTGCAAATGTCCCTGCCCAGCGACAAAATGAAGCTAGAGTTCCTGCTATCAAGTTTTGGCCCGCAGATTCTTGCTTGCCGGCATCCCGAGAGATTTACCCAGGCCCCCTCCATCTGTCTGAGCACTTCAATATCAATCATTCCCTTTACACAATGGAACCGACTCGTCGGCCAGCTCTATGCTCATCTCCGACCCCCTTTTGTCTAGCTCGTTTGTGACCAGGAATCCAACTAATCTTCAGGTTGTTATTCATACCCACCATTTGCAATATTCTTTACATTCTCCCACAAGCCTAGATTTAGTAATGTGCGCCTCAACAGCCTTGATGGCAGCTTGGCTGTCAACATAAATAGTTATTGTACCATTCACGCATAGTAACTGGAAAAGAGGACTCTTCCTTCCACAAATCAGTTCGATTTCCTTCAAAATTCACTCTCGCATCCAAGCTCCCATAAGTCTCGATTAACTGCAGTAAATTTTCCGAACTCCTCGATTGTTGGACTGACCATTCCTAGTAATCGATCCAGTCGATACCTTCGTTCAGGATTCGATTCTAAAACTTAAGTAGAGCTGAACACTACGTACTCCGATATTGGTAAAGAGAGGATCATATTCTAAAATTGTTTGTGGACAAAGTTTTCGAAAAATTTTAATAGTATTTGTAACTATTATTTTATTATTTCAATAATACAGTATTGTGATCGATTTAAAAAAAAAAATTTGATACCCTCAAAATTTTGACTAGTAGACGCGAAAAAAGCAAAATAAAATTTCAGTCCGTCTGTCCGCCGTACGTCGACCGCTGTACGCAAAATCGTTTGAAGGCTCGTAGCTGACAAGCCCTTTGAGCTATTAAATTGAATTTTTTGAGCTATAAAACTCAATATAAAATTGACTTTTTTGTAATTAGATTCGATAGGCTCCTTGAAGTGACCACTTTTTGAAGGGTGGGGGTGTGAGGGGGGAAGTGGGGGAAGCGTTTTAGACGGAAAATTTTAGTTTCTAAATCTCACCAACCGCTTATGTTAGGAGAGTGAAACTTGGAATTTATATAGAACTTCAATAGTGGACCCATTTGCAAAAAAATTGCCGAAGAATTGTCGATATGGGTAAAGGCGTGTGGGAGTGGGGGGAAAAATAATGTGTCCGAAACGCAAGAAAGACGAGATCGACACATTCTAAATTTCATATCTCCTAAACGGTTAATGTCACGAAATGAAAACTTAATGACATATCTAGATATATTACTAGGACAATAGATAGGAGTGCCAGCAGTAGTGTACGGGGATGGCGGATGAAAAACTTTAGATTATGATATCTCACGAGCCAATTGCACTAGACAAATAAAATTCGGTTTGTGTATAAAGGTTAACGAATAAAGTTTGCTGGAAGTAAAATTTTTTATGAAGGCTTGGGAGCATGAAAGTGGATGTATAAGCAGTTTTCTAAAAAGTCACGTCTCATATCTCATGAACAGTGTAATCTTTAAATTTCCGATTTCCAAACCATGCTCTACCGATATTTTTTACATCGCCCATCATGAAACTAGTTATGCTAACAATAGTCCGGCCACTCGCTTAATGAGAACTGCTAACATGCATTCAGCTATGTTGGACATATTTTGTACAAATATTGAATGCCTAAAGGCAATGGAATTATGATCTCATGTTTTCCTTTCTTATTTAGTTTTTAGTTTTTAAAATTATTTCCATTTCTCCTATCTATAGAAAAGCTTATGCTACAAAGTTGAAACTCTGTATGTATATGTAAATCAACTAAAAAAGTAATTTAGATAAAACAAAATTTCAAATATCCATTAGCGTTTAGAAGGGGGGCGAAAAAAATGATCAGTGAAAATGGAATGCATATATTTTAACGATTTTCGTCATATCTATTGGATCTCCCAAATATTGAATTCATCTTTATTCTACGGCTTCCTCATATAAATACCTAGAAAGCGTTTACAGGATTTTTTGAAATTCTACCCCTAAGGGGGTGCAAAGGGGTTGTATACTTTTTCACGAATTCTGCCATATCACCCAGGCCTGATCAGATATCGAATATTTTTTCACTTTCAAGGGCTTGTGTATTAATCGCCTAAAACCAGTTTTTAAGTTTTTTTCCTTTTCAGCCCCTAAGAGTGTATAAAAGAGTTCAACAAGTTTTCACGAATTCCGTCATATCTTTTAGAAGTGATAAAAAATTTAATTGGTTTTTACTTTCTCGTGTTGTCTTCATATTTATCTATTAACTCCTTTCAGGATTTTTGGATATCCAACCCCCAAGTGGGTGTAAGGAGGTTGCATATCTGATGATATATCGAATTAATTTTAACTTCCAAGTCAATTTCAGTATTTTTAGATATTCAATCCTAAGGGGTGTAAGGGTGTTGTATGCTTTTCAAAGCTTTAGTATATTTCTTAGGTTTGATGAGATATTAGATCGCTTTTCACTTCCACAGACTTTTTATTTAATCGCCTACAAACCCATTTTTCAATTTTTCGATATTCAACTATCAAGGGTTTGCATATGTTTTCACAATTTTTGCTATCTCTTAGTTCTGATGAGATATAAAATTGGTTATTACGGCATTTGATGTGATGACCTAAAAACCAATTTCACGATTTTTCGAATTACAAAACCCAAGAAGTTGTAAAGGGTTTGGTTACGTTTTCACAAATTTTTCAAAATCCCTCGTGTCTCATGAGATATCAAGTTGCTTCTTATGAAATCGTTTAAAAATCTGTTTCACAATTTTTTCGAAACTCAAACCCCAAGCGGATGTAATGTGTTTGTATACGTTTTAACAATTCGTCACATCTCTTAAATCTGATAAGGCAGCAAATTCGTTATTACTTCTATGGGCTTTTAGTGTACATAATATACCGAAATTCGAATAGTCTACACGGGCTTTTTTATTGTTTAATCGGATAAAAATCTCTTTTTTAAATATTTTTATTTTAAGAACAAAAATTAACTTTCCAAGAAACGTCATAATCTTGAAACAACAGATGATATACTCCGACTTTGACCGCTCCCTTTGAGCGGGACCCGAAAAATAATAAAGTTTCGCCCAGACCATTGGCAGATTTTTTTACATCCAAAATCGATTGAAATGAATTGGGTCATTCCGTTTATGCAGCGTTTACTTGCGGTTCAATCCGTTTCCTTGCATTCCGTTGCGATATTTTGACATTCCAGTCCGACTTCGATGCGCTTCAGTTACGATTTTGCGATCTCGATTTTGTGGTTTCAAATAAACTTAACAGGGTACATAACCCGAAAAGTATTTTCAAAATAATTGGGTCGTCTATTTGTTTTCGACTTCGATGGCCCTGGTTACATTTCTTTCAAAAATGTCAAAATAAAAACAAACAACAGGTACAAATCAATTGTCAATTTCACGGCTAACAGGTTTAAATTATATTCAGCTGTTTCGCTAAATCAGTGTCCGAAAATACGGCATATACATTTGAAATAAAATCTTAGATTATCTAGGACAGTGATTCTCAACCACTGTGCCGCGGCACTTTAGTGTGCGGCGAGATTCTTGAAGTGTGTCGTCAAATTTAGCGAATACTTATGTAAAAGGTGTTTTTTTAGGTGCATGAGAACTATCGATATCGATAACTGTGGTTTGACAGCAATGCCAAACTGTGTTGACATTTCTGTTCAGTAAGGTTTGGCAAGTCATCATGAATCGTTTAACGCTAGAACAACCATTCCAAATTGTGGAAATTTACTTTGAAAAAAATAAATCTTGTTGCGAAGTTCATAGAGCACTTCGTCCATTTTACGGTCAACATAATCGGCCTAGTGAGCAAGCAATTCGTGCAGTTATTGATCGTTTTCGCACTAATTTTACTCTTCTCGATTCAAAACCATCAACAAGACAAAGAAATGTGCAGTTTACACGCTGGCGGCATCATCGGTCCTTATTTCTTTCGAAATGAGGAAATCATATTTTAAAAATAAATGCCATGAAATTATCTACCAGATATAATAAAAAAATTTCATTCCAACAATATTTCTGTCTTGTATGTATTATAATTTGAAGTTCTCCTGCACCTAAAAAAACACCCTATACAATAAAAATTATTGGAAAAGGTTTAGTATCACGCACAAGCGGAAAAGTAATGTGAGAGATTTTTTATATTTCACATTTACTTTCTAAACGAAACTTTGGTATGTTTTAGAATGTTGTCAATAAAAGTTTTTGACATTTGGGACGTAAAACAATAAATAAAAACGTTTTAACATTTTTGATTTCATCCAGCCAGTACAGTTCGAGACCCCATTATGGCATGTTTGGCTGACGCGCGCTACGCTCCAACTACCTTCCGTCCAGCCCTGGGGGGCTCAGGGATTAAAACTCCCTTTTCGCGTTCATGTTTGGATGTCGCGCGCTACGCTCCAACTACCTTTCGTGCAGCCCTGCGGGGCTAAAGGGATTTAAACTCCCTTTTTCGCGTCCATGTGTGACGAGAAACGTCAAACGGAACCGTCATGGTGGTTCGAATAAAATGTACTGGGTGAGCAAAATTAAAAATTTGAAATCGGTTTTTTATATAGTTTTACGTCCCGAATGTCAAAAATTTTTATTGACCATTTGGAACGTAAACTTTTTCGCTTGTGCGTGATACTAAAACTTTACCAAATTATTTTCTATGTACATACATACATACTTAGATATATAGTGTTCCGACAATAAATTTTAATTATCAAAAGTGTGCCGTGATGAAAAAAGGGTTGAGAATCACTGATTTAGATTATAGTGGTATTGTTTACATTGCTTGCTACATAACCTAATATATTTGACAGGCGTTGCTTTTGAGTTAAGTTGGAATTTGAAGACCAAAAATTAGTTTTTTAAGAAAAATAAAATAGTCACCGCTGTACTTTAAAAAAGGAACTATAGGTTTGTTCTTTTTGGCTATACTTTTCTGCACTTTTCTGCACTAACTCTTGAGCGAGTGCAGAATGGTGTAGAGGGTGAATGGCTCAAGAGTTAGTGCACAAAAGTGTAGAAAGTGTAGAAAGTGTAGCCAAAAAGAACAAACCTATTATAACCCAAACAATGTGAATTTACAAACAAGAAATGCCAAATTGAAGCAATTGACTAAACGTCATGGTATCTCGCAACAGCTGCTACAGTAAATGAAGAACAAAGAAAAATTAGAACACGGTGCTATTAAAAAAGTTGCAGCAGCGTAAATCTCACTTTAACTAAATTTGGATTACACTAAAATTATTTGTATTAAGGTATATTGTGATAATAAAATGAAGTTAATATTTTTTTACATTTAATTATTATTTTATTTGATTTTTTCGCATATGTATAAAAAAACATACTGCAGTCACGATCGGCTGCAAGCCAATCGTATAATACTCTAGATGAATACTGAACTCCGATTTATATTGTAGTTGGGGATAAAGTAGAATTACGTGTGTGCATGTTGTATGTCCTTTATTAAGGACTGCCATTAGATTGCTACTCAAAACTAAAAGACAATATTCAGTGTTTAATTTCATATCTTGAACTGGCTAAGTCATCGAAAAAAAATGTCATTTTTGAAGGACTTTCACATAGGAGGTGCAGGAAGGACTCTCTCGATTTCATACATATTTATCCTTTTCCTTGGAACCATATAAAAATGAACGTGTACAAAATTTGAAATTCGTAGCTTGAAGCGTTCAAAAGTTATCGAAAAATATTGTTGAACACGTGTCTTAAGGACATTTTGTATGGCAGCTACCAGAAGGAGTAATAGGATTTCACTGATTAGTAAACTCGAACTTCGTTTTTACTCAAAACTAATTTGTACAAAATTTCCAATTCATAGCTAAAAGATTACTTGAGTTATAGTAAGTTCCGTAAATTAAGTGAAGACGTTTTGACAGGATATTTGTATGGCAGCTACACGAAGGACTAATAGAATTTTCTTCATAATCATACATTTAGCTCCAACTATTGAAAAAATAACACATACAAAATTTCAAAGACGTAGCTTAAACCCTTCTGAAGTTATCGACCAATATTCTTGAACACGTGTTTTAAGGACATTTTGTATGGCAGCACCCGAAGGAGTGGGACGATTTTGCCCGTTAACGAACTTAGCCTTACAAATTCAACCGAACATTCAATTCAATTCAACCAAATATCAAGATCCTAGGTGAAGGCGTTCTTGAGTTATCGTGCTAACGGACAGACGGACGGACGGACGGACGTCAAGCGGATTTGAGGTTTTTGGCCACAAATAAACAAAAAATAATATATAACTTTTTTTTGTCCGAGGCTTGGTTCTATGCGTTACAAACTTTTGGGCTGGATTAAACTTATAATACTCTATATGATTTCGTTAACGGGCAAAATCGTCGTACTCCTTCGGGTAGCTGCCATACAAAATGTCCTTAAAACAGGTGTTCAAGAATATTGGTCGATAACTTCAGAAGGGTTTAAGCTACGACATTCAAATTTTGTTAGTCCTTCATGTAGCTGCCATACAAATATCCTGTCAAAATGTATTCACTTAATTTACGAAACTCACTATAACTCAAGTAATCTTTTAGCTACAATTTCGGAATTTTGTACAAATTAGTTTTGAGTGAAAAGGAAGTTCGACTTTACTAGTCAGCGAAATCCTATTACTCCTTCTGGTAGCTGCCATACAAAATGTCCTTAAAAAACGTGTTAAGGAATATTGGCCGATAACTTCAGAATGGTTTAAGCTACGTCTTTGAAATTTTGTATGTGTTATTTTTTCAATAGTTGGAGCTAAATGTATGATTATGAAGAAAATTCTATTAGTCCTTCGTGTAGCTGCCATACAAATATCCTGTCAAAACGTCTTCACTTAATTTACGGAACTTACTATAACTCAAGTAATCTTTTAGCTATAAATTGGAAATTTTTTACAAATTACTTTTGAGTAAAAACGAAGTTCGAGTTTACTAATCAGCGAAATCCTTTTACTCCTTCTGGTAGCTGCCATACAAAATGTCCTTAAGACACGTGTTCAACAATATTTTTCGATAACTTTTGAACGCTTCAAGCTACGAATTTCAAATTTTGTACAAGTTCATTTTTAAATGGTTCCAAGGAAAAGGATAAATATGTATGAAATCGAGAGAGTTCTTCCTGCACCTCCCATGTGAAAGTCCTTCGAAAAGGACATTTTTTTTCGATAACTTACCCAGTTCAAGATATGAAATTAAACACTGAATATTGTCTTTTAGTTTTGAGTAGCAATCTAATGGCAGTCCTTAATAAAGGACATACAACATGCACACACGTAATTCTACTTTATCCCCAACTATAATATAAATCGGAGTTCAGTATTCATCTGGAGTATTATACGATTGGCTTGCAGCCGATCGTGACAGCAGTATGTTTTTAAATGAATTCTCCTCAGTAATAAGATGATATCCTCTTATGCTTTAAAAAGATTTCTTTTTATTACTAAAATGATATCATCTTATATTTACTAGATAACAGTTCAAAATAAAAGGAACGTAATTTTAAAATTCAATGAGAAATACTACTTAATTTTGAAATGCCTCTCTTTTTGGCAAAAATGCGTAGGGATTTCCTCTTACTTTTGTTCTAATTTAGTGGGTTAATTTTTCTCCGTGTACCGGCTTTATTTGCCTTCGAGCAATTCCAGTACCTGTGTCTGGCATTTAAATCACCGCAAATTATGTAGCCACCGCAAATTTTGGTTAAATTGTTAATGTCATTTTTAAGTATATGTATATGCGAATTTCAAATCGCATGTTAACAATATCAAGTCAGCCATGTTTGCTACTAGTACCTAAATTAACAAATTGTGAGTAGATAGAGCACAAAGGCTTTAATGTAAACAACAAATAGTTACTATTGCGACTTAATAGTATAAATCTCGCGGATTTAACAGCGCTGTACCAGTGAAAGCTAAGTTGCCGTAAATCGGCGTTTACGCATTAACAGACTTTTAAATTTATTTTTTAATAGGTACCTACAATGAAAAAAAAATTAAATTTTTGGATCTTACTCATTTTTGTAATGACGCGATGGTAATTTATTTGACATTAACGTAGAACTTATTCAAGAATTTTCATTACAATACAAATATAAACCATATTTTAACATCAAAAAATATGTTCAACATTTTCAATTTCAGGAAATTCTCGCTGTCTTTAAAAACAAAAGGCACTTTGACTTTCAATTTACATGGACACTTGAATTTGTATTCCTAAGACGTTAGATGGATAATTATTTTTCGTCAAAAAGTGGTGTATTATACTACCGTCAAATGCTTGGATACTCTCTTCAGCCAAAAATTTTCAAAACGGATAAAATCTAAATATAAAATAAAATTCCATACCAAAATAAGTCGATTTTAATACCAGAAAATTTGTTAGTTAATCACCACTTTTCCATGATTATCATAGCAATTTTCCTTTCTCATTACTTAGCACAATTTTCCGTCAAATAGCTTCGCACTGTATTCATTTCGTTTTCCATTTTCGTTTCGAGTTATCCTTTTGAGATTTGATTCAAATGAAAAGCGCTCTCCTTGAACTATTCACTCCTACATCGAATATTTTCACCGTAGCTTTTCATATTCTCGCTTTTTTTAAGCCGATTACACTTCGTTTTCGTATTTATTTATTTTTTTGCTTACTTCATTTCTTCTGGTTTTCACCACTATCACAACCGCCTGAATTCTAGCCACGTTTGTTGTTGTAGTCACGATATCACAATTTGCTTGCTTATTTTTTTCCGCCACTCTACTTTTCACTATAATTAGTGTAATGGAGCTCTGCGCCTGCAATTTTTCCCATACTTTTCGGTAAAAAAAAAGAATGCTGAAAAGGTTAAACCACCCTTTCGAAAACTACCCTATATGGTCCGCGAATAAAAAAAGAAAGAACATGGCTTGATGTCTGGCTAGGAATGATATTTAAGAAGGATATGCCGGTGGCACGTGCTTATGACTTTTCTTTCGTTCAGACAAACTTAAGGCTGACTGCCCATTGCTCAACGTATTAGTGAGATAGGGCGCGAACAAGGTCATTTATAATAATCCTGGCGCCCTCATCCCCTTCCGCTATGAATTCATGTTTGCCAACTTCGTATGCGAAAAAATGGAAGATTTTGGATTTAAGATTTAGGGATAAGTAAGTTGTTGTTTTGGTTTTCGACTTTCGTTGAAAGTTATGTGGGTCAGAGGCTTTATGTTAGTTCCTTCATGCAAGGACATAATTTAATGTGAAGTACGAGCAAAGCATCATGTTATTAAAAAAATGTTGCAACATTTCTTTAAGAAAAAATTGTTTGGAGATGTGCAAGTTGGTGAATTGACAGAACGTGGTTTATGAACCGAGGGATCTAAAACTGACTTAGTTTTGGATGTACCTTAATATTGTTACATGTAAACCTGGCGCAGCTCGATCGTTTCGCATAATGGAAACAGCAACAACCGAATACCTAGCTACAAAGTACTATAACCCAATCAGAAAACTAGTTAAAGTATATAACGCGGAGCATCACGATTGTACCTCCCTTCTAACCGAATGTACTAGAACAGCGTAGAAGATCAAATCGAATGCTCTCAAGCTTTCGAGTACCGTCCACACACGCCACCGAGCGAAGATTCAAGAACAGTCTAGACTACCGCCAGCTAGTATAAGAGCAGATGAAGCTTTCAGCGAGGGACATAGTAATTTTTATTACGTCGACTGTGACAGCCAGGGTGTATACGCGACCGTGTTGGTAGAAAGCGAAAGTGATCGAGTCAAGCGATATATAAGCGGGCGGTATTGCCATACAGTGCGAATTATTGTGCGAATAGAATTAAAGTGCGATTAATAAATTATCGCTTATTTTGATTTTAAGCGAATTGTGTTTTACTTGAAATCCCGGCAAACCCCTAGCTCGCAACAATATTATACATACTAGAAAAATGCTGGGTTTTTAACACACACATGAATCCGATTGTTTTCACCCAAGTGTGGATTGGAAGGCTGTGAACGACAAATTGAGCGAATATGGCTGTCATGAAGTTGAACTTTCGTCTAATTACTTTGCGGACAGTAGAGCCTACGTTAGAGGTATAATGGATTGTGTGTGGAGGGATTGCCCTCAGGGCTCCACCGCTGGACCATTTATTTGGAACCTTATGATAGATGACGTTCTGAAGCGTCTCTCGATCTGTTAATACTCGTGAAGGAGAACTCTCGTCTGAGCCTTGAGCGCAGAGGTGTAGTCATCATAGAGTTAATCCATGCATGGAGTTTGAAATGGATAAGTTGGTGAATATGATGCCGAATGACAGACTGTCTCATAGACGACATCCATCGATTAGAATGAATGGAGTAATCCTTCGGTATGTGACTAATGTCAAATACCTTGGTATTACAGTGAGTGAAAAAATGAATTTCATTTTCCACCTATCGGTGCTCAAGCAAAGATTGTTAGCTGTTATATGTATGCTTTGCATAAGGTCGTCTGGACCATCTACAGTGGTCTAGTGGTTGCACGTGCGACCTATGGATCGTCCGTCTTAGGTGAACGCATGTTGTTTCATAGAGAAAAGAGTATAACGTCTACCTGTATGTTGTACAGTTTCTACTGACGGCATCCAGATTCTCATGGATGTTGTCCAGATCGATCCGGAGGGCTCCCGTTTTCCGTAGGAGTCATACCTTTAGAATACGGAGACTTAATGATGATTGTACGGGCGTGAGTCGTCATTGCTTAAATGACTGCACGTGAGAACATGGACACACTTAGACCTAACCAATAGCGCAATATACCACTGGTCGCGGTGCTTGGATGAATCCCTCCGCCTCCGATGAAATCTAATCCAATCTAGACCTAAAATGGTTCGTTGTGCTACCACAGGATCATCGAATCTGGCCCTAATCGCCAAACCATTTAGAGCTTACAATGAAGCGTTGGATAATCGCGACTTCTGTTGCAACAAAGTCACTAAGACTGTTGAAGAATTAAGCTCCTAATTGAGTTTTTCTCCTGAACAGGTACAGAGAAGGTGAAGGACTGTCTCTTGCTCCTTCTCATTCAGAGACCTCATAATCTCGAAAAAAATATTGCATATTTTTGCATTGCATTAATACGCAACTTTGGGTCCAACTGCCTTCCTGAAAACCGGTAGATGTTAGATTTAAACGCACGCAGGTAGTGTGACCGTTTTTCAATGACGCTTTCTATAGAAAGTATCAGAAGAACACATTTCAAAATGGATACCACGTCTGCATCACGTTATGAAGGACCAAAAATGTCCTAAGGAGCCCGCTGCGAAGTATGTACATGAAAAAGTCAAAGACATTTATAAGTAAATGAGTAAAATTTCATTCCGAAGTAAAAAAAACATCGATCACCTGCCTGATCGTAGTCTTGTTCGAAAAACTACAGAAAACAATGGACAAACTGATTTTACGTGTTCGAAAAGAATACTCGTGTATCATTGGGTAGTAGGTGGGCAAGCTATTTTTTGTAAAATAAAATGTCTGATTGTATATTTTAATACTTCAACGTGAATACCAGGTGTATAAGCTTAAAACGATCGTTGACGATGATAGATGGCGTTAGTGAGTTAAGCAACCTAGTGACGCCATTTTTTTTATTTAAGGGTTTGTTAGTTGTTAACATTAATCAGTGCACATCGTCACAAATTTCATTCAACAACATACGTTTGTCCTTCGCTGATCATGTCTAGTTTTTTGCCAGAAAAAGAACATATGCGGGAAGCTCTGCTTTTTTGCTTCCATTTGAAGAAAATGGCTGCTGAATCGCATTAAATGCTTGTGGAGGCCTATGGTAACAATGTTTTAGCGGAATCAACGTGCAGGGCTTGGTTTCGTTGATTCAAAGACGGCGATTTTGACCTGACCGACAAGAAGCGCGAAAAGCGGCCCAGGAAGGTTGATGACGACCAATTTCCAACCAATCTTTTGAACGAGGATGATACCCAATCGCAAAAAACGCTTGCCGAGCAATTGGATGTATCTATGTGCCATGGGAAAGGTTCAAAAATCGGAAAATGGGTGCCGCATGAATTGAACGATAGGCAGATGGAGCGACGTCAAAACACATGCGAAATGTTGCTCACCAGACACAGAAGAAAGTCGTTTCTGCATTGGATTGTGACTGGCGATGAAAAGTGGATTTATTTCGATAATAATCGTGGATTGATCCCGGTCAAACATCAACATCTACCGCAAGACCATATTGCTTCGGACGGAAGACAATGTTGTGCGTTTGGAGGGATTAGCAGGGTATCGTCTACTATGAGCTCTTAAAACCTGGTTAAACTGTCGATGCCCACCGCTACCACCAACAATTGATAAAATTGCACCGTGCTCTGCGTAAAGAAACACCGGAATATCAACAAAGACATGACAAGGTGATTTTCCTTCACGACAACGCACCATCGCACACGTCAAAAATGGTCAGCAACTAATTGAACACACTCAACTGGGTGGTGCAACTCCCTTCCGCTAATTCACTAAACCTGGCCCCTTCTGACTACCACTTGTTTTCGTCGATGGGCCAAGCGCTCGCTGAGCAGCACTTCGGTTCTTACGAAGACGTCCGAAAATGGCTTGATGAGTGGTTTGCTTCGAAAGAGAAGGAATTCTTTTGGCGTGGTATCCACAAATTGCCCGAGAGATGGGAGATATATGTAGCTAGCGAGGGTGAGTACTTCGAATAAATTTGTTTTTGTTTTCGGTACGAGGGTGGGGGTGTTTTTCCTATCTATAGAATGGCTTATGCTACATAATTGAAACTCGGTACGTACATGTAAATCAAACAGAAAATTAGTTTAAATAAAAAAAAATTCAAATATCCATTGGCGTTCGGAAGAGTGGGCAAAAAAAATGATCAGTGCTTTTGGAATGCATATATTTTCACGATTTTCGTCATATCTATTAGGTTTTCCCAAATATTTAATTCATTTTTATTCTACGGCTTCTTCATACAATTACCTAGAAAATGTTTACAAGATTTTTTGAAATTCGACCCCTAAGAGGGTATAAAGGCGTTGTATACTTTTTCTCGAATTCTGCCATATCCCCCAAGTCTGATCGATATCGAATATGTTTTCACTTTCATGGGCTTGCGTAATAATCGCCTAAAACTCGTTTTTAAGTTTTTTCCTTTTTCAGCCCCTAAGAGGGTGTAAAAGGGTTGAACAAGTTTTCACGAACTCCGTCATATCCTTTAGAAGTGATAAGTAATTGAATTGGTTTTTACTTTCTCGCTCTGACTTCATATTTATTTATTAACTCCTTTCAGGATTTTTGGATATTCAACCCCCAAGTGGGTATAAGGAGGTTGCATATGTTTTCACAGATTCCTACATGTTGCTTAGATCTGATGATATATCGAATTCATTAATACTTTCTCAGGTTTCCCATATAAGAACCAAAAAATCAATTCCAGTATTTTCAGATATTCAATCCTAAGGGGTGTAAGGGGGTTGTATGCTGCGACATATTTCTTAGGTTTGATGAGATAGAAGATCGCTTTTCACTTCCACAGACTTTTTACATAATCGCCTACAAACCCATTTCTCAATTTTTCGATATTCAACCACCAAGGGTTTGCATATGTTTTCACAGTTTTTGCCATCCTTTAGTTCTGATGAGATATAAAATTGGTTATTACGGCATTTGATGTAATGACCTAAAAACCGATTTCACTATTTTTCGAATTTCAAGAACCAAGGGGGTGTGAAGGGTTTGCTTATGTTTTCACAAATTTTTCGATATCCCTCGTGTCTCATGAGATATTAAGTTGCTTCTTATGAAATCGTCTAAAAACTTGTTTCACAATTTTTTCGAAATTCAAACCCCAAGTGGAAGTAATGGGTTTGTTCACGTTTTAACAATTCGTCATATCTCTTAAGTCTGATAAGGCAACAAATTCGTTCTTACTTCTATGGGCTTTTAGTGTACATAATATACCGAAATTCGAATAGTCTACACGGACTTTTTCAATGTTTAATCGGCTATTCTCAATTTTAAATATTTTTATTTTAAGA
This sequence comes from Beris morrisii, assembly GCA_951812415.1. NCBI lineage: Eukaryota > Metazoa > Arthropoda > Insecta > Diptera > Stratiomyidae > Beris > Beris morrisii. The sequence goes on along the minus strand of OX638313.1, from coordinate 93,228,554 downwards.
ACAAAACTAACTTTCCAAGAAACGTCATAATCTCGAAACTACTGATGATATACTCCGACTTTAACCCCTCCCGAACTTTGACCCAAAAAATAATAAAGTTTCGCCCAGACCGTTGGAAAGTTTTTTTAATGACAGCAACTCCAATTGCTTTTGAGAGCACAGAAATGATAGCTAAAAGGCGGAAATAAATAAATACTTCCTTTTTCAGGAATGATCTTAACATTCGCTAGCTTCCCTTTAAGCAACAAGTTTTTGATAGTATGGCAAAATAAATGACGTTCCAAATGTAATGTATCACTTTTGAACGACCATCTGGAATTATTGTCAGAGTGATCGACATTAAGACTCTGCATCAGTTTATAAGGGGCAAGGAAAAAAGATAAACGTGTTCAAGCAGACGATAAATTGTTTGCTAAGTGATAATTAAGAATTTCTTACAAAACCTGCAGCCAGTAAACTAGCGTTTTCCATCGGATCAACGACTGAGCGAAAATCAATGATTGTGGAATCGAAGATTTTATGAAGATTTATAATGAAATCCAGGTTTTAGTCAAACATAAAAATAGTATACCTATTTTGAAAAGGAAATCGGTTTGTGAGTTTACAGCGCTGCTATCGACTCTAGGAGGAAAACTGCATTTTCCACAGCTTACAAAACTTTGCCGTTACTGGCTCAGCATGAAGTTGTTCAAAGAATGTTATTGCCCTAGACCCACAAGAGTAAGGTTTTTGTACAAATTTGAAATAACATTTAAAGAGGGTTGTTCAATTCATGACATTATTCTTATTGCTGAAGCAGCAGTTTCCGAAATGGTTGTACTTTATACAGGTGAGCAAGATCAATATTTCATCAACTTAAAAAAATCTCGATCCCTACTTTATAAATATTCTCAATCCCGCTAAACCTTTTGAACATTGAAAACTTTCGGGGAAACCATAAGTCTCGACATCAAGCCACGTCATATCCTGAAACAAAATTTATTGGTGCTTTTTTTGTGACATAGAACTCCCACCGCACACTCAACGCCATATCCATATCCCGATCTCCACTTAAAATCACCAAACTGCCACACTTTAAGTCCGGCCACAAATCACCTGAAACCCTTACCGATAAGAACGAGGTAAAAGCCAGGTAACACCCAATCACTTTTCAAAATTAAATTCACCGCGCCACGTTTTCCGCTCAACTAGACAACACACAGAGGCCATGCATGTCCTGATCCTTCAACGTATCACTTACTGAAGGTCCTTCTTGCGAAGCGACCACGCGGATTATTTTCAGTTTTATCTCACACTTTCCCAACGCAATACTTTAAGTGGTTAGACGCCAGCACCATTGATTGCAATATTCGCGAACCCCTTGAAGTCGTTCGCACCACCGCTTTCGATACATGACAAAACTATTTCTTGCACTTTACGAATTTAAAAAAAAATAATAAATTAAAATAAAAAACGGAACACTTAAACGAAACGCGGAAATAACAGAAAACAAAACGAAAACGTACGGACGTACTTAAGGATCGAGACTTCCGCTAACCGAAAGAGGCCGTTCGTTTCAACTAAAACACGAAAAATGGGAAAAGTCGGCTAAAACCTCAGCGGACCATCAGAGCGAGTGACGGCAACTAACTAACCACTGACTGTCGAGGGTGCCATCTACCCAGCAAGGATGAGAATCAAAAGTTTGTTGCAATAATATCCGCGCTCATGTAAAATAAGCCAAGCCACCCGCTGGGTTGAGGACACCCGCAACAATCACCCACATCCACACCCTTACGCTCAGAGCACTACCACCCGCTATCAAAGCACCCCGGCTGAGCTGCAAGGATTCCGAAGTTGTTTTGCACACCCCTAGCCACATGGTTCGGCCAGGTGGGTGTTTGCACTTACGACATGCAATGCATGCGGAGGTGAGTTGAACTTGGGTGGTAGTTTTTCAGCAAGGAACCACCCACAACTCGCTTCCAAAAAGACAGAGATGTATTCGGTTCCTGTGGTGAGTTCAGGACTGATGTACAGGTGAAGTTGATTTAACCGCTTGGCGACAGGTATGAATGGGCTTTTTGCTCAGCACAACAAGTTCATTAAAAGCCCGCAAAACTTAGATTACGGCGAGTATGATAGGGGGTTGAGTGAGGGAAGCTGTTGTTTTTTATTTGTGTTAGTCGACGGAGATGCACTTCAGTTTTGAGTTGACTGAGATTATGAACAGGAAGCGGTTTTGAATATTTCGATGCGCTTCAAGAATTTTTGGTCATAGAGTGTGGAGGTTCTGACGTAGTCGAAAAGTTTGAAGAGTGGTGCCATTGGGCGCGCTACGAGTTTGAATAATTTTGAAATGCAACAATTGAATCTGAACAACAGAAGTTTTTGCATCGACTACAGAACTTTTTACCCACGTCGAAGAAAAACACATTTTAGCAAGTAGTTTCTGTTTACAAGATGCTGTTCCGCTCGTATATTAAAATCAGAGAAAAACAATCAATACAATTTAAAGTATCTAACTTGAAGCATTTGACCTATAATCGTGAAAACGTGTTAACGACTCTTGTATTGGAGGTGCCCGAAGGAGTTGAAAGATATCGTACATTAACAAAGTCAGCCTTACTTTTTCCATTTTACGGGTTGTGACAAAATTTCAACTTCCTAGGTCAACGCGTTGAGTTATCGTGCAAACGAATGGACGGACGGACAGATGGACAGCCGGACAGACGGACAGGCGGACAGCAAGACAGACGGACAGACGGACAGACGGACAGACGGACAGACGAACAGACGGACAGACGGACAGACGGACAGACGGACAGACGGACAGACGGACAGACGGACAGACGGACAGACAGACAGACGGACAGACGGACAGACGGACAGACGGACAGACGGACAGACGGACAGACGGACAGACGGACAGACGGACAGACGGACAGACGGACAGACGGACAGACGGACAGACGAACAGACGGACAGACGGACAGACGGACAGACGAACAGAGGGACAGGCGGACAGACAGACGCACAGATGGGCTACCGGACAGACGGATGGACAGACGGCCAGACGGACAGACAGGCGGACGGACAGACGGACAGACAGACGGACGGACAGACGGACAGACTGACAGACGGACAGACGGACAGACGGACAGACGGACAGACGGACAGACGGACAGACGGACAGACGGACAGACGGACAGACGGACAGACGGACAGACGGACAGACGGACAGACGGACAGACGGACAGACGGACAGACGGACAGACGGACAGACGGACAGACGGACAGACGGACAGACGGACAGACGGACAGACGGACGGACAGACGGACAGACGGACAGAAGGACAGACGGACGGACAGACGGACAGACGGACAGACGGACAGACAGACGGACAGACAGACGGACGGACAGACGGACGGACAGACGGACCGGCAGCATGATTTGACGTTTTGGCCACAACTGAACGTAAAATAATATATAACTTTTTCCGTCAGAGGCTTGGTTTATGCGTTACGAAATTGTCGAGCTAGATTAAACTTATAATACTCCATGATTTCATCTAGAGTATAAACATACCACAGTCGCGATAGTCAGCGTCCCCAATCGTAGTTGAAATACTGAACTACGATCTTACTTGATTATTTTCATTTGATGATAATAAAGTATTGTGTTCGATTTGAAATTTCAAATAAAATTTTCCACAACTAAATTTTGTATTTCCACGTTTCAGGACTAGAAGATATATAAAACGTGTCCGTCCGACGCAACGGCAACTCCCGTTAAACGACACTGCCTAAAAGTGGTTCAATGCTCATAGCTCACAAACCCTTTGAACTATTAAGTTAAAATTTTATTGGGTAGGTTGGAAGGAACTCTTTAAGCGGACGTATTTTAGTACGGGTGTGAGCGGAACGTAAGGTGATCGTTTTATATGAAATATTTTGGTTTGTATATCTCAGGAAACGCTTATGGTAGGAAGTTGAAATTTTGGGATTTGGTCAACATGGAGAAAAGAATCCGTTCAAAACACTCAAAAGCTGGAATTTAAACATATCAAAATGAACGTTTGATGCCACAAAGTCGAAATTCAATGGTTGTAGGGCTCGAAGGTGGAAATGGGTGTTAAGGAACAAATTCAGGATTTTATTTCTCGAAAACTGCTAAGTATAGAAAGCCAAAAGTTGATTTTTGTATAGACCCAGGAATCATAGGAAAATAAATTTGTTGATAGTGGTACCACGGTTCAGGGATGACGGTGAATTTTTTTTTATCACAGGAATAGCTTATGTTAGAAAGTTTAAACTTGGTATCTACATGAAGTTGTTCCAGAAGCGAAAAACTTAATTATAATAATGATAATAATAATTATTTAGTTAGTTGAATTTTGAGGATAAACTCAATGTACCATAAGTCATTTTAACTAGGGATTAGACAATAGTTAGGCGAAAAACTTATTTCTACGAGATTTCATGAATGTTGATTTACGAATTTTGCGATATTCAACACCAAAGGAGGTAAAACATTGTAATATAAGTTTTCTCGAATTCTGGCCAATCTTTTGGATTTAATAAGATATCGAATTACTTCTTCTAGGGGCATAATATATCGTCTAGAAATTATATTGGGTGTTTGCAATATTCAACCCTAATGGAGTATACCATATGTGATTGTGTACTTTTTAACAAACTCCGAACTACCTCCTAGGTCTGAGGAGATATCGAATTTTCTTTTGACTTCTACGGGCTTTCTATACAATCGACTAAGAAGAGGTCTCAGAATTTTTTAATATTTAACTCCTGTTGAGAGCGACCGACAACCTAAACCATAAGTAGGCTGCTGCTTGGAACGTTATTTTTTTAGGTCGTCAGTCACATAGTAACGCATAGTTAACACTTTCCTGAGCAAAAAAATAATAAAGTTGCAGTCAGACAGACTTTTGGCAGATATTTTATTACTTTATTATTTCAGTAATACAGTATTATGACCGATTGAAACTTGGTATTTATATAGAACTTGGATAGTGAATTTGCAGAAAGTTTGCAGTATGGATGCAGGGGTATGGGAGTAGAGTGGAAAATAATACATCCGAAACGCTTGAAAGCGGAGAGCAAGCCACTATTCCGCATGTGCCATCTACTTTACCTGTTACTATCTTTAGTAGTCGTATTGCACTATCCCGACATCTTGACATTAAGCTAGTAAGAGGATAGTACGTACTCGACCACCTTTCTGTGACATTAAATCTACCACACCGAAAGAAATTCATTGGTAAAATCAAATACAAACCTTATTTGATTTTGCGTCAAATGAGCAACGTTGTTAATTCAAATATGGTTTAATAGTTAATTATGTTTTCAAAACATTACAACTATCATTATTTGATTCAACAATTTCGTTGTCAATTTTGTGTTTAAATGATCATGTTCATATTTGAGTACAAATATCAATCTTCAAAATAAATAAAACATTTCTGTGCTAGCGAAGCACGTTAATGATTCCTGAAATATTTTGCAAGTGGTATTTTAAGCACAAACATTTTTTGTTAAACAGTTCCATTGTACCTCTTTTAAACATGAACATGATACTCACGGCCCTATTCTGAAATTGTGACCTATCACAGGTCAAAACCTGCTGTGACTAAAATTTTGTGACTGCGCTTGTGATCGAAACGTTTTTTCGCATTCTGGCGCTGCAGTCACAATGAAGGTCACAATAATTTCTCCACATAGTTGGAGACATGTGAAAATGATGATGCTGTGTCAGTATCAGTGATCAATTAGGCCTTTGCAAGTGTATAATGGAAAGTTGTGTGCCTTATTAAACATCTAAAACGTGGAAATCCGAAGTAACTCTCAAATGTATTGTCGATTAATAAAAACGGATCATTTGCGTTCCACAAGTTTCGGAGTGTTGCTCTTCTTAAAGCCCTTAAATCACACAAAATGTAAAACAGCCATCTAAACTTACGTTAAATTACTTTTGTTCAGATTTTACCTCAGCAAATATAACAAACATTCCATTTTTCCAATATTAAGTATTGAAACTTCACGAAACGTTAAATTTGTTTGCCTGGCTGGCCGTTGTGATCACCTATTTCGATAGTCACAATTTTGTGATGATTTTTTGAAAAGTCAAAATTGTGACTAATGCTAGAATATGAAAAGTCACATTTTCTAAAATTATGACTCTCCGCTAAAATTGTGACTTGTGACTGAACAATAACTGTCACAATAATATCGATTCCATTGAATTTTAAGGAATAATTATTCTTATATCATTTTATTAAGTAAAATGTTATCGTTATCCAATAGTGCTAAAGACTACAGTTTCCAGAAAAATTTAATAAAGTACAAAACTTCAATTAGATTTTTTATTAGCAAATTATGTAATTTCAAATGACACATAATGGTCGCGTTTACGTGCACACCAGACCAGTCTGAACAGACCAAAAAAACCAGTTTGGTCGTACGCATAAACGCAAACCAAACCAGTCCATTTGAACTGATTTTGGTCTTGATTTTGGTCTTGATTTTGGTACGGACCAAATCAAACCAAACCAGTCTCGTACTGTGAAAATGCGCACATAAATGCAAGACCGAAAAATACCAAACCAGTCTATGTAGACTGGTCTGGTCTTCACGTAAACGCGACCAATAAGTACATTATTTAAGTGTAAATTAAATTCTAATTTATTTTACATATACTAGTATAATGTAATTTTTTTTAGGGGTTTAAAAAAAACTTTAAATTAGTTTCCATTAGTAGATAAAAAAAATTAGAATTTCAAAGTAGAAAATACAGTTTAGAGAAGATATACAAAAATGTAGAAGATAGTGAGAAATAATGAAGAACGAAATATTAACATACAAAGTGTCCAACGTTGATAGGTGATGAATGATTTGATTAGTGTTGGTGATGAAGATGAACTATTAAAAAAAATTTCTGACTACGCGCTGACAACGTGGATGGCTCCAATTGAACATTCACTCCCTAAAAACAATTTAATAAGGACCTTGAAAAACACGGTTTTATTGTTTTACATAATTGATTTACTTACATTGTCCATTCGCCATTGAAAGAGTTTATGCTTAAATTCAACTCTGTAAACTATTTATTAGAAAAAATATCGCCTAGGTCTTCGTTATCAATTAACTTGAGTAAATTAACTCTTTTTACAATAATTATACTATATTATTTTTAATCAAAGATTTACTTCTTTACACTGTAATTGTACACAATTGAATGAAAATGTTGAATGATTTATGCTTCAAAACTAACAGTTTTGGCGTTTGGCATACAATGATCATTGCTTAGTCAATCACGGAACAATCACGGATCACATAACGAACCTGTGTTTTCTCACTCACATTTATATTATGTCCCGCTCTTGAAACACGCTGAACAACAACAATTTGATATAACGAACCTGTTTTGTCTCACTTCTCTGGCTTCAAAGCGCTTTATACAAAACCGGTGGCTTGTCGTCTCCATTAGCTCTATGATGGGCCTTAACTGAGAAGATCCATCTTAATCGTGGCTTACTTTACTATCTTAAATTTTACTTTATAATTTTTTAATATACGTACGCCGTACGAAAACGCGTCGAGGTTTTTACCTCAGAAACCTGATGAGATATTAAGTTAAAAATTGTTTTTGTTTTTAAAATTGTTGTTTGGTGGCTACATTGGGCGAACTCCTTTGAGTAGTATTTTTTTTGGGAGGGGTGAGGGGAAGGGGATGTGGGTAACCCTACCCAAACGAAAAAAATTGGTTTCTAGATCTCTGGAACCGCGTATGTTATAGCCCATCGTGGTCACACCTCAGTATTCAATCTCGGTGGTCACATTGGGTCGATTCTACCCAGTCAAAAAATTCAAAACGGTATTGTGACCAAACTATCAGTTCGAAGTGGTTAAACAAATTACGGAACATGCTTTGATCATTCTAGATGACGTACGAAAAACTTATTTATAAGAAATAAAATGGCGACATGTTAAACAAACTTCATGAAGAGATGAAAACGTAAAAAAGACACTTTTTCGCTAAAATAAATTATAGCTTCTTCAATGTTCAATATTTTTTCATAAAATTTTAGCGTTTCACTTCTTAGATATGCTGCTTCTGGTAAAAATAAAATAGTAGCATAGTGCGCATTCCAAAAAAGGTATTTACTCCGACAAATGAAGAGTGTCCATTTTACGCCCAAAGTTTGTCGTCGGCTCGATTCTACCCCGTGCGACCAGGAGGGGCTAGCGGTCTGAAACTTAAAAATTATGGAGAACTTCTGGGGAAAAACAATGCGTTCCATTCGCTTGAAAGTTGGGATTAAAACTTTCTAAGATCTCTTGATGTTAGAAGGATTAAACTAAATGGTTGCCTTAAGGAATACTAGGACCCGAGACAAGGACTAAAATTTGACAGACTTCGAAACAATTGTACTATGAAGGTAAAATTTGGTTTCTCTACATAAAATTACAAGTGAAATCTACTGAATGTAAAATTTTTGAGGGGTGAGTCATGAAAAGGGAGTAAATTAGCAATTTTCCAAAAAATTTTAAATTTCTATATCTCAGGAACCGTATAAGATATGATGTGGAAAATTTTACAGGGGTTAGGAACAGTAAACCTCTATCATGGAACAAAATTTGTGATGCTCCTCTAAGGGGGAGGGGAGAGGGGTGGAAAGGAAAAACAAATTTATTTCTATTTCTCAAAAACCGCAAAGAATAGAGAGCTAAAAATTGATAACTCTATAGAACCGCTATAGAGGTATCATGGAAAAAATTATTTTTTAATAGTCATAGCAACGTATGGAAGTGAGGGGTGATTTTTATTTCTCAGAAACGGCTTATGCTGGAAAGTTTGAACACAGTACGTATATGGAGATATAGTACGGGACTAAAGTTTAGATTATTATTAGCCTGGATAGGTGGAGTAAAAAAATTATCCGTGAAATGTTTTTTTTTCACATTTTCACGAATTTTGTTATATCTTTTAGGCATCTCGGGTTAACAAATTAATTTTACTTCTACGGGTTCCTTATATATTATATATATAATTTTACGGTATCCAACCCCTAAGGGGTGTAAAGTGGTAGTATACATTTTCACGAATTTCGATATATTTCTTAGGTCTAATGAGACATCAGTTCACTCCCATTTCTAAAGGCTGTAAAGGTAATCGGAGAAAATCCCAACTTAAGCATTTTTCGATGTTAAACCCCAGGGGGTAGTATTGCTCAAGTTTTCACAACTTCCTACTAAAAAAAAAAAAAATTCTTTTGAAAATTTATTGTTTATCTTAGGCGGTGGTATAGTCAGCATACCATGTCCTTATGCTGGGTATGAGTGAGGTAAAAACATTTTGAGCATAAGTTATTTCTTAAAATGGAATAAGTAATCGATTTACGAATAACAACATTTCAAAATTTACCTCCTTCATAGCCTGCTCCGGAAAAAGATATATAATGATCTAAAAATTAATTTCTGGATCTTACGATATTCAACACCTTAGAGGGTGTAAAATAGGTCCCATAGGTCTGACAAGATATCGAATTGTTTTTGTACTTTAACGGGCTTTCTATATAAACCCCTAAATTATTATAAAAGAAGTTTTAATATTTAACCAACGTCGATATTTTATCTCGTATGGTTTTATTGAAATTTGAAAAAAATAATGTAAATAAACAAAAAGAAACTGCCAATAGTATAGGCGCAAATTTATTATTTTTTCGGTATAATAAAATGGTAAAATAATGGTAGATTGCATAGTTTTTCTTGCCAATTCCCATGAATTATTAACTGTTTAAGAAAGTGTTTCCTTAAGGGTTCCTGCTACTTTGATCGCTCAAAAAAGGGCTATTTTTAGGAATTTTAGAAATTTTAGAGGTTGCTAGAATACATATTGACTTAATTCTTTTTGGGATTAATAAATATACTCTACAAGTAAATGAAAAAAATTTTTACTCACTTTTTACGGTTTTTGTTGTTGAAAATCCGCGTTAAAAGTAACTGTCCAAAAAAAGTAAAGTACATACTTTCGAGAAATGCAAAATAAAATCGATTTTTTCAAACGGTCAAAGAAGCATGAACCCTTAAATACTGTATTATATTAATTATTTGTTAATTTACTGCAAATTATTATTAATGCTATCAATACATGTATTGTACTGTTTATATGATGTGGAAAGCAAATCTGCAAGTCACATTTCAGCTGAGCTTAGACACTTCAACTTTCCAGTATTTGCCGTTTGCGATATAGTTTTTTCGCCAAGAACCCCCCTGCACTTCTCATAACCACTAATCTTATAATAGCAACCAATCCAGTAGACAGCGCCAATAGCCAGCGTCCAACGCAAATTGTTTTATTTTACTAGTTTGCAATAGAACAGATTTACAAGGAAAAAATAAAAATAGTTATTATTTATTAAGTTTTATTTTTGCTGGATTGATAGGTTGCAGACATGTGCTGCAAAAATGTTGGTCCCTCCAAAGTTATTGCTACATGTGTACCCTGGCAACCCACACAACTCACTAATCATTGATATCAAAGTTTCGAGTCAAAAACAACAGTCTTGCAATATCGCGGAGAGCTCTATAAAGTTCTCTCTCGCATGTAATAGTTACTTCTTGCGCCGTTCCACACACACAACCGATTATGCTGGAAATCTCACGACTCAACACGTGCAGTATATGTATAAGGCCCGTGGAGCTTGTCTACGGGATAAGTTTTTCTACTGCGAAAGTGAAACGACGATTAGTTCTACGAGAAACTGTATTTTTAAAAGTGATTTTCATCGATAACACCGATCAAATCATAAATGAAAACGGGAAGAGTTGGCAATGGTGTGATAATTGAAGGCGATAAATAAGTAATTTACGTTTTATTAGATTTAATCGAATTGTGTTTTACTCTCGCAACATTATTTTGAACCGCTTGTATGCAAAAATGTATGACGCTAATCGAGAGGCAGCTTGATGTTCTTTAGACACAGGATCTAATCGCCTGGGTGATGATGATTATGAGGTGCTTACGTTGTTAAATATTGATATGCATTTTGTAACATCAACTAATATCCATTATTATTTACAAAAAAAAAACATTTTTGTCTGATAACTTACATATAGGTAAATTCACGGAAGATTTTAGATTCCATTGAATTATTAAAATTATAAATTATTTTTCAATTATAATTTTATTATTGAACCTAGCATTTTTTTCATATCAGATTTTTATTTGGGTTATACAAGTCTTCGTGCGGGTTTTGGGCTATTTCATACACACTCGGCAGGTTCTACAGCCAAATATCTGACAACCCTGAGTGGTGTCAGTAGAAATACTTAATTATTAAACCTAAAGTCTTACAGGTGTCTCAAACAGGAGGATGGAAGCAGTACTGTTCACTAAATCCACACCCAACCCTTAAATCAAATCCAGTCCATTCAGACATGTATAAATAATCGTCCCGTCCATATCAATAAAATGTTATGCTCAATTAATGCCAAGCCCAAGCTACAAAACCACAGGCTGACAAATGGTCCAAACGCGTTTAGTAACGACCACAGGGGCTGTAAACCATTTGAGCAACAAGTCCTTGCTCTCATCGTCCTCGTCAAAATCCCAAATCGCATTGGTCGATGTGAAGGCCAGATAATAAAATGGCTAGCCAATTACCGGAGGTAGTGGAACAAGCAAAAAGAAAATTTAAATTTATGGGCTTCCTATATAATAGCATCCCTAACAATGCTAATGGCCATCATTGTGCCGCGTGAAGCATGAGGCCGAACAAATAATGCAAATAATTGGCATCGAGAAAATTCACCTTGCAGCATTCATCATCATCCCCCGGAGCTGCCGGAAATTCAGACAGCCATCTAGTGAAGCTTTTCTAAAACTACGAGGTGAAAGCTTATGGTGAAATCCTTTAACTGTTCTACTGAATGGGTGAGTGGTTCCTGGAGATAGTTGAACGATAAATTGTAGGATAGTTAAGTTCAAGTCAAAGTTTATAAACTGCAAATAAGCTCACAACAGAAAACGAAAACAAAATGTTTTTAAATTTGTTGAAAGCTCCTTAAGATGTCGCTGCTATGGAAAGCTTAAGGTACACTGGAATTATGCAAATATGAAAATTTTTGTTCAAAAGCGAATGTCGAAGATCCATTTTTCGGTCACGAAAATAAAACGAGCTGATGAAATGAAACCGTCTTCACCTCCCTTTTTTCGAAAAGAACATTGAACTAATTTAGTGTGTGAAAAAGGGTGGGATACCATCACTCACTCCACAAAAACCGAGGAAAAATGTTTGGAAACGCAAACAAAACGACCGTGGAAACTACTCGACTTCTGTGTACACATTTTCCATTATTCAGCAAAAACATTCGGATGGGGGCGAAATCAACTAGTAGAAAAGTGGAAAATCGGTCTAAATAATTATGGGTGATTGGAAGCGAGAAAAAGAGCAAGGGGAATGATGATTTTGAATGGTATAGTAGTAGTTATAGTTGGTGGTTGTTAATTGGCTTGTAAATTGAACAAGTGGACGTACGGTGGTTGAACATGAAATTCCCCAGACCCAGAAAGCAAATTAACTTGATTTCTGTGAAAACTATTGAAACATTGATGTCATGCCAAATGGGAATTGATTTAATGAGGAAAGGAATCGATCAATGCACATGCATTGTGTTGACATATAAATCAATACTGAAGAAATTTTTCACGGCTATGATCTACTCTAATTAACTTATGCCAAAAGTTCGCGTAGGGAACAAAAACATTTTCGTAGGGGTTGCGTTTGGCAAATTTGGGGAGATTTAGACTACTGAAAGATCTAATAGATACATATACTGTTTCGGCAAAAACATTAAAATGCTTGGAATCAAACGAAAATAAATTCAAAGAATTTTGTTTCTCGCAATATTGAGCCATACCTTAGTTGCTTAGATAATTTCGCTAGAAGCAAAATTTTTCCCAGACTATTTTTTAAATAACGAATTATTTAGATCGACCTGAAATTTTGCATTCTCACGTTGTAGGTGTACACCTGAAAATGCTGTTCTTATGTCTGCTAACTACTTTCGCGACCAATATATCCAGAAACCCGGGAGATAAATTAAAATTTTCTCAGAAAAGCCAATGGTGGCTACAAAAGCATAAAAGAAGTAAAATGGACTTGGAAGCAGTATGAACTTGGCAAAAGAACTCTTAGTTCCACAGTATGAGCGGAAGTGGCAACACGCGTCGAAACAACATCGCATGCATTTGCGGATACAGGGGGGGGCGGAGGGGGCGGCCGCCCCCCCAAGAGCACTTCCGAATTTTCTAAACATACAAACTTCAACCGTTCTCCGATTTTTTTACTCGCAATGTGGACTGTAATTAGCTTTTACTGTAGTTCTGCGGTGCAATGCAAAGCACAGAACAGAACCATAATGGTGGATTTACCATACACTCAATGTTTGAGGCGCGCCTCTATCCCCACCATAAAATCAACCAATCAGATGGCTCGTGCAGTCGCAAGAGTCTAACATTCTTTAACTTTTTCTCCGACGCACGCTTCCATATGTGTACATACATACAATGAACTGTGGTACCACACAATTTGCAGCTCATCGTATTTCTGTCGTTTCGCACTTATAGGCAAGTTGCGCCGCAAAGGCATGTTGAGAGTAAATTGCTTTCAACACAGCAAAGAACACAGCCGGTTTGCAATGACCTGATGGGGGTAGAAGCTCGCCTCGAGGCGAGCCTCAAGGATGAGTGTAAATGCACCATGATAAAAAGACTACAAGACAACATATTGCGTAGGTAATAGGGTCATTCCATCAAGAACCGCCAAGAATGACGAAATTTGGGACCTAACCATCTCCGATTGTTTTGAAAATTTTTGTACTAAAATAATTGAAATTCAATTTTTTGTTTCTATCTCATTTTTTTTGTTAGTTATAGTATGTTAAAGTTTTCGCAAAAATGGTGTCCGAGTCCTCTTTGAATAATAAAATATGGCTTCTTTTAAAGGGGAAGGTTGTCGCAATAAAAATTATCCTTGAAATTTTTTGGATAATGATTTTGTCCTTTATCCTCGAATATCTCAAAACGGTTTTTTTTTTATATTTTGTAGGTTATACTGTTTTTTAAAAAATATCAAAAAATTAACTTGGGATCTCAATGAGATCGGGGTCAAAAAAATTGAAGAACATTATAGTGGTTCTCAATTATTTTATAGAAAAAGGGTCATTTAATCAAGAACGTGTGTGACCTTATTATCGCCGATTTATTTGAAAATTTATGTACTCGAAGAATTAGTGAAAAAAAATATGATTTCAAGTTTTTGTTTCTATCTCATTTTTTTTGTTAGTTATAGTATGTTAAAGATTTCCCAAAAAAGATGTCCGAGCCCTCTTTGAAAATTCATATCTCTGGTATAATAAAGTAGGGCTTATTTTAAAGATTGTTGTTGTTTTTGTTAGTTAAAAAATGAGATAGAAACACAAACTTAAATTTCAATTATTTTTTTCACTAGTTCTTCAATTACAAACATTTTCAAAAGAATCGGAAATGGTAAGGTCACAACTTTGGTGATTCTTGATGGAATGACCCATAATAAGATGAAAACAATATGATCCCGTTTTTGCTAAGTGCAGTCTATGTAGCTAAATTCACACAGAACTTGATCAAACAAAATAGTCAAATCAAAAAAATTTCAGCCCCCCCCCCCAACAGCAAAGTCTGGATCCGCCACTGATCGCATGCACACACACATACGCGTTAAAGTACCAAACTCTTCGACGTATGCACATACACACACAACGTTATGAGAGCCAAGACTTATAATTGTTGGTATATAAGGAAGCGAGACAGCAACGAAAGCTGAGTCTTCTTCAACCTGCGGACGAGCGCACAACTTCAATCATTAAAATAATATTCAATAAAACAGTCTACCTATAAAATCAAATTAGACTTTTGTGGCACGAGCCCCAAACTATCTTAATATAATACCGCCAATGATCACCTACGCCTCCTCAACATGGTTGGACTTTTCTAAGATAGCCATGGTAAAAACAGAAGGCCAGAGATATCTATCATCTGATATTGCACTAATAATTTCTATAACTATATTGCAAAACCTATATTAGTAACTCCTCTCTCTAACAACAGGGTTAAGTTAAGTTGACCCACAACAACTTCAGTGACCCCGACGACCAAAATCCAGCCATCAAGAATTTTTTTGAACCTGGAATTAACTATATCAACACTGGAGCCTTCAGCAAACCGAGAGGAATCATTAAGCCGCACCTTAAGGAATCTTTTCAAGTTTTTTCGAATATGTCAGGGAACCACCTAAACGTCGCTAACCTTGTGACAATTTTAGTTTTTCTGTTTGTGTTGTTATACTCTAGATGGAATCTGAAAGTATTAAAAGCTTAATCCAGCCAAAAAGTTTGTAACGCGTAGTACAGAGGCTGGAACGAAAAAAAATTATATTTTTTTCAGTTTTTTTGGGTCAACATCCCCAAGGCCGCTTGCTGCTCGTCCGTTTGTCCATCCGTAAGCACGATAACTCATGAACGCCTTAACCTATGATCTTGAAATTTTGAATCTAGATATTTGGTCGAATTTGTAAGGCTAGGTTATGTTAGGTTGAGAAGGGTGGACTGAAGCAATGTGCCCCAGTCCATCACGAGAGATCACTGTGGATCCATTGTGGTCCCCTCGTATAAAACCGGGCTCTAGACTACTGATTCCAAATATTGCTCTTCCTTATGAAGAGAGTAGTTCTCCATAAAGGAATCATCGCAAGTTCTGATAGATCGGTCAAGGAGAATTTCCTCAAGTACCGATACCTGGTACGTGCCAGATGCTCCAGTGTTTTCTCAATATTCATCACCACAGCGACACAGATCAGCCATGGGTATTCCCAGCCTTTCTCCATGCCTCCCAAAGGGACAGTGTCCCGTTAGGACCCCTAGAGATAAAATCCCTGCCCAGAGATAAAATGAAACTATAATTCCTCCTATCAAGTTTCGGCCAGCAGATTCTTTTTGTAAGGCTAAGTTTGTTAATGGGCAAAATCTTCCTACTCCTTCGGGTAGCTGCCATACAAAAAGTCCTTAAAACACGTTTTCCAGAATATTGGGCAATAGCTTTCGAACGACTTTGAAATTTTGTATACGGTTTAGTTAGTTCCTGTTAAAGGTATGAATATGAAAAAGTTCACATGAGTCCTTCAAGTAGCCACCATACAAAAATTCTGCAAAAATATCCACACTCAATTTACGGAACTCGCAATAATTCAAGAAATCGATTGTCAACGAAGTTAAAATTTTGTTGAAATTAGTTTTGATGGACAATAAAGTTCGAGTTCATTAACTACTGAAATTCCTTTGATCCTTGGGGTAGCTGCCACACAAAAATTCAGTAAAAATATCCTCTCAAAACCCACGAACCTCGCTTGAACTCAAGAAATTGGTTAGCCACGAGTCGACATTTTATATAAATTAATTTTGAATGAAAACAAGGTACAAGTTTATAAGTCAGCGAAATGCATCCATTCCTTCCGGTAGCTTCCGTACAAAAAGTACCGATAACTTTAGAACGCTTTAAGCCAGAAATTTTAAATTTTTTTCAATTTAATATAGAGAACTTTGGATGAAGAGAAACGTTTGCGTTCTTCGCTTAATTCCCATACATTTCAGTTCAGGAAAGGGCGCAGCGCTAAGACCCACTACGCTTACCTTAGGGGCTCATTGCGATCCCTTCAAAACCTCTTGGCCGCTGATACCACTCAAAAACACTTTAAATTCCTGCAGAACCTGGCCAGTTTGTCATGCCCTATCGACCTCTAATTCTCAATGTTGTCGAAGAACAGACTACCCAACCATCTCATTCGCCTTCTGGTGACCCCTGGGCATTCACACAAGATGTGTGTGATGTCCTGTACAGCGTACAGATCGTGACAGTACCTGCATATATCCGTCTCGGCTAGCCCTAATCGCATGGCATGTTTCCTCAGCATACAATGACCCGTCAATGTTCCGGCGAGCAGTCATAGTTTTCCTCTATCCCAAGTTAATATATTCATAGTTTTTTTACTATCCAGCTTGGGCCACAAAGCTCTAGAAACCCTGCAGCTTGTCAGCCCTGCCCACCTAAAGTGGGCCGCCTCTTTAGAACGTTCACCGATAGCGCCTTGATGTCGCACATCGGTAGAATAACCTCAACCTGCCAATCCCGCTCTCGCCAGCTCATCCGCCTTTTCGTTCTCTATTATATTACTATGTCCCGGCACCCAGCAAATCATTATTCTGTTCTCACTACAAAATACCTTCAGCACTTCTCGTCAGCGCGCTACTAGCTGGGATTTAATAGTGACCGATTCCAGCGCCTTGATGGCCCTCAGGCTGTCAATGTAGAGTGAGATATCCTGATTGTTTATCTCCTCCATTAACAGGATGATTACTGCCAGCAACAGTGCCAAAATCTCAGCTTGGAAGACACTGCATGCATCTGGCCGCTTGAACGACTTCCCTACATTCAGCTGCACAGAGAAGACGCCTGCGCCAGTGCCGCATTCCATTTTGGCTCCATCCGTGTATATGGAGATTTCCCCCTCATCTTATTGTTCTCCCAGTCCACTCTACTTGGATATATAATTTCGTAGGGCGTCGCAAAATCTATCCCTGAGATCAAGAAGTCTGCACTAATATCCCGGACTGGACTTCTCGGAAATTCGCCAAGAATAAAACCATGACCTTTAGAGTTTTGCCTGAAGAGAGCACAGCTCGTTAGCCTAACCGTGGTGTTTGCCGCAACCTGTTTCACATAGCCATCCATAGTTCCCATACAAAAGCCCTTGGAAATATGTTGTTCATATTTCGAAACATACCATAGCTCGAGCTAGAAAGTCTAAATTTTAAAGGAATTAGTTTTGATCTAGAAGTTAGGATCGGTTTTTCTATTGATCAAAATCACCTTACTTCTTCGGGTAGCCTTCATTCCAATGTCCTTAAAAATATAAAAAATGCTACAAACGCTTTTACGACAGGAAAATACTTCTTTTTATCAACTTCACTTAAAATGAATGATAGCAAAATTTCGTTCGAGTGGTCCATCCATTTGTTGAAACAGTATATTTATATGTTCATCATCGGATCTTCTGTTCAATCACAACGGTATTCTAAAACACCCAAGTCACCGCAGTCACTTTGGCCACTCCCAGGGGTTTCCGAATGAAAATTAGTCGTCCTTTCCGTATTATTCGCTTCACTTTCATGGAACGTACTTTACTTGCAAAAATATACTTTTACACAGATGCCACCATTTTTTATCACGAAGGACAATCGAGTTAAAAGACAACGACAGCCGTTCTTCTTAAGGTCTCTTTACTTTCAGGTTCTCATTCTTACATACTGTTGGGAGCTCGGGGTTTAACCAAAAACACAATTCGATTAAATTAATAAAATAAATACACACTCAATTATTACTCAATTATTACACTATTGACAACTCTTCCCGATTCCAATTACTGCACTATTGCTCTTATCAATAAAAATCGCTGTTGAAATCCAGTTTCTCAACGAATTGATCATCGTCTCACACTGGCTGTAGAAAAACTGATCCCCCATAGAAGACGAGCTTAAATATTGCATATGTCGTGTCGAGAGATTTCCAGCATACTCAGTTGTGTGTGTGAAACATGCAGGAAGTGTGTAAAACATGCGAGAAGTGTGCAGAGCAGTCTCATTGGATATTGGAAGATTGTAGTTTTCTCTGAATCTTTGATAACTGGCTCGCATTGCCAATCACAGCAAACACCGGAAATTGTATAACATTCGCGAGTAAATCGCATGTGTTCTGTGTTGATTCTATTTTTTGAGTCAAAGACGATACAGTGGTGTTATGAAATGATTAGTGGACTCGCGATAAAAGTGTCGCAAATGATTCGTAATGGGGACAGTAACTCGAATGTTTACAGAAACGTACGTAGGCATTTCAGGTCCTACTAGACATGCAATAGCACAGTAACCACATCGAAGACTTTTCCCAAAAATTATAAAGTTGGAGTTTTAGTTTTTATGGTACCAAGCTACGGTGGTTTTTAGACGTGTATTATGGTATGGTATGATATAAGGGGTGGTGATGCTATCATCGACCTTCACTTAAACGTTATTGTTCGTCCATTGTGTTCCCCGGTTGAGTATAAAAACTCCTGGAACCCAAAACCATTTACTACATTTTATAAAGTTTGCTATGTTGCATAACTTTCCCTTATCGATATCACCGAAGTCATCGACGAAATAAGCGCCGAGGTTCCGTTCTCTCGGACACTCGCATAGGACTTGGAAGATTGACTCCTCTACTTCTGGGTCACTGCAGCTACGACAGAGATCATTTGCCTCGGCTCCCAGTCGTCTAGCGTGTCTACCGATCAGCCAGTGCCCTGTGAGCACTCCGATTAGCGTGCTTGCATCCTTCCTGCACAGGCTCAGGATGTACTTGCTTTTCCCATGATTGTGTTTTGATCGTGTTGTATTCGAGGTATGGGCCTTAATGGCTGCTTGGCTGTCAATGCAAATAGTGATGTCTTCCGTTGCATACACCTTTGCTTCAATCATTTTGCAAGCCTGAAGTATTGCAAAGATTTCTGCTTGAAATACACTGGCATGGTCCGGTAGCCTGAAGTACTCGTGAATATCGAGTTCCTGTGAGAATACCCCCGCCCCTGTACCAGAAATAATTTTCGAACCGTCAGTGAATACCATTGTGGTCCTGTTGTCTAGGTTGCGTTCTACATTCCAGTCGTCCCTGTGTGGGATCTTAACCGAAAATTTGGCATAATGTAGTCCGTTTCTCTATTCGTATCACACTCCAAGAAGTCATTGAGTATGGTACTGTGACCAGCAGGTCTAGTTCTCTAGTAACCTAACTCTTTGAGTCTAAGAGCGCCTTTTGCTGCTATGCTTTCGATATACATGTAAATTGGCAACAGGTGGAGGATAGTTTCCAGTGCCGCCATGGGTGTGGTTCTGAGGGCGCTAGTGACCCCAATGCATGCTAAGCGCTGTACTTTTGTCAGCTTGCTTAGAAACGTGGACTTTCTAGTCGCCTCCCACCACACTATCGCGCCATAGCTTAAGATTGGTCTTATTATGGCTGTGTGCATCCAGTGTACTAGTTTTGGTTGGAGACTCCACCTGTTTCCGAACATCTTTCAGCATGCGTAAAATGCGTTATACGTTTTTTTAACGCGTTCTTCCAGATTCAGTTTTCAGCTGAGTTTCTTGTCTAGAACAACCCCGAGATATTTAGCGCTGTCGGAGAGATGAAGCTCGTCGCTTCCCATCTTTGGTAACGCAAAATCTGGAATTTTGTACTTCTTCGTGAAGAGGACCAGCACAGCTTTAGAGGGATTAACCCCTAAACCGCAGTTGCCGGCCCATTGTCGTAGTTTGTTGAGTGCTCTCTCCATCAAACTACTAATTGTCGGCAAATGTTTCCCTGAGACAAGGATGACGACATCGTCGGCGTATGCACATGCCTTGATTCCGAGGTTCTCAAGTTCCACAAGGATTTTGTTGACTGCAAGGAGCCAAAGTAAGGGTGAGATCACACCTCCTTGCGGGGTGCCTCTGGAGACTAACTTTCCGATAAGACACTCTCCAAGTTCGGATTCAATAATCCTGCTTCGTAGCATTAAGTCAAGCCAATTACAAATCTCGGTTTCCACTTCCATTTATAGCAGTGCGCTGTTAATAGTCGAGCATCAAACGTTATTAAAGGCAACCATCTATGTCAAGGAAAGCGGCGAGTGTGTACTCCTTACATGAGAGTGATTTTTCAATTGTTGACACTACGTCATGTAAGGCCGTATCTACCGACTTCCCTTTGTGTAGGCATGTTGTTATTTTAACAATTGGTTGCGCGGAATTCTGTTGTCCAATATCCTTTCAAGGGTTTTAAGGATAAAGGAGGTGAGACTTATCGGTCTGAAAGCTTTCGCAGTCGTGTGGCTAGGTTTACCCACCTTAAGTATATAAACTACTCGTACCCTATTTCATTGCAATGGAACATGGTTGAGTCGAATACAGCTTGTGAAGATCACCAGTAGCCGAGGAATTACCGAGTCTGCCGCGTGTTACAGCATTGCTGGTATAATTCCATCGGGTCCTGGCGATTTGTATGAAGAGAAAGATCGAATTGCCCAGCTTATTTTGTCAATATCAATTATTGAGTTGGATAAGTCCTGGTTTCCTTCTTCTTGACTATGATCGTAACTGACAGAGTCAGTGTTGCTAGCTGTTGAACAATCGGGGAAATGAGTAGTCATCAGAAGCTCTAAAGTTTCCTCGGGAGATTCTGTCCAGCTCCCTCCGCCATCCTGGATGAAGGTATTCAGAGAGAACCTTTCTTAATCTTTCCGATTCATTTGTTGATTATATTGACTCGCAGAAGTTAGTCCAGGACGACTTCTTTGCTTGCCTAATAGTCTTCTTGAGGCATTTAAGACCCTGCTTGTGGAGCTGCCAGTCCTCTGCAGAATCGCTAAATTTAGCTCTGTTGAAGAGTTTCCTAGCTTCTGCACGTCGGGTGCACATTCCACCAAACAGGAAGTCTTTTCGTAGAAGGTTTGCTGATTGGACAAGTTTTCTGGAATGCGTCACGCAGCACGGAGGTCAGTTCCTCCACCGCAGTGTCGAGTTCTGCTCTGTCTTGGACTGTATCCATACTTCGTGTGCTCAGTTGTTCATTTAATAATTTCGTAAATTTTTCCCAATCTGTTTTCTTGGGGTTTCTGAATGGTTCAGGTGGAATTCCTTGATATTCTACGTTCAAGGTTATCAAACAGTGACCCGAAAGGGATGGCTTGTCCGATACCCTACAATTCACGACCCTTAGTCGCTCTGAGTCAGATACCATGGTTAGGTCAAGAACTTCTCTTCTAATACTATTCATAAAAGTTGGGGTATTACTCCGATTACAGATTAGCAGAGAGGATAATAAAATAAATTGAAAAGGGGACTCACCTCTCTCGTTTGTATTACTACTGCCCCATTGGGTGGGTGTGATGCGCATTTGCATCAGATCCCACTATGAGGTCGAGTTTCTTCTCGGTAACCATATCTACTAGTTTAACCAATTCTTCCGGTGGTGCGTCTGTAAAGGACATTCGTCACGACCTTTGCGTTGGAGTTCTCCCGGCTATGCCGAGAGTCCAACTTCGGTAAGGTCGTGGACGACGGCAGTATTCGGCGCCGTCGCGTGTCTGGGGGTGTGATGGTCGCTGCGTCGGCAATGTCGCTGTCGACGTCTTTGCTGCGACGGCTCAAGTCGCAGCCGTCGTCTTTGCG
This sequence comes from Beris morrisii, assembly GCA_951812415.1. NCBI lineage: Eukaryota > Metazoa > Arthropoda > Insecta > Diptera > Stratiomyidae > Beris > Beris morrisii. The sequence continues at coordinate 93,206,216 of OX638313.1, read as the reverse complement.
GCGACGGCATTAGTCGCTGCCGTCAGGCCGCGCCGTCACCATCGCTGGCTCGTGCGATGTATGCCGGTAACGGCTGACCGCTGAGGCGTGCGGTTGACCGCTGTGTCGCGCGGTTGCTGCGTCGGCATAGTTCAGTGCCGACGTCTTCACACCTGTGGTGTGTGAGCTACAGCGGAAGGTGCAACCGCCGTATACGGCTGGTTGCTACCGCTGTTTTAGCGCAGCTGTGTGTGTATTGTGTGACTGCAGCGACGACTATCGGCGTCATCGCTTTGCAGCCGTGTTGGGAGTCGCCCGCCAGTCGACGAAAGACTGGCTGCCACTTTGATTTCTCGTCCTTATATAGGAATCGAAATGACAGCCAGCGTCCTTGGATCTGTGATCCAATTTGTGAGGAGTGTTTTCGGCCTGAGTTGTTTGACCGCAAAACATCTCCCTACACGTTCTTGTCGTGGGATAGATATGCAGAAGTCAGAATGAATGGTTTAGACGGGTATTAACTCACATGAATTGAACTTCTACCGTGTTAATAAGTTTTGTAAGCGAGCGGTTTTAGACAACATTAATCCAGATTAGTTGAATGGCTGCACTAATTAAGCTATTCCAATCCTATGTTTACGTGATTGTGAATGTGAACAGAGTGCGTTCATCCAGCAGTCTGTTGGTCGTAGCACCTGAAGGGAAAGCTACTTAAATATATAGTCTATAGAAAGTTAAATAAAAAAGTCACAAACTGAAATTTATATAATTTAATGAAACTTCAACATGAAAACATGAAAGTGCATAACGTAATGGAAAACTTATTTTGCATGTCGTCGACCATAAAACTACCAATAAATTCACAATTTACAAGCAGTTAGCAACATGTTGCACTTAACAAATTATTGAGTGTATATACAACACCTGTTCGATTTATTTTCTACCTTAAAAAAATCGTCTCTTGCTAACCGATTTATAAATGATAAAGTTCTCCTTGTGTACATGTACGAGTAACATGTCGGGGGTTGCATGTTTCAAAATGTCCAATTTCTAGAGTTTTCCCATAAAGCACCCCCGGCTAGTACCAGCGTCGTCGTCAGGAACATTATTGCCATGAATAAAGTATTTACCCGAGAAACTACACAGGCCATTACTTCTCGGAATAAAATAAAATAAAATTCCCTAACACACCCACCACATTTTGCTTTCAATTCAATGGAGAATTTGTTCATTGATCCTGAAAAATAAACAGAAAAAAGCAGTTTCGGACTATTGGGAACAGGGCATAAAAGACAGAAACTACCCAGTCCCAGCATCAGGGAATGATCGATTTTCTTTCGGAAAGGAAAGTTGATGTGGGACTTGTTGGATTTTCCTGTTAAACTTAATTTTTTTTCCGCTTTAAACTAGGACAACATTTAATGAAACATTGGAATTGACACCAAAGCCCTGCGGATTTTCGTACGGAATGGAAAATGTCACGTGAAAAGCCTACTGCTATTGTTGCGTGGTCTATTGCAGTTACAAAGCAAAGGTTTTGCCCTTAGAGCCACTGCTAAAAATAGGAAGGAATTAATGGCGCTAAATTATAAACACGTGCCTCGCTCAAATCCAGCGAGAAGCCTAAAAGAGGCCCATATCCGAATGGAAATACCTACGGTTAGAAACAGTAACCCAGACTCACCTGATCAGAAAAAACATCCACTTTGTTCTGTTTCTTTAAGAACTTAACCATTTTGTGATGCACCAACGCCATAGTTTACTCCTGCTTTTCGTCCAGCCCAATGTACAATGTAATCCTGTAACCACTTGCCACACAACTGAACGCCAGTAAGGTCCTTGCCTCAAAATATGAACACTATCAACCTTATTCGATATTTTATATTTGTCGACTCAATAAAGTCGCATTAATTCTGAAACATATGGCACATATGTTCCCAGTCGCACTCGATAGTGGAGGGCTTATCCGTTTCAATTGCGACGATATATTCTTGGTAAGCTTCGTCCCTTAGAGGATAATTCAAATCGGTATCGCCATATGGTCGTCGGTTTCGTTCTTCCTTCAGTCTCGGTACTTTCATGGCAGGTAAATAGCATCGCAGGTGCGAATATTCGGGTTTACCAACCCGACCTAAAGCCTTGGCATTTATTCGAAATAGCTGACATCGTAAAGTTGATATTTCTACCCTTTTAGGTAGGACGAAAAGTTTCGGGAACTCTCTATATAAAAGTGATGTGAAATTTTGAAGTAGAGCCACATTTTGATCCATCGTGATGAAAACGTGCCGAATTTCTCTCAAGATAGTTGCCCAAGTGGAAGCAGTTGTTGAGGTAAATTGGATCAGATGTACAAGGTAATGATAATGAAGTTGATTGCAAAGTTTCCCAAGTGGTTATCGAGTAAATTTCAAATGTTTGTTAGGGCAATTTAATTGCTGTTTGCGGAGTTACTGTGATTGTTTTGTTCGGAGTGAAAAGATTCGCGAAAGCTTTTCATATTACGAAAACTTTTACGTTTTCAGGCGACGTTCATCCAATACAATTTTGTGAATTTTCTTCACTGTTTCTAGCGTGGTCACCTCATTTGGTCTACCACTGAGTTGTTCGTCTTGACAGCTCATACAGCCTCGTTTAAACTCTACCACCCAATATTTTTTTGTTGAATGCGAAGGAGCAAACTTCTCCAGAGTAGGATCTAGTTCAGCCTTCATTGATGGTGGACCTTTCAAATGAAATTGTTGTATCACATAACGATAACCAATTTTTTTCATATTTAAAACGCTTCTTCAAACTTTGCTTTCTGATTTCTATCATAGTATTTACTTTCAAAGAAAACCCGCCATCTATATGTCAAGTCCATTACTTTTGGAACAGTGTGGTTGAATGACAAAGGTCACAGAATGCACTGAACCCATCTTCTTGGATAAAGCCAATCATTTCAATAATTTGAGCACCAAGGCCACCAAGAATTTTGAGTAACCATTATACGACCCGAATTCACAACAAGTTGCGCCAACAGTCGTATAACATCACTCACAATATGTAAATAGTATTAAACGACCTTAACGCAATAATATAAAATTAGCTACATTCCTCAACGCGGTTTAGAGCTATTAACAGTTCAGGAACTGGAGGATGGAATTTCTGTAGAAGTTTTGTACGGTAACCTGGAGAAATTTCGGCATTTCACCAGTTTTACTTTATTATTTTAATAATAAAGTATTTTTATTAATTTTTAAAAAAAAAAATTGCTACCCTGAAAAATTTTTTTGTTTTCACGTTTCATAACTAATAGATACCAAAAAAGCTAAAAAACATTTCAGTCCGTCTGTGCGCCGTCCGCCGTACGCAAAAACGTTTGAGGGCTTATAGCTTCCAAACCCTATGAGCTATTCCCAGTTGGTAACGAGTCTCTTTCACGAGTTTTCTTTATGGTTTGAACCTAAGGTATCGTATGATTTCTTTCCAACATTGTCTTTGCTCAAAATGTAGAATATAACCACCAGGACTAGAGACAAATTACGACACCATCTGACGGTTTCTTAATTGTACTGTCAGTTAAACGGCAAAAATATAAATTGTGACTTTTCAAAAATTCAATATTTTCGGTTAATTGTTGTGTGTAAAGTAAGTGATACTATATACGTTTATTTGCTATATAAAATGATTGTAATAAAATTTCATTTCAGGGTCTTTTTCATAAGCAAGCCGGAAAATTATAGGTAAAGAGAAATATATGTTGATTTTGATTTTTTTTTTATCTTTTCACGATTCCGTTAGAGAATTTTTTTTGAACGGAAAACAGATTAGTTAGGATTTTATGTCAGTGACGCGGATGCCTCATTTTTTGAAGAAGGCGTAATTTTTGTTAGGAACCTTTCTAGATCAAGTTGAGCGGGTTGATATCAAATTATTTGAACTGTGGAATTTGGGGTAGGAAAATTGGCAATGAATATATTATTCAGAATTGTCCCGGAAACTGAGTCCTATAGAACTCCTAAAGGATGAGTTATAATTAATCGGTAGACTAAGTAAAAAAAATATATTTGAAGCAGTAACAGTACCTAAGAATAAATAGTACACTTACTGCTCTATGCCCCATCAGAGATCATATAGGAACTGAAGAGGTAGTTATTCCCCAAATTTTATAATGCCATAATTTTGTTTTTCGATACACATACATACCAACATATATGTATATAATATAATACTCCATCATTACTAGGTCCAGTCTACAAATCAAACACGAAGTGAGCAGTTTAGTTACAAGATTTCAATATGAACCGGAAACAAATAACTGCCAAGCATTTCAGCAGGCTAGTTTTGAAGAAGGCTAGACAAATAAAGGAGTCTTATGAAACTACTCAGCCAGCACCCAGCTCTTCAGCACATGATAGTGTTCATAATGAAGAAGAGCATCTTAACTGTACTCGTGTATTAAAATTAAACAAATTCTTTTACAGAAGCTTGGCGTGACGAAAGGGGATACGAAAGGTATTGTTTAGAACTTAAGAAGTGTTTACGGCTGGCTCGAGACAGATCGGACAAAAGGAAGAAAAGGGCTCAAAATTAAATTAATTTTCATAGTTCATAAGATGTTTATATCCTTTATTTTTGTTAGTTGTTGTTGATTTGTTCAGTATTAATTGTTTAGTATGCATATTTAGTTACAATTAAAATTTCAGTTGCAATTTATCAAAGGTGGTTTTTATTTATTACTCATATATCTTGCTAGTGCAGCAGATATATTTTTGGCAAGAAATTAATTCTTATTCCAATCTAATCCTACAACCCCAGAAAAAAAATATAATAATCTATTACAACAGATGGCGCTGAACAATAAAATTTTTAGCTATCGCGACTTTCGCCGAAATGTCTCCGAGAATCGGTGCGCATTTGTCTCGATACGTGTATTTTTTTCATACAACGTCTCGGAGAATCTCGTAGACAGAGCGACATGTCTCCGAGAAATCTGCGAGATTCTCGCAGATTTTACCAACTGGGTTATATTAAATTTTTTTTGTGAATAGACTGGGTAGGCCCATTGAAGTGACCCCTTTTTGAGGAGTGTGCCTGTGAGGGTGGAGGTGGGGGAAGCGTTTTTGACGGAAAATATTGGTTTCTAGATCTCAGCAACCGCTTATGTTTGGAGGCTGAAATTTGAAATTTATATAGGTACATAGGATTTATATAGATACATAGGTGCTTAGAATTTTTACTAGAAGTAGGCCTAATAGACCCCTGGCGGAAACAAATTTAAGGTGGGGGAGGGTGAAAAGGAAAAATCCCAGCAGACCAATACAGCGGAATGTTCTGAAGTCCTCGGAAAGTTCCGAGCTATTTCTGATATAGGGGGACGTGAGACAGAAGTTTACGGAGGATTTCAGTCGGAAAATTTAAAGATAGTTCCATAAGGAAAAGCAATAAGAATTTCATGGAATTATCAGGCAGAATTCCAAAAGAACTTGCCGACATCCAGACATATCGTGGAAAACTCTGTGTAAATTCAAAAATTCTTGTGCTAAGAAGTACAGAATTAAAAATTATTCTGAAATGAAAAGTAATTCGCTGTCTTGTCCGGTCTGACCCAAAAAATTATCAGTAGGATCAGTAGAATTTTCGCACAATCGGTTATGATTGCAGAAAATTCTACATACTCCATGTTTCTTTAAACCAAACCTGATAAAAATTATCAAAGTTAAATTTTAGTAAGCTTTCGGAAATGCTCTGAACATTTCTCAAAGATTTCGGTAACAAAAATCCCACGGAACAGAGGCAACCTCGCCATATGGAAATCTCTCGGAAATCGCATGGATTTCTAGTCCGGACTTCCGACTATTTAAGGAACTTTCCATCGGAATTCTGACGGATTTCTGTGTTTTTGGTCTGCTGGGGTAGTAGTATAGTATAGTAGAAAAATATGAATTTTTATAGTGGTGGTATGGTGCGGGGTATTTTTCCTAACTATAGAACGGCTTGGTTGAAACTCGATATGTATATGTAAATAAACTAGAAAAGTAATTTTGGTTAAAAAAAAAAATTTTGGTTTTCGAAAGGGAGCAAATAAATTTTTTAGTGAAAATGGAATGCATAATTTCACGATTTTCGCCGTATCTAATATATAATTCATTTTCATTCTACGGATTTTTCATACCTAGAAAGCGTTTTCAGGATTTTTGGAAATTCGACCCCCAAGGTCGTGTAAAGGGCTTGTATACATTTTCACGAATTCAGCCGTATCCCTCGGGTCTGATTAGATATCGAATAACTTTTCACTTCCACGGGCTTGTTTAATAATCACCTTAAACTCGTTTTCAAGTTTTTTTCTTTTTTGTCATATCTCTTAGGAGTGATAAGACATCGGATTGGTTTTCACTTCCTTGAGGTTTCTTTATATACAAACATCTAAAAACTCATTTCAGGATTTTTGGATATTCAAACCCAAAGTGGTTGCAAGGGGGTTGTATATGAAGACAACAGGGGTAAAACACGATAAGTCCATTTTTTTTCGTTTTTGAGATTTTGATGCCAGTTGTTGGCTAATATCATAAACTACACTCTAGCAAACATAAACAGGGGGAAAATCTTTCTAGTCCATAGTTATTGCGTATTCAAAATTACCCCAGCAGGGGAAAAACCTGGGTTTTGAAGTTTAAATTTGCTCTCCTGTAAAATTGCCAAAATCTGACTTATCGTGTTTTTCCCCTGTGGTATTCATATGTTTTCACAAATTCCTACATATTTCTTAGCTCTGACGAGATATCGAATTCATTTTTACTTCCAAAGGCTTCCTATATAATTATCAAAAAGTTGATTTCAGGATTCATATATATTCAACTGAAAGGCAACGTAAGGTTTTCCACATATTTCTTAGGATTGACGAGATATTAGATTGGTTTTTACTTCCACAGACTTTTTATATAATCGCCTACAAACTCATTTCCGATTTCATGTAATGGTCCAAAACCAAATCATGAAAAATCTCCTAATCTCGTAATAACTGATATTATACTACGACTTTGACTGCGACCCGGAGTATGAACCATTTACGTAATTCATATATAATTTGTGGCAGCGGCAAAAGTATTCTAGCGCAACCCCATTCTAACCGCTTCGTGAAATTTTATTTGGTTTTCAGTCACATAGTAACCTACACCGCATCTCAGAACTAAACGAACTTCTACCCAAAAAATAATAAAGTTGCGCCCAGACTGTTGGCAGATTTTTTTTTACTTTATGATAGTCTTATTGGTTCTCTGGCAGTAACGCCATACTTGTATGTATACAGGGTACGCCATCTTTTATATCGGTATGTAAACATTGAATAACTTTGAAAAAAAAAACAACTGATTTTTATGTGTGAGGTATTTTTATTCAATTTGGTCCTTTAGAATTTATTTGGATTAGTTTTTGAATGCAACATCAATCAAGTGGCTGCCTCTATTGGCCACAGCAAAATGTGCCCTTTTTGCTGCGTTTCGAGCATCTCGGGCGGTAAAGCGATGATTTAGGCACGAATGTTTGCTTTGAGCTCGTCAATTGTCTGAGGCTTGCTGGCGTATACTTTGCTTTTCAAATAACCCCCTAAAAAGAATTCCGGAGAAGTCAAATCTGGAGATCTCGGTGGCCAGTCAATATCGCCTCTTTTCGACATCAGACGTCCAGGGAATTTTCGTTGCAGAAACTGAATTGTTTCATTTGCAGTGTGGCATGGCGCACCGTCTTGTTGAAACCAGTAACCAGACCTTTTTCACGCATTTGCGAGCAGACAAAATGAGCTAACATCCACCGATCTCGTTTTCCATCGACTGTTTCGTTTTGTCGGATAAAAATGGCCCAATGATGGTTTTGGCGCAAACGCCGGCCCAAACAGTCACTTTTTGATCATGCAATGGCGTTTCATGGATCTCGTGTGGATTCTCCGTTCCAGAAATGCGGCAATTTTGCTTATTAACGCCTCCAAAGAGTGTGAAATGGGCCTCGTCGGTCATCAAAATTTGCTTCCAAAAATCAGGTTCAGTGTCAACCATTCGAGCGAATGTTTAGCCGTATTCCAAGCGACGTGGACGGTCTCTCGGAAATATTGTTCTGAATTGACGTTTCCAAAACTTGTCCAATCAAGTCAATCTGTTGAAAAATGTCAAAGTTATTCAATGTTTACATACCGACATAAAAGATGGCGCACCCTGTATATTTCAAGGACTTTGTATAGGAGCTACTCAAAGGATTATTAAAAATTTGCGAACAGTCTTGGTGCAACTTTATTATTTTATGGGTAGAAGTCCGAAATATGTTTAATGCTGACATGCGGTGTATGTTTCTATGCGACTGACAACCTAAGGAATAACCAGGAGGCTATTTGAAACTTTCCCCCAAGAGGTTTAATAGGGAAAAATACTTAAATCGGTTTTTTCCCTGACTACGTATAAGGCTTATAGAAGTGAAAGTGAACTCCAAATCTCAATAGACATAAGAAATATATCAAAATTCGTAAATATGTACACAACCACTTTACAGCCCCCTAGGGGTTTGATATCGAAACGTTTTGAAGAACGTTTCTAGGCGCTTATATAAATAGCCCCCAGAAGTAAAATTGCTTTGATAGCTCGACATGTCTAAAAGTTTTAACGAAATCTTGAAAATGTGGATTCACGGACATTTTTTTTAATCTGAATTTTTTTTTTGCTTTAGTGACTCTAATAGCACATCCACATATACGTACTAAGTTTCAACTTTCTAGCATAAGCGGTTTCTGAGATATAAAAAACCACCCTTCACATCGTATCTTACTACTCATATGAAAAATTTTCTAGAATGTCTCTATAGTGGTTCTATATAATTCTCAATTTTTAGCTTTCTACTCATTACGGTTTTCGAGAAATAAAAATTAGAATTTTTCCCTTTCTACCCCCTTTCACCATCACCCCAAGCACCACACCCCCAACATTGTTTTCCCTACTAGAGCTCTACCGACCCCAACTCCTCTAAAATTTTCAAGATCATATCTGATACGGTTTTTGAGATCTAAAAATTACATTTTTGGAGAAATTGCTACCCTCCCACTTTCGTGCTCCACCTCCCCCCTCAAAAAGTTTATGTTCATTAGACTCCTCTTGTTATCCCATATACAGCAACTAAACTTTATATTCCTGGTGTAATTGGTTCGGAAGATATTGTAATCCAAAGTTTTTCACCACCCACCCCCACACCCCACCACCCCCTTTAAAAATGTTAGACCTTGCCTAATCTTGAAGTATCCCTAAGGACAACCACAAAGTTTCAATCTTCTGACATCAATCGTTCAGGAGATAAGGATTTTAGAATGTTTTAATCCCGGCTTTCAGGCGTTTCGGACTCATTGGTTTCCTCCCCACTCCAACACCACTCAACCCTTAACTACCATTTTTTTGCAAATGAGTCCACTGTCATAGTACTACATAAGTTCCAAGTTTCAGCCTTCTAGCCTAAGTCGTTCCTGAGATCTGGAAACCAAAATTGTTCGTCTAAAACGCTCCCCCTCATCCCCTTTACACCTCCACCACACCAAAAGATACCAGTCGTAGGGGTTCAACCAATCTACCCACTATACAAATTTCAACTTAATACCTCAACGGGTTCGGGAGCTACGCGCCTTCAAACGATTTTGCGTATGGTGTCTAAGGCGGACAGACGGAATTTTTTTTTTTTGCTTTTTTTTGGTGTTTACTAGTCCTAAAACGTGTAAATACAAAATTTCATAGTAGCAGATATTTTTGAAATTTCAGGTCGATGACAATACTTTATTATTAAAAAGTAATAAAGTAAAATTAGCTTATAGTTTCGAGATTAGCAATTCCACACTAATAGTTTCTAATCTTAAGATGAATTTGGTTTTATTCTTTTGAAAGGATAGAAAAGACGTACAGTACTCGTATCAGTAATTTTTGACCTACCAAAGGATCGAGTTCAAGTTATACATATAGTGGTCACACTTGGTCGTGAAATGGTCATTACAATTATTAAAATACCAAACATATCTCATTGCTTTTCTTCAAAGTTACAACATTTCAGTTGTGTAAAATAGAGCAACTAATTTAATAGTCCGACTGGACTGCAACTAATTTAGTGTCCTTCCTGTCAGTGTGTAGATTAAGTTTCAGTTTTATTCTGTAGAATAACTTGGCATTCAGGCGGACCTAAAATTAAATTTCCAGCTAAATATTTGAGTCCACAAAACAGGACACGTTATGGAAAGTTCAGAGCCAGAAGATCAGAGCGTATAGATAAGATGTAAGTAAATGTTTCGAGTCCTTTTGCCAGCTAATACCCTTGTCGACTTTTCCTATCGCAATTTTTATCTACCGGCGCTGCTTTAATTTCCATTTAAATCGAGGCAAACCTTGGCGCAATGCCATGAAGTCTCGAAACTTTTCCTTTTTACGAAAAATATCACACTTTTAGCACGACTTGTTTTCCATCGTGCTTCTTTGGATTTCTGGATATTTTTGAAGGAACTAACTACCTTAACAGTTAGTCGTGGCTTTAGATAGCAGAAAATTTCCGGAAGTTTTCATCATCGTCGTATTCTTCGGAAACGTGAGTGAAAATCCGGATGAAGTTGGTCGCAATGTTAGAAGGTGTCGTCGAAGAACTCATGGGAATGCACTAAATTTTCCGCAAAATTAGAGCAGCAGCATATTGAAATGGTGCCAGATTGATAGCATACTGTTAAAATGAATCTTTTTGCTCGTAAGTAGCTGCATATGTTGATGATTGCTGTTGGGTTGGTTGGTTGGCTGCTTGAAGGTATATATATAAGAATTACATAGTAAGTAACACAGTACACTTTCAGGTAACCTGAGCCAATTATCCTCAAGGCTACTAGAGAAAACTACAACCTTTCAATATCCAATTAGATTCGCATAGAAAGATGCACACACTGCTCATACGTTTTACACTTTTCCTGCGTTTTCCACACAGAGCATCGAATGTCTCGTCTCGACTAAGCACATGCAGTATATGTATTTCGTCTGTCATAAAAAGGTACGCTACCTTTGAAATGAAGCCAAGCACCATCTATTGGTGACTAATACGAATGGCAATTCCTTCCATCAGCACAGTACTGAAAAACGAACGAAATATTTTGTAGCGAAAAGTAAGCGATCTATTCATGGTTTTTATATGGGATTTGACAGTTCATTTCGTTTCGCCGGAACACAGTACTATACTTGACAGATAAATCGCTCAGTTCGGTCTGCGAGCCGATAGTTCGACCTGACAGTTTGGGTCACAAATCACACAATCGTCGACAAGACAACATATGCAAAGTCAATATTTGCCCCTCGAAAATCCCATCGAACTGTGCGCTCTATCACCGACACTCCGCACACTTCAGTTCTACCTGACGATCAATGAGATCATTCGCAAATCTTTTGTTCGATTCGGTCTTCAGTTCGATTCTTCACACACGACATCTGGCTCTAGACACACCAAAATCTGAAGATCGAACTGTCATCTGTGGGGCACTTACCAGGTGTATAACCTTAAAACGATCGTTGACACATAGATGGAGTTAGTGAGCGTGTTAAGCAACCCAGGGACACCATTTTTTTTTATTTAAGGGTTAGTTAGTTGTTAACATTAATCAATGCACATCGTCACAAATTTCATTCAACAAGATACTGTTGCGAGCTAGGGGTTCGCAGGGATTTCAAGTAAAACACAATTCGTTTAAAAAAAATCAAATTAAGTAACAATTTATTTATTCGCACTTAAATTCTGTTCGCGCAATTATTCGCACTATATGGCAATACCGCCCGCTTAAGCTATATCGGTTGATTCGATCACACGCAATCGATCGCTTTCGCTCTCTACCAACACGGTGGCAGTCACAGACGACGTAATAAAAATTATTATGTCCTCGCTGAAAGCTTCACCTGCTTTTATACTAGCCGGTTGCAGTCTAGGATGTACTTGAATCTTCGTTCAGTGGTGTATGTAGAAGGTTCTAGTGAGCTTGAGATCTTTCCGTTCGAGCACATTCGATAAGAAGGGGGGTATAATCGTGTTGCTCCGCTCTCCTTATATACTTCAACTAAGTTTCTGATTGGGTTACTTTATAGCTAGGTATTCGGTTGTTGATGTTTCCATTATGTGAAACGATCGAGTTGCGCGGTTGCTAGGTTTACATGTAACAATACGTTTGTCCTGTGCTGTTCATGTCTAGTTTTTTACCAGAAAAAGAGCATATGCGGGAAGCTCTGCTTTTTTGCTTCCATTTGAAGAAAACGGGTGCTGAATCACATCAAATGCTTCTGTAGGCCTATGGTAAAAATGTTTTAGCAGAATCAACGTGCAGGGCTTGGTTCCGTCGATTCAAAGGCAGCGATTTTAACCTGAGCGACAAGAAGCGCGAAAATCGGTCCAGGAAGGTTGAGGTCGATCAATTATCGCAAAAAACGCTTGCCTAATAATTGGATGTTACTCAAGCAGCCATTTCCAAGCGTCTACGTGCCATGGAAAAGGTTCAAAAGATCGGAAAATGGATGCCGCATGAATTGAACGATAGGCAGATGGAGCGACGCCAAAACACATGCGAAATGTTACTCGCCAGACACAGAAGAAAGTCGTTTCTGCATCGGATTGTGACTGACGATGAAAAGTGGATTTATTTCGATAATCCAAAGCGCAGAAAATCGTGGGTTGATCCCGGTCAACCATCAACATCTACCGCAAGACCAAATCGCTGCGAACGGAAGACAATGTTCTGCGTTTGGTGGGATCTGCAGGGTATCGTCAACTATGAGCTCCTAAAACCTGGTGAAACTGTCGACATCCACCGCTATGACCAACAATTGATCAAATTGCACCGTGCTCTGCGTGAAAAAACGCCGGAATATCAACAAAGACATGACAAGGTGATTTTCCTCCACGACAACGCACCATCGCACACGTCAAAACTGGTCCACAACTGCTTGGACACACTCAACAGGGAGGTGCTACCCCACCCGCTTATTCACCAGATCTGGCCCCTTCTGACTACCACTTGTTTTCGTCGATGGGCCACGCGCTCGCTGAGCAGCACTTCGGTTCTTACGAAGACGTCCGAAAATGGCTTGATGAGTGGTTTGATTCGAAAGAGAAGGCATTTTTTTGGCGCGGTATCCACAAATTGCCTGAGAGATGGAAGAAATATGTAGCTAGCGAGGGTGAGTACTTCGAATGAATTTGTTTTTGTTTTCTTTGAAAAAAACATGTGTTTTCTGACTAAAAAACGATCGTTTTAAGGTTATACACCTGGTAAATTCCAAAACAGCAGTCCCGGTATTTAGAACACACAGGATTGTATGCTGATGCCCACAATAACAACTTTGACTGCGACTGCGCGGTCGTGGTACACTCTAATTCTGAGAATGTGGATGCTCGCACAGAGCTGCCAATTGCAATCTCCGATTTCAATTATTTCCCAGCAGGAATAGTTCCGTATACTATACGCCGAAACGAAACCAAATGTAAGTCATACAAGCCGTCAGACATTTTGGGAATGATGTCGTACATTGCAGTATATATTATATTTATTATTATAGATTGTACGAGGGCGGATTGATAATGACGTGCAAAAATCAAGATGGAGTGGGCAGGTAACGAATTCGTTATTTTTTTTTACCTGGACCATCCTTAAATAGATTACCTGCAAAGTTTAAGCCTGATACCTCGTTTAGTTTTCGAGAAGCAGCCGTCTAAGCAAGTCGACTTATAAAAATTTTTAAAAATGGATAAAAATGAATTTCGTGTGTTGATTAAACACAATTTTTTAAAAAAGAAAACAGCTAAAGTAACCAAAGAAAAATTAGGTAAGCATTATGGGGACTCTGCACCATCGATCCGAATGATTTACAAATGGTTTTCTGAATTCAAGTGTTTTCGTACGAGCACACAAACCATACCAAGTCCAGGTCGTCCAAATGAGGTCACCACGCCAGAAATGATCGATAAAATCCATGATATCGTGATAGAAGATCGTCGAGTAAAAGTGCGTGAGATAGTTAACGTAGTAAGCATCTCATTTGAACGTGTTTGGAATATTTTGAAAAACCATTTGGACATGAGAAAGCTATCCGCAAGATGGCTGCCGCGTTTGCTCACAATCGACTAAAAACGCAATCGTGTGACAACTTCGCAGCATGGTTTGCAACTGTTTTAACGTAATACAAATGAATTTTTTCGTTGATTCGTAACTGTTGATGAAGCATGGATTCACCACTACACTCTAGAAACCAAACAACAGTCAAAACAATGGAAGGATGTCGGTTTAAGGAGGCAAAACCGTTCTATCGGCTGGAAAGGTTATGGCGACAGTTTTTTGGGATTCCAATGGAATGATATTATATTCACCGACTACTTGGAGAAAAGAAAAACAATGACGGGAGCATATTATTCTGAGGTATTGGTTTCATTGGATGTTGAAATCAAGGCAAAACGGCTTCATTTCGCGAAGAAAAAAGTGTTGTTTCACACGTCCGTTGTTGCAACGGCAAAACTGTTTGAATTACGGTACGAATTGCTCCCTCACCCACCGTATTCTACAGATTTGGCACCCTGCGACTTTTTATTATTTCCAGACTTGAAAAAATGGCTTGCTGGAAAGAGATTTACCACGAATACTGACGTCATAAGTGAAACCAACGCCTATTTTGAAGGGTTGGACAAATCATATTATTTGGAAGGGATCAAAAAATTGGAAAAACGCTGGACTAAAATAAAATAAATAAAATAAATTTTTCCGGATAAAATTCTGTTTTCTCAATTTTTGCACGTCATTATCAATCCGCCCTCGTACAAGCACTATACGAGTATATGGAAAATTCACATGGTCCCTTAGATTAGATTAGATTTCATCGGAGGCGGAGGGATTCCTCGAAGCACCGCGACCAGTGGTCTATTGTGCTATACCTTATAGATCTAGACCTAGAGGTCCTCACTCAGCTTTATTTCTCTTAGGAATTTATCTAGTTGCTGTAGGTCTATTTTTGCAATGGACCATAGTAACAAAGTGTTCTCTGAAATATTTGTGGCGCTTAGTTGCGACTGCCTCACAGCAGCACAGAATATGTTCAGAGGTTTCTGCCTGCAGTTGGCAGAACCTGCAAAGGTTATCGGTCCCTTCAAAATGCATTGAATTCTGTTTACATTTAAGAGGAGACCGCGATAGCTTAGTACACGCTGTCGCTATCTTACATATGGACATGAAGATTTTTGATGACTTTTCTCCGAGTACGTTCTGCTTGCTGGGTTGCTATTCTCCAAGTTCGTCCCGATTCCTATTCACTTCCTCGTTTTTAATAAATGCATACACTCCAAAGTGATTAAATACACTATATAAATTATACGCGCTACCAGAAACACGTCCATTTTCAAAAATATTAAACAAAACAGAAGTGACACTTGACACTTGTTCCTCTTCTCGTTTGCATAGAATCGAAGTTGCAGTCGGTGTTGTGTTCAACACCAACTGTAAAGTCGAACCTCACGCCAAGGTCCGTGTTCTGTTTTGTACTTAAGGCGTCTGGAGAGTCTCGTAGACAAGCCAACATATCTCCGAGATATCTGCGAGATTCTAGCAGATTTGACCAACTGGGTGTCAGACTTTTAGCTTAGCTTTTCAAAAGTATGTAGCATGTTAACATGGCATGTACGTGGCGTCAACATTGACGTAGCCATTGAAGAAGCAAACTATTCGAATAAATTTAAAATGATTTACTTTACAATGCAAACTTCTAAATTTTCATGAACGAAATTAACGATATACGAAAATTACAAATTGAAATCCTAATTTTGCAGACACACACTACCATATCAAAAAATTACGTACTAAAGTTAAGGAACTCCGGGGTTAGGTTAGGTTAGGTAGGTTGGGTAGCCACTAAAGCGACCAAACACATAGACCACCAATGGGTCCGTTGTGATACCATATGTACCGGGAGAAGTACCCGTGTGTCGAAACCACATCGTACATTAACCACCCTGCCAGTCTGACAAACTGCAGCCCATTGTCTAGCTTAATATTGGCGATTGCACCCAAGTCCATGGCGAAGCGCGTACCCAGCGTACGTTCCCGTCTCAAAGCCAGAGCAGGGCATTAGCAAAGCATGTGGAAAATACTTTCCTCGGCATCGGGTTTACTACATTTGGAGCACAGATCTGCAATGTCCGCAACACCTAGTCTTTTGGCGTGCCGGCCGATCAGGCAATGGCCCGTCCAAACACCAATTCGGATACGAAGAGTATTCCTATCTTCGAGTGGGACAAACTTTGTTCTGCTCGAACGCATGGGGGGCCAGAGCTGCCTACCAACAAGAGATGATGTGAGGCTCGACCACCTCCAACTCCGGGGAAAAGCGAATACGAAGCTTGTTTTCACGAGGTTATGTTGAACTTTTTTAACACAAGAACCTCCAAATTTGACACATCCCTGAAACCCTGGGTCTGTTCATGATTTCCGCTATGGCTGCTATTAGCTGCGTTTATATGCTTTTAAGTGTCCGAAACAACCAAAAAGCTAGTTTCTCGTGCTTGCTATTTGACACTAGACCTCTCCAAAATTTTTAAAAAGCAGCTTTCATAGCAGCTTTTTGTTGCTCATACTCCGGAATGTAAGCAAGAGAGCAGCTTCTGGAATATTCATATGTGTGTGTAGCTGTTACTTTCGTCTCAATGTCATTTTGAGTATTCAAAATGGAAAACGGTGTTTTATTAGCAATGAAAATTAACGAAAAATTTAAAGATACTACTAGTACTGCTCATTTTCACTTTATTCCTCTTTTACGATCGTAAAACCCCAAATATATGTCAACTTGCATATGCATGGGGCGATCAGTTGTTGTAAGCTGCAAGCTGCTTTTGGCTGTCCAAAACCCGAAGTAGCTATTTCTTGCTATGACTGAATTTGACAGTTGCCACAGTATTGCTCTGCTATGCTTTCGAAGCAGTTATAGCTAACATTTTGAACACACCCCGGGTATCACCTAGAAATGATAAGGATGACGATCACTGATCTGCAGATCTCCCAAGCGATAGTGTGTCCATTAGGTGCGTTTTCTCGTCTAGCGCTTTTTTGTTGTTGTAATTTGGACAAGCTCCTCACACTGAGAGAAAATTTTTTTGCTCACACTGACATAAACTGTGTGTTGGTTGGTTGGTTGGTTTCGGCCCGTCTGTTGAAAACAGGGCTCAATTAGAACAGGAAGCGCCATTTTGATACCACAACTCGTTTAACCTGGTCGTTGAGGGCTTATGAAGTAGATATATAGCTTTACAGAGACCTGGGCCTTGAATGCATTATCATATCCATCACGAGCTGTTCAAGAAGGTAATCAGTTCTCCAATCTTCTTTTTCGAGATCTCATCAAAGAAGGGTTTGCCTAGTGCGTGAAGTCTGGCTCTAGCTAGGGCTGGACACTCGCAAAGCAGGTGGGTAACGGTTTCCTTCTTATTTGTATCCCCACAGCTGCGGCAATTAACGTTCAAGAAAATACGCAGTTTGGCCTCGTGGTCGCCGATTGGCCAGTGACCCGTGCTGACTGCCGTGACTCTGGAGACGTCCACACGGATCCTGCTTAAGAGTTCTTCTGTTCGGCTCCGCCAGTATTGTGGCCATATCTGCCAAGATATGACGCAGTTGCGTCAATCCTCTCCACCTGGAGTTGGCGGTTGTGAGAAATTGGGTGGATATTTCGCGTTTAACAGTTTCTAGTGGGATCTGAAATGATTCCACGAGAGAGCACTGAAGAGCGGAACCTTGCCTAGCTAATTCGTCTGCCAGCTCGTTACCCTCTATCATGCTATATCCTGGGACCCACAGCAGAGTAACTTTGACTCGACTTCCTAAGTAGGCTAGCTCCACTCGGCACTGTTCGACGAGTTTAGATGAGGTGGTAGCCGATTGTGGCTTGGCTGTCAGAGAGGATTACAACATTTCGCTTTGGCGTAGCGTCTTGCTGCAAAGTCCGACAGGCCTACCGGATCCCCAGGATCTCCGCCTGGAAAACGCTGGCGTAGTCCGGTAAGTGGTAAGACTTTTCGACATAGTGTGTGTCTGAGAAAACTCCCGCTCCGACTCCGCAGTTCATCTTTGAACCGTCAGTGTATATGACTGTGTCGAATTCGTGTATAACTGAACCATTCTTCCATTCCGTCCTGGTTGGAAAACCCACAGCGAAATCCTTCTTGAAGGTCAGTCTCGGGAATGTAATGTCAGTCGGCGATTTAACTATTTCCGCTGGTAAAAATTCTAGAATGTTACTGTGACAGTAAGGTTTGACATACCAGCACCCAGATTCCTTGAGTCTGATAGCGCTACAAAATGTGTGTACAACAAATAGTTTTCCTCTTGCCGTCCATGAAAAAGTCTCATTTAATTTTGACCAGACCACAGTTCTTTGTCCAGTACTGCAAAAATTAACATCCAAGGATTTTATCCAGATTCTTGATAACACTTTTTCGAAAAAAAAGTACCTAACCATTGGCCTTACCTAAACTTGAAATATGAAGCCACAAGATATTGCTTGTTACATCTTAAACTCAAGCCCTTTGAAAAACGAATTGTCATTATTTTTGACCAAATCAATTCTGCTAACAAATTCATCTAGAATTCCAACAAGGATACATACCTTGAAACTAAGTCCATTAAATAAATTGAAACTCACCCGCTTAGCGAGGCAATTGCTCTACCGACTCTCCGTTAAGAATTAATTTGATTGCGATTTCAAATTCACATCATATTAAAAGTGAAAAGGCCAAGTCTTGGGGTTTCGCTTCACGATTATTTGACTTGACTGATAGCATGCGATAGCACGACTTCATAGTATGCATAGTAAAGTTTTCCATTATATTTTTCCACTCTGAAAATCAATAACAAAGCCGAAGAGTTTTCGTGGAGGAAAACAACTTTAAGGATTAAAATATTTAAGTCATGCGAATGGATGCCTAATGATAGGGACAGAAAATGTTATAAGCCCGGTAGGGTTTTTGTTTTGCTAACTATCTTTGGCATGAACAATGTTGCTTGAAAGGGATCGATCTCGGCCCAACCCCCCTTTTAACAAACTTTAGTGTAACACTTATAAACATGTCGCCGTGGAAAGTAACTGAACCAAATTACAACGAAGGGTAATTAAGCTGTCATATATTCAAGCAATTTTAATTAAGAGAAATTATTATTTTCAAATTAGGACATGCTGAGAGCTTGCACAGTGTATAATTATGTCAGCAGGGAAAGAAAAATGTACAGAACTATTATGCTTCTTAGAAAAAACTTCTGTCCCATTGCCAGACACAAGCAGGAAAAAATTAACTCGAATTCTAAAAGAAAATTTAAAAGCGAGATAAGCATCCACCCACCGTACTCACACCAATCATCCCTTAACGAAATTATAACCCATCAGACGAAGCTTTTCCAAAAAAGACAGAAAATTTACTTCCCAAAATGAATTCAATTTTATTCCGACCGGATTGCATCCGCCAGAGCTCATTCATCAAATTAATACGCCCCCATGAAAAGGGCGGTGGATGAATGCCTGGTTCGTTTAATTTTTAAGGGAAGCTGATATTCCGTGTGCGACCCTGTAATCCATTCCGGAATTCATTCAGGATACAGCTTTGGCTATTAACCCAAAACGGACGTATGTATCTACATATGGGTCTCTCTTACATACGGTAAGGGCTGCAGAAAATGGACGAACTGACTGCCAGAAGAAATGCCTATGAATCAAAGATGATTCGTTTATGTCGACTTTAAGGGTGGCTAAAAAAGGAAAACGAGTGTTTTATACGAGCCTATAACTTTTAGCTTAAATGTCTGCTGTCGAGATAGATAAATCGGTGAGATACTGCCGAACATATCGACATGAGTTTGTAATTTAATAGATGACGCTCGTTGATGAAATTTTGTATTTATGAGATACAAATGGGCTCGGTGTGTTGGCAATTGTAATATGGATTATACCGATTAGATTTTAATTGGCTTTTCTGGTGAAGTTTTACTTTATTATTTTTTGATAATAAAGAAATGTGATCGACCTGAAATAAAAATAAAATTTTGCTATCCTCACATGTTGTACTTTTACGTTTTAGGACTATTAAACCGTACGCAAAAGCGCTTAAGGGTGCGTACCTTGAAATATTAAGCTGAAATTTTTTGGTGGGTAGATTGGGTGACGCATTCAACTGGTGCCTTTTGGATGGGGGGTATGTGAGGGAGAGATGTGATCCCTAAATCTCTGGAACCGTTTATGCTAGGAGGCTGAAATTTATGTAGAGCTATGATAGTGAACCCATTTGCAAGAAAATAGTCGTTGTAGGTGAAGGGTCGTGGGAGTGGGAGAAAACAGTGCGTCCAAAGCGCTCGAAAGCTAGGATCAGAAAATTCTAAAATCCATATCTCCTGAACGATTGATGTCTGAAAGTTGAAGCCTTCTGGTTGTCTTAAGGCATACTAGGAGTCTGGACAAGTTAAAAACTTTTACGAGGGGGAGGTGTGCGCTGGGATTGGTGTAAACAACTTTGGATCACATATCTTCCGAACCGATTTTATCAGGAATATAAAATTTGGTTTGTGTATATAGGATGACAACTGGCGTCAACTAAAAGTAAGAATTTTTGAAGGGGTAAGTGAAGCACGGATATTTGGGGGATAGCAATTTTTAAAAAAAAAACTTCCAATGGTCTGGGCGAAACTTTATTATTTTTCGGGTCAAAGTTCGGGAGCGGTCAACGTCGGAGTGTATCATGAGTTGCTTCGAGATTATTAGATTTCTTGGAAAATTAATTTTGTTCTTAAAATAAAACCCTTCACACCCCCTTGGTCCTAGAAATTCGAAAAATTGAGAATTGGTTGGCCGTAATAATCAATTTTATATCTCATCAGAACTAAAGGATGGCAAAAATTGTGAAAACATATACAAACCCTTGAGGGTTGAATATCGAAAAATTGAGAAATGGGTTTGTAGGCGATTATACAAAAAGTCGGTGGAAGTGAAAAGCGATCTAATATCTCATCGAACCTAAGAAATATGTCGAAGCTTTGAAAAGCATACAACCCCGTGACACCCATTAGGATTTTTTATATAGGAAACCTTAGGAAGTAAAAATGAATTCGATATATCATCAGATATGCAACCTTCTTACACCCACTTGGGGGTTGAATATCCAAAAATCCTGAAAGGAGTTAATAAACAAATATGAAGACAGCACGAGAACGTAGGAACCAATTCAATTTCTTATCACTTCTAAAAGAAATGATGGAATTCGTGAAAACGAGTTCAACCCGTTTATAGCCTCTTAGGGGCTAAAAAAAGAAAAAAATTAAAAAAATTAAAGTTTTAGGCGATTATTACGCAAGCACGTGAAAGTGAAAAGATATTCGATATCTGATAAGACCTGGGGATATCGAAGAATTCGTCAAAAAGTTTATAACCCCCTTTGCACCCCCTTAGCGGTCGAATTTTAAAAAATCCTGAAAACGCTTTCTAGATATTTCTGTGAAGAACTCGTACAATAAAAATGATTTCAATATTTGGGAAGACTTAATAGATATGACGAAAACCGTGAAAATATATACTTTCCATTTTCACTGATAATTTTTTTTGCCCCCCCTCCGAACGCCAATGGATATTTGAAATTTTGTTTTACCTAAATTAGTTTTCTAATTGATTTACATAAACAAAGTGCCATTCACTGGGACTTGGCACCGAGCAACAGGCACTCAAAGCTTTTTATGCCAAAACACTCGGAAAAAAGAACATCTGATTATCTAAAATTAAACAGATATCAGACCCGAACCCTCTGACTGGACAATGTCACATGAGGAAGCATCTCAATAGGATTGGTCTCTCTGAGACTAAAATTTGCAGAATATGCAATGACGAAGACGAAACACCAGAGCATATCCTCTGTGAATGTGAGGGTTTAACTCGAAAAAGGCTTCGTCACTTCGGTCAGGATTGCATGGATCCATCGAAATTCCTGACCATTCCTCTTCGCAAAATACTAGGCTTCATTGAAAGCGCAGGGATCGAAGAGGAATCATAATCAAACCGGGGGGACGTCACAATAAGCCCAACTGCGGCTGCAGTGACAGAGGTTAACCATACCAACCCCTATTTCCAAATCTAATATAATCTACATAAACGTACCGAGTTTCAACTTTGTAGCATAAGCCGTTCTATATATAGGAAAAACACCCCCACCTCCGTACCATACTGCCCCTATAAAAAATTATATTTTTCAAATATGCTACTAATATAGTTCTATCTAAATACCAAGTTTAAGCTTTATATCAATATAGGTTCTTGAGATATAAAAATCGAAAATTTTTCACACCCTCCACACCCAAACTTCCAAAATTTTCTTTTATGCTAGGGGTCTATTAGACCTACTTACGGTAAAAATTTAAAGAATCTACCTTACACTGTTCCTGAGATATGAGACGTGATTTTTTAGAAAAATTCGCATCCCCTCCACTTTCATGATCCACCGCCCCCATATAAAATTTCACTTTCAGCAAACTTCATTTGTCAACCCTTATACACAAACCGAATTTTATTTGTCTAGTGCAATTGGTTCGTAAGATATCATAATCTAAAGTTTTTTACCCCCCACCCTCGTACGCTACTGCCCCCACTCAAAAATTTGTTTGATATTCATTAAGTTTCAATTTTGTAACTGTAACCGTTTAGGAGATATGGATTTTAGAATGTGTCGATCTCGGCTTTTTTGCGTTTCGGACGCACTATTTTTCCCCCCACTCCCACACCCCTTCACCCATATTGACAATTTTTATGGAAATGGGTTCACTACCGAAGTTCGACATAAATTCCAAATTTCAGCCTCCTGGCATAAGCGGTTGCTGAGATCTAAAAACCGCTTCCCCCTCCTCCCCCCCTCCTCACACACCCACTCCTCAGAATTTATTCACTTCAAGGGGCCTACCCACTCTATTCATAAAAAAAAATTCAATTTAATATCTCAAACCGTTTGGGAGCTACGAGCCTTCAAACGATTTTGCGTACGGTGGACGCCGTACAGCGTACGGCGTACGGCGGACAGACGGACTGAATTTTTTTTTTGCTTTTTTCGTGCCTACGAGTCATGAACCGCGAAAAAAAAAATGTTCAGGATCGATCACAGTAATGTATTATTAGAAAATAATAAACTATAATCTGGCAGCAGTATGGGCACGATTTTATTATTTTTGGGCGTCTTCCCTAGTCGGATATCTAGTAAGGTTTTTGTACAATGTTAAATTAATTAAAGTCATAAAAGACGCGAAATAACATTAACCTGGTTTACACCTCAAATTCGACCTAAATTATTTAGGACGCCTGAAGTCTTTACTTCCTAGGCGTCCCGACCTAGCGTCAGTTCGGGGCTCGGTCATTTGTTACCTGACCTAATATAGGTCGTCTGATTTTTGGGTATTAACACGTGATTCGCCCTAAATGTGTTTTTTTCCATTCTAATACATCAGTGACATGCAAAAGAATCAATAATTTATCAAGGCTTGTGTGGAATTCTCTCTGACAGAAAATGGCACTACAGATATTTAGTAATAGTCTCTGAATATGTTGATAAAATATTTTGATGCCCAATTTTAGGCTGCAATCGGTGTAAGCAGCTGGTGATAGGGTCTACTTTAGGCCACGGCATAGGTCAGGTCTAAGGTTGCCAGATTGGGCTATTTACCGCGGTTTGAGCTATTTAAATATTCAATTCGCGGGGACAAATTTCAAAGAGCTACTTATAGCTTTTTGGGTTATTCGGCCAACGCAAATTGTGTTAGTTTGCTAGTTTACAACAGAGCCGATTTACGAGGAAAAAAAATAGAAATATAAAAATTACAAAACTGAATTTCAGTCGTCTCTTCGGTTAAATCTGCTAGCGTTACCGGCTCAAATCCAACGTTTGCAAACTACATCATATCATATTACAAATCCTGTGGCCACTAAATTTTTCTCGATTCTCTCTAATGAAAAATAATACTTCACACGACATCTATCTGGTGTTTGCAAACTAAAATTCATTTAGAATCGGTTCATTATTTGTTGACCTTCTACAAATGAACCACTTTCTTTCAAATTAAGGACACCCACCGAAATATAACATACAAGAGATAATAGATTTACCAATGTTGATGACTGCCATAGAGTTTAATTTTTTCGTTATTTATTAATTATTATTTTTGCTGTATTGGTGGGTTACAGACATGTGTTGCAAAAATTAAAGTTATTGTTACAAAATTATTGTTACATGTGTACTCTGGTAATCCGAACAACTCACTTATTATTTGTATTGAAGTTTCCAGAGAAAAACAACATCTTGCAATATCTTAGAGAGTACTTCTCACGTAATAGTTACTTCTTGCGCATTTCACACAACAACCGAATATGCTGGAAATCTCTCGACTCAACACATGCAGTATATAAGCGCTGCAGAGCCCGGGGATATGTTTTTCTGTTCTAGGCAAAAGTGTATTTTTAAAGTGATTTTAATCGATAATAGCGATCAAGTAGTAAATTAAATCGAACTGTATTTTACTTGAAATCCCAGCGAATCTCTAGCTCGCAACATTAAGTTGAGGCGACTTGATCTTCTTTAGACGCAGGATCTGATCGCTTCGGCGAAGATGATTATGAGGTGCTTACATTATTAAATATTGACACGTAACATTAACTAATATGCAGGGTGGGCCAAATACAAGTTTCTTTTTAAAAATGCAATAAAATGAACAAAATTAAATTTTTTTCCATGTATTATGGCTTTATTAGTAAGAGTAAACATTCCCATTAATGATGGAACACAACTTCGTTCAAGTGGCTGCCTCGGCTGGCTGCGCAGTAGCGCATTCTGTCACTCCAATTTTCCAAGACCTTGTTGATGGTTTCGGGCTATAGCTCACGGATTGCTTGGATGATATTGGCCTTAAGTGCTTGAATCGTTTCTGGATTGTTGGCATAATATCGGTCCTTCACGGTTCCCCACAAAAAAAATCCAAAGTTGTCAAATCGCAGCTCCGAGGCGGCCAATTGAAATCCATGTCTTCAATTTCAGTAAAAAAAAGTCGGATAACATGGCTCTGTAACTTTCACCGTTGACCGAAACGTTGTTCCCAGCCTCATTTTCGAAGAAAAATGGTCCAATGATGCCACCACTCCACAATCCGCACCAAACTGTCACTCTCTGTGGATGCATTGGCTTCTCGACAATAAAGTGCGGGTTTTCCGAGCCCCGGATGCGGCAATTTTGTTTGTTAACTTAGCCACCGAGATGAAAATGCGCCTCGTCAGAAAAGATAATTTTTCGCCCAAAATCGTTGTCCAATTCAAGCTGCTCTAAGGCCCAAATTGCGAAGCGATAACGAAGCGGATGGTCGGGCGCCTTCAATTGCTGAGTCAATTGGACCTTGTAAGCGAATAATCCGAGATCTTTGTGCAGAATTCTCCTCAGGCTAGTGCGTGAAATGTTGAGCTGTTGAGATCGACGTCGAGTTGATGTTCGTGGAGTTAGTCTCACACTCTCGGCTACAGCAGCCACATTCTCGTCTGTGCGCACCGTACGACGACGGCGGCCATGAGTGTTGTCCACTAGCATGTCAGTCTCACGAACTTTTTGCACAAACTTGCGTACAGCAGGCGCAGTGGGTGCTTCATTTCGGCCAAAACTTCTTTTCAAAAAACGCACTGTTTGGGCTACACAGCACTCACTTTGGAAATAAGTTTTCAATATTTCCCAACGTTGTTCAAGCGTAAAGCGACTCATTTCGTTCCGCGGAGGTATGATACTGACTTTCTGTCAAGATTTCGAGCAGAAAACAGCTTTCAGTGTCAAAATAACCTATGATTTAAAAAGAAACCACTAGATGGCCCACCCTGTACATTCTTATTCATAAAAGCAAAGAGCCATATTTTATTTTTGCCTGATAACTTACATGTAGGATAATTCATTGAAGATTTTGATCCCATTGAATTATAAAAATTATAAAACAAATTATTTTTTATGAATAATTTGATTATTGCACTTAATATTTTTTCAGACAAGACTTTTAAAACTGTGATAAATGCGAATATATATTTACACACATATTTACACAACAGAGTTTCTTAAGAATTCTGGAGCACAGTTTGTCGTCGAAATCGCAACTATATTCAACACATTTAAGTAGGTCTGATAAGTGTCAAAGTAGAGCGCGGTATTTGGGCTACAAGGCTTCGTGCGGGTTTTGGGCTATTTCATAAGCTCACTCGGCGGGTTCTCCAGCCAACTATCTGGCAACCCTGGTCAGGTCTATAGGTGTAAACTAGCTCATTGAGCATTCCCAGTTTGACTTTCAAAGAATCAAGATTATGTAATATGTAACCAAATTCTGGAAGGCAATTTTTTGACTCTGAAATCAATTGTGATGTTGCAACGCGATTTCAATTCCTTCTCTTTGCCCAAAGAATTTTTTAATTTTATCAGTTGTTATTGGTTTCGATTTAAAAATATGTAGGTATATGTCGTTTGTAATATTAGTTAGTATTTGATTTATTTCAGGTAACTTTGTTGTTCTGGTAGACCGAATCAGCCAGTAGCACTGAATAACGACTTAAGATACCTGCTAGAGCACTGCCGTATGCAGGTCCACTCACTACTTCCGCAGAATTCCTTTCTAATCTCCCTCCTTCGCAATAATCATGGAAAATATTGTCAAAAAACAATACCGTGGCCAAAAGATTCAGTTTGTTCTTGGTCAAAAAGAACTGTAATCAGAGAACCTTATATTACCATGGTCCATGATGAAGTGGTACCACAATGAAACCAGATAAACGTATATGTGCTGGTTATCTTTGCAAATAACTACCCACCTTCTACATACATACTCGTATAGGTAGTATCAACACTAGTAGCTAAGTTAATTGGAGAATAAAACACATCACAATTGCGACAGGACATTGTTAATCAAATTATACTCTTAATGAAGTATTCTGGTATCGTAGCTCAGTGTGAAGATGTTGGTCAATTACCTTAGAGATTGGAGGCTCAAATCCCACTCATGAGATGGTCATACATTTTTCTTTATAGGTACCCAATCTTCTTTAATTTTAACAATATCTATTCCTAATTATGGAGGCTAGGGCGCGATTTGGGCTGTCGCGCCATTTATGATGATTAATTATCACTTCGTATCACCTTCCCATATAGAGGTGGCCATGTTGGGGATCTGCAACAAATCATCGAAGTGGTCAAACCTCGAATTCAGTTGTCGCATGAATAAAAAAAACTGAACTACGATTTATTTTGCAATATTAGTACGTATTTTTGATTAATCGCATATAAGTCGCTCAACGCATTAATGGGTTACCACTAACTCTAGATAACATAAGCACCCATACCCATACGGAGGCGTATCTCGATTTCACCTGTTTTGATTCTAATGCTTTCAAATTCGCAGCTTGTCGCGTAATCATTTAATAAGTGTCATAAAATGTTTAAGATCCTTTTTATGGGAGCCAAAAAAAAAAGGAAAAGAGAAATTTTAATCACTAATAAACCGAACCTCCTTTTTTTCCTCTACTTAGCAACATAAAATTTAAGCATCATTGCTCAATGCGGTCTCAAGTTATAGCAAATTTTTACTAAATTACTGCAAGATGTTAGTACCTTAAAAAAATGTGTTCTGTTTTCGTTTCTAAAGGAAATGATGAAAAAGTGTTTTGGGCAATCTTTTAAATGTCAGGCTTTATGAGTTCTCCATAAACTGTAACCATATTATATATGGGCTTTTGTAAAAGAACCAGGCCCGTTCGTCAGGATATCGTCAGGAATATGTCGAAAAAACTGTTGACGTTCCTAGCGTGAACTTAATTAATGTTTAAATATGGTCTACGAGATTTGAATCAAGAAGGCACTAACTAAATTTGCGCCATCCATCTTCATAAAACTTTTTGTTATAAAAGTCGATTATGTCTCGAGGTGAATACATTTTAACTGAAAGATTAACCGTGATAGATACTACAGAGCTACCACGGAGATAACTGACAAAATTATTGCTAGTTTCCACGCAGTACAAAGATGACTTCGATGTTTTAGATCGTTGTCCTCTTGTAGTATCCAATTTTAATTGTTCCTTATAAATCAACTTATCGGCTTATGCTAGAAAGTTGAACCTCTTTATATATATGTAAGTCAACTGGAAAAGTAATTAAGATGAAAAAAAAATTCAAATATCCATTGGCGTACGGAAGGGGAGCAAAAAGAATAATCAGTGAAAATGGAATGCATATATTTTTACGATTTTCGTCATATCTATTAGGTCTTTCCAAATATTGAATTCATTTTTATTCTACGGATTCTTCATATAAATACCTAGGAAGGGTTTTCAGGATTTTTTGAAATTCGACCCCAACGGTTGTGTATGTCAAGGGGTTGTATATATTTTCACGAATACAGCCATGTTCCTTCGGTCTGATTAGATATCTAATAACTTTTTACTTCCGCGGGATTGTTCAACAATCACCTAAAACTCGTTTTCAAGTTTTTTCCTCTTTCAACCCCTAAGCGGGTATAAACTGGTTTTCACGAATTTCGTCTTATCTTTTAGGAGTGATAAGACATCGGATTCGTTTTTACTTCTTCTGTTTTCCTTTATATATATCTAAAAACCGATTTCAGGATTTTTTGATATTCAACCCCAAAGTGGGTGCAAGGGGGTTGCATATGTTTTCACAAATTCCTACATATGTATTTCTTAGTTCTGATGAGATATCGAATTAATTTTTACCTCCTAAGGTTTCCAACATAATCGTCAAAAAGTTAATTTCAGTATTTTTAGATATTCAACTATAATAGGACGTAAGGCTTTCAACATATTTCTTAGGATTGATAAGATATCAGATTGGTTTTCACTTCCACAGACTTTTTATATAATCGCCTACAAATGCATTTCCGATTTCATGTAATGGTCAAAAACCTAATCACGAAAAACCTCCTAATCGCGTATTAACTGATATGCTATGACTTGACCTCTTCCCGGAGTATGATTCAATTATATAATTCATATCTTATATGTGACAGCGGCGTTTAAGTATTCTAGCGCGACCCCATTCTAACCGTTTCCCGAACCTTTTTTAGGTTTTCAGTCATACACCGCGTCTCAGAAATAAACGCGTTCCTAACCTCTGCCCGAAAATCATAAAGTTGCGCCCAGACTGTTGGCAGATTTTTTTTTAGCGATAATTACTGCCAACATATTTTATAATCGATTTGAATGTGAAGTCGTGTCGCCAAAGTAAATGTTTCCAAAAACTTAACTTACTTGAAGTGCCCAAGAAGTGCTCATCTGATCTTAAAATTATCCCTTTTTAAATTGCTGATAGTCCTCGACGGCAGAATATACCAGCATGGAGTCCATGTGGTGTATTCGTGCGTCCTGATCCAATGGGCGAAATTTTCACACAATAATAGAACTGAATTAAGCTAGATGTTTTGCAATGATCATTACTAGAAGCGCAGAAAAATTGACCACACAAACAGAAGATTAATAGAATGATGAAGTTCAAAGGAGGACGTTTAATTTTTGAATGTAAATAAAACAAATTGTGAAATCTCAGCATGCTTACCTCAGAGGGAGATCCACGGAGACGGCTCTCCACGAAGTAGTGCGCACGATTGAGCACACGATAAACTACAAGCAATACACTTTAGCAGCCTTTCTAGATATAGAAGGGGCATTCAACAACGTCCACACCGAAGCTATCCAGGAATCTCTTACCGAACTGGGTGTGACCGAAAGCTTCAGAAATTGTATAATATCCATGCTACGGACCAGAATTATCCATTCAAACCTAGGAAAGAGCAATTTGACCAAGCACGTGCGTAGGGGAACACCACAGCGCGGTGTTATCTCACCTCTACTCTGGCTATTGGTCATGGATAAAATCCTAGTAAGACTAGACAGGGAGGGAATCAAAGTGATTGCGTACGCGGATAATCTGGTAATTTTGGTCTCAGGATTATTTCCTTCCGTAATCAGTGAGATTATGGACAGCGCTCTGGGTAAGGTAAGCACCTGGGCTACCGGCTGTGGCCTTGGTGTAAATCCGGATAAAATTGAGTTGGTACTATTAACCAGGAAAACCAAGATACCAGACTTTAACCTTCCCCGCCTGAACGGCCAACCGCTCCAGCTCTCCTCCAGCGCAAAGTATCTTGGTGTTATCCTTGATTCAAAGCTGAGCTGGAAACTCAACATAGAAAACCGGGTGGAGAAAGCCCGTCTGGCCTTCTACGCCTGCAAAAGAACCTTCGGCAAGAAGTGGGGACTCAAACCTAGGATGGTTTTGTGGCTGTACACTGCTGTAATACGTCCAATTCTCAACTACGGGTCACTAGTCTGGTGGTGCGCTCTGAGTAAGGACTATAACATAACTAAACTCAGTCGAGTTCAACGAAGTGCGGCCATAGGCATTACAGGTGCTATGCGGTCATGCCCGACCGATGCTCTAAACGTGCTACTCTACCTCCTACCAATCGACCTTTATATAAAAAACACCGCATCAAACAATGCCGTCAGGCTCAAAGAATCTGGGTGCTGGACTACGAAGCCATACGGGCACAGTAATATCCTGGGACAGTTACCAAAGGAATTGGTTACGTCACCGACTGACTACATCACCCTCAAACTGAGCTTCACGAAATGATTCTCTGTTCGTTTCCCAACTAGAGAGGAGTGGAAGAACGGTGCGGTGGAAGCAGACTTCGACACGATAATATTTACCGACGGTTCGAAAATGGACTGCGGGGTCGGGGCAGGAATATTCTCAGATACACATAATATCGCTAAGTCCTACCGCCTCCCGGACCACGCTAGCGTCTTCCAGGTAGAGATACTGGGGATCCGAGAGGCTTGTCGTACACTAAAACACGACTCATCGCCAAAACACAACATCGTCATTTTCACCGACAGCCAAGCCGCAATCAAAGCACTAGACTCGGCTACCACCTCCTCTAAACTAGTTCAGCAATGCCGTAACGAACTAGCCGGTCTGGCGGAACGGCTCAAAGTCACTGTGCTCTGGGTCCCGGGGCATAGAGACATAATGGGAAATGAGCGGGCTGATGAACTGGCCAGGGAGGGCTCCGCTCTTCCCGGCTCTCTTGCGGAACTAGTCCATGTTCCCTTAGGAGTCGTAAAGAGGGTCATACTCTCACACTTCCAGACAGTGGCTAATTCCAGATGGAAAAGCCTAACTACCTGCGCAATATCTAGGAAGATGTGGCCATCTTACAACCGAGCCAAGTCAGACGAACTTCTATACAAGACCCGGGCAGACGTCTCCAGAATCACGGCGATCAGTACAGGTCACTGGCCGATTGGGGATCATGCGGCCAAACTGGGCATTCCATTCACTGCCGCAGCTGCCAGGACACTAATGAGCGAGAGTCGCTTGTTCATTTCCTTTGCAAGTGTCCGGCTCTAGCTAGAGCCCGAGAGCGAGCGCTAGGCAAGCCCTTCTACGGGGACCTGATGGAGATTTCGGGGAAGAGGATTGGAGAGTTATTACTTTTCCTGAACAGCACAGGGTGGCTATAGCGATCCAATTCAATCAACCTTTATCACATTCATCTTCTGTATTCCCCAGTAACAACAACCCTTAACAGCCGAGTTTAACACGAGTTTGTGGTTTCAAAACGGCCTCTGAGCTAATTGAGCCCTGTCTGGGTGACAGGGCTGCCACTTAAACCAACCAACCAAAACAAATTGTGTGTGATATATCCACCCAATTCTTTTTTTAATTGAAAGAATATTTTATGGCATTAAGTATGGAATATAACGTCGTTCAAATGTCCACTCCTGTTTTGCTTGGTGGTACGTATTCGAGAGGTCCAATTTTCGACGACTTTGTCGCATAAATCTGGAACCACATGTCGTCGGTATCCATATCATCCAGTTTAGGCCACAAGAAGTTGCTTATCATCGATCGTTTGACGGTTTTGGCAATGCCAGTTTCGTTTTGGAAGAAGTACGGACCGATGATTTCGCCAGACCAAAATCTGCACCAAACAGTGACTTTCTCGAGATGCATTTGGTGCTGGTGTATCTCGTGGGGATTGGTATCGTCCCAAATCCGGCAATTTTGCTTGTTCATACATCCATTCATCAAGAAACGGGCCTCGTTGTTAAAAATCGCGCAATGCACGGAACGTTTTTCGAACGAAGCTCTAATTTTGAAAACAAAATTTGATGATTTGCACACGTTGTTCAACACTGTATCCTTCCATGGTGATTTGAAACTGATTCACAACAAATTCGACAGATGACGGACATTTTCAACGTTCCGACTGAAACATCCAATATATATGCTTGGAGGTATGAAGCATAATTAACAAATCTGTTTTTGGAGTACTTGCAGCTCTTCACCACAAATCGTCACTTTTGAAACTGTTTTGTTCTTAGTACCTACGTGTTACCACCTAAAAAATTATATTTGCATTGTTATATTTGAGCACCAAATTTTCATCTTTTCAGCTTTTTTAAAATATAAAAGACAGAAACTCTTTTCAATCACTCACTTAGTGATGCTTATTATTCCAAAATTTACTGCATCTTTAAGGCCCCATATAATTCAGGGATTATAACCGCTTTTTTACTCCTTATAAAGAATCACACTCTCCGCATGACAAACATATGTTATAAAAGAGTTTAGAATTCACATTCGATTCTTTTGTTGTGCAAAGTTCCAATAATTTCAATACTAATTCAGTATCTTACCCGGAGTATTTCATGGTTCTGTTATGGCATATTGACTCCGTGATATTTTTTCGAGGTCACCAATCCAACATAAAGGTTAAGTATGATGAATTGAATTAGTAGCGATCAATAATGTGCTCCTAGCGCTCGAACTCCTTCCTTTGGTTTCTGGTATCCTGGGAGACCTGTAAGTTTCCTTAGTTACTAAGTGTTATGGACCGATTTAAAAAATTAGCTAAATTGTCACCCTTATGAGAAATGTTACTAAATGTTCACCCTTCTGTCCTCAGTGGCCAATGAGCGATGCAACCAACATAGGTTTGCACGAATTTCATTGTTCGCTATATTTCCGGGTAATTACTGCATGGAAATTGTTTTTCTGCACACCTGTCCATTAGTTTAATTACCCTATATAGGTCTAGTAATTAAATTCACTTAGTAAAGAGCGAGGTGTTAGTTTAATTACAATAATTATCTCTACTAATTTTTTAAATTTCAATTTCTGATAGAAAATTATTTGTACAAGAAAATTCGTGCAATGAATTTATTGTAAGATGTTTTGTATGTGGTTTGGTAAATGTTTTCTAATGAAAAACATTACAAGTCCTTTATCAAAACTTGTTCTTCCACAATTTCTGGTTGCGGCACCGAAGTAGCTTCTCGTTTTTTTTCCAAGCCATCACTCCACCCAGCAAACATTTTTATTCGAAAATTATTGATCTCCAAAGCGATTTAACTCTGCAAAAGCAAATTCAGCTGCGGCATAAAATTGACTTGCCAGCTGTACCTCCATAATAATGATCCACTTACGATTCATTATTACGGAATCGATTCAAAATCAACTTAAAGATTCGTGAATGAATCTGCAGCAATCGAATCGATTTGAGCCTCAGGCAAATTTGTAGTATTATTAGTATATATATTTCGGATAGGAAACATACTGTACCTACGAAAGGATTCATCCGTGTGTAGGGTGAAAAACAGAATCCTTCTTTTTATTATGATTATTTGTTACAATATAGTAGTAGCAGCTTAGCAGCCCAAGTGGAATCTTTGTTTGAGGTAGTAGGACATACCTTCAGGAATATTTTCACCAACAGTTGTATGAGCTAGCAACGACTTCGCAGTCCAAATAAAAACCGATTCTTTCTAATTCCCTCGCACCAGTCAGCCGATATTTGGTTTAGTTGACTCATATATATGTATGGTATGGTATGGTATATGGGGTGGTGATTCCATCATCCTCCTTCACATAGACATTATTGTTCGTCCATTGTGCTCCCCGTTTGAGTATGATAACTCCTGGAACCTAAGACCATTTAATAGATTTTATAAAGTTTGCTATGTTACATGCTTTCCCTTATCGATATCAGCAAGGTCAGCGAGAAAATAAGCGCCGAAGTTCCTTCTTCTCGTTCCCGATAGGGCCGGACACTCGCATAGGACGTGGAAGATTGACTCTTCCACTTCAGGGTAACCGCAGCTACGACAGAGATCACTTGCCTCGGCACCCAGTCAATTAGCGTGTCTACCGATCAGTCAGTGCCCTGTGAGTAGAGTTGGCAACGATTAATCAAATGATTGAAATAATCGATCATTATTATTCGATTATTCGATTGATCATTTGATTCTCTTCGTTTCAATTAAACATTTAATTTATCGATTAATTTCTTGTGATTGTGGCCAGCTGTTAAGTTAAAGTTTTAAAGTCCACACGTCCGAACTCTAAAGTGCGTTATAAGAAATAATTTTGCGATTTTCTACACCCTCATAGGCAACAGAAATAGCGCCTCTCTACACCTCATCTACAACAGTACCCAGCAGGCAAAGTTACATACACTCTATCAAAATTAAGACTGAATAAAAGTCGGATTAACACCGTAGAATTCTAGGGTACGATTTCCGCGGTCGCCGTGTATGTCAATACGTATAGTATAAAAGAACACTATACGTAGAATATATACTGCGATTCGACGTGCTTATTATGTAACATACGTACTTCCTTTGTACGTACAAAATTCACTTCAATTCTCCGAGTGTGCAACGTATTTACTCACACATTATTTTCATTTCCGTCTTTTAAGTATAGTACTGTGTTCGGCGAAACGAAAACGAACGAAAAAGATATCTTCGAAGTAGAGTGAAATAAATTATACTGTTCGCTACTAGATGTCAGTGAAATGAAAGTGCGCGAAATTTGAAAGAAATTAAAATAGTGGCAAGAAATTACTATTCCGACACAATAAAATATAACTCACACAAAATTTCCCGAGCACAAACGAACTGAACTGACAGTGAACGGTTGAAAATTTTTAATTGTCAAATATTTCGATTGTCATAAAAGGGTACCCTACCCTTGGAAACCAAACCTTAACAGAACCAAGCGCAATCTATTAGTGACTACTGCAAATGTCCATTCCACCCATGAACACAGTACTGAGAAACGAACGAAATATTTCGTCGCGAAAAATTAACGAAATATTAATTTTTTACTTTATTATTTTAATAATACAGTATTGTTATCGATTTTTTAAAAAAAAAAATTTGCTACCCTGAAATTTTTTTTTCACGTTTCATGACTAGTAGACACGAAAAAAGCAAAAAAAAATTTCAGTCCGTCTGTCCGCCGTACGCCGTACGTCGACCGGTGTACGCAAAATTGTTTGAAGGCTCGTAGCACCCAAACCCTTTGAGCTATTTAGTTGAATTTTTTTTCGTAGATAGACTGGGTAGGCCCCTTGAAGTGACCAAATTGTGAGGGGTGGGGGTGTAAGGGGAAGGTGGGGGAAGCGTTTTAGACGGAAAATTTTGGTTTCTAGATCTCAGCAACCGCTTATGCTAGGAGGCTGAAACTCGGAAGTTATACAGGGTGTAACTAGTACTGAGGTTCAAACGAAAATGGGAGATAGAGGAACTTGTCCTGAGTAGAAAATCGTTCTACACATACTCCCGTTTTTGCACCGTTAAGGAGATAGCGCGATTTTAAGGACGGAGGATTTTCATCGTACCTGTGATCACTGTTTGATCTCTAATTATCAAACGTATACTGAAATTTTATGGGCTTTCCGAAAATGTAATAAAATTTGGTGGTTAATCAGGTCCTTCTTGGAGAAAACAGGACATTTTTGTATTTTTTTTTAATTTTTTATTATTTTTGTGTCATTTAAATGAATTTTTCTCAAAAAGTATAACACTGATTGACACAGTTGATAGCAATTAGAAAGAAGAATTTATGTCCTTTCCAACGAGCCCAGAATAATTACGTTACGCTAAGTACAGCAGAAGTTAGAGATCAAACAGTGATCACAGGTACGATGAAAATCCTTAGGCCTTAAATTCGCGCTATCTCCTTAACGGTGCAAAAACGGGAGTATGTGTAGAACGATTTTCTACTCAGGACAAGTTCCTCTATCTCCAATTTTCGTTTGAACCTCAGTACTAGTTACACCCTGTATAGAGCTTTGATAGTGGACCATATGCAAAAAAATTGCCGATATGGGTAAAGGGGTGAAGGAGTGGGGGGAAAAATAATCCGTCCGAGACGCTCGAAAACCGAGATTGACACATTCTAAAATCCATATCTCCTAAACTGTTAATGTCTCGAAATTAAAACTGAATGAATATGTGTAGGTATACTAGGAGAGTAGATCCGAAACAAATTTTTGAGTGGGGACAGTGGCGTACGGGGGTGGGGGTGAAAAACATTTGAGATTACGATATCTCTCGAACCGGTGGAGCATGGAAGTGGAGGGGATAAGAATTTTTTGAAAAAAAACACGTCTCACATCTCAAGAACAGTGTAAGATAGACGCTTAGAATTTTTACCAGAAGTAGGCCTAATAGACCCCTATCTGGAAAAAGTTTCGATTTTTATATCTCAAGAATCGTTAATGATATAAAACTGAAACATGGTATTTGGATAGACATGTAGTAGTTGGAAAAATATAAATTTTTATAGGGATAGTATGGTACGGGGGTGGGGGGTGTTTTTCCTATCTATAGCTTATGCTACAAAGTTGAAACTCGGTACGTATATGTAAATCAACCAGAAAATTAGTTTAAATAAAAAAAATTTTCAAATTTTTATTGGCGTTTGGAAGGGGGGCGAAAAAAATTATCAGTGCAAATGGAATGCATATATTTTCACGATTTTCGTCATATCTAGTAGGTCTTTCCAAATATTGAATTCATTTTAATTCTACAGCTTGTTCATATAATTACCTAGAAAAAGTTTTCAGGATTTTTTGAAATTCGACCCTTAAAAGGGTGTAAACGGGTTGTATACTTTTTCACGAATTCTGCCGTATCCCCCAGATCTAATCAGATATCGAATATCTTTTCCATTTCAAGGGCTTGCCTAATAATCGTCTAAAACTTGTTTTTAAGTTTTTTCCTTTTTTAGCCCCTAAGAGGGTATAAAAAGTTTGAACACGTTTTCACGAATTTCGTCATATCTTTTAGAAGCGATAAGAAATTGAATTGGTTTTTATTTTCTCGTAATTGGTTTTTACTTTCTCGTACCCCGGATAGTTCATTGGCTCTACGTGTCCGTCATCAGACCGATACTTATGTATGGTGTTATTGTCTGGTAGACGGCCTTAGACAAAGCAGTTAACTGCACCACCCTAGGGAAGGTACAGAGATCAGCATGCATATGCATCAGTGGAGCTCTGAGAATAACTCCCTCTGCAGCACTAGACATGCTATTCAGTCTGCCACTCCTAGACATTTTTGGCAAGCAAATGGCAGCCAATGCAGCCATTCGACTTAGGGCCTCCACACAGTGGACTGGCATATATGCAGGTCACTCAACAATCTTGAATCACTTCAATAACATTGCTGAAAACACCGTCTACACCCCTCCCAGTTATGATTTTGAGAAAAATTTTCTAACAGCCATCCCAACCCGTCTAGAATGGGAAAGGGATTCGGTACGGATGGAAGAGTCCGCCCACATATATACGGACGGCTCCAAAACTGAAGGCGGGGTAGGTGGAGGTGTTTTCTCTGATATGCTTCACATTAGCAGCTCCTTCCGCCTTCCGGACCACTGTAGTGTCTTTCAGGCGGAGCTTATGGCGATCAAAGAGGCCTTGTCCTGGCTGAGGTGTAATGTAATATCTACTAGGGATATTAGCATTTTCACAGACAGCCAAGCGGCAATAAAATCCTTAGAATCGGCCTCGACAACATCAAAGGTCGCCGCAGAATGTCGATCATCTCTTAAGGAGATGGCTGAACAGTTCAATATTCTCCTGTGCTGGGTGCCAGGACACAGGGATATTCCAGGGGACTGCATGGTTGACGAACTCGCTCGACGCGGTACTACCCTTCAGATTATGCCGGAACATCGGAATCTGGGTGTGCCTCTCTCTACATGTAAACTGCTACTGGGATTGGACTCAATTGAGAAAACCAACTCAAGATGGGCAAACGGTGTTACATGTCACACTGCGAGACAGATCTGGCCGGAGCTGGATCTAAAACGCTCTAAACAGCTGACTTTGCTCAAAAGGGCGAATATCAGCACCACAGTCGGTGTCCTAACCGGACACTGTCTTATAGGTCGACATGCTAAAAGACTCGGTCTCTTCTCAAACGACTTCTGTAGAAGCTGCCTGGATGAGGAGGAGGAGGAGACAGTCCTTCACCTTCTCTGTACCTGTCCAGCTCTATCAGCCAGAAGGAAAGCTCATCTTGGAGCTTACTTCTTCAACTGTCTCGGTGACCTTGCCTCAATGGAGGTCGCGAGAATCCAACGCTTCATTGCAAGCTCTAAATGGTTCGACGAGTAGGACCGGATTCGATGATCCTGTGGTAACACAACGGACCTTTTAGGTCTAAGTGTGTCCGTGTTCTCACGGGCAGCCACGCGTACCTACCTACCTACCTTACTTTCTCGTGTTGTGTTCATAGTTATCTATTAACCATTTTCAGGATTTTTGGATATTTAACCCCCAAGTGGGTGTAAGGAGGTTGCATATCTGATGATATATCGAATTCATTTTTACTTCCTAAGATTTCCTATATAAGCGCCAAAAAGCCAATTTCCGTATTTTAAGATATTCAGCCATAAGGGGTGTAAGGGGGTTGTATGCTTTTCAAAGCTTCAACATATCTCTTAGGTTTGATGAGATATTAGATCGCTTTTCACTTCCACAGACTTTTTATATAATCGCCTACAAACCCATTTCTCAATTTTTGGATATTCAACCACCAAGGGTTTGCATATGTTTTCACAAATTTTGCTATCCCTTAGTTCTGCATTTGATGTAATGACCTTTGATGTAATGACCTAAAAACTTATTTCACGATTTTTCGAATTTCAAGAACCAAGGGGGTGTGAAGAGTTTGCTTACGTTTTCACAAATTTTTCAAAATCCCTCGAAATCGTTTTCGAAATTCAAACCCCAAGTGGAAGTAATGAATTTGTATACGTTTTAACTGTTTATAACGCGACTAAGCTCTTTTGCTTAGCCGCGATGGGGTATTGGCAGTCGGATACAAATCCGCCTGGCCTGATTAAATTGTCTTCAGGTTCTTGTACCTGAAGACGATACACTTGCTGGTGCACTGATGATTTTCTGTTTTTATGTGGAAAATGTCTTCAGGTTCTTGTACCTGAAGACCTATCGCTTTAAAAGATGGACTGGAGGCGTTGAATGCTAAATAACGACTGAAATTTATTCACATAATTTTCTTACTTCTAAGTTCTTAAATCTAAATTGCAGCATCAGCAATAATGCTTTCCATTTGTTTTGTTTATAAAATTTTGTCTGGGCATCGAAATCGGAGCCCCTTTATTATGCTGAAGGCATTCTACTAAACAGTGTAACGATAACAAAAAACTGTGTGGTCAGGGAAAAGAAACTCCGTGCCACTGCTATTTTAATGAAATTTAGGTAATGAAATTAAAGACTCTGAATGCATATTTTTTGATCTTAAACTAACTACTGGCGTAGACATTAACAATTCGTCATATCTCCTAAGTCTGATAAGGCAACAAATTAGTTTTTACTTCTATGGGCTTTTAGTGTACATAATATACCGAAATTCGAATTACACGGGCTTTTCCAAAGTTTAATCGGCTAAAAATCTCTATTTCAAATATTTTTTTTTTAAGAACAAAACTAACTTTCCAAGAAACCTCATAATTTCGAAACAACTGATGATATACTCCGACTTTGACCGCTCCCGAACTTTGACCCGAAAATAATAAAGTTTCGCCCAGATCATTGGCAGATTTTTTCTCGAGTATTCAAAAATCTACGAACGGAACAACAATTTTGAAGGACCTTTGTGTGACTGATGCTCAAAAGAATTACCGTGAGTCTACTTGTTTTTATTGCGGTATTTTCAAAATTATGAAAATTATAATATAGTCGGAAAAATTTGGAATTTCTAGATTCATGAATTTCATATTAATCGTTCAATAGATGAAACTAGGTACGCGATTTAAGGACTTATGTATGGGAACTATTGGCAGCTTTCACTCATTAACGAACTTAACCTTACTTTTAACCCCAAACTAATTTGGAGAACAATTTGAATATCTGACTCAACAATTTTTTGAGTTATAGTGGGTTACAATAAGATGAATGTACAAATTTTTAAAGAACTTCTGTACTG
The DNA here is from genome assembly GCA_951812415.1 of Beris morrisii. Classification (NCBI taxonomy): domain Eukaryota; kingdom Metazoa; phylum Arthropoda; class Insecta; order Diptera; family Stratiomyidae; genus Beris; species Beris morrisii. Next base: position 93,165,847 of record OX638313.1, on the reverse strand, counting down.
CAACTGTGAACACAAATTCCCGACATATTACCTTGTTGTATCGGCAATTTTTGGCGGAGTTTTCGTTCTATAGTTTCAATTTTTACTCTGCGAAAGAAAGAGTAATGTTTGAGGTTTCTTGGTCAGGTCTTGTGGAAATACCATGCTGATCCCAATTATTCCTGTGAGCTTAGTCTGTCCAGCTCCAACATGCCAGTATTTCAGTAATAAAACTTTCTAAGCTGTATTGTTACAACTGTTTCCACTCTCCCTAAATCTTTACCTTCAGGAACTTGACTCACTAAAACTGCTCAGTGCTACGTTAATCGCCGTAATTAACTTAACTACCGCCATCCAAGGTAACACTTAGAACACAACTTCGGAGTCAAATCCCTGCTACAAGTTCATGATGAATTTGAAATTGAGATTTTTGCTCGGAAACAGAATGTCTTGACCTAAATAATAAAATACTTTCATCTTTGGCCATCTACCTAATTACTCCATCCGCTGGGGGTATTCTTTCGATCCGCCTTGTTTGACTCTTGGGATCCTTCCTAAGATTTTAACATTAATAAGAAGTACACGACTGATGATGAATACTTTCAAAATTACAAAAATGCGGTTAATAAATTTCTAGTTTAAATCTCAAACCTCAGAAAAAGCCCGAAAAATTTCTAGAGAATACCTGAAGGACTTGTGGCTATAGAAAGAATTTCACAAGGCCGGACTAGTTAGGTGCCAATATTCAAAGTTGAGGAAATCTCACTTAATTTGCATTGCTGAAGGTGGTGCGGTTAGTTGAAAGGAAAAGCAAAGTGCAAAGTGAAATATTTTCGCAACACTTCAGGTAAATCCTGAACATATTTCTCTCGGCCCTGGAATAGTAGCGTGAAAGTTACTACACCGGGCGACATTGTACACAGTGAGGTATTGATTTTCACGTAGAATTGGATTTATGATTTTATGGTTGGTCTGCGGTAGGGAGTGAAAAGTGGGTTTACCACATCAACATCAAAATTATCCCTGTCGTAAATATGGTGAAAATAATTTATATACGGTTGGATTACGCGGATTTTTGTCGGTGACCACCTTTTGCAATGAGGTTTTAGTTTGTACTTTGTTTTACCCAGGTTCTAAGACCCTTTAATTTCGTCTCGCACTATTAGTCTTGGTTTGGCTATCGGTATCAGTCTGTACTATTGCTTCCAGCTTGCACGCATGGTAAGGACTCGAGTTCTTTTTTATTTCAATGTCTGCCCTGAAGGAAATTACATTGTCGTCCTTGGAGGGCAAATGAAAAATTCCCTTACCTAGAGGCACTCGGGTGTTTCCTGTGTGTCGAGTTCGCTCTAACGCTGTAGCGCTCGAAGGATCGATAGCCTCATTTTAGTCGGTCTGATGAACTGAAAGGATGTGTCAAAAGAAATGTTTAGCAACGACCAAGCGGCCTTCCAAGTCACCACACAACCACCCACAAACCCATCAAGTCAACTTATTGTATTGCTGCCAACTATGTCAGTGGAGCAGTTTGTTTTCAAATGACCGACTATACAAGAAAGTGATAGACACTTGCGATTGTCTTCGAGCCAAACAATATACACGACAGCTAGAGGAAAATGTAATGAGGTTAGGGATGTTCGGAAGGAGGTTGTCCGATGTTAACAAGGATATTGCTTTATTGCATTGTTAAACATAAATTATGAAAGCATTAGAAATAAGAACGCCTTTGTGTAAGATAGGTGATGGATGCACTAGTCCATTTGATTTATTCAAGGAATATAAAGGAACCAAGAACAACACGGAAAAACTTTCTAGATGACGTGTCAACTGTAGGTTGAAATTTTGATTTTAAAGTTAATATATAAAGGGAAACAAGGATGTGCTGGATATTCATGCTTGTTGGCTTGTACTGCTCAGCTCGTTGCTAATCAGTGTGTGGGAACTCAATGTCAACCCATGATAACTTCAATTTCAAGTTGCATGAACCTACTGGTGGCGCATAGAACTATCTACGAAAATATCTGTTCTAGGTACCGAGAAGTGACTAAGAAGAACAAATGAGTTTGAGTTTCTACAGGTCGCATATCAACGAGAGCAACGTTTCTCACACCCCACTTGCTTACAGCTTGAGCAAACTCAGAAGCCCAATGCTTTCCGGCACATTGAACGCACTTTTGAGAAAGCTTGGATATCTCTCTGGATCTGTAGAAGCCTTCCAATATCGCTCACTGCACAAAGAATAATAGTCAGATAACATATGCGTCATCTGTATGGTGGCGCAAGACCTTACAAATAATTGCACGGAGCCAAAGCAAACTGCAAAGGTTGGCCTGTACAATTATCACTGGGGCAATGCGAACCAGTCCCACTGTAACATTTGCCGTGATCTTAAATCTTTCACTTCTACACCTGTATGTACAAAAAGAAGGATGAGGGAGTTGAAGCAGGGTTATACAGAAGAAGGGTCGACATATAGGCCAGCCTCGACAAGTCAAATACGATCTTCCAAGTAGAAATTCATGTAATTGAACTAGACATTAGGGAAAACATTAGAAGAGGAGAGCAGCACTACTTGCTCTTCAAGCATTTTCTTTAGATCCAACTTAGCGTGGGATTGCTTACAAGAACTTAAAAAGCTAGCGAAATCAAACACAGTTATACTGATATGAGTTCCTGGATATAGTGATATTGTAAGCAATGAGTCTGCGGACCAATTAACGAAAACAGGACCTGACGTAAAATTCACAGAACCAGTGCCCTTCTGTGGAATGCCAACAGTTGCGGTAAAAGAAAGACTGTTGGATTGGATTAACATCCAAACTGACCTCCACTGGGTAGGAACGGTGGGATGCGGACAATCCAAACCGTTCTTGAAAGGTCACTCCAAGAAACGAGCCCCCGATTTGCTCAAAATGAGCTGGACTCAGGTTCGACGCTTGGCCTGGCTAATTAGCCAGGTCAAGCGTCAAGACACTGTAAGCTTAAAAAGCCCCTGCATACGATTCACAGATTTCGGACGATATTTGCAGATTGTGTGAAGAAGATGAGGAAACTGCAGAGAACGTTCTATGCCACTCGTACACAGAAGACTGAGACTTCTTGGACATTACTTCCTTACACCATAGGTACTCATGTCTAACTCGCTCAAGAGCATATTAAGAATTTTTGATATAAACGTCCTGAGTGAGTTATAACAAGGGAGGATAAACACAATAGGCCCACTGAGGCCGCAGTGATTCGGGATTTTAGACCGTTCTCCACCTTTCATAAAATCTGAATCTACACCTAGCAGGACCACATCGAGTCGACTAACCTTGAGAATACAGAAAAGTCAAATCTCACAAGTGTCCCATATCTGACTTGAACATATGATATGCGACACTAAAAAATTTACAATAGAGTTAACTGGAAGCGTTTTTAAATTTTTATAACACATTCACGTTGCCCAAATGCGCAAATGCAATTACCAATATAGTATCAGTACTGATAACATTGTTCGAAAACAATTCTACTTTTCAATTCGAAATGATTACTGTGAATCCAAATTTCGGCATTCGTCATATATTCAGTACTGAAGTACAGAACAGCCGGCGTTGATAACTTTTTTCTAAAAGAATTTTGTTTTTCAGTAACGCCGCAGAGCTGTTTCTGGGAATATGTAATTGCAGGGAAAATTACACAAATAAATTGTAATAATTACTCAACATGTGCGTAATATATACACATAAGTGGCGTAATTATTACACAGAGAATGCAATTATTCCACACTTTTTGTGTAAAATTACCATTTTATTATAAGGGAAAATAGTCCTTTTAATTCAAATTAATAATAATACGGTAAAATCATAAACTAAAAACGCAATTTAACAATACATGTACTGTATTAAATTGAATTGAGTTCAATATGACATGATAAAAAAAAACATGTTATGGTTGCTGATTCAAAAACCAATATACAAATATTCACAAAAATATTTGGCTGATTTTACAAACCTAACAACGTGAATTTTTATAAGAACTTGCTTATTTTAGCGTAATATTACAAGTATTTAAAGTAAAATTACACTGTTCCTGAATTTACTTTATTAATGGTGTAATATAAGCATGACGCCTAAATTTAATCTTTTTATAGAGCAAAATAGATGTAGTTGTCCATCTTATTATGTAGTATTATCTATTTGTGCGCTAAAAAACAATTATACGTCAATAAGACGTACAATTACATAGATTATGTATTTTACTTTATTATTTCAATAATACAGTATTGTTATCGATTTTTAAAAAAAAAAATTTGCTACCCTCAAAATTTTCTTTTTTACGTTTCATGTCTAGTAGACACGAAAAAAGCAAAAAAAAATTGCAGTCCGTCTGTCCGCCGTACGTCTACCAGTGTACGCAAAATTGTTTGAAGGCTCGTAGCACCCAAACCCTATGAGTTATTTAGTTGAATTTTTTTCGTGGGCAGACTAGGTATACCCCTTTAAGTAGACACCTTTTGAGGGGTGGGGTGTAAAGGGTGAGGTGGGAGAAGCGTTTTAGACGAAAAATTTTGGTTTCTAGATCTCAGCAACCGCTTATGCTAGGAAGCTGAAACTTGAAATTTATATAGAGCTTCAATAGTAGACCCATTTGCAAAAAAAATTGCCGATATTGGTGAAAGGGTGAAGGAGTGGGGGGAAAATAATGCGTCCGAAACGCAAAAAAGCCGAGATTGAGAAATTCTAAAATCCATATCTCCTAAACAGTTAATGTTACGAAGTTAAAACTTAAGAATCATCTCTAGATATACTAGGAGAATCGATCGGGAATAAAGTTTTTAGTTGGGGCAATGGCGTACGGGGGTGAGTGGTGAAAAACTTTAGATTACGATATGTTGCAAACCAATTATACTAGATAAATAAAATTAGGTTTAGATGTAAAGGTTGATAAATGAAGTTTGATGAATGTAAAATAAGGGGGATAAGAATTTTTCTAAAAAATCACGTCTCATAACTCAAGAACATTGTAAGATAGATGCCTAAAATTTTTACTAGAAGTAGAACTAATAGACCCCACCGATAAAAAATTTTGACGGTGAGGGTGTAGATGGTGAGGGTGGGGGAGGGTGAAAAGGAAAAAGTTTCGATTTTTATATCTCAAGAACTTATAACGCTACAAATCTAAAACTTTGTACTTAAATAGAGCAATACTAAGGGCATATTGGGAAAATATAATTTTTGACAGGGGTACTATGATACGGAGGTGGGGGGTTTTTTTCCTATCTATAGAATGGTTTATGCTACAAAGTTGAAACTTGGTATGTATATGTAAATTAACTAGAAAAGTCATTTAGTTAAAAAAAATTCTCAAATATCCATTGGGGTTTGGAAGGGGGGAGAAAAAATTTATCAGTGAAAATGGAATGCATATATTTTCACGATTTTTGTCATATCTATTAGGTTATCTCAAATATTGAATTCATTTTTATTCTACGGCTTTTTCATATAAATACCTAGAAAGGAATTTCAGGATTTTTTGAAATTCGACCCCTAAGGGGGTGTAAAGTGATTGAATACTTTTTCACGAATTCTGTCATTACCTCCAGGTCTAATTAGATATCGACTAACTTTTTACTTTCACGGGCTTGCGTAATAATCGCCAAAAACCTGTTTTTCTGTTTTTCCTTTTTCAGCCCCTAAGAGGGTATAAATGGGTTGAACACGTTTTTACGTCATTTCTTTTGATAAGAAATTAAATTGGTTTTAACTTTCGAGTTCTGTCTTCATATTCATCTATTAACTTCTTTCAGTATTTTTGGGTATTCAACCCCCACTCCATGTATGTGTAAGAAGGTTGCATATGTTTTCACAGATACCTACATATTGCTTAGATCTGATAATATATCGAATTCGTTTTTCTTCCTAAGGTTTCCCATATAAGAGCCAAAAAGTAAATTTCAGTATTTTCAAATATTCAATCCTGAGGGGTGTAAGGGATTGTATGCTTTTCAAAGCTTCGATATATTTCTTAGGTTTGATGAGATATTATATCGCTTTGCACTTCCACAGACTTTTTATATAATCGCCTACAAACCCAGTTCTCAATTTTTCGATATTCAACCCCCAAGGGTTTGCATATGTTTTCACAAATTTTGCCATCCCTTAGTTCTGGTGAGTTTTAAAATTGGTTATTACGGCATTTGATGTAATGACCTAAAAATCAATTCCATGATTTTTCGAATTTCGAGAACCAAGGGTGTGTAATGGGTTTCCTTATGTTTTCACAAATTTTTCAAAATCCCTCGTGTCTCATGAGATATCAAGTTGCTTCTTATGAAATCGTCTAAAAACTTGTTTCACAATTTTTTCGAAATTCAAACCCCAAGTGGAAGTTATGGGTTTGTATACGTTTTAAGACTTCGTCATATCTCTTAAGTCTGATAAGGCAAGAAATTCGTTTTTACTTCTATGGGCTTTTAATGTACATAATATACCGAAATTCTAATAGTCTACACGGGCTTTTGAAATATTTTTATTTTAAGAACAAAATTAACTTTCCAAGATACGTCATAATCTCGAAACAACTGATGATATGACTGCTTCCGAACTTTGACCCGAAAAATAATAAAGTTTCGCCCAGACCATTGGAAAATTTTTTCCACTTATTTTTGCTTTAAATTCAGAGTATTTTTACAAACTGTTTTTAAAGTGTAAATGAGACCGCCTATTGGGGACACGAAAAACAGAACAGAAGCAGTCGAAAAAACACGAGTTTGTAAAAAGTTTGTGAAAACTCAGAGATTTGTTTTTTCGACACGAGTTTATGTTGTGTTTATGTTTTGTCCATTTGGTTGAAAACCGGCTAACCTAAAATCTTTTTTGCAGCAATAAATTTTTAAAACGGCATTTTGCAAAAATTTTTCAATAAAAGAAATTGGCTTTAGGCCAAAATTTCATATGTGGATTACACCATTCAGTTTAGAAGCAGAGGTGTTGTGTTACTTAAGCGCGGGCGTAGCAACGATACTCCGCTACTTTTTTGGGACGAAAACGTTGTTCAGGTTTTGTTGAAGCCAGAAATATCTTGAAATCTGCATAATTTTTATTATAACATTAGCAATTATCCTTTTAAAAACCTTTTTTAGATCGAAGAAGCACATGTTATGTTACAGTCGTACAAAATAGCTGATATAGTAGTAAGTAAATTTCGGGACAATCTAATTACGTTATGCGCAAAATGAATCGATAAAAAAACTACTAAAACTTGAGCCTGGAGAGTCCAGGATAAATATGAAGAAAGGATAATTCAGCTGTGATTAAATACTACCAATTATTTCGGAAAACGCAAAGTCAAATTCCCATCTATTCTACAAATCTGCCGAATATCTGTAATAAATTTTGCTCTTCCCATTGTAGTCAAACAAATATGTTTATATTCCCATAACATCACATCATTTGCATACTATTAGATCTAATTCATATTCCACACATGTTCGCAATACTCCATCACCTCACATACAACAACACGCACTATTTTTAAATTCAAATTGTTATTATTTTATTATAGCATTGTCTGAATGACTTTGTTCTGTGATAATAATTTTTTATAGTACTATGACTAAGCTTAATAAAAACAAAAAGATTGAAAATTAAACAGAATTGTGGTGCGCTAGATTCGTACAGGTACTTACCACATTTATAAAGCCGTACAGGTAAATCACATCAACGGGTAGATTTATTACAGAGTACGGAGGAGCTAGTACGGTACAGCAGCAGTAGTAGTAGCAATAGTTGTATGTATGGGTACGAAACATATAAATTTTATGATGTAGCGTACGTATAAATTGTGCACACAGAGATAGTAGAAAGTCCTTAAAGATACAGTAAAGGTGCAGGAGAAAAGTTGACTTATACAACGACAAATGAAAAGGATGAATATCGCATAAAAAGAGCGTTTTGTTTTTCTTACAAAAGATACATGACATGAATTTTCGAAATCGCGACAGGTATGAGACGTAGTAAAGATGATGAAGTGATGATGCCGACAATCATCTCAGATTATTATCGTATGTGTTGTTTGTTCTTAACAAATATTATTTCAATTCACTTATTTTCTGACGACGCTCCCGCTTGTATCCGTTACGACATTATTTCACTGGTATTTTTACATTTTTCAGGAGCTTTTTCACTTGTTTATCGTAACACTTTTCAACTGCGTAATGCATTTCTTTTTTTTACACTTTTTGTAACTCTATCACGTTTGGTTTTAAGTTTTCGTTGAACCTAGAATGGATTAAGATTTCAGTTAGATGTAAATTTAAAATGGTACTGAAGTTCCGCTTTTAACATCACAAAAGTTTCGCCCCATCGGACACGTTGTTCGGATATATTTTGGGAGTAAATCAGTTATAGAATGAACGGAAATATTAGGAAAATGAGAATATTTTGGCAAAAACTGAAAGCGAAAATATGTAAAAGAAAAAGATGCTGAACAAATGTTTTTAACTCAAAAATTATGAATATTATTCACTCGAAGGAGTTGCGCAGAGTTCACGGTATTCAAATGTCTGCGCCCGACTCTTAACCACTTCCTTTGTCTTATGCATTGTCTTAAGGAAGAAGATAATTTAACAAAGGAAAGTTTTCGACTGATCTTCCTGATTTCTCCAGCATGAATGTTTGATCCACATCTAGTCACTACGCCATATTATTTTATTTTGCATTATTAAGCATTGCGATTCGAAAATGAATCGTTATTTCATCGTTTCTGGTCCCACAAACGACCACAAAGGGCAATCGGATCCTAAGACATAGAAACCTAAATAATTCGTTTCAAACCTTACCTCTCTCCTCAAACTCCTACCCGTCAGAAGAATTTTAGCTTACTATCTCAACGAATTCGTGAGCTACGACCCTTCAAATGCGATTGCGTTTACTTTATACATAAATATTTGTTTTTTGTTTTATAAATAAATATTTGTTTTTTAACATGAAAATAATCGATTTTATCACTGAGGCTAGTAAGCTCCAGATTGGTGTCATTCGGCGCATACGCATCATGCAGTTTGGGGTAGCACTGACGAAAACGGAAGAGGTGTCTCAATTTTTGAATACTTTTTAAGCACTAGCCTCCTTCTCTGTAAAACAGGAATAGGCAAGAAGTCTTAGACATAACCCTGGTTTCCGACAACATCTCACACAAGGTTAGCAACCGGAAGCTCTGTGAAGAAAACTCATGCAAAGATCACCGTTGCCTTTAATTTTATCTGGACGATTACAAACTGATACCATCGGCCTTTAGGAAGTACTGGAGGACGGCTTGAGTCAACTATAGTCAACCTCGCGGTTTACTCCCACCCATACCGTCACTCGAACCGAGTAGCTCAACTGACTTTGACGATCTGGTACCACTCTCATGCGCGCCCTCCACAAGGCATTGTCGAACTTATGCCCTGAACGCAATTCAAGTAGCACCTTACAAGAGGAAAACGAAAGCCGCGATTGTGGAACGCAGAACTCGACGCTCATAAAAAATGCTGTATGCAACCGTTTAAAAAACCCAAAAGCACTAAAAAATAATTCCGACTGAAACTCCTATAAAGGAAAGAGATGATTCTTTATAGGAGTCCCAGTCGCAATACAAATATGATCTGAGAAAAGCGCAGCGTAAATTATCGGGACTCTTTTGTAGCGAAATAGAAAAATGCTCCAAAGTATCCAGGGTATCGGCAAAGTTCTCTCTACCAATGCAACACCATGCTATCTGAGGAGACCAGATAGTCTGAGAGCTCGCGACAAAAAATCGCAAGAGTTTTAGGAAAGCTAATATTTTAGTATTTGGTTACATTTAGGGTGTATGTAAATATACTAGAGTCAGCAGGTCTGCCGTGGAGACACCTGGCTCTGGTGAGCTGTCAAAGATGTCAAAAAAATCAGAAAATGAAAGAGTTTTAGGAAAGCTGAAAATTTGCCAGGACCACGAGCACGCGATTTTTGCGACACCTTTGCGGGGGTGCTGACTGGGTGGGTCCTACTGTTGGGGTGTCTGACCATTGTTTTTTTGTTTCTCGTTGTAAAAACTACCCCGTGGTAAGTTTTCAGCTTTCTTAAAACTCTTTCATGACACTTGTATTGATTGTCGCGCACATAGTAACAGAAATTGCGCTCGCATGACATTTATACTTTCGGCTACTGCTGACTGGCCCCGTTCTAACCAAATGAAGTCTGACTGTTATTTTCATAAATTATATATAATAGATATTTACTGAACCAAATTTCAGCTTTCCTAAAACTCTTGCGAGGACCCGTTTTTTTTTACATGTTTGCGGGAGGGCTGACTGGGTGGGTCCCACTGTTGGGGTGTCTGACCATTGTTATTCAGTTTTTCATTGTAAAAACTATGTCCTGGCAAATTTTCAGCTTTCCTAAAACTCTTTCATTTTCTGATTTTTTTGACATCTTTGACAGCTCACCAGAGCCAGGTGTCCCCACGTCAGACCTGCTGACTCTAGTATATTTACATACACCCTAAATATAACCAAATACTAAAATATTAGCTTTCCTAAAACTCTTGCGATTTTTTGTCGCGAGCTCTTGGACTATTATCAACAGCCAAGTGTTTTATTAAGAGTAAGTAAGTAAGAAATAATATTAGAAGTAGAAATGAGTGTATCTTAAAGAGTGCTAATTATACACTTTTTTTTGAGTGTAAATTCAAGAGAAAATTCAGTGAATTTGCTGCTTTTGAAGTTGAAATTTACTGATTGCATATTGAAATTTACAGACCGAAAATTGAAAATTACATTCAAATTGAATATTACATCCCAATATAAATTTACATGAAATGGTGAGGCATATTTGACTACTATCCAAAAGATATAAGATTCAATGGATTTGTTTTAATGTATAGTTTTGACTTGAAAGTAAGGTCGAGTTCATCGCTGAGCACTCCTTCGCGTACAGAAAGAGGAATTTGTGTGAAAAAATCGATTGAGTCCTTCGAGAATCCTGAAAAATATGTGCATTCATCTTCAAAACTAACTACAACTTGAGAAATTGAGCTAGGAAATCGAAATTTTACAGGATTTACTTTTGAGTTGTAACGACTCAAATTCCGGGGTATGCTAATCGGGTGCAAGTGTCCATTACAAAATATTTATTTACTTGATTGACTTCACTTTATTTCTCTAATTGATGACATATATTTTGTTATTTGATTTCCTTTGGGTTTTCTCCTTGCTCGCCTCCGCGCGTCTACCCTACTCGCCTTGACTTGCTCCTGATCGCCGCCTCTGCTCAACGTGATTCGATGGTAGTCCTGCGGGTACGATTCCACTCGCCTTGCCTTGACCCTCTCTGCTCTGCTATCTCCTTATCTTCGTCTCTCTGTGTGGCCTTTGCTCTCCCTGTCTTCGTCCTTCCCTGTCATCGTCCTTCCCTGTCTTCGTCTCCGCGTGTGGCCCTTGCTTTGTTCTCAATGTTTTCGTCCTACCCTGTCTTCGTCCTTGCTTGTCTTCTTTTCACTGTGTGGCTTCTTCTTTGTTCGTCTCGGCTGCGTTGTGTTTGCTTGTCGTGGTTTTGGCGAAGTTTGTCGTAGCTTGTCGTAGCTGGTTTTAACCCGACTCCTGGCACGACTCTGCTTGCCTTAACTTGACCCTGTTTCTGATCGTCATTTCGTCTTCGCTCGCATGATCCGCTCGTCGTGGCTCGCTCTGTGCTTGTCGCTGCTTTGCTCTGGGCGTAGTCGCTGCCCTATGCTCGTCGCTGCTTTGTGCTCTGCTTGTGGTAGCTCGCCGTGCTCATCGCTGCTTTGCTCTGCGCGTCGTGGCTTGGCTTCGCTGCGGTCGTCTTGGCTTCGCTGCGTTCGTCTTGGCCTTTGCTGCTTGCGTCGGGTGCAACTACATGCTCTGTCCTGAATTGAAAATTGAGCACTGATTTTATCAAATAGCCTTATTTCGTTTATGAGTTAGGCACACAATCATGTTTCTGCCTCCACCGTCAATAGCACAGCAACCAAAATTTCAAAATAAAACTTCCTAGAATTAAAAAAAACGGTTTTCCTTTTAAATTTTCTGCAACAAACAGATGTGAAAATTCATTTGTACACCTTTCCTGCTATGCCTACAACAGGAGTTAAACCCGATGAAATTCTTATGCGGTACACACAGTATACAGAAGGCTCATTCCATTAACTTTTACCGTCATTTACCGGGAAAATATTAAGCATCTTATCAAATATTCAAACGAGAAGAGAAGCCGCTCCTCTATGTCTCCCAAAGGAAAAACATCGAGACAGGCTTTTCCATTAGGCTCGAAAGTAAAACTTCTTGGTCCTGATAATCATTTCGAGACGAACGAAACATTTACGATGTTTAGGGGACGATTTAGTTTGATGCTAATTGAAAGATTTCCATAAGTGGGCAAAAAATATTAGCAGAGCTGAGCACTTATGCGAGTATGTTTGGTAAAGAGAAAATTTATGTATATTAAGGAAAGTGAGTTTTGGCATAATATCTGGCAAATTTCACTAGAAGTAAACTCGCATTGGAATAAGAATACTAACTAGGGTTACACAATACAGTGCCTATGAAGTCAGATACTCAGTGAGAGGGCTTTGCTAGAAAATAAAAGTTTTGGATATTTATCCGTGGAATATAATTACCCAAAAATGCGGTTAATTTCGGGCTATTATTCGAAATAACATGTCAGAAAATTTATTTATTTCAAAGTAAGCTCGGGGTTGGCTTATTCATGGCTATATGGTTAGTGAATAGTTATTATTCTAAGCCGACTATTCATCTTCAACCTGTAGCAGACTCAAAATTACGACAATATTACGACATTGTCAATCTAAAAGCAAATTTTGTTTTTTTATTTTAATAACAAACAATGTCCTGCGAATACGCCGTCGATTAAAAAGTACAGCACCTCAAAATTGGCACATTGCGAGAAGCTTTTGAGAATCACTGATGTATTATTTTACTCGCTTGCATGTGATATGGATATGCAGTTATGCACCCGTCTGTCTTATGCATATTCTTTAAGAGTTGGGTGTAGCCTATATACAACACGTAACAAAGATGTTGAGGAATGCAAAGCTGTAAAGTTCACCAAATAGATTTAAAGAATGAACAAGTTTAGAGCGACCATTACCAACATGTTCAGGCGGTCATTAGCAATACGTCGTGTTACCGTTTTTAATATAAAATATGTGAAGAAATTGAAAGCTATAAAAGTTAAGGACAATTTTATTTACCACTACTTACGACATCGCAATAAAGTACAATTTTTAATTAATTTGTATCGTAAGAAAAGAATCAAATAGTGAAAAAAATATTGTTGACGTAATGTAGCACTACAATGCTTGCAAGAGTAACTGATTATTTATTTTTTCATTGTAGCTTATATAAACAATTTGCATTTATGTACAGTGACTCTGATAAGAATTTGAACATTTGATGGCGGATTGCATGTGAGCTATGACTTGATGCGAACCAAGGGCATAAAGTATAGACTATAGATGAAGGATCAATACATATGAAAATTTCCGCTAAAATCCAGTCAGTAATTTTCGAGTTTTAAGTAGGAATTTTTTTTTCTTAGTACAACTCTCTGAATACTAAGTATATCTCCAAAAAATTAATTAAAAATTAGGATTTCCTATGTACCTATATAAAGGATAAACTATTGTGATCGATTCCAAAAAAAATTGTTGGTATCATAATATTTTGTAAGCTAACGTTTTACTACTAGTAGAACTCAAAACTGGAAAACCAAATTTAAATCCGCCTGAGCATCGTACGTAAACGCGTTTATGACTCTTAGCTCGGAAGCTGTTTGAGCTATTGAGTTAACAAATTTTACTTTATTATTTTCTAATAATACAGTATTGTGAACGATTTTAAAAAACAAAAATATGCTACTCTGAAAATTTTTTTTTCACGTTTCATGACTAGTAGACACGAAAAAAGCAAAAAAAATTTCAGTCCGTCTGTCCGCCGTACGCAAAATCGTTTGAAGGATCGTAGCTCCCAAACGGTATGAGATATTAAATTTAATTTTTTTTAAGAATAGACTGGGCAGTCCCCTTAAAGTGACCAAAATCTGAGGAGTGCGGGTGAGAGGAGGGGAAAGCGTTTTAAACGGAAAATTTTGGTTTTTAGATCTCAGCAACCGCTTATGCTAGGAGGCTGAAACTTGGAATTCATATAGAGCTTTAATAGTGGACCCATTTGCATAAAAATTGTCAATATGGGTGAAGGGGTGTGGGAATGGGGGGAAAAATAATGCGTCCGAAACGCAGAAAATCCGAGATCGACACATTTTAAAATCTATATCTTCTAAACAGTTAACGTCACAAAATTCAAACTTAATGAATTAGATCGGAAATACATTTTTGAGTGGAGGCAGTGGCGTACGGGGTTGGGGGAAAAAAACTTTAGATTACGATATCTCACGAACCAATTGCACTAGACAAATAAAACTCGGTTTGTGTATAAAGGTTGACAAATGAAGTTTGACGAAATTAAAATGTTTTAAGGGGGCTGTGGATCATGAAAGTGGAGGGGATACGAATTTTTCTAAAAAATCACGTCACATATCTCAAGAACAGTGTAAGGTAGATGCTTAAAATTTTTACCACAAGTAGGCCTAATCGACCCCTAGCAGCAAAAAAAAATGTTGATGGTGCGGGTGTGGGTGGAGGAGGGTGAAAAGGAAAAAGTTCCGATTTTTATATCTCGAAAACCTATAATGATATAAAGCTGAAACATGGTATTTAGATAGAGATATAGTAGTAGCATGTTGAAAAAATATAATTTTTTATACGGGTGGTATGGTACGGGGGTGGGGGATGTTTTTCCTATCTATGGAATGGCATATGCTACAAAGTTGAAACTTGGTATGTGTATGTAAATCAACTAGAAAAGTAATTTAGAAAAAAAAAATTTCAAACATCCATTGGCGTTCGAAAGAGGGGGCGCAAAAATTTATCAGTGAAAATGGAATGCATATATTTTCACGATTTTCGTCATATCTATTAGGTTTTCCCAAATATTCAATTCATTTTTATTCTACAGCTTCTTCATATAAGTACCTAGGAAGCGTTTTCAGGATTTTTTTAAATTCGACCCCCAAGGGGGTGCAAAGGGGGTTGTATACTTTTTCATGAATTCTGCTATATCCCTCAGCTCTGATCAGATATCGAATATCTTTTCACTTTCAAAGGCTTGCGTAATAATCGCCTGAAACTTGCTTTTAAGTTTTTTCCTTTTTCAACCCCTAAGAGGGTATAAGAGGGTTTAATAAGTTTTCACGAATTCCATCATATCCTTTAGAAGTGATAAGTAATTGAATTGGTTTTTACTTTCTCGTGCTGTTTTCATATTTATCTATTAACTCCTTTCAGGATTTTTGAATATTCAACCCCCAAGTGGGTGTAAGGAGGTTGCATATGTTTTCGCAGATTCTTACATATTGCTTAGATCTGATGATATATCGAATTCATTTTTACTTCCTAAGGTTTCCCATATAAGAGCCAAAAAGTCAATTTCAGTAATTTCAGATATTCAATCCTAAGGGGTGTAAAGGGGTTGTATGCTTTTCAAACCTTCGACATATTTCTTAGGTTTGATGAGATATTAGATCGCTTTTCACTTCCACAGACTTTTTATACAGGGTGTTTGGTACTCCGTCCACGACCTTGCAAGGGGTTATTCCTTGATATATTTGGAGAAAAAAATTGTTCCACAGGGTGGGTCAATTTTCAATAACAGTGGAGATACAGGGTGGTTAAGAAAACTGTTTTGATCGGTACCCTTACTCACGTGCATTCAAAATGAAGGTGGCCATTTTGAACATTTATTATAACAAAATTTTTTTAAATAAAACATAAAAACCATTATTAAATTCTTTTAGTTCAAGCAAGTAGTGTAGATCAACAAGCACATGCACTGACTTTTGAAATATTTAATTTTTATGCGATATGTATTTTTACCTATTACTTCCAAAATGTTAATCGTAGCTCATACATATGTATGCAGCTTTTGTAGGTAATAATACGGCTCATAAAAAAATAAAATTAAAATGACATTTTTATAATGGGGTTTTCTGAGAAAAACTACATTGATCACTGAATTTTTAGGGTTGACGTAGCAAAAATTTGTGTTTTTCAGTAAATATCTCAAGATTGGGTGCAGTTACAATTTAGACTGTTACATCAAATGAAAGGTAAAAATTTTTCGTAAAAAATGAGTTATAACACTTTGCCTTGTGATTATTCGTTTTCAAGATATAACGTTTTAAGTGAGTAAGGGTACCGGTCAAAAACCCTTTTCTTAACCACCCTGTATCTCCACTGTTATTGAAAATTGACCCACCCTGTGGAACAATTTTTTTCTCCAAATATATCAAGGAATAACCCCTTACAAGGTCGTGGACGGAGTACCAAACACCCTGTATAATCGCCTACAAACCCATTTCTCAATTTTTCGATATTCAACCCCCAAGGGTTTGCATTTGTTTTCACAAATTCTGCCATCCCCTAGTTCTGATGAGATATAAAATTGGTTATTATGGCATTTGATGTAATGACCTAAAAACCAATTTCACGATTTATGGAATTTCAAGAACCAAGGGGGTGTGAATAGTTTGCTAACGTTTTCACAAATTTTTCAAAATCCCTCGTGTCTCATGAGATATCAAGTTGTCTAAAAACCTGTTTCATAATTTTTTCGAAATTCAAACCCCAAGTGGATGTAATCGGTTCAGGCATCAAATTCTTTACTACCTTTTTACTTCTATGGGCTTTTAGTGTATATAATATACCGAAATTCGAATAGTCTACACGGGCACATTGAAAAACAATGTTTAATCGGCTAAAAATCTCTATTTTAAATATTTTTATTTTAGGAACAAAATTAACTTTCCAAGAAACTTCATAATCTCGAAACAACTGATGATATGCTCCGACTTTGACCACTTTCGAACTTTGACCCGAAAAATAATAAAGTTTCGCCCAGACCATTGGCAGACTTTTTAAGTTAATGTGCGGTTTGCTTTGACCGTTTTTTTGTACTTTAATTCAGTGGCGTGGCGTCCATGGTAGCAAGGGAAGCATTGCTTCCATAACTTTTGGCTGAAAATATCTAAAATTAATTTTTTCTAAATCGCGCAAAAGAATCGCGTAAACATTTTTTTGTGCATAGTCTCAATAAATATTCCCAAGAAACTTCTCGCGAATATCTCACACAGCCGAATTGGTAACACTACGAAAAGAAAGCGAAGAGAAACCAAGAAGAAGACACAAACAATTCAAAAGTTATTTCTTTGAACGCCATTCAAAAAAATACACGAATACGGTAGCTTGGAAACAATGAGGAATTTACTTCCAAGTAGTAGAGGAAATTCTTGTCTACAGCGGAGTAGCTTACGCATGGCCGCTGGGAAGCTCGCTTCCACTTCCTGTGTTTTATTCTGGACTGAGAATGTTGGTGTGTTGCAGTGGTCATGCGATATCCGAGTGTTTGAGCAAACTTGGAATGCGAAGCCGAGGTGTGATAAGACATAAGAGTTACCAGAGAAGGAAAAGTTTAACCAATTTCTTCCCCTAGTTGAATCATCACGCCCGCCAGCTGGCACTGCTTTAAACGTCTCCTCCAATTTCCATCCGACTCACCCACACTTAACCACTGAAATGAGTTTAACATCACGTTTGATTATCTTTTTTATAAAATCCGCCATTAGCATTCCTCTACCCACCCGAGTTATTGTACAAGAACCTTGAATGCACACATTTTATTTCTTATTATACAAAATGAAAATATATGTACCACTTTCTATTCTATTCTACAATTTTGTTCTAATCTATTAGAAAACCGAACACAAGGCCATAAAATCGCTCACGCTTCGTTGCACTCTTGTTCCACTTTAGTTACTCCATTAAAATAAATTTTACATTATTTCTGTTCCCACTTTTAACATTATTCTATCAAAGTTTGTTTTAATTTGTATCTGGATGGTTTCCTTAAAATCGTAACAAATGAACAACATTTGTGTATTCGCCAGAGCAATAAGTACGTGACATGTGCATATGTAGACAGCGTTTGCCACAGTATCTTACATGCATATGCATATGCACAGAAACAAACAGAACAGTCATCAAGGCTCTATTAAATCCGTTTCTTATTATGCTATCCGCCCCACAATAGCCTTGTGTCCACTAGTATATAACGCCAACGACGAAGGACACTCATTTGCAACTGTATCTCGTAATTCTTGGACAAACTTCTGTTCTACAGATGTATCAGGAAAAAAAATGGCACCAACCAACCCTTAGCTTCCTATGCAAGCAGAGAGAAATTCTACTAGTGCCAATTTAAAAATGTTCATCAAAAGAATGGTTTTACATAAGTAAAATCGGGGGTGGATTTTTTTCCGGGCCAGCATATGCAGACATGATTTGTAATAGTGTAGTTTGTTCTTCTTTATAAGACAGTCGAGAAAAAAATTAGGAAGTTTATAGCATAGCCTTGGTACTTTGGTAAAATTTATGGACTAATTAAAAGTATACATACATGGCTACGAAAAAAATCAGCCAATAGTTTCAGGCAGTATTTTGTTATTTTTCTGAGAAATTCGGGATACGGTTCAAATTAAAATGCGAGGAAAGTGGTTACTTTCCGTGAATCAATTCGGGACACTTCTTTTAGGTGATCTTTAGTGCTAAAGGCCAGTACTTCTTCCTTCTAATACATGATATTAAGTGGGACAGTTCTCGAATCGCCTATGAAGTGAGAAAATTTCGAACAATAGCAAACTCGATCCTATTCTTAACTTGCAACTAATCCCTATGAATTTGGCATTCCTAGCTAAATGATTTTCCAAGTTATAGTGGGGTTTTGAAGATTCTTGTTCATATTTGGCAAGGATGCTTGTATGGCAGCTACACCAACGACTCACTAGATTTTTATACTCTAGATGAAATCATAGAGTATTATAAGTTTAAGGGGTAATACCTAGTCGGAAGCAAAAAATGAGACGGTTTTTTGTGAATTTTTTGTGTCTTTATTAAAAAATCGATTAATGCGAAATATTGAGGGATCATTACACTTATCTTGAACTACAAAAAAACATTTTTTATTTTAATTTTTATGAAAAAATGGCTGCTGAGCAGTGCACGGAACGAAGGTCGATTTTTTGAAGGCGTCCCGCGGCTAGCACCACAAGTCTTTAACGAACGCATCTGAAACAATGAAACAATTTTTTTCATGATATGCACGAGTTTTACTGTCAAAGTACACAAGGATATTCAGAAATTTTAATTTTTGAAAATTTGAGCGCACTTTGAAAAAAATTTTGATTTTTCAACTAAAAAATCGGCCTCAATTTGTTTATAAAAATCGTAATTGTTTATGAAACTCAAAAATCGTGTGTACTAGACTAGATAATCTATCTAAGAAGGTACAACCAAAATTTCATATCGATCGGATAAAAATTACTCGAGTTCTACTGCTAGCCGTTTTTGAAAACATGGTTTCGAGAAAAACGCGTTTAAAGTTTCGCAATGTGTTTACTACATGAAATGTTAAAGATACAGGCTTGGCTACACAGACAACGTATGTTCAATATTTGCTTAAAACTACATATTAACGCCATCTATACCTCATTTAAAAACTATATAGTGTAGATTTGCACCGCCGGTAAGGAGTAAAAGGGGCGAAACTCACTCCGAAACTCAATTTGTCATTTTCAAGCGCTCCGCCTTGCTTCGAAAATTCGTCTTTTACGACCACTTAAAATTTGTTTTCAATAAAACATGATGTCAGACATCACTCTTGACATGTTTTTACACCATTTAAGCCAATAAAAAAAAATGGAAAAAAAAAATTTCGACTAGGTATTATCCCTTAATCCAGCCCAAAAGTTTGTAACGCATGTAACCAAGCCTCGGACGAAAAAAAGTTATATATTATTTTTTGTTTACTTGTTGCTAAAAACCTCAAATCCGCTTGACGTCCGTCCGTCTGTCCGTGAACACGATAACTCAAGAACGCCTTCACCTAAGATCTTGAAATTTTGAATCTGGATGTTTAGTTGAATTTGTAAGGCTAAGTTCGTTAACGGGCAAAATCGTCCTACTCCTTCGGGTAGCTGCCATACAAAATGTCCTTAAAACACGTGTTTAAGAATATTGGCCGATAACTTCAGAAGGGTTTAAGCTACGACATTGAAATTTTGTATGTGTTATTTTTCTAATAGTTGGAGCTAAATATATGATTATGAAGAAAATCCTGTTAGTCCTTCTTGTAGCTGCCATACAAATATCCTGTTAAAACGTCTTTACTTAATTTACGGAACTTACTATAACTCAAGTAATCTGAAAGAAATTTTGTACAAATTAGTTTTGAGTAAAAACGAAGTTCGAGTTTACTAATCAGCGAAATCCTTTTACTCCTTCTGGTAGCTGCCATACAAAATGTCCTTAAGACACGTGTTCAACAATATTTGTCGATAACTTTTGACCGCTTCCAGCTACGAATTTGAAATTTTATACACGTTCATTTTTGAATGGTTCCAGGAAAAGGGATAAATGTCTAAGAAATCGAGTGAGTCCTTCCTGCATCTCCCATGTGAAATTCCTTCAAAAAGGACGTATTTTTGGATGACTTACCCAGTTCAAGATATGAAATTAAACACTGAATATTGTCTTGTAGTTTTGAGTAGCAATCTAATATGAGTCCTTAATAAAGGACATACAACATGCACACACGTAATTCTACTTTATCCCCAACTACAATATAAATCGGAGTTCAGTATTCATTTAGAGTATTATACGATTAGCTTGCAGCCGATCGTGACTGCAGTATGTTTTTCATAGTAAGTCCTCTGTATGCAATTATTGAAATACTACGAGTAAATTGGGTAAAATTTCATATTTCCATATCAAAGCGTTCTGAACTCCAATATTCTTGAACACGTGTTGAAAGACCTTTTTGTATGGAAGCTACTCGAAGGAGTTATGGAATTTCGCAGACTCATAAACTCGAACTTTTTTCTACTGAAAACTATTTGTACAAAATTTTGGCATCGCGGCTTAAAGATTTCTCGAGTTCCGTACATTGAGTGAAGACATTTTTATAGGATATGTTATGGCAGCTACACGAAGGGCTCATGGGATTTTCTTTATATTCACATACATGTTACAATAACTGGTACCAAGGTTTATTGTAAACCACGCTTAAGCGTCAAATAATTTTTGACATCTGTTTTGATATTTTGGTAGATCAGTTTTTGATCAGATGCATAAAGCAAAAGCAAAAGCAAAAGCAAAAGCAAAAGCAAAAGCAAAAGCAAAAGCAAAAGCAAAAGCAAAATGGAAAGCAAAAGCAAAAGCAAAATGGAAAGCAAAAGCAAGAGCAAAAACCAAAAACCAAAATCAAAAAGCAAAAGCAAAATGCAAAAGCAAAATCAAGTTGACACTGGATTTGCGATCAAAATCTTCTTTTCTTATGAAGCTCATTTCCACCTCTGTGCCTACGTAAACAAGCAAAATTGCAGAATATGGGCTGATGAAAATCCAAGGGCACTCTTTGAGAAGCCAATGCATCCACAAAATGTCACTGTGTGCATTTCGCGCTGATAGTGATTGGCCCGTTTTTCTTCGAAAATGCAGCTGGCTACTCTGTCACAGTGGTTTCAGAACCGGGCGATCTACTATGGACCAGATATTCTCAGTCAAACAAGTGCTAGAAAGATTCTGGGAGTATAACATTGACGTGCACCAGATTTTCGTGTACTTCCAACAGGCATACGATGGTATAGATCGGAATGTACTATATAAGATAATGCTTGACTTCGGAATTCCATCAAAACTCGTCCGACACTGAACCCCAAGTAAGGATACAAAACGAGCTTACCCAAAGCTTCCGAACAGAATCTGGTCTGAAGCAGGGAGATGGACTCGCTCCCATGCTTTTCAATCTCTCCCTGGAATATGTCATCAGAAAGGTACCCGTTGAAAACAGAAGTACCATACTAATCAAGTCCACTCAACTAGTGGTGTACGCGGATGACATAAACATTATGACCAGATCTGTTCTAGACGCGAAGAAAGTCTTCCACTGTCTAGACTCAGCGGCAAAGGATGTCGGGTTAAGGGTCAATGAGAATAAGACCAAGTTCATGACCCAAACAAGAAGAAATGCGCCACCTTGACAAAATATGACCATGGAGAACTACAATCTGGAGAATGTGGATCAATTCTCATACTTGGGATCACACTTTGTAATATACGGCAACGAACGGGACGAAGTAAAACAATGGATCACACTAGCAAATTAGGCGTATTTGACGGTTCTCCCGATTTTAAAATCGAATACGGTGCATAGGCAGAGCAAACTTCGCACATACAAGACCATAATAAGACCTGTGCTACTATATGCAAACGAAACGTGGACTCTCACCCAAGCGTCTGAAAAATCAATAGACGCTTTTGAACGACAAATTCTTCGAAGAATTTTGGGACTACTAAGAGAAGGCACTGAATGGCGTATCAGGTTCAACAATGAGTTGTATAACATCTATGACGAGTTAGCCGCATCGACCCTTATAAAATTTGATAAGCTACAATGGGTAGGCTATGTGGGGCGAATGGACTATGGAAGAATTCCCAAACGCACACTGAAAGGTAGAGCCCAGGGCAAACGACCGGTGGGAAAACCGGGGAAAAGATACGAGGACTCAGTTGACGCAGATTGCAGATCGCTTCTTAAATGCCCAAATTGGAGGACGCGGTCGCTGAACCGAAATGACTTTAGACAATGTATCCTGCAGGCCCTGGCTCGATTTGGGCTGTCGCACCATTGATGATGATGATGATGATGAACTCTGTCACAGTAAACGGAGAACGGTACCGTGCCATGAATATTGGATGATTAAGACATCAACGACATGTGGTTCCAGCAAGATGGTGCGACTTGCCAAACGGCCAACGCAACAATGGAATTATTGCAGTAGAAGTTCCCCGTTCAAATAATCTCCTGAAACAGCGAAATCAATTCGCCACCGAGATCGTGCGATTTGACTCCGTTGGACTTCTTTCTTTGGGGTTATCTCAAAAGCAAGGCTTACGCCAATAAACCCACCACCATTCAACAACTTAAGGGCGAGATAACAAACCATGATGGTCTAATTAAGGAGCAATTATGCCGTGATGTCATCAAAACTTTGGACAAACGGTGTACTGTAAGAGCCGTGGCGAGCATTTGAGTGATATTCTTTACCATACTTAATTGCCATGGACCAATTAAAATTTTTTAATAAAAATTTAATTAACTCCGTCATCCACTTGTTTTAATTTTGATTTAACTTCAGAACGAGTTATTGTAACCCTTTAGCTTTGACTAATGTAAAATTAACCTATACGTAAATTTGAAGTTGTAGATTAGGGTGTTCTTAAGTTATCGGCCAATATTATTAAACACGTCTTTTTAGGACCTCTTGTATGGCAGCTACTCGAACTAGTACGACAATATTCCCCATTAAACAACTTACAAGGAATTATAGAATACAATTTTTGAGTAATGGGCACAACTTTTGGTTTGTGTGATATCTAAAGCAGCTTAAGCTAAAAAGTTGAAATTTTGTCCATATATTTATTCCTTTCATTGATGCAGATTCTAAAAAATTTGCCAACAATCTTTTCGAAACTTCGTACACGGAAAGCACCCGACGTCGGAGTCACACACACTTGTCGACCCCGACACACTTCCTCAGAGGAGTCAGCACTATAAAAATCAGCATCATCAAAATCAGCGTCATCATCAAAATCATATCAGCAACATCGGCATCATCATATCAGCAACATCGACATCATCATATCAGCAACATCAGGATCATCATCAACATCAGCGTCAGCATCATCGTAAACACCAGCATCATCATCAACAACAGATCTTCAACAACGAAAAAAGCGTATGTAAATTATTTTTTTTTTTTTCTTATTTTTGGTTTCTTTTATTTTTATACATTGCCAAAAAAAAGTGTAAACATTTTGTAATACGATCGGAATTCGGCTCTAGTGCGCGCGACAAAGTTTCATTATTACGGGTTGTGTCGGAAACATTATTGAAGTTCTCGAATACTTTCGCCACACGCATTTCTTTTCGTTTCGTTTTGCGAATTATACGCGATTTAGCTCTTTCCTGATCAATATAAGTGATTATTATTTTCGCCAAACGCTACGTTTGGACAATTCCAATTTAACGCAGGCTTCTGTGTCATTTCTATTGAAGATGACAGAAGAAGAGGTTGAAGTTGCGTTCATTAAACTCCCAACCTTTTGGGAAAAGGCACCCTCTGCTTGGTTTTTGGCAGCAGAGGCTCAATTCGCCGCCAAAAAGATCAGGAAAGACGAGAGTAGATATGCATACGTTCTAGCTTCACTTCCTGTCGAGGCAATCAATTCGGTGATCGATATACTAAATACTCCTCCCGAGTCCAATAAATATGAAAATTTAAAGTCTACGTTGATTAAGCGCCATAGCACCTCAGAGGAAAGAAGACTAGAACAATTGCTAAACTCGGAGGACTTTGGCGATCGTAAACCTTCGGAGGTATTTCGACATATGTCAAACCTTGCAGGAAATATTTCCGCCATAGGTGACACTCTCATTCAAACTCTCTGGGAACGAAAACTGCCCGCAACAGTTTCCATTCCTTTAGCAGTCGCGAAAGACCAGAGATTCGAACAGAGACTCGAATTAGCGGATAAAATGTGGGAAGTGACCCAAAAACCGAGTATTAGTGCGATTGTGTCTACGCGCGACAACGAAATAGAATCTCTCAGAAAAGAGATTAGTGAGCTCCGGAGTACAATCCTTGACTTCACTCGCGATCGAAAACCTAACCGCAATCGCAGTCGTACTCGGGGAAATAGTAGGTCTAATAAGGATCGACAACAAAAACGTACGCAGTCGGGTGACAAATATTGTTGGTATCACGAACGTTTTGCCGACAAGGTAACGAAATGCGTGAGTCCGTGTAGGTACGCACCAAAAAACCCTAGCAAAACAAAAAACTAGGAAACCCGACTGTCGCTGCAACAGACAGTCGGATCAAACCAACACCACGTTTATTCGCGCATTGCTCTATAAACAAGTGCAAATTTTTAATCGACAGTGGTGCGGAAGTGTCAGTAATACCAAAATCTCTCTACCCAAAAGAAAAATTCACCAAAAATGAAACCAATCTCACCGCGGCAAATGGCACTTCCATAAATACTTTTGGTGTAAAACTTTTGAAACTCGACATTGGTTTGCGTCGGCCTTTCAATTTTCCTTTTGTCGTAGCCGAAATTCAAAGACCGATTATTGGCATAGACCTATTAAATAAATTCGGCATTGTCATAGACATGCGCCAAAGAAAATTGGTCGACTCAACGACGAACCTATCTGTTGCCGGAATCGTGTGCAAGGATCTTTCAGACCCTCCGAAGCAGCACATTGATAATAGCACATATGGAAGCCTTATTAGAGAATTCCCTTCTCTCACTACAGCTCCGGATTACTCCTTACCTGCAAATCACAAGATAGTCCACCATATCGTGACTACTGGACATCTTCCGTTTTCCAAACCCAGGCGTTTAAAGCCCGAGAAACTAACTACAGCTCGAACAGAATTCGACCATATGTTGCAGTTGGGAATCTGCCGTCCTTCTTCTTCACCCATCTCTTCAGCTTTACATTTGGTGCCCAAAAGAGACCCCAACGATTGGAGCCCTTGTGGCGACTATCGTCGTTTAAACGCGATAACGACCCCCGATCGCTATCCGATCCCACACATCCATAATTTTTCGCTTCAGCTTCATGGATGTACAGTTTTTACAAAAGTGGACTTGGTTCGAGCATACCACCATATTCCGGTAGCAGAAGAGGACGTGTGTAAGACGGCAATAACGACACCGTTTGGACTTTTTGAGTTCACACGGATGCCTTTCGGTTTGCGCAACGCAGCACAAAACTTTCAGCGTTTTATGAACGAAGTAACGCGAGAACTTCCTTTCGTTTTCGTCTATATTGACGACATACTAGTAGCAAGCAAATCTCACGAGGAACATGCAGATCATCTTCGAAAACTGTTTGTACAACTAACTTCGTATGACCTCAAAATCAACAGGGCAAAGTGTATTTTCGGCGTTGAAGAAATTGATTTTTTGAGCCATAACATCAATAAAGACGGAATTCTACCGTCACAAATCCGCATTCAAGCTATTAAAAACTTTGCAAGTCCGAACTCTCTTCGGCTTACTCAGCGTTTTGTGGGAATGGTAAATTATTACCACAGGTTCATCCCTAAGCTGGCAGAGTTCTTAGCACCAGTTCACACTCTTGTCGCGCAGTATTCAAATAAAAAACATAAAAACAAAACATTTGAGTGGCCACAGGAGTGTGAAGACGCAATTACAAAAATTAAAAAAGCTATAGCTGCTGCAACGCTTCTGGTTCACCCTTTGAACGATGCCAAACTACGACTCACTGTGGACGCATCAAATATTGCAGTGGGCGCCGTGCTAGACCAGTTAAGTGAAGCCAAACAGTGGGAACCTTTAGGGTTTTTCTCTAAAAAGTTGAGTACTGCCGAATGCAAATATTCTGCTTTCGATCACGAACTTTTAGCAATATACCTTGCAATCAAACATTTCGCACATTTCTTAGAAGGTCGTTGCTTCACTGTGTACACGGATCACAAGCCTCTAACAACAGCACTAACGACGAAAGCGGATCGAAGCCCTAGGCAAACACGGCACTTAGATTTTATCGCTCAACATACGAGCGATATACGTCACATCAAAGGCCGTGACAATGTAGTGGCCGACTTATTATCTCGCGTAGAAAATGTTTCAGTATGCTCTGTAGGTGTCGAGAAATTAACTATAGAGAACCTGATCAAACTTCAGAAGAGCGATCAGGAGTTGGAGGAAATGCATTCGGCATCCAGGTCAAAAGACTCAAAATTCAAACTCGAAAAGCGAGTTTTTCCTACTATAGAAGATCCGGTATGGTGCGAAGTTACGAAAGCACAATTTCGCCCCTACGTACCCACAAACCTCCGTACAGTGGTTTTTAAGTCGCTACATGGTATGTCACACCCCGGAATACGCGGTTCAAGGAAATTAATCAGCGATAGATATTTTTGGCCAAGTATGAACGCCGATATTAAGCGTTGGACCGAAAGTTGCATTAGTTGCCAACGAGCCAAAATAATACGGCATACTAGGGCGCCGCTTGGCGATTTTGCACTACCAAACAGAAGATTCGATCATCTGCATATGGATCTGGTCGGTCCTCTGAAGCCTTCAAATGGTTTTAGCTACCTTTTGACGATCGTGGATCGTTTCACCCGTTGGCCAGAGGTATATCCGCTTCGAGACATCACAGCTCGCACTGTCGCAACAACCTTTTTTCGAGAATACATCTCTCGTTTCGGTGTACCTTCCAAAATCACTACCGACCAAAGCACACAATTCGAGTCCAAGTTGTTTTTCGAACTTAATAAATGCCTTGGATCTCACAGAATTCGCACGACGGCAAACGGAATGGTCGAGCGTTTTCACCGCCAGTTGAAAACAGCGTTAAAATGTCGCGAAAACCAGACGCATTGGGCAGAAGACCTCCCCGTCATCCTCCTAGGACTTCGAGCAGCCTTCAAATCAGATTTGAACTGCTCCCCTGCGGAATTAGTTGACGGTCAGGCTTTAAGACTTCCAGCCGAGTACTTTATTGACAACACTGCCGATGATTTCGAACCAGCAACTTTTGTCACCCAACTGCGTGCCAAAATGAACCAACTCAAACCCAAAAACACTAGAAAAAGCAATATCCCAGTTTACGTTCCAAAAGAATTGGAAAACTGCGATCAAGTATTTGTTCGAGTCGAAGGTATTAAACCGGGTTTACAACCGCCATATGAAGGTCCTTACGCGGTCATTAGGAAATTTAGAAAACATTATGTGGTAAAGATCAATGAAAAACATTCATCAATCAGCATAGATCGTTTAAAACCGGCTTTCATTTTAGAGCCCAATTCCGATGGTACACAAAAAAAAAGTAAATTTCAATAAAAAGCACGTAAATTTCAAGTAGAATCAAGTAAATTTCAAGAAAAATCAACCTTTTGCATTATTATTATTATTATGTTTTTTTCTAATTTTTACGCCTTCGTCTGGAAGGGGGGTGATGTGGGTCATTTAGACGGACTCCATTGTGTCCAGCTAAATGTCTCACAAAATCCGTGCAATAAAATTTGTTAAAATGCACTTGGCATTAAAAGTTGACCGTTAGGTCACTTATTGTTTTAAAAATTAAAATTTGTCAAAATGCACTTAGCATTCGAAGTTGACCGTTAGGTCACCTATTGTTTTGAATTTCAAGCTTGTCGAGATGCACTTAGCATCGTTGGTAGGAAATAACCAAGAGTTATTTCGTTTTGTATAAATAGTTAAGTTTTTGTAAATAAATTGTTAATAGTAAATTGGAAGTCGCGACGAAAGGTCGCAAGTGTTTGTAATAAAACGAAGAACCATCTTGCGAAGGGCGCATTGCGCAGTGTATTTACCCGAATACCTATTCGGCATAACAATAAGGATCTACCCTTACTAGGTGGATCAACTCATCTTGCGAAGGCAACGGGTGCAGCATACTTATCCGGATACCTATTCGGCATGACCATAAGGATCTACCCTTACTAGGGTGGATCAACTATTTCCCCTTGGCATCAGTTCTTATTAGGACTGATGGACTGTGTTTAGAACTATCCGCCTTCGGATGCGCCTTAGGCTGATCGGCGTAGTCGTACAGCCGCATATATCGCCCCCGGACGCTGGCGGTACATATAAGTGTAGGGAACCAAACACTGGATCCACTACATAATTGAGACGAGGCAAACTCACCTCCACATACGGCCGCTTATATCGCCCCCGGACGCTGGCGGTACATACAAGTGTAGGGAACCAAACACTGGATCCACTACAGAGGGGATACGAATTTTTCTAAGAAATCACGTCTCATATCTCAAGAACAATGTAAGGTAGATGCTTAAATTTTTTACCAGAATTAGTCCTAATAGACCAAACATTTAATTCATTTTTATTCTTCATATAAATACCTAGAAAGTGTTTTCAGGATTTTTTTAAATTTGATCCCTAAGAAGGTGTAAAGGGGTTGTATACTTTTTTACGAATTCTGCCGTATCCCCCAGATCTGATCAGATATCGAATATCTTTTTACTTGCATGGGCTTGCGTAATAATCGCCTTAAACTTGTTTTTAAGTTTTTTAATTTTTCAGCCCTTAAGATTGTATAAAAGGTTTGAACACGTTTTCAAGAATTCCGTCATATCCTTTATATTCAACCCCCAAGTGGGTGTAAGGAGGTTGCATATGTTTTCACAAATTCCTACATATTGCTTAGATCTGATGATATATCGAATTCATTTTTACTTTCTATAGTTTCCTATATAAGCGCCAAAAGGTCAATTTCAGTATTTTTAGATATTCAATCCTAAGGGGTGTAAGAAGGTTGTATGCTTTTCAAAGCTTCGACATATTCCTTAGGTTCGATGAGATATTAGATCGCTTTTCACTTCCACAGACTTTTTATATAATCGCCTACAAACCCATTTCTCAATTTTTGGATATTCAACCCCCCAAGGGTTTGCATATGCTTTCACAATTTTTGCCATCCCCTAGTTCTGATGAGATATAAAATTGGGTATTATGGCTTTTGATGTAATGACCTAAAAACAA
The DNA here is from genome assembly GCA_951812415.1 of Beris morrisii. NCBI lineage: Eukaryota > Metazoa > Arthropoda > Insecta > Diptera > Stratiomyidae > Beris > Beris morrisii. The sequence goes on along the minus strand of OX638313.1, from coordinate 93,136,090 downwards.
ATTTCACGATTTTTCGAATATATGTTAGAACATTGGCAGATTTTTTTTATTGGTTCTCGAGATATAAAAATCGGAACTTTTTCTTTTTAACACTCCCCCTTTCTCACCCCCTACACCCACACTCCTAACAATTTTACTTTATTATTTTAATAATAAAGTATTGATATCGATTTTTAAAAAAAAAAATTTGCTACCCAGAAAATTTTTTTTTATACGTTTCATAACTAATAAGCACCAAAAAAGCAAAGTCCGTCTGTGCGCCGTCCGCCGTCCGTCGTCCGCCGTACGCAAAACGTTTGAGGGCTTATAACTCCTAAACCCTATAAGCTATTGAATTGAAATTTTTTTCCTTAATAGACTGGGTACGCCCCTTGAAGTGTCCACTTTTTGGGGGGTGGAAGTATGAGGGGGGAGGTGGGGGAAGCGTTTTAGACGAAAAATTTTGGTTTCTAGATCTCAGCAACTGCTTATGGTAGGAAGCTGAAATTTGGAATTTATATAGAGCTTCGATAGTGGAACCATTTCCAAAAATATAATTGATATGGGTGAAGGGGTGTGGGAGTGGGGGGAAAAATAATGCGTCCTAAACGCAAAAAAGGCGAGATAGAGGCATTCTAAAATCCATATCTCCTAAACGGTTAATGTCACGAAATTAAAACTTAATAATAATCTGTAAGTATACTAGGAGAATAGATCGGAAACAAATTTTTGAGAGGGGGCAGTGACTTACGGGGGTGGGGGTTGAAAAACCTTAGATTACGATATCTCACGAACCAATTGCACTAGAGAAATAAAATTTGGTTATTGTATAAAGGTTGATAAATAAAGTTTGCTGAAAGTAAAATTTTTTTAGGGCGTGGTGGAGCATGGAAGTGGAGGGGGTAAGAATTTTTTTAAAATATCACGTCTTATATCTCAAGAACGGTGTAAGATAGATGCTTAAAATTTTTACCAGAAGTAGGTCTAATAGACCCCCAGCGGTGTAGAGGGTGAGGGCGGGGAAGGGTGAAAAGTAAAAAGTTCCGATTTTTATGGAAAATGAAAAAAAATAAAAATGATCAGTGAAAATGGAATGCAGATATTTTTACGATTTTCGTCATATCTATTAGGTCTTTTCAAATATTGAATTAATTTTTTTTGTACGGATTTTTCATATAAATACCTGGAAAGTGTTTTCAGGATTTTTTGAAATTCGACCCCAAGGTGGTGTAAAGGGGATGTATACATTTTCACGAATTCAGCCGTATCCCTCAGGTCTGTTTAGATATCGAATAACTTTGCACTTCCACGGGCTTATTTAATAATCACCTAAAACTCGTTTTGAAATTTTTGCCTTTTTCAACCCCTAAGAGGGTAAAAACGGGTTGAGCATGTTTTCAAGAATTCCGTCATATCTCTTAGGAGTGATAAGACATCGGATTGACTTCCTCGTGCTTTCTTTATATATATCTAAAAACTCATTTCAGGATTTTTGGATATTCAACCCCAAAGTAGGTGCAAGGGGGTTGAATATGTTTTCACAAATTCTTACATATTTCTAAGTTCTAATGAGATATCGAATTCATTTTTACTTCCTTAGGCTTCCTACATAATCGTGAAAAAGTTGATTTCATGGTTGTTTGTTTTTCAACTCCAATAGGACGTAAGGCTTTCGACATATTTCTCAATATTGATGAGGTATTAGATTGGTTTGTACTTCCACTGACTTTTTATATAATCGCCTACAAACGCAATGGCCCAAAACCAAATCACGAAAAACCTTCTAATGGCGTAACAACTGATATTATACTAGGACTAGACCTCGTCCCGGAGTATAACCCAATTATGTAATTCACATGTTATGTGTGGCAGCGGCGTAAGTATTCTAGCGCGACCCCATTCTAAACGCTTCCCGAACTTTTTTTTAGGTTTTCAGTCACATAGTAAACTACACCGCATCTTAGAATTAAACTCGTTCCGAACTTCTACCCAAAAAATAATAAAGTTGCGCCCATTTTTCTCTGCTAGCGGTATATTAGGCCAACTTTACGTGAAAATTCTAAGCATTTATCATTTAACTGTTCTTGAGACAAGATGAGATGTTATTTCTTAAAAATAATTCTTATCCGCTCAATTCCATGCTCCACCACCTCCCTAAAAAATTTAATTTTCAGGAAACTGCATTTGTCGACTTGTATACACAAACTTTATTTAATTTTTCTAACGCAATTGGTTCGTGATGTATTGTAGTCAAAAGTTTTTTTTTTGCAAATGGGTCCACTATCAAAGCTCTATACAAGTTCCTAGTTTCAGCCCCTAGCTATAAGTGGCTTCTGAGATCTAAAAACCAACATTATTGTTCTAAAACACTTCCCCACCTCCACTCTCACACTCCCACCACTCAAAAAGAAGCCACTTAAAGGTGTCCACTCAGTCTATGAACAAAAAATTGAATTAAAGGGTTTGGGAGCTATGAGCTTTCAAACGATTTTTCGTATAGCGGAGGGAGGACGACATACGGCTTACAAATGGACTAAACTCTTTTTATGCTTTACAATTTTTTTTAAATCGATAACAATACCTTATTATTAAAATAATAAAGAAGGGAGAAAAGAAAATTCGTATAGGAAAGTAAGGAAATATCGGTTTTAGAACGTACTAAAATTTCCGAACAAATGTCAATTCATAGGCTTGTCCTCTTAGATCTCTTCCTTCCGTGGGTGATGTACAAAGAGGAGAACCAAGGAAAGGAAAGAAATTTTGAGGAGATTTATTGCACCAAATAGACAGTTTGTGTTTGATAAATAATTGACAAGTTTTTTATTTGTGCAAATGAACGGCAAAATCATAACCCTTAAAGCTCCAATAACAAAAGCATGTCCTTTTCTTTCCGGGTCACATTACAACAATATGCTCCGAATTTGCTACCAACGCCAGAAATTTGGTACCATGAATTTTTGATGATTTATTGTCGGTATTTTGACTTAAAAGTCACGACAATTGAATTTCTACGTTATTTCTGTATAGTAAAATACACGAAGTTGACTACAGTACTGTGTGCACGTTTTGCTCACGTTAACCTCCCGTGCCACGCGCTTACCTAGAAAAGGTACGAAATGTTAAATGGTCGTTGACGGTATGTAAGTATGTGTAAAGAGTAAGCGAATAATGGTCATAAATTTTCTTGTTTTTAACTTCAAATTTCTGCACAAACATCGAAGGAATTGGAGAAGAAGCGACGAAGAAAAGAGTTACAAATAAGGTGGATATAAGGTACGAGATGATGGCGTACCCATGACTTAAAAAGTTAAAGTTGATAAAATTTTCAGAAGATTTGTTGCCTTGTTTATCGTTTAGTTGGTAAGTACGCATACGGTAAATATTATTGATATTTGATTATGCGGAAGGTGAGCTTAAAAACGATAGAAAATTATTTCGCATCATGAAATTAAGGATTTAGTAGTTTTTAGCTTACAAAAACACTTGAGGTACAAATTGTTCTCCTCTTTATACATCACCCACGAAAAGAAGAGATCTAAGAGGGCAAGCCTACGAATTGACATTTGTTCGGAAATTTTCGTACGTTCTAACACCGATATTTCCTCGCTTGGCTTGACGTGCTGATCGATCTAATGCTCACATCCAGGACTGTCAATACAAAGCTGGGCGAATCCTTAATCCTTGGGGATCCAGGAGGGGCCGGGACCCCTCCAGACCCCGGATTGGACCCTTCCAGAAAAATAATTCTGGCCCCTTCCAGAAAAGTAATTCCTTCCTATCAGCAAACTTTTTGTTGCCAATTGTTTTTTAACAATACAAACAATACAAAAGAATCTTTTAAATTGAACAAAGCAAATCTCACCTGACTTTTGAAAATAACAAGACATTTTTGAATTTTACAATCATTGTTCTTTCGATCTGACAAGAGCTTTACAAGATTTTTTCAATTTAGCAAAATGAATTGGAAATTGTTTTTGAAAACAACAAGATTCTCATGAAAAATTTTGGAGTTTTCCGAAATTGTAACAAGGTTTTCTTCAAGTTTACAAACGTTTTTGAATATAACCAGCTTTTTTGAGAATATCTTTGAATTTTACCAGAACTTTAGAAGATGTTTTCAATTTAACAAAGCAGAAATTGGTTTTAAACATAACGACATTCGCATCAAATATTTTTTGATGTTGTGAGATCCAAGAATAAATAAATTATTTTTAAGTAGAATTGGTTTTTTAATATATCGAGTTTTTATGAACTACATACCTTACGATATTGGATTCGAATTTTTGGATTTCGGAACAATTTTTTGTAACTGAAGTCTTACCAGCATATTATTCACTTTGAATTATTACTTTGATGTTATTGAAATCAGAAAAGTTTTGGTTATACGCTTAAATACATATACGAGTATATTATAAATATAATAGGTGCGTTTTTTTGATGTTGTGAGATCCAAGAATAAATAAATTATTTTTAAGTAGAATTGGTTTTTTAATATATCGAGTTTTTATGAACTACATACCTTACGATATTGGATTCGAATTTTTGGATTTCGGAACAATTTTTTGTAACTGAAGTCTTACCAGCATATTATTCACTTTGAATTATTACTTTGATGTTATTGAAATCAGAAAAGTTTTGGTTATACGCTTAAATACATATACGAGTATATTATAAATATAATAGGTGCGTTTTAATGCTCTCCAGAGTAGGATAGGATAGCATAAAAAATTTATATACAAAATAACAACAACATTGCTGTCTTTACGATTCTTTATAACTTTTTTCCATAGATAGTAGGCTACATTAGAGAATTTATCGCGCATAGTTCCCCCAGTGAGCTCACTGGGGGAACTATTCCGGTTAAAATCTATATTCTAGCCTACTATCTATGGAAAAAAGTAATGAAGAATCGTAAAAACAGCAATGTTGTTGTTATTTTGTATATACGTTTTCTATGCTATCCTATCCTACTCTGGAGAGCATTAAAACGCACCTAATATAATAGTAATCATAAATAATAACGTTAAGTGAGAATTGCGAAAACAATAGAAATTAAGCTAGGAATGAATAAATACAATTTTTGTTTATCGAAATTGAAGAAAATATCTTACGAATACAAAAAAAGCTTCTACATATCCTTCAAAATCTTCAAATCTTCGGAAACGCTAAAAATCTTCGAATTGAAGAAAAATCTTCAAATCTGGCATCGCTGCTACTACTCAAGATATATTCTCGAATCTCTCAATCACATTGAATTCAATTTTAAGGACACTCTTTTGGTTGGTACTCGAAACTAAAAGACAGTGAGTTCCGTAAATTGAGTGAACACATTTTTACAGGATTTTTCTATGGCAGCTCATAGGAATAGGGCCACCCTAACCATAGGGCTAAATGGGTTATAGCCCTGGGGCGCAAGCCTTTTGGGAGCGGCAATTTTTATTGATGTTATGTTTATTTTTTTAGAAAATACTGACCACAAGAGCGCAGAAATGGAAGATTGTATTTTAAAACTATTATCTGATTTAGATATCAATTTAGAAGATTGTAGAGGGCAATCTTATGATTATGCTTCTAATATGTCGGGTATATATAGCGGCCTCCAAGAGCGCATTAAATCTATCAAAATCTTGCCATTTACGTACCCTGTGCAGCACATTCTTTAAATTTAATTGGAGAGTCGGCGGCGGAATGCTACGTACAAGCAACAAAATAATTTTTATTTCTTTAAAATCTATACAATGTCTTTGCCGCGTCAACATCAAGATGGGAAATTTTGAAAGATACGCTAGCATTAAAAAAACAAAGAGCCCAAAAAATTAAGCGACACTCGTTGGTCAGCAAGAGCTGAATCAGTGAAGGCAACTGTTTCCGGTTATGAAAATTTTAAAAATGCTTTGAATAAAATTTTTGAATATAATTTCCAAAAGCCTGCAACAAAATTTGAAGATGAGGGGTTGTTAAATGAGTTCAACTCACTGAAAACTGCTATTATGGTAGCATTTTGGAGCGAAATATTAGAAATCATAGATAAAACTAATATATCACTTTAAAAAGTTGATACTACAATTGAAAGCATTATTTGATTATACGCTTCTTTAGAAACGAAACGAAAAGAAACGAAATACACAATAATTTAACCTTTACAAATCCGAAGGTATAAAATTGTCTAATTCTGAAACTTTTATAGTTTGTATTTGCCGCTTCCACTAGCCATCAAAATTGTATTTTCTTATGACTAGGGGCGCATTATTTTTAGTAGCCCACGGGCGTCGAATATCTTAGGACGGCACTGCATAGGAACTATTTCAAATTTTTTCCTTCAACTGCGGCTAGTGGAAAAGCAATGTATAAAACATTGTAAGGTCGTTGTTTATACAAACATCTAATTTGTAAGCACAAAACGGACGAACTTGTATGAAAAGCATGTGCGCCTTTCGGAAGAAGTCGTATGTTATGAGCCATTCGGCCACTGGCCCCTGCCAGATTTTAGGCCACGGCACGCCTATGGTGCTGATCGATCTGATGCTCACATACAGGATTGTCAATGCAAGGCTGGGCGAATCCTCTAATCGAAGGTTTGTCAGTAGAGGTACACCATAAAGTGGCGTACTTTCTCCTCATCTTTGGAACTTAGTGGTCAGCAAACTACTATTGAGACTAGAATGGGGCGGACAGTAGTGTGATTGCTTATGGAGACGATGTTGCAATTGCTGTCTCAAGAAAGCACCTCAACACGCTGAGTGAGATATTGCAGAATGCTCTCTCTAAATGGGCAGCTTAATGCGGGTTGGACGGGAACCCACACAAAACAGAATTAGTCCTCTTCACCAGGAAATACAAAATTCCTCACGTTGACCCTCCTTCTCTGAATGGTACTAGTCTAGTTTCACCGATAGTACAGAATGTTTGGGTTTTATTTTGGACAGGAAACTACACTGGAAACACAATATCCAGGAATGAGTGAGAAAAGTAACAGTTGCGCTTTACTTGTGCAAAAAAGCCATAGGCGAAAAATGGGGTAGACAACCCCGAATTGGGTCTAGATGTCCGTGATCAGATTGATACTTAGGTATAGTGTTATTGTCTGGTATACGAACTTAGAAAAAGCAGTTAACCGCTCCACCCTAGGGAAGGTACAGAGATCAGCATGCAAATGCATCAGCGGAGCTCTGAGAACAACTTACTCTGCAGCACTAGACATGCCATTCAATCTACCACTATAGACACCAGGGACGCAGCCGATACAGAATCAATTTTTTTTAATTTCTATGTAAATATCAAAATATATATAGCGTGGGAGTGCTGATCACCAAGATTGGCACAATACTGGTCTGGTGTGTTGTCAGTACCAAAACAATACCCCTCGACAAGTCTTGGCGGCCAATGCAATGCCAATTCTGGGCCAAGTTGGCTACTCTGGTTAGACACCGGCATTCGCACATGGGTTCTTGGGGGTTGAATAAAAAAATTTTTTTGTTTTATCCGATTATACAAAAAGGCCGTGGAGTAAAACCCAGTTTCATATCTCATAAAACCCATGAGAAATGGTAAATAACCCTCCGACGTTGAATATCCAGAAATCCTGAAATAAATTTTTAGGTGATTATATGAAACACCCGACTAAGGAAAAACCAATTTGATATCTCAGGCAGAATTACTAAAAATGTATTCAACCTCTTTATACCACATTAGGGGTTGAATTTAAGAAAATCAATCAAAACGCTTTCTAGGGATTTAACTAAAAAAAACCATAGAAATAAAATTAGTTCAATATTTTAGAAGTCGTAATAGACGAGGAGAAATTCAGGAATTATATGCACTCCATTTTCACTGACCTTGTTTTTTCCTTTACCCACGCAAGTCAAAGGATGTATAACACATATGCATCATATACATCTCCATATGCCCATCAAGTTTTAAGTTTCTAGCATAAGACGTTCCGGAGATAGGAAAAACTCCCCTACCCCCGTACCATACTACACTATTAAAAATTATTTTATTTTTTTTATTTTCAGAACATATCACTACTATAGCAAAATACCGAGTTTTCCTTCAAAAGGTTTGGGAGATACAAGCCTTCAAACGGACAGACGGACTAAATTTTCTTTCCAGTTTTAAGGTCTACTAGTCCCAAAACAAAAATTTTTTTAGGCTAGCAATTTTTTTCTTAAAGTCGATCACAATACTGTATTATTGAAATTAAAAAGTAAAATTAACCAGTTGTTCAGTTTTTAGAAGGCAATGACTGGGATTCCTTTCTCTAAACTGAATATTCTCAATATCGGATTTTGAACGGAATTTAGTTTGAATTTCTTGACAGCCAAATACTGCCAGTGTTTCTTTGGCTACTACTGACTAGTTTTGCTTTGATGCGCTCCAAGTGGACACCGTGGCTAGGTCCAGGTCTGTGAACCCTTCACTTTTCATGAAGTCAACGCGAAATAATTGTGAAGGAGCCTGCTTCTTTCCCCAAACAGACTTCCACAATTCACTTTGACTGGGTCCCGATTCTAGTTCCTACCATCACAGTAGGCAAGCATACTTGCTACTCGGTTGCTTCATTTTCCTCCACCCATGCGTGAAATGCCGGAGTCCAACCAGAGTTCCATACACTGCCCAGAATTGGCATTGCATTGTTCGGCAAGACTTTATCTGAGCCGACTTTGGTCCGAGTTGCTGGGCCTATTCGGGCCTAGAATTGGCTTATTATTGGTGTCTAATCTCTTTCGGCATTGGCTCGACGGTCGGCTCTGTATTGGGCACATCTTGGTAGAAATATTTTTAGTTTCACAACATCAATTTTGATTCGGCTTCAACAATGTGTCAGATTGGTCTAGTGTGTCAGATTGGTCTAGTGGGTAGCGTAGCGAACTAATGTGTGACGGGACCATGGTTCGAATCCGAGAGTGCGCAGGGTGTGTAAAATCAATTCGCATTTTACAAAATAAATTCGTAGTTAAAAAAAAAAAAAAAATTATTTTATTTTTGCCTTTTTTTTATATTGACGCCCAGTATCGGGACAGATTTTCACCAAGAGTAGGACCTGTGTGATCAAATCGACATTGGCTCGGCAATGATTTAGTCTAGGCCACATTCTGGGCCCGAAACATTAGCCAGTACTGGTAACTCTGGCACGGTGGGGTGACATAAGGTCCGAGGACATAACGTCCATGGACATTATGTCCGCTCTAAATGGACATAATGTCCGCTCTAAATGGACATAATGTCCATGAACGTTATGTCCGTTTCAAATAAGGCATAATGTCCATGCTGAATCGGCTATAACGTCCAACGATAAATATGGTTCGGACATAAGGTCCACCAAGATTGTTTGCAGCACGCCATGAATAATAATAATGTAACTGTTACAACTTGGATGTATAGAAGTTTCCTTGAAAAGAAGCTCTACAAAAGAGGTATTTGACAAAGAATGTCTGGAAAATAAGGATTCTGCCTCCCTGGTGCAGTTTGGTAAAATTCGAAGACATCTCTGCCGTTTGAAAAGCAACCAAATACCAAAAAATCCGTCGAGTCCATTACAAGTGCAAGAAATATTTGCAACAAAAGAAATTTTAGAAAAGTTTCAAAGCTCGAAGTACTCTACAAAGGATACTTTCTATAGAGATACAATTATAGAAATAAATTTTTCGTATTCCGTGTTTGTTCCTCCAACAATTATGGAAATTTTGAATTCACATCAACAAATTAAGAGAAAGTTCCTTTTAGACGCTACCTTCAGTGTGTTACCTTCTTGTGGCTACAAGCAGCTATTAATCATTCACATTGAATTTCTTGAACATGTGAGTTGTCTTATAATATTAAAATAATGTATATTTGCTGTACTCCGCGGTTTATTCCAATTTTTTTAAAACATGTAATTTTTCAGATTTATCCCTTCATATTTATAATGATGTCAAATAAATCGGAAGCAACTTACCAACACCAGTTTATTGACAAAAATCTTTTTAAATTTGAACCGGAATCGTTTATGACTGATTATGAGAAAACAATGCGAAATGCCTTGAAATTTGCTTTCCCTTCTGCTAAATTGAAAGGATGCTGTTTTCATTATTGTCAAGCTCTCAGAAAAAACGCAGCGAAAATTCCGATTTTTTTAATTAATTTAAGTAAGAACCAACACATGGACCGATTGTTCTATAGATTCCTGGCATTACCATTTTCGAAACCTGCCGACATTTTTGAAGGGTTCGATTTTCTTAAATCAGAAATTTCGATTTTAACAGAAGAAGGCATAGTTTTCAATAGATTCATTTATTATTATGAAAAGCAGTGAATACTTAAGGTGATAATTTAAAAAAATATAAACCATTGATCATTATACTCTAGATGAAATCATATAGAGTATTATAAGTTTAATCCAGCCCAAAAGTTTGTAACGCATAGAACCAAGCCTCGGACGAAAAAAAGTTATATATTATTTTTTGTTTATTTGTGCCCAAAAACCTCAAATCCGCCTGACGTCCGTCCGTCCGTCCGTCCGTCCGTCCGTCCGTCCGTCTGTCCGTGAACACGATAACTCAAGAACGCCTTCACCTAGGATCTTGACATTTTGAATCTGGATGTTTGGTTGAATTTGTAAGGCTAAGTTCGTTAACGGGCAAAATCGTCCTACTCCTTCGGGTAACTGCCATACAAAATGTCCTTAAAACACGTGTTCAAGAATATTGGTCGATAACTTCAGAAGGGATTCAGCTACGACATTGAAATTTTGTATGTGTTATTTTTCCAATAGTTGAAGCTAAATATATGATTATGAAGAGAATCCTGTTAGTCCTTCGTGTAGCTGCCATACAAATATCCTGTCAAAATGTATTCACTTAATTTACAAAACTCACAATAACTCAAGTAATCTTTTAGCTACGAATTCAGAATTTTGTACAAGTTAGTTTTGAGTGAAAAGAAAGTCGGAGTTTACGAATCAGCGAAATCCTTTTACTCCTTCTGGTAGCTGCCATACAAAATGTCCTTAAAACACTTCTTCAAGAATATTGGTCGATAACTTCAGAAGGGTTTAAGCTACGTCATTCAAAGTTTGTATGTATTATTTTTTCAATAGTTGGAGCTAAATATATGATTATGAAAGAAATCCTGTTAGTCCTTCGTGTAGCTGCCATACAAATATCCTGTCAAAACATTATCACTTAATTTACGGAACTCGCTATAACTCAAGTAATCTTTTAGCTACAAATTCGGAATTTTGTACAAATTAGTTTTGAGTAAAAAGGATGTTCGAGTTTACTAATCAGCGAAATCCTTTCACTCCTTCTGGTAGCTGCCATACAAAATGTCCTTAAGACACGTGTTCAACAATATTTTTCGATAACTTTTGAACGCTTCAAGCTACGAATTTGAATGGTTCCAAGGGAAAGGATAAATTATAAGAAAGCGAGTGAGTCCTTCCTGCACCTCACATGTGAAAGTCCTTTAAAAAGGACATTTTTTTTCGATGACTTACCCAGTTCAAGGTATGAAGTTAAACACTGAATATTGTCTTTTAGTTTTGAGTAGCAATCTAATAGCAGTCCTTAATAAAGGACATACAACATGCACACACGTAATTATACTTTATCCCCAACTACAATATAAATCGGAATTCAGTATTCATCTAGTTTTCGATAACTTTTGAACGCTTCAAGCTACGAATTTGAAATTTTGTACACGTTCATTTTTAAATGGTTCCAAGGAAAAGGATAAATATGTAAAAAATCGAGTGAGTCCTTCCTGCACCTCCCACGTGAAAGTCCTTCGAAAAGGACATTTTTTTTCGTTGACTTGGTTGGTTGGTTTAAGTGGCAGCCCTGTCAGACAGGGCTCAATTAGCTCAGAGGCCGTTTTGAAACCACAAACTCGTGTTAAACTCGACTGTTAAGGGTTGTTGATACTGGGGAATACAGAAGATGAATGTGAGAAAGATTGATTGAATTGGATTGCTATAGCCACCCTGTGCTGTTCAGGAAAAGTAATAACTCTCCAATCCTCTTCCCCGAAATCTCCATCAGGTCCCCGTAGAAGGGTTTGCCTAGCGCTCGCTCTCGGGTTCTAGCTAGAGCCGGACACTCGCAAAGGAAATGAACAAGCGACTCTCGCTCATTAGTGTCCTGGCAGCTGCGGCAGTGTACATTGAATGGAATGCCCAGTTTGGCCGCATGATCCCCAATCGGCCAGTGACCTGTACTGATCGCCGTGATTCTGGAGACGTCTGCCCGGGTCTTGTATAGAAGTTCGTCTGACTTAGCTCGGTTGTAAGATGGCCACATCTTCCTAGATATGGCGCAGGTAGTTAGGCTTTTCCATCTGGAATTAGCCACTGTCTGGAAGTGTGAGAGTATGACCCTCTTTACGACTCCTAAGGGAACATGGACTAGTTCCGCAAGAGAGCCGGGAAGAGCGGAGCTCTCCCTGGCCAGTTCATCAGCCCGCTCATTTCCCATTATGTCTTTCTGCCCCGGGACCCAGAGCACAGTGACTTTGAGCCGTTCCGCCAGACCGGCTAGTTCGTTACGGCATTGCTGAACTAGTTTAGAGGAGGTGGTAGCCGAGTCTAGTGCTTTGATTGCGGCTTGGCTGTCGGTGAAAATGACGATGTTGTGTTTTGGCGATGAGTCGTGTTTTAGTGTACGACACGCCTCCCGGATCCCCAGTATCTCTGCCTGGAAGACGCTAGTGTGGTTCGGGAGGCGGTAGGACTTAGCGATATTATGTGTATCTGAGAATATTCCTGCCCCGACCCCGCAGTCCATTTTCGAACCGTCGGTAAATTTTATCGTGTCGAAGTCTGCTTCCACCGCACCGTTCTTCCACTCCTCTCTAGTTGGGAAACCAACAGAGAATCGTTGCGTGAAGCTCAGTTTGGGGGTGATGTAGTCAGTCGGTGACGTAACCAATTCCTTTGGTAACTGTCCCAGGATATTACTATGCCCGTATGGCTTCGTAGTCCAGCACCCAGATTCTTTGAGCCTGACGGCATTGTTTGATGCGGTGTTTTTTATATAAAGGTCGATTGGTAGGAGGTAGAGTAGCACGTTTAGAGCATCGGTCGGGCATGACCGCATAGCACCTGTAATGCCTATGGCCGCACTTCGTTGAACTCGACTGAGTTTAGTTATGTTATAGTCCTTACTCAGAGCGGGCCACCAGACTAGTGACCCGTAGTTGAAAATTGGACGTATTACAGCAGTGTACAGCCACAAAACCATCCTAAGTTTGAGTCCCCACTTCTTGCCGAAGGTTCTTTTGCAGGCGTAGAAGGCCACACGGGCTTTCTCCACCCGGTTTTCTATGTTGAGTTTCCAGCTCAGCTTTAAATCAAGGATAACACCAAGATACTTTGCGCTGGAGGAGAGCTGGAGCGGTTGGCCGTTCAGGCGGGGAAGGTTAAAGTCTGTTATCTTGGTTTTCCTGGTGAATAGTACCAACTCAGTTTTATCCGGATTTACACCAAGGCCACAGCCGGTAGCCCAGGTGCTTACTTCGATGACTTACCCAGTTCAAGATATGAAATTAAACACAGAATATTGTCTTTTAGTTTTGGGTAGCAATCAAATGGGAGTCCTTAATAAAGGACATACAAAATGCACACTCGTAATTCTACTTTATCCCCAACTACAATATAAATCGGAGTTCAGTATTCATCTAGAGTATTATACGATTGGCTTGCAGCCGATCGTGACTGCAGTATGTTTTTTTTATACTTTTTCGTACATTTAATCT